>CM056502.1:40899577-41639195 GCA_029783415.1 Anisodus acutangulus
AACAAAGTACAAGGTCAATTTAACCCGATGACGGGGGAGTTATAGGTCCGAAATATGAAAAACACAAAGATCGGGAAAATTTAGCAAAATTAATTGCTGTGGAGGGTTTGCCTTTTTCATTTCTTTCCTCTCATGGTTTTATTCATTACATTCGAGAAACATATAATCCTGCTTTTAACGATTTTCATACATCAACTATTAGAAGAGATGTTTTTAAATTCTCGCATGAATATCAACAATAATTACGTTATACATTGTATCATATTAATGACAAAGTGGCTATCACTTTTTACATAGGCCGTAGTACTAATGGTAATGATTATTTAACTGTTACATGTCATTGGATAGATCACAATTGGTCTATGCAAAAACGTATATTAGCATATAGATATATTGATGAAAGGCACACTGAAGTTTTTATTTCAAGAAATATTCATGAAATTTGTGAATATTATGGAATTACTGATAAAATTATGGCTATTACATTAGATAATGCTTCTTCTAATGATTATGTTGTAAACATTTTAAAAACTCGATTTACTCCTTTTTTCCCCCATATTTTCCATGTTAGATGTGCATGTCATATTTATAACTTAGTTATAAAGGATGACCTAAAACTTTTTAAAAATATCTTTGATAAAGTACAATGTGCTATCAACTTTATTTTTAATGGTAATAAAATACAAAGACGCAAAGAGTATAAAAAGACATGTCATGATTGTGGATTACCTTATAGGGAAATTTCAGAAGAAGTTGTAACTAGGTGTAATTCTTTGTATGAACAATTACTTGTTGCTCACGAGTATAGAAGACCGATAACTTTATTATTTAACGCCCATAATCAAAATCCTTCGGATATACTTGTAGATGATGATTGAGATAAAATTTTGGAACTTATTGTATTCCTAGAGAAATTTTTTCTAGCTACTAAGGAATTTTCTGATATTTATTATCCTACTATTTCATCTATGTTATTTTATATAGCTCTAATAGTTTTGCTATTTAATGAATATATGAAAAGACTAACTTACGCTCCAGCCATTGCAAAAATGTTTGTGAAATTAAAAAAATATTCTTTTTCTATTCCCACTATTTATTTTATTAGTGTTGTATGAAGTCATACTATTAAAGTAGACGGTTGTAATGCCCTTATTGAAACAATTTATGAATGCTTAGAAATACTTCCAACATAACCAACTAAAGAAGATGTTATGTCTAGCATACAACTACAATGCAAAAATATGTATATGTATTACCAAGAGCAAAGTGCAAATAATCAACCGGCTTCTGTACCATCTTCTTTTACTTCACTTCAACCTTATAAAAACATGTGGTTTCTGCTTCAAGTATTCAAGGCCTTCGAAATAGAATGTATAGTGGTTCAAGTGCTTCACAAATTAGCGATTTTGATGTTTATGTTTTGCAGGGTGTTGTACCGTTCGAATCAATTGCTATTGAAAATGGACGTGAAGACTTGCTGAAATACTGTAGGGAGAATGAGAAGACATTGTCGACTCTATCAAAGATGGCCCGAGATGTGTTGAATATTCAAGCGTCATCAACAACTTCTGAAAGCGCTTTTTCTGCTGGAAGGTTTCAAATAGGAGAGTACAGACACTCATTGGCGGGAGACAATTTGGAGATTGCAGTTTTATTTAGAGATTGGATTAGAGCGGAGCGTAGAAGGTGCACTCAACCAGAGATCAATGAAGACGAGGACTATAATTACAACGAAATCTTATCCGATGGAGCAGAAAGCGACGTTGAACAATTTGACCAACAACTTTCCAATTCCAACAGAAGATCTTCTAGAGATTGTCATAAAATTAGAAAAGTATGGTTGCATATGTAATTTTTTTAATGTTAGTTTTATTATGTGATTTTCAACTTTTGAACTACGAAACAAAGTTGCAATTTTGAAATTGTATTACAAAAAAAATCATATTTCTATTAAATAATATAAGAGACAATTAGCCTTGGAATGTTTTTCACTATCTTATTCAATTATTTAAGTGTTTAAATATATATATTTTTAAATTAAGTGTCTAGAAAAAAACCGACCCATCCCGTCCCCCCAAATCCTGTCCCCTTTGCTGGCGGGATGTGAGACGGGACGGGACCACTTCTCGTCCCGCCAAACCTGATCCCGACCCCCTACCCCGTCCTCCCACCCCGTCCCCCCAAATCCATTCCCCCCAAATCCCGTCCCGTCCGGTCCCATCCCGTCCCACTGGCCACACTGATCTTACAACATCAGTTCCCTAATAGTTTTTGTGATTATTGGGCGTGCGAACAAAGTCTCACATTGGTAGCTGAAAAGATTAGGAGCCAACTTATACGGTGCATGAATCTCTTAATGATGTGAGACATCTTAGGAAAATCGTGTGGACTTGGTGCAAAGCAAATATATCACATCATGTTAAGAGTATGTCATTGTTCCCAACAATGATAATGTAAGAAGCATATATAGTTGAGAGGGTCATTTCAATACAGTATCATCTCATATAAATTATATGTGAAATACCAATTTCTTTTGGCCAAATACATAAGCAGCCTCCTAAACTTTTCCAGATTATTCATTTACACATTTAAACTAGACGTTGTTCTTGTTGAACACCTAAACTATTTAAGGGCTGCATATGTATTTGGCCATTTTTTTTTAATAATTTGCAAGGCAGTCTGCTTCCCATGAACAAGATACGGCAATTAATTCTGTCAAATTTAAGGTATAAGAAGATTCTAATTTGAATCAATCAATTTGAAATCAATTCTGAGATATGCTACTAAATTTAATGATTAATAGAGAGATTTTAAAATTAATTAATAAAAAAATCATATGAGTAAGTGGGATGAAGCCTCCATTAATTTTTTTGCAACGGCTTTATAGGACAAAGTCAAACATTTTAGCATAGTTTAATTTGTTTGCTTTTGTTGGCAAACAAGCTCTAATTGTTGTCTCTAAGTAATTAATTTTTGTATACTTATATATAATTTATACTCTTTATTAGGGTAATCAAATCTCGTCTTTCAACTAACATAATAGAACTAATGTCGGAACTGATAGTGAATATATTCCATATATATTCACAATATATTTTCTAATTAATATTTAGTGTAATCAAGAATAGAGATCATAATTCTATTAAGACTATAATTGTATACTCTCTATATATATTACATTAATACGAGAACTCAATCAAGGAGATTTACACTATTCTACATGGTATCAAGAGCCAAAAAAATTCCCCAACCCTAAACCCCAGTGTGGCCGTCGTACCCCTCCCCTCCGCCTCCCTCTTCCGGCGGAAAATCAGCCGTATACAGCCCCGTATACCACTACTCCTTCATGATATACAACTCGTATACCTTGCTCCTCCCTGATATACAACCTTTTCTCTACATACAAACATGTATACCCCAGATATATCGTGATATACAACCCCAATCTCTCCCCTTCTTCTCAAAACGGACATGTATGCCACTGATATACAACGATATACACAGCACCCAACCCCCATATTCCTTGTTTCTGGCCTGTATACATCAGGTATACATGCGATATACACCACCTGAGACACATATCACCCACGCAGAACTGTATACCGTTGTTATACAGCTGATATATGGCAGCCCCTCACCCGATATTTTTTGAAATATTTTTGGCTACCCTAATGGATTCTCTCGCTTCCGCTTCCTCAACTCTTGACGTCACAAATCATCCTCCCTCTTCCACCCTCACCATTTTTCATCCGACTTTCGTCATAACCAATATCAAGAACTTCATACCGTCGATTCTTGATCAGGAGGATGGACAATACGCGTCACGAGTTGAACTCTTTCATATTCATGCATATGCTTACAGCGTGCTTGACCACATTGATACCACCTATCCCCGCCCTCCCGACGACGTGACATGGAGGCACCTTGATACCATCATCAAATAGTGGATCTATGGAACTATCTCCAAGGACTTACTTCATACTATTATGAAGACCGGAGCTACGACCCATGAGTTATAGACACAATTGGAGGAGATTTTTCAAGATAATAAACATACACGTACCGTGTATCTTGAGGAGTAACTCAACACCACCCGTCTTGAAATTTTTTCAAACATGGCCGATTAGTGCAAACATCTAAAATTGATTGCCCATCAATTATCTAATGTGGGCAACCCTATTTCAGACACAAAGATGATTCTGTAACTAATTAATGGTTTATCAAAAAGTGATTACGACACCCTTGCTATGATGATCCAACAATCTGATCCCCTACCGAGCTTCAACAAAGCTCAGTCCCAGTTGCTATTAGAGGAGACGAGACGAGACGAGCAAAATAGGACGAGCACAATCCGACAGCTTGGTAATTGACCTCACTGTAACACCCACCGCCACCTTCGATCAACAGACACATTCATACCACCCCCCTCCCCCCCAAAAAAAAACAACCATGGTGGTGGCAGAGTAAGGGCCACGGGGGTGGCCGAGGAGGAAAAGGTAGAGGCCGTGGAAATCGGGCCAACAATTCGAGCAATTCACAACAGGCCCAACAACCACAACAGTGGGCAAACCCACTGCCCTGGCCACTATACGGTAATGGGCCTCACCAAGCAGCAGTTTTCCAGCGGCCCACCATCTCCAGTGGGCCCAGTAGAGGCCTAGTATACTGGGAGCATACCCAGTAGCCCGCCAGACAAGTCCAATTCACCAGGCCCATTTCACATCAGCCCAAAAGTCGACGGCAGACTAATACCAACAGATTTGGGTCAGGATTTCGAGACTTTAAATATTCAGCAGCCCGACGATGCATGGTATATGGATACAGGTGCCACGTTTCACCTCACCAACAATTCTGATAATCTTCTACAACTGCGCAATTTAAATACTCCTCAATCTATTATGGTCGGAAATGATCATCGCATTTCAATTCAAGAGTTTGGTCACACACTAACTCCACCACCGCACCCGTACTACTCCCTTAAACACGTCGTATATGCCCATAACATTATCAAGAACCTAATATATGTTAGAAAAATTGTCACTGCTAATTTCGTATCTATTGATTTTGACCCATTTGGTTTTTCTGTAAAGGCCCTACGTACGGGGAGACTTCTTACGAGATGCAATAGTGTGGGCGACCTCTATCCTTTTCTATCCACGCCCGTTGTCCGTGTCACTCCACCCGCCACTTTAGCTGCAATCTCTCCATCAACATGGCATTAGTAGACTTGGTCATCCAGGGCTTATGCTTTTGATTTTTTTAGAAACCGCAATTTAATTCAATGTAATAAAGGGAAAATTTCCCATAGTTGCTCCTCTTGTCATCTAGGAAAACATGTTAGACTTCCGTTTACGTCTTCTTTAAGTATTACTTTCTCTCCCTTTGATATTATTCATGCAGATTTATGGACATCTCCTATATCTAGCAACCTAGGTCATAAATATTATTTGGTATTACTGGATGATTTTTTTCACTTTCTATGGGTCTATCCGCCTAAACTTAAGTCTCAAGTTTTCTCTAAATTCCTTGAATTTCATACTTTTGTTAAAACGCAATTTGAAAAAGACATCAAATCGTTTCAATGTGATAATGGTCGTGAGTTCAATAACTCTTCTTTTCATAATTTTTGTGCGGCTAATGACATGGTTTTTCATTTCTCATGCCGTCATACGTCTCCTCAAAATGGTAAAGCCGAACGAATTCTCCGCACCATTAACAATGTGATTCACACCTTCCTTTTCATGCGTCTCTCCCCCTACCTTTTGGGTATATGCGTTAAATTGGCAGAATACATTCTTAACATCTTACCTACCCATACGATCTAAAATAGGACACCCACCGAAATCTTTTATCGTCAGATCCCTTCATATAATCACCTTCGAGTTTCCGGTTGTCTTTGTTACCTGAATATTGCCTCCACGGTACCTCACATTAGCACCTCGCTCCACCCCTTACGTCTTCTTAGGTTTCCCGTCAAACCATAGGGGGTACTTGTGCTATGAGTTATCCACAAGCAACGTCCTAGTCTCCTGACATGTCACGTTTGATGAGAACGTATTCCTGTTTGCCAACATCCAAAAATTCTGAGACACTAACTACGGTTTTCTTAATGACTCGAACATCTCCCCTCTACTTCGAAACGTACTATATTGCCTAAATTCAAACCTATCACCCACTGCCCCATCTATGGGACCCACTGCCATGTCACCCATCCCATCGGCCCCACCTATTATCGCCACTGCCTAACCCATTACCGCCACTGCTCAGCCTAATTACCCAACTGCCCAACCTAATTACCGAATTGCCCAACCCAACGACAATAATTCCCAGCCCACTATCCCACGGCCCAGTCCCACTGCCTAGAATAGTGACCCACTGCCCAACCCAATTACCCTACGACCCAGTCCCATCGCCCAGACCAGTGGCTACACTGCCCAGCCCACTTCTTCCCGGCCCAGTCCCACAACCATCCTGCCAAACCCACAGTCATCACTTACCACCCCACTTCACCCGATCCAGCCCCTAACCCACCATATGAAAACCCGTGCACAATATGTGATTTTCAAACCAAAATTCCACTTTAATTTGTCCACTCAAACCATCTCCCCGCTACTTAAAAACCCAACCTTAGCCAAACTTGACCCGAATTGAAATGCGACCATGCGTGAAGAGTTTACTGCGCTTACTTCACATCGCAATTGGGATCTTGTTCCACGACCTAATTGAGTGAATGTAATCCGTTGTATGTGACTATTTCGTCATAAGTTCAGAGATAATAGTTCCCTTGAACGTCACAAGGTCAGACTTGTGGCAAATGGCACAGGGCAACAAGAGAGTGTTGATTGTGGTGAGACTTTAAGTCCAGTGGTTAAGCCAACTACCATCCGCACGGTTTTGAGCATCGCTATGGGGAAGAATTGTCCTATTCACCAGCTTGATATAAAGAATGCTTTCTTACATAGGGATTTGAAAGAAACAGTTTATATGCATCAACCGTCAGGTTTTGTGCATCCAGAGGCTCCTCATCATGTTTCTTATCTTCGTAAGTCGCTATATGGGTTGAAACAAGCCCCGAGGCTTGGTATGAGCGATTTTCCACTTACATTATACAAATTGGCTTCGTGTGAAGCAAGATTGATCATTCATTGTTCATTTTTCATCGATGTACTAATAAAACTTACCTTGTGTTATATGTGGATGATATTGTATTGACAGCTTCTTCAGATGGACTGAAGCACGAGATCATTGCTCAACTCAAGTCCGAATTTGCTATGATTGACTTGGGTATATTGAGTTATTTTTTAGGGATATCAGTGACCAGATCCACACATGCCATGTTCTTGTGTCAGCGTAAGTATGCAGAGGAGATCGTCTACAGGGCTAAAATGGTAAAGTGCAAGGTCATGCCCACTCATGTCGACTCTAAGTCCAAACTCAGTGCAGATGACGGGGATCCGGTCAGCGATCCCTATCTTTATAGGAGTCTCGCATGTGCTCTTCAGTATCTCACCTTCACTCGGCCAGATATTACATATGCGGTTCATCATATGTGCTTGTTCATGCACGCTTCTAGGGAGTCTCACTTTACAACTCTTAAGCGTATCATTCGGTACGTTAAAGGGCACTTTTGACTATGGACTTCATTTATATCCCTCTGTACAGCCTAGATTGCTCTCTTACATAGACGTAGGTTGGGTAGGCTGTCCGGACACCTGAGGCTCTACCAGCTATTGTGTATTTTTGGGGGATAATATTATATCGTGGTCTGCCAAGGGCAAGCCACACTTTTCCGTTCGAGTGCAGAAGCAGAATATCGAGGCGTTGTGAACGTTGTGGCCGAGCTATGTTGGCTCTGAAATCTCCTTCTTGAGCTTCATTGTCCCATACGTAAGGCATCTTTGGTCTTCTGTGATAACATATCTGTTGTCTACTTGTCTCATAACTTGGTTCAGCATCAGTGAACCAAGCATATTGAGATGGATATTCACTTTGTCCGTGAGAAAGTTGCAATGGGTCACTTTAGGGTGTTTCATGTTCCTTCTTCTTATCAATACGCATATATCTTCACAAAGGGGCTTCCTTGGCAATTGTTCCTTGACTTCAGATTCAGTCTCAGCGTCCGGCCTCCTCCCGCTCCGGCTGAGAGGGTGTGATAGTGAATATATCCATATATATTCACAATATATTATGTAAATATATTTAGTGTAATTAATGTAAAATATAGATCCAAATTCTATTAGGACTACAATTGTATACTCTCTTTATATATATATATATATATATATATATATATATATATATATATATATATATATATATATATTGCATTAATAAGAGAACCCCATTAAAAAAATTTATACTATTCTACGGGAACTTTACGATAAACAACAAATAATTATTTTAGGTTCGATAAATTGAAAGCATGAATGGACTTGTTGCATCATGCATGATTAGACCTCTAAAAAAATACAAAAAACTTTACAATAAAAATCTTCAATTCTTTTCTAACTACTTTTACAATTCTTTGTTTGTTTCTCACGGTGTCAGCGACTTTAATACCCAACTAATCTGGAGTTCGGAAAGTCTCACTTCCGGAGTAAAACATTCTCTATCAAATATTGCTATATTTTCGGAGCTCGAACTTGAGATCTTTAATTAAAAATAAGAAGATACTATACGACTCAATACAACCTTTGATGGTCTGACTCGTATACTATATATGATACTAGGGATACAAGCCATAAATAGAAATTAAGAGTTTTAAGTTATACTCCTACACTATTAGTATAATAAAAAAATTATACCATCACGTTATCTTTACTTTTTGTAACATATATTTATCTTATTTTCAAAATTACAAATTTCATATTGTAAGAAATATCCTTACTACTGATCTCACAGTCTAAATTTCTTTTTATATTAATAGCATATATAACTCAGACTAAAATTCTTTTATACTAATAGCATATATAACTTAAACTCAAATAAGAATATGAGTGGATGACGTCGACATAAGTATGAGATATTAATTAAGAATCTACTATTATTATTTTCTCCGTCTCAATTTATGTGATATAGTTTGACTAGCCACGAAGTTTAAGAAAGAAAAAGAAATTTTTTAAAACTTGTGCTCTAAAATGAGCCGTAGATATTTATGTAGTTGTAAATCATTTCATTAAGAATAAAAGAGAAATTTTTAAGTTAAATTATTTATAAATATATAAATATATCATTTTCTTTAGACAGTTTAACAAAGAAAATGTATCACGTAAATCTGGACATAGGAGGTAGTATAGAACATAAAGACACACTTGGTATAGGAATTAATCAATGGTACGTATTAATTGAAAGCGAAAAATGTCCCTTGATGATGAAACTATAGACCCCCCACAAAGTCAAAATCAATATAGTATATGATCATACGTTTTCTAGACACAATACAAGTTGGTGAAAGATCTTATAAAAGCAGAAAACCTGTGCCCTCACTTATGAGATATCTATTGCTGTGAACCCTTCAAATTAAACAAAGAAAATTTTGGTATTTAATAGCCTCACAAGCCTCTTGTGTTCAAGTATTTGTGTTGTTCCCTTATTTATTTATTTCATCAAGTTTTTTTGCCTCGATATTCTATCTCTTAGCTTGCTTGTGTGTTTGATTTATCAACAAGACTAGTAGAACTATTCTCTTTTGTCCCTTTTGTTTCACATTTTGAATAGTGCTTTGACTAGGAGTAGTTATTAGGAGGAATTTGGCAATTGTTAAAGGGTGTTTTTGGTATTCCGGTAAATATTTTTCTATTTTTTATTTGATTGCATTAAATATTTTCCTACGATAATTTTTTTTCTTAAAATAGGAGAAATGTTTTCCTTAACAATTTGACGGAAAACATTTTCTGAATTCAATATAAACACACCAATGCATCCCAACTCCACCCCCACTTACCTCCCACCTAACCACCCAACCCTACCCCACAGCCACCCCATCCGAATTTTCTATTTCATATATATTTCATTTTAATTTTTAGAAAATGGAATGATTTTTCTTACTCCCCAGCTCACCCTCCCTCCTCCCACCACCCTCAATTTTCGGTTTCATATATTTTACTTTACTTTTATATAATGAGAAATTTTTTCTTATCCCCTCTCCCCTACCTACACCACCTAACCCCAACCCCATCAGTCAACCCCCACCATCAAAAGTTACACTCTGAAAGTAAAAAATCTCATAGTGTTTTAGTTTGAGTATATGCAAATACTCTTAAAATTATATTTTTTTAACTTGCATACCAAACACAAAAGAATGAGTAGGCAAATCACTTATTTTTCAAGAAAATATTTTCTTGGAACACGTTCTCCGTCGTATCAAACACACCCAAAGAGTTGAGAGAGTCACTTTCCTGCTGTTTTAAACTTTAAAAGTGAAACTTCAGATAATTTTGAAATTCACGGATAAAAATTTAGGACGCTATCCTGGAATTTCACTTCTGAATTTTAAAACTTTAAAGTAATAACTAATTTTGAATTAAAAATGCTGAAAATTTACTATTTATGATTTCTTGCGGAGTCTTAAAAGCACCTCATTCAATAAAATTTTATATTAGATCACCGACTATTTCTTTTACCCTTTTGCGTTCTTGACAATCTATCTTTATTTAGTAACGTTTTTTAGTGACACGTTTCCGATGCCAATACATTAGACTATAGTGTCAACAATCTATATATAATTTATTTTAGATTTATGTTATATACACTAACAATATAAAGGTTAATATTTTACACATGTAGTCTGACTTATGAAAACAAGTTAGTGAATATTTTTACTATATTTTCGATTAATGATGATATAAACGAAATTAATATTTAATCATTTTAAGTGATATGATTGTTTAAATGTTTTATAAAACGCCTATGGTGCATATATATGACTTACTTGACTAGAAATCACATAAAATTGGGGGAACGAAAATGAATTTAGTCACACTAATTTCCATCAAATGATATATCACCACATTTCATGCACCATTAGAGGTCAAACTAAATATTGGCATATTGTAAGCACATAGTATTATACTATTATTCAGAGAGAGACATTACTTATATTGGCTGATGTATTTCCGAAAGAGACTTTATTAAGATAACCCCTTAAACTAAATTAGTCAATTTCTCAATGCTTCTAAATCACTATAAGCCATTGCTAACTACCAAACAAAGATGAATTCAATGATGATTTTATTTGCCTTACCCATAAGATAGTTGATGTAACTATGCCTTCTTCACCACGTGGACAGTGATGGAAGGTATAAGATTCTTTATTTTTAATTAGAAATTTTAAATTTGAGTCATAATGATAATTTTTTTTAATAAGAAGCGCTTTTCCATTTAATGAGCTCTATACAACTGTTTCATAAATTTGAACCGATCGAGAAAGATGAACCTGCACCACATTTTTTTCAATTAAAACCTCTAGCTAGAGATGGAGTTCTAGAACCCGAATTTCATATTAGTTGAAACTTCAAAACTAGTATCAGACTTTTGGTGAAAACCCAAAAATTGAAAAATTATGGCTACCTCTCTTTACAAAATTGCAAATTTCCATAACTGAAAAGACATCATTTATCTTAGTACCAATAATAATATATCTTATGTCATTTTCAACTAAAACTATGTTTATCTTTTGGGTAAAAATTGACCTTAGATAAGGGGATAAAGGGAAACGAAAAAAGATGGTGGAGATATAGCTCTCTCTTCTTCTTCCCCCCCTTAACTTTTCGTATTTACCTTAAATAATTTGCTATTTGAATTATTAGTAGTTTGGAGTTTACGTAAAGATTGAAATTAAGAGCCAATAATCAAAATGTACCCTTCGTGTAATCGCAGTAGCAATACTTGCTTGTGTCGTTAGTTCTTTATTAAAATTTCTTTCTAAGCTAAAGAATATGTCAATATTTATATAGACTTTAATAAACTGATAACAAGTGGATTAAAAAATATACGAAAAAAACTGTCATACATGTGATTCGAACATGTACTTCTCTTATGTTAAGAGTGAATAATTTTTTTATAAATATCTAATAAAATATATTTTTATCTATTTATACAATATAATTTTTTGATTTTATTTTGCTACTGTCAATAGGCATGAATGTTACACCATTTACTATTTTTGTCATGTTTCTGCGACTATAAATCATATATTTTAGGAAGGCCAGTATACACAACATAGTAGAAGTCAATGGTTCAAAAATTCTATACGACTTAAATATAAGTAGCCTTTGAATGCATGAGAAACAATTATTATTCCGATATAAGCTATATTTGAAAATATTTATTGATTATATTGTATTTGTCCATAAAATGGAGGGAACGTGATCTAATATCACGTAATAAAAAAAATCACAATATCTCATAATATCTAGGGACGTTGGGGAAGTTTTATAAATCAACTAATGTGAAATCTCACCTAATTTATATATATGGCTTGAATAAAACCCTTAACGTCTATTGCTTCAAAATAGTTTTTTTCCCCCTATTATAAGTTAAGTTGGAGGTTGTTCAATCTCCATTCTTGCAATCTCTTAAGTAAAGTCGCAACCAACATAAACTTCTTGGTTAATTTTTTACTCTTTACATCTTTAATTGGGTGCACCAAATATTGACGATGAAACCAAAGCTATCACTATTGTTTTAGTATGCGTTTAGACATAAATTTTAAGAAAAAGAACTTTTGAGTTGAAATTGAAAATAGTTTTTACTCTTTAGAAGTTGTGTTTTGACATGTATTTTACTTGAAAAAAATTGTAAATTGTGAGTAGAATAATATTTTTCACTTGAATAATTGGTCAAATAAAAAACTCATTTTCAAGATTAACCAAAACATATATCTGCCGTATAACCAAACAATGTTGTAAAAAAGTTTTAAAAATATCTATATCCAAACTGCTCCTCCCTTTTAAATATATTTTTCTCTTTCTTTGGAATATTGCAAAAGTTGGAAATATTGAAATTTTCTCAATTAAATTAAAGCAATTTTATTAAGGTACGTAGTTTATCAAATAAGAATTCGTCTACATTGAGATTTTAAAATTTTCTTATTGTCATCACACGATATTGTCTCTTTCTACCATTATTATGTCAAATCAAAATCAACATTAAACCATGAGAAAATTGTCATTTTCACTAAATGAATAGCCGTATTTGCTTACTAAAATATTTGACAATTCTAAAAAATAAATGTCATTGGTGGGTTATGGCCTTGGGAGATTTGCCAAAATAAAGATAAAAATTGGATTATAATTGGATCTCACTTTATAATTATGTTTTCCATTATTACTAAAATCTTCCTATAGAGACTTCGATTTGATGTGCGACTAAAAATGTAATTGTTGATTTTGAATTGTAGCCAAGGCTCCAAGCCTTTAAAACCAACTTTGATTTTGACCTATAAACCAACGACCTTTCTCAAGTGACATATATCATGGCTATTTAGTTTTTTTTTTTACAAAAAAATAAGTTTACAAGTTTTTTGGGAACTTAACATTTTTAGCATGTCAACTAAAATTATTTTTTTCCACCATAATGATTTGTAATCATATAGGTGTATATTCAGTACATAAAAAGTGTATAATAAATTATCATTAGTTTATAATAACTACTAATTATACAATAAGTATACCAAATTTTATTTTTAACTATTACTTTTTCTGTCCCACTTATAGTTACTATTTGAAGAGTTAAATGATTTTTTCTTTCACCATGATTATTTTGTATACCTTTTAATTTCTTAAATTGTTAATTATTGTTAATTGTAGTAAGTTTTATGTAATATCTAAATATATAAGTTTGATTTTAAAAAAATTAAAGATTCCATATCAAATTTATACCAAAAATCAAATAATTTACTCATGGTATTCTGAATTATCTCACTGAGACAGATATAATATTTTTTAAATATAAATTTTATTTTATTAAACTATTTCATTTGTCTTAAATTATCGATCGTGATTCTCTTTTATACGTCTCTTAAGAAAAAATAATTAGAAAGAGTTTTTGATTATTTTGACATATGTCTTAAGATAGCTATTCATTGAATATTACTTTATTTATATGACATCTTCATCAATGACATTATCTAATTGAGTTGTTTATAGTCTTCAAGAATAATTATTACTAAAGATAAAATGTGAAAAATAGTCTTCAAGAATAATTATTACTAAAGATAAAATGTGAAAAATAATTATATTTGTCTTTAATTTTTAAAATAATAAATAATTTAAGATAATTTATTTATAGAAATTATGATAGATAATTTGAGACCGATAGCGTATTGTGTAGTGTAAATTCTCGAAATTATATCCTAAAAATTAGAGCAAATAATACAAAATTTAGGAGAAGACACAGAGTAGTGGAGTTTGTAAAACCCAAAATGACTATTACTACACAAAGTCCAAAAACATCTCAACAAAGGCAAAGGTCAAAACTAAACTTTGACCCACTCCCATAACCCACCAATCCCAAGGTCTCATCATCCTCCCTAATTTCCAATTTTACCCTTCTTTTGTCCTCAGCACAATATTCTCACTGCCCAATTATCATGGCAAAGTGCACTCAAAGCCAAAAATAAAATTCTTATGAAAACGAGTTCTGAAATTATATCAACATAGATGTCAAAATTCATAAGAGAATTTCAACCCAAAAATAAATATTTAGAATAGGTCAAATCTACCTTCTGTTGTGTTGTGGCTCAAAAATATCATCACGGTTAAACTTTTGATTCGAAAATGCCCTTCAACTAGTCAAATAGCTTAAAAATATCCTTTATATTAACGGTTGCTTCAAAACAAGAGAAAATAAACCTATTTTTTTCTTGAACTATTTGAAATGGAACACGAAATTCTATAAAATAAAGACGATTTTTGAATCTTATAATTTTAAAGACGTGTGTAATGTATTAAAAGTGTCTTTAAATTTTGTAATTTTAAGTATGACACATAAAATTTAAAAAAAAATAAAAGTTGTCAAATTAAGAAAGAAACATTTTATTCTTAATTCTGAAAGAAAAGGATTACTCCCTCCGTCTCAAATTATTTATTGCTTTTTTATTCTATACACCACTTAAGAAATATTAATTAGGAGAGATATTTGACCTACTTTATTCTTATTTATATCTAAGTTATAATCTGTAATTTAGTCTATTTTATGTGTCATCTTCCTTAATGATAAAATTCTACTAAGGGTAAAATAGAGAAAAAAATATTAATTGTACTTTGAATTTTTAAAATAATAAATAATTTAAAATAACTATTTTTAATAAATACGACAAATAATTTGGGAGAAGGGGAATATTCTTGAATGAAGGGGTTTAAATGTCAATATGAAGAATACTTCAAGCATGTGTAGAAATCAAAGAGCTGACCCAGGGCGGGGGGGGGGGTATAATAATGCGTATACGTAACAATGTTACATATAAAAACTGTTTTGTCCAAATTGTAAAAGCTATTGGTTACCGTGTTCAAAGATAACGCTACAATCGAGAACAAGAACCAAAAAAATCCAAAACACAAAGCACCATATTTCTAATGTGTATGTGAAACTAGATTTGTTGTGCTTATAACAATCTTGGTTTACTTTTTTTTTGGGAGAGAAAAAAATGGGAAGTAAATGGAGGAAAGCAAAGCTTGCATTGGGTTTAAATATGTGTCTTTATGTTCCGAAAACACTTGAAGATTCACCGGCGGCGGAGGCCGGCGGGAGGTTTTCCGATGCTGTTTCGTTGTCTCCGACGACCCCACCGAGGAACTCCGACTGCCACGTGGATATGCCCACTACCCCAACTCCATCTTCATCTGGTCTTCGCTTGCCTAAACAACATAGCTCCAAATCTTCCAAGGTTAGCAAAAATTGAAGAAACAAAAAGATTCAATTTTTATTGTGTTTTTTGTTTGGTTATTTGGATTAGTCTTACTGAAAGTTAAAAAGGGTTAGTTTATATTTGATGTTTTTCACTGTTTTCACTGTTTTTTGGTTATCTGGTTCATTTAACAAGAATCTCCATTAGTATATTCCAAATAGTTAAAGTTGAGTGCTTTTGATGGGGAGAAAGATGTGTTCTTGAGAAATTATCTTTTTGGATTTTTTTTAATGTTTGGTTGAGTGTAAAAGTATTTTGATGATATTTTAGTAATTAAGAGTTGATAACAATGACCAAGTGTGAATTGAAACTAGAGTAAAGATCCCATTTTTTCCCCTTTTCCCAGCTAATTTTCAACTCTTAAGTTCTTCTTTGTTTTTAATGAGGTCATTTAAGTTGTTTGGTTTTCTTTTGCTTTTCTACTAATTGTGGGTAAGTTATAAGTTTCATTGGAGGATTCAGAATTTTCCTTAAGGAGATACATATATAAAAAGAATTGACTTTATATATATAGTGTAATTTTTTTAGCGAAAGGATTTGGATCAGGGAGGACCCTTCCACCCCTCTAGCCATAGGCGGAGCTATAATTTGTCCCAAAATTAAACTATATATACAACATTAAAATAATTATTTTATGTATATTTTGAATCCTCAATGAAAATTTTAGCTCCGTATTAAGCTTTATCTGTGACATTGGGTATAATAGATGTGGATGACCTTTCAAGTGGTTCTTATTGCTATATAGAAAGTAGTGTTGGTGTAAAGGATGGTGATGCCTCTTGTATTCTAATGCAGTTTTTGAGATTCTCCATGTTGGGTGGGGATAAAGTTAGATTAGCTGTGAAAGGGAGGACGCATATAGTGGTCCACTGTGTTTCATTGTAAAAAGGAAACACCAGAGTAAACTTTTCTACTCTTCTTATCACTCCTTTTCATGGCATTAGTCCAAGGAAAGAAAAAAAGCCTGTTGAACCATTGATTGAGAGCTTTCTTGCCATTAAGGGGGTGATTTGTTAGCTTTTCAGAGTTATATATGTATTAGTAATATATGAGTTAGTTACGAAAGAATTTATATATTATTTTATGTAAGTTAGTAGTTATGAAGGATTTAATTGTTCATGTATTAGCTATTTCATCTTTTACTCTGCATATAATAATACATAGATTCCCTCATAGCTTATACATGTATTAATTATGCGAATTTCTAAATTGCAAACCAAATACTGTATTACTTATGTAGAATTTTAATACATGAAAAACTTATTACTAACCGGCTACCAAATGACCCCTAAGTACTTTCAAGAAAGTAATTTTAGAGTTGAAAAACAAAAAAAGAATGGATTTTTTCTTTAAATTAATGGCTGAAACAATGATTTTTACTTCTTTTGATACGTGGGGTTCTTGATTATTTTAACACTGTATTTACCTGTGTTTATGGGGTTTGCATCTACTTTTCAAAAGTTTAATATATGGCCACCACTGTGCTTTGATATTTGACTACTCAAAACATTGACTTTATTGAAATGGTGGACCAGTCTGCACATGTAATAATATTCTTAAATAGCCATTAGTTGTGAAGTAATTGCGTAGGCATCATCTGTTTCATCTTTTTATGCGGCAGTCTTGATAATGTAGTTGACATGCAGACAAAGAGGGGCCACACTTTACAATGACAGTAATCTTTGCTGTATGATGGCAATCTAACTGTAGCCTTCTGTAGATAGGCCTACCTAAGTTTTCATGTACCAACCATTTTGACTTTGATATCATAAACAAATGCTTTTTTACCTTACCAGTATATGTAACTGGTGGGGAGGGGGCAGGTGAGTTGAACACTACTCTCTTTTTTTATTTTGATAACCGTGGTGTCCGATCCAGCTTGCGCTCACCTCGTCTAGTTTCATGGATACTTGCTACCTCCTACCATCACAATTATAGAGTAATTCTGTCCACCAAAGCTTAGACATATGAGAAGAAATCATCTAGTGTTCCTGGGGCGATATATGTGCAAAACATAATATAAATTTAAAAGATGTTGGACTACTGGGAATTACAAATAAATTGAATTTACCTGTCAGCAATAAATCCAAAGATGTTTAACTTTTTGTAATTTAATCCCTTGGTATACATAAAATGAGCGACTAAATGTGATGAACAAAACTTGGACTTTAAAAACTTGAATGTGAAAACTAAATTTTGTACTACAGCCATTACCCTCCTCTTTTTGTAGGCTGGAATTGGATTACTGATTGAGTTGAACAAATGTGTGCTTTCGGAAGGGCTTTCTGACATCCATTTTCTTGAAGTTTTTAAGCCATATTCGTGTTAATTTATTCTTTACTTATTTTCTGTATTGCAGAGTACTTGTGCAATATGTTTGATGAGCATGAAACCAGGCCAAGGTCATGCAATCTTTACAGCAGAATGCTCACATTCATTCCATTTCAACTGTATCACTTCAAATGTAAAGCATGGGAACCAAATTTGTCCAGTTTGCAGAGCAAAATGGAAAGAAATACCCTTTCAGAGTCCTCTTACTGATATATCATACCCAACGTCTCGGAACCGACAAGTAAATTGGCCTCAAGATGATGCCTGGATGACAGTTGTAAGACGGGTGCCTCCTGCTCGATTGGATACTAATCGCGACATTTCTACGCCTTTCCGAACTGCGGAACCAGGTGTGTTTGATGATGATGAAGTTGTTGATCACGAATCCTTTGGCAGCCAGAAAAGCTCATCAACCGATGTGGCGAATTATCATGTCATGGGGGCAATAGAAGTGAAAACATGGCCGGAAATCTCTGCTGTTTCTAAATCAGCTTCTCACAAAAATTTTGCTGTTTTGGTGCATCTCAAAGCCCCACACGCTGGTCAGAGTTCCCGAGCTCCAGTTGACCTTGTGACCGTTCTTGATGTTAGCGGCAGCATGGCTGGTACCAAGCTTGCTTTGCTAAAGAGAGCAATGGGGTTTGTGATTCAAAACCTAGGCCCTGCTGACCGGCTTTCTGTCATTGCCTTCTCGTCTACTGCTCGTCGTCTCTTTCCTCTTCGTAGGATGAGTGATACCGGTAAGCAAGAAGCACTACAAGCTGTAAATTCACTCAGTTCCAATGGTGGAACCAACATTGCTGAGGCCCTAAAAAAGAGTGCCAAGATCATGACTGATCGCAAGTGGAAGAATCCAGTTAGCAGCATAATATTGTTGTCTGATGGACAAGACACTTATACCATTAACAGTCCTAGCGTAGCTGCTACACAGATTAATTACCGGTCGTTACTTCCCGTTTCCATGCAGCGTAATAATGCAGCTTCAGGTCTCCATATTCCGGTGCATGCATTTGGTTTTGGTGCAGACCATGATGCTGTCTCAATGCACTCGGTCTCGGAAACTTCAGGCGGAACATTTTCCTTCATAGAAGCTGAGAGCTTTATTCAAGATGCTTTTGCTCAGTGCATTGGCGGCCTTCTAAGCGTGGTGGTCCAGGAGTTGCGTGTGGAAGTTGAATGCGTTCACCCTGTTTTGCATCTCAGCTCAATAAAAGCTGGAAGTTACAACGCCAGTTTAATGTTTGATAACAGAAGTGGCAATATTGAAGTTGGAGACTTGTATGCAGATGAAGAAAGAGATTTCTTGGTCATGATAGATATTCCCGCTGATAGGTCAAGCAATGATATGACCCTTGTAAAAGTTAGGTGTACGTATAAAGATCCTATATCGAAAGATATAGTAACCTTGGATCATGTTGGTGATGTCAAAATCGAGAGGCCTGACGCGATCGGACAACTTGTTGTGTCAATGGAAGTTAACAAGCAGCGTAACCGGCTTCGATCAGCGGAAGCGATGGCGGAAGCAAGAGCTTCAGCTGAAAATGGTGATTTAGGAGCTGCAGTATCCATTCTCGAGCGCTGCCGGAAGAAGTTATCGGAAACCGTGTCTGCTCAAGCTGGAGACAGGCTATGTCTTGCACTGGATGCTGAGTTGAGGGAAATGCAAGAGAGGATGGCAAATCGTCGTGTTTATGAAACATCCGGTAGAGCTTATGTTTTGTCAGGACTAAGTTCACATTCGTGGCAGAGAGCAACGGCTCGTGGTGATTCAACCGATAGTACAAGCCTGATTCAGGCTTACCAGACGCCGTCTATGGTTGACATGGTTAACCGATCACAAACAATGTACCTCCGTAGTCCTGCTCCTCGACCACCTCTAAGGCCAGTACGGTCTTTTCCTGCACGACAATAGCTTAGGTGATCCTCGACACGCCTTTTCTTCCTGCAAGACCGGTTTTTTCTTTTTACTTTTTTTATCCTGTTTCAATCTTTCGGATTTTGGGAAAGCACGGGCTAAATGGAAAATGGCTTTCAAGGGGTTTACAGAAGGAAGGGGTATATTTCTAGTAAAATGTACATTAATAAAGAATTGGCAAGTAATGGGGGTAAAAACAAAAGAGAAATAGCCAGTAAATTGGCTTCAAGAGGAATTGAGTGAGGGTTAGAATTAAATCTTTGACTATTATGGGTGTATTAGGAGAAATTCCTGTGTTCTCTTTGGTGAGTTTTGAGGTATAGTCCATTGTAATTGTGGGTATACAGGGGTGTTTCTTGAATTTATATATGAAAAATTCTCTTCAGTATTTTTTGTCAAGCTCAATTTTAGTGCACCAATTGATTATTCTTTGCTTTCTTAATTCAAAAGTAAATGTTACTACTTTATTCTGCAGTTCAAGTCAGTAGCATGATTAGAGCAAATTGGTTTTACTTACTGAAGAATAAAATTATAGGGAAAAGGGTCAAATGGTCCCTCCAACTATGTTTTGTGGAATATTGCCTTCCGTCAAACTTTGGGATCAAATATACTCTCACTGTTTGCAACTTGTTAAATTTGCCCTTGGATTGACGGAAATGTGAGTTGGACGCCACGTCCGATCCACGTGGACGCCACGTCTGATCCATGTCGGCTCGCCCAACTCTTTTAAATCGACCCATAACCCGCAACTCGTTACCCCAACCTTTAAATATCTTCGACCCGGTCCAAATCATTTCCTAATCGATTTGAACTTGAACCCTAAAAACGATCCCTTTGCTAATTTGGTTTAGGGTACGAAATTTCTTCATTTTTCTTGCTAATCGATAGTGCTAGGTTTTTCTTCTATCTGTTGTGTTCGCATTTGTTCAACTTTCGATGATTTTGCCGATGAGTTGTGTGTGTTCGTTCGGGTTTAGCATTCGTTCGCATGTGTTCCATTTTGTTGTGTTTTTTATTTCGATTTCACTTTGTCTTCAAGTTTATTTAATAGCACAACTGTATTGTCGATGAATTTCACTTAGTTTTGTATCGATTTTGCTGTCATGATTTTATCTAGGGTTTTTAACTTCAACCCCCATTTTCTGAGTAACAAATGTACTACCCTTGTATCGATTGCATTTTGTACTACCCCCATTTTAATAGCACAGGGAAAAGGGTAAATTTAATATCACTGAGTTTTGTATCGATTTTACAGTTCGATACATCTATCATTCTGTATGTATATAGGTAGTTTAGGGTTGGGGAAAATGGTATTAGGTTTGGTTGTTGAAATACATGTGCACTTTGATTGTTTTTTATATTGAAAGAAACACATTGGATGTATAAAATTCGAATTGAATATGCAGTTGGTCTCTTCTAGTGGGACACTCACTGTGATTAAAGTTATTTTTCTTATTGTTTTGTCTTGAAAATCAGTCTCTGTGCATTTCTTTATTATGTGGTCCTCATTTGATCTTGTTTATTTATTGTTGACTAAAATAAGTGTTCTTTTGTCTGTTTCTTAGGTGTTTAATGTGCAGTTTCTTTTTCTTCTTTTACCTTATTTGTTGACTTATTCCTTTGTTCATTTAACATTTATTTTCTGTAGTCAAGTGTTGTTACTTGTTTGCCCTATTAAATTTATTATTTATGTACTTAACTTTAATCAAATCATTAATGTTATTGTTTGTTGTCTATTTTGCGAACAATAAATGAATTTTTATTGTTTGTTGTCTATTTTGAAGATCATAGTCATGGTAAGACTTGTGGTGAATTTTCACTATGGTGGAGAGTGAATTAAAGTTCCAAAGTTGGTCTATTCAAGAAAATTTGTGCACACATGTGAAGGGATGACTCTGACCTTCTATGTTTTTCAAACTTGGTAGATCAATTTAAGAATTTAGGTTTCATTGGCGTTCAACAATTTGTAGTGACTGGTCCATCAGGGAAATAGTATGAGATGAAATTTGATACAGGGATTAGGACATTGTTATATCTTGTTAGTGATGATTTTTGTGTGATTAATCTGTTTGCTGTAGATGAATTTAAATTAGGGATAGATGTGACTAACATTGTACACCATTCTAAGTCTTATTCTATTGATATTGAGGCTGGCACAGAATGTGACAGTGCCAATGAAGCATTAAACTCTTCTGATGATGATTTTGATCTTGAAGAATTAAAGCTTATTAGACTTTAAAATAAAAGGGAGATTACACTTAAGTTAAAGTATTTCAAAATAATTTATCCTGAAATGTCTTTCAAAGATACCCTTGAAGCTAGAATGTTTATGAACCTTTATGCCTTGGCTGAAAATAAAGGGTTAGTACTGTTGAAAAGTGACAAATCTAGGGTTAGGCACAATTGTGTTGATGACTGTCCCTTTAAGTGTTCCATCTCTAAATGTAAGAAAGGACTTGGGGTTCGGTTAAAAAATTGGTCACTGAGCACAACTGTCAACCAGCCTTTGAATGCAAAAGAACAGATTATAATACAATAGCTTATTACTTCCAAAAGAAGCTACAAAATGATTCATAAGTGAAGGTCAAAGAGATGAGGACATAACTGAAAGTAGCCTTTAGTGTTAATGTTAGTCATCAAAAGTGTAAGAACTTGGTGGTAGTTACAATGATGAGTACAATAAGTGAGAGAGTTATACCAATGAATTGAGGAATAGCAATCCTGGAAGTGATATTGTAATCAACCTATCTAGGGATGCACTTGAAAAAGGGATAAGAAAGTTCATAAGGATGTATATATGTTTTAATGCAATGAAGAATGGATTTAGTAGTGGGCTAAGACCTTTCATAGGATTGGATGACACATTCCTGAAAGGAAAGGCTAAAGGGCAACTATTGGTCAGGATTCCATGAATCATTTTTATCTACTAGCCTGGAAAGTAGTCTTTAAAGAAAACAAAGTCACTTGAAATTGGTTTCTACAGTTACTCAAGAACTCACTGAACCTGCAGCAAGGCCATTGAATCACATTCATGTATGACATGCAAATGGTAAAATATTATTGTCTTTTCCACTTTGTTGTTTGTTTAACTGTTTTAGTCCAGATTTTAGTTTACTGATTATTTGCATGCAGGGGTTAATTGATGCAATTTAGACAACTTTACCAGAAGCAAAGTACATATTTTGTGCTAAACATATATAGCACAATTGGTTGAAGAGATGTGGTGGTTATGAAGCATTTGAGAGGAAGATGTGGCATTGTGCATGAAGATCTTATCATGAAGAGTTTTGTGACCATTTGAAGGTTATAGGTGAGATGGATCGGTCAGCTGCTGAGAACTTGTTAACATACCCAATTGAGACTTGGGTTAGAGCCTACTTAGACACCACTTGCAAGAATCAAAATGTGAAAAACAACATCACATAGTCATTTAACAAGTAGATTTTGGAGGCAAGGCAGAAGCCAATTATCAAGATGCTTGAAGATATTAGGCTAAAGGTAACACTTGCCCATTTCAAGTTTTCAATTTAGTTTTAACACATAAAAATAACACTTTAATATTGTGTAGGTAATGGACATGTTGGTAGCCAATGAAAGTCAGGTGCATAAATGGGCTACTGACTACAGTCCTACAACATTAGAGATTTACAAGGACTTTGTGGTTATTGCTGAAAATTTTGAGGTCCATTTCAATAGTGATGATGGGTATGAAGTGTCTGGGGGAACTGACACACACATTGTGGATCTAATGTCAAAGAAATGCAGCTGTAGGACATGAGACCTTAGTGGAATCCCGTGTCCTCATGCTATAAGAGCATACAAACATAGAAACAAGGATCCTATTGATGAGGGAGCCATTCACCCCTATTATAATAAGGCAACCTACTTGTCAGTCTACTTACACAAACTTTAACCAGTTAGAGGATCAAAATTCAGAAAATATGAAAAGAGTCAAGATATGGAACCACCAGAAATATGTAAGATGGTAGGTCGATCCAAAGTTAAGAGAGGAAGGGTGAGGAATGAAAACTTGAAAAAACAAGGTGAATGGTCTTTTTCAAGTAAAGGAAAACCTATGAGATGTTCTACATGCCATCAAAGTGGACACAATGCAAGGGGATGTGCTAAGGTAACACCTTAAACACAAGTATTTGTAGCAGTAGCCTATTTAAGAGTGCATATCTGATTTTGATTTCTGAAGTACCAGAACTGTGTTAGATTTCTGAAGCACCAGAAATGAAGTATACAACATATACATCAGTATTTGATTTCTGAAGAACCGGAACTGTGCTAGATTTCTGAAGCACCAGAACTGATGTATACAATATATACAAATTTAATTGTTATGTAATGACAGAAAAGTAAAGGGTAACAAGCTGTTGTGAAGAGGTTTAAGGGTAGCAGCAACACCACTACAACAGTGCTAGAATCTGAAGATAATTTCCAAGCAGCACCACAACTGTGCTAGAACTAGACCCATCACTAAGGCTAATACTAGGATACTTGAAAGGATGAAACAACCATTAGCTATACCAACAAGAAGAATCTCATTTGTTGGTGATTCAACTGGAATGAGTCAGCCATCCAACATGCCTTATCAACCACCAAATAAGGCTGTTGTTACAGGGAATAAGTTAAGGGTGACAAAAGAGAAGATGAAGACAAGGAAGGGGAATGAGAAGTCTCAAACATGATGAAGACTTATGATTAGTGAAGTCTATTTTTTTGTGAAGAATTTACTGATGTAACAATACAAATTAACACCTTTGATTTATCTTTTGGTAAACATTTAATTGGGTGAATCTGTCCAGGTTGCAGAGTTTGTATATAATTTGTTCAGGTTGCAGAGTTTGTATATAATCTGTCCATGTTTTCTGATGCCAAGGATTGAACAGTGATGATTTCCATTATCTAAAATGTGCCATGTTAATCTTGTTCTAGAATTATATGTTGTATACATCACTGTTTGACATCTGTTTTTTATTATAAATGGAATGATAAAAATGTTTGACCTTGTTAGTTTTTTCTTCAAATGATGATTTCATTACCTATGTTGTGCCAAAATAGAATGTCAACATGCCTAAACTTCTTCACAGCAGCTTGTACTGCTATAGTGCCTAAACCTTTTCACATCAGCTTGTACTGCTATGATAAAAATGATGGTTTCATTACTTATATCTTGGTTGTGCTGCTACGATGTCTTTCCTATCATCAATAGAGTATGATGCCTTTCCTATCAGCAGCAGAAGACAATAAGTGAAACGAACATTTAATAGAATTGTATAATTTTGCTTTTGCAGACAGTAAAGAAAGTTGGGAATCATATCAGCAGCAGAAGGCAAGAATGATAAACAAAATGTCACCAACATGACTTAGTTCATAACATAACACAAAAAGCCATAAATGGTGAGCTAAGCACCAGATTTAATGGCGCAATGGGGTACAAACATGAATTTCGTTCATAGCTACTACTACTTAATCATAAAAAATATATTAAACTTCCTTACACAACTACAAATACATATTCATTTCATAATCGACGCTGCAACAAATTCAACAAATAACGCCCATGAAATCATCATAAACACACGCATCTTCAAAACTTTGTTCATTTCAGCTTAATTTATACCCTTCAACGCAACTATTTCTTCCTTCAATGTATCTCTTTCATTCTTCGAATCTGCTATTTCATTCTTAAACGCATCGAATGACGACATTAATTCACCGATGAAACTTTCAGAGTATTCTTCATCATCCCATCACCAATATCCACAAGAGCTTCTCTGTAAACAAAAAATGAAAAAAGAATCAAAAACAAAATCAGTCCAAGAAATGACCCAAAATGCAGCAATAGTCGTCAAAGTAAAATGAAGAATTACATAAACATTACTTACCTTAGGCTTGGGGCATTTGAAGAATTTCCCTCCAAGATTGGAAGTAGTCGTCGAAGTAAATTGATTCGCAGTCATACCACAATTGCACCTCCTTTGTGAAGAACAACTCACTTGAGACATTTCTTACACCATGACAGCAAAATTGATACAAAACTCAGTGAGATTCATCGACAAACAAAGTTGTGCTATAAAGAAACTTGAAGACAAAGTGAAATTGAAATAAAAAACACAACAAAATGGAACATATGCGAACAAATGCTAAATCTGAACGAACACATACAACTCGTCGGCAAAATCGTCGAAAGTTGAACAAATGCGAACACAACAGATAGAAGAAGAACCTAGCACTATCGATTGCAAGGAAAATGAAAAAAATTCATAACCTAAACCCGATTAGCAAAGGGATCGGCCCGACTAGCAAAATGGTCATTTTTAGGGTTCAAGTTCAAATCGATTAGAAAATGATTTAGACCGGGTCGAAGATATTTAAAGGTTGGGGTAACGGGTTAGGGGTCAATTTAAAAGAGTTGGACAAGCCGACATGGATCATACATGGATCCGACGTGGCATTCACCTCACATTTCCGTCAATCCAATGGCAATTTAAGTAGTTTGCAAACAGTGAGGGTATATTTGATCACAAAGTTTGACGGAGGGTAATGTTGTTCGATAAAACATAGTTGGATGGCAAATTTGACCCTTTTCCCTTTTATACATTGATGGTGTAAAGGACTTTTGCAATATCAATGCCATTTGACTGGCTTTAGTAGGTTATTACTTTTTTAGGGTTACTAGATCTAGATTGCTATGAAGAGTCACATGTCGACGTGATGATGTAAAATATCTATGCATTGAGCTGCTATACCGAATTCCCAACTGGTCTTTGGGGACCGAGTGCAAGGCCGTGATCTGCGTTGGTACAAATTAGTTGTTCTTTGATTGGAGACGATGCACGAATGACAATAAAGATGATTGTATTCAAACTTCAGATAATATGACTAATTCTATATACAACATGCGACTTTCTCTATTATATATATAGATGCAAAGGCGAAGACCTATTTGGTTCCTTTCCAAAGGTAACCGATTAGGTAACAAGAACCTCGTGAAGAACGATTAAAGAGACTCAAGTCATTGATTTTTATCCGATAACGCTTTTATGTTGAGCTTAAATTTCAAGGGGAGTCTTGAGACAACTGCAAAGTTGTCTTCGTGTGACGTATAAGTCACAGGCTCAATTTGCGGAATCAGCTTCCGTAGAATAGGTTGTCTACATTATACTCCATTAAATTCTGGTCCTTCTCCGAACCCTGCATAAATGCAGGATACTTGGTGCACAGGCTAGCCAAAAGAGCTTACCCTCGACCCTTGAAAGCTTCATAAAAGAGGCCTGCAAGTTGCCTTTCCTTTTTGTTGTTTGACTTTAGAGGTAAGGAACGTCAGAATGCAACAGTTAATAAACACCACACACACCATATCTAGCAGGGATGTTGCCATTATACCTACTTGAAGGTGGTATGTTGCAATTGAAGAAATAGAAATCACCAGACACAAGCATTTACTGAGTTCTATGCCTTCCACAATTAAAATAGACGGTTCAAATGCCATTAATGATGTAATAAAATAAGTGTTGATTATTGTAAAGCAGTACGAGAAGTAAATAAATATTACAAGTGTTCGAAAGGATAAACAAATAGGCCAATGTTTAGAACTGCCGCAAGCTTGTTGTGTCTTGAATCTTGATAATCTGAAATCAAGAAACACTAAATCTGGATGGTTACAACTGTGTGCTGAGTCGAGTGATTGCACTTTGTCCTTAAGACAAGATTGCCCCGTATATATGCTTTTATGTTAATGGGCAATAGTCTCCCAAAATAAAATAACACTTTAATCTCAACACTACAAAGCAAATAGGTTGAGTCTGACGAAGAAAACAAATACGAATCGACTTGCTGAAGAAATGGAAAAGGAAGGAAGAGTTTATGTTTTCGTCCAACATTTTTGGACTGACTTTCTCTTCTGTTTTGTCTGTGTATATAGTGTATCTCTGTTGTGTATATCTTGTGTATATGTGTGTCTTTCCTCACTATTTTTCATCACTGTATGTGCTGCGTTTTTCATGTTTGTATGTGCTGTGTTTTTCGTGTTTGTATGTGCAACACAATTGAGCCAAAATGCATCAATATATAGCATGGATGAGAGACTCCTAAATTGCCACAAACAAGGCTGTTAATAGCCATTAGTGAGGGTTGTTAATGGCCATTAGAGAGGGTTGTTAATGGCCATTAGAGAGGCTGATTATGGTCATTGAAGGAGGGATGTTTATACAGGAGTTAACAGTCAAGTAATGGCTGGTTAATGCTCCAAAAAATAGCCCAAACGGTAGGCAGAAAGTTTCTGCCTACCGTCATTCCCAACATCAACTTTTCAGAAACTCTAGAGACCAAACTGTAAATATTAAGCAATTTGGGGTCAAAATGATAATATCAGCCCACGACCCGTGACCCAAGCCCGGACCGGTGGGCGGCGGGGGCTTAGCCTTGAACCCAAGCACATCTAGGTCCTCCCTCCTTTAAACACATGGGATACCCATTGGGGTCCCAAATCCTTAACCACTTTAGAGACCTATAAAGAGAACAATTCTTTCTTTTCCCACCGATGTGGTAGATTTTTCCCATACCATATCTCCATACCTCAAACACCTTACTTCGTGGACCAATATCTCTTTCATTTCTCAATGAAATTTGACAATTCTTAGCCCTACGGTCATCTACTCACTTAGTAGATTATGCATGTGAGAAGAGACAAAGCCTCCAATATGCGAAACACTAGTGTTTAATTCATTAAATATGGATGGATGCACCTCCCCGCCAAAGGCAAATTTCCAACAATCCCCTCTATGAAAGAGAGATTTTGGCGCACACACAAGGTGCCTACTTTCAACAATCTTTCAGTGAAAAGATATTGCATCAGGAGAGGTAGTTTCTGCTTTGAACCTTCCTTAGTTGAATACCACCGGACTTTCTTACTACACGGTGAACGTGATGTCTTGAACCGTCTGTGTTTAGTGTAAGCCAAGACAATGATACCAACACAATAACTCTCTTTATTCATTTTCATTCTTATGGTTTTGTCCGTTGTGGCCGTGGACACACTTGAATTCTTAAGTGTGTTCATTTGAGGCGGCATGTCCTCGCACTTAAATAGGTGATCTCCTACAAGGTATCCTGCTATACTCCACTTCATGAGTGTTAGAAATCATTAAAAGTTTCCCCAACCTTAACCTCAACCGTTTGATGATCGTTTAAAGGTTTGGAAGCTTAACATTTACCCACCATGTAGGTAGCACTTTAATGTCTATCGCAGGAACAACTTTGGATTCATGTTTCCGTACAGAAATCATCATCCGAAGTGCTTCTTGCTTCTACCGAAGCGCTCAACTGAACCTTTTGCAGCTTAGTTTTCCCATTGAACCAAATTCTTGGGATCTCCAATCAGTATGGTTGGGTTACCACCGCAATGTTTTATATTGTTTGGGTTTTAAGCTCATTCCCCTAGACAGGCAGAACATTTGATCTTCGGGTAGTCCCTTAGTTAGTAAACAAGGAAGTGACACCCGTGATGATCAACTGTCATACGGTCTTATGTCTCCGACAGACCCTGACAGATATGTCCAGACGCCGTCATCCGTGTCCTTCCTAAAGCCGACCGGCTAGCCACAATGTATAACTGCTGAAGGCACATGTTTCTCCCAATAAGGGACGTCCTCTAAGGAGTCATGAAATTACTCAACTTCTTTCATGCTTTGTATAAAGTGATAAAATCCGATCCCATCATGAATCGGTCAATGCAAGTTTTCTTAGAGGATTTTCCAAGACCCACCATACACATTTACTTGTGGCTTTGGTGTTCTTCATATATGATGTCCAGTTTGCATCATTGTGTTCTCCCAGACCCGCTGGACATTCAGAATATTATAATCCGTAGATAAGCGAATAATTCAGATATCGTCATATCCGACTTAACGCCTTCTATTGATCATTTATTAAGATCATCAGTGAACCTTAGTTCAACTGATCTGTGTTGACACCCAATTTTGTCCCGTCTTTTCCAATTTATTTGTAATTTTAAATATTTTTAACACCTCAAAACAATTTTAATCTATATACATACATGCGTATAAATATATATATATATATATTATTCTCTTATTATTATTATTATTCGCGTTTTTACTGTCATTTGCATTCTTTATCATAATCATAAGTTTTATCCGAAAATTCTATGTTATTTTATTCTCGCAAAATTGCATCGCATTTACATTTTTTATTTAAGCATTAAATATTTCGCAAATATTATATTTTATTATCACATCGTTATGTTATTTTAAATAATTCACATCTTTTATAAAATAAAATATGTTTTAATATTAAGCCCCTTTTTATATTTTTTAAATCCATAACCCATTTTATTTTCCCAACCCAAAACAATTCCTACCCAAACTAATTTCCTAACCAAACCATTACCCCAGCCCAAACGAACCCCATCTCCGCAGCCCAAATCAAACTCCCCAATTAAATTTCCTTATACCCAAACCCACCAAAACAAATTTCAAACCAAACTCCCCAATTAAATTCCCTTATGCCCCAACCCAAATCCACTAACACAAAGGCCCAATCGGCCAAACCCAATTCACCCTCACCCATCGCCCACCTGAAACTCCCCAACCGGTTGGCCCAACAACCCACAACCCCAACCCGACTCACCCGAACTCGCAACCCGACCCATCGCGGCCGATCCCTCCTTTTAATTCCGTAAAACCCAAAACAAAAAAAACCTAAAAACCCCTAAATCACCCAATCGCCGCCACCCTACACCCCTACCCCCTACGCCGCCGCACCCTACACCTGACACCACCACTCGCCAACACCGCCGCCTGACACCACCAACCCATCACCTCTCACCGCGACCCATACCCCTAAAAACCCGTTCCAAAATCATTGTTTTTGGGCCCTTTATTTTGAATTTAAGCTCGGTTTTAGGGGGAAAATTGGGCTATAAAAACCCCCTGTGTTCTTCAAGGAGGAGAAATTGAGGGAAAAAGAAAGAAAATCGAAAGATTTTTCGGAGGTCTGATTGGGATATGTAAAATATTTTTGGTTGTGTTCTTGATTTCAAACATTTTTCCTCCCTTGTTGTTCAAGAATTGAGTCCGAAAAGGTTTGTTTTCCACTTTTGATTCTCTGATTTTGACACCTGATTCGGGTCGGGTCAACGACTGGTCAGTCGATCGGGTTCGGGTAATATTTTCAGAATTCTTGCATTTCATATTTCTATATGTTGGTTATCTGAAATTGGCAAAATATTCGATTTCGGGTTGCATATCTGATTCGGGTCGGGTCACTGACCCGAGTCGGGTCGACCCGGTTTGGGTAATATTTTCAGAATTCTTGCATTTCATATTTCTGTATGTTGGTTATCTGAATTTGGTGAATATTTGATTTCGGATTTTGACACCTGATTCGGTCCAACATCGACCGGTCGGTCGACCGGTTTGGGTAATATTTTCAGAATTATTGCATTTTGTATCTTGTATGTTGGTTATCTAAAATTGGTGTTGAAATCTGATTCGGGTTTGGATCACTGATTCGGGTCGGGTCACTGACCCGAGTCGGGTCGACCCGATTTGGATATTTCCAGAATTCTTGCATTTCGTATCTTATTTGTTGGTTATCTGAAATTGGTGCTGAAATCTGATTTCGAGTTTGGTGACCCGACCCGATTTGGATATTTTTCAGAATATTGCATTTTGTATTTTGTATGTTGGTTATCTAAAATTGGTGTTGAAATCTGATTCGGGTTTGGATCACTGATTCGGGTCGGGTCACTGACCCGAGTCGGGTCGACCCGATTTGGATATTTCCAGAATTCTTACATTTCGTATCTTATTTGTTGGTTATCTGAAATTGGTGCTGAAATCTGATTTCGAGTTTGGTGACCCGACCAGATTTGGATATTTTTCAGAATATTGCATTTTGTATCTTGTATGTTGGTTATCTGAAATTGGCGAAAATATTCGATTTCGGGTTGCATTTATGATCCGGTTCGGGTCGACCCGGTTCGAGTATTATTTCCAGAATTCTTGCATTTCATATTTTTGTATGTTGGTTATCTGAAATTGGCGAAAATATCTGATTCGGGTTGGCATCTGATTCTGGTTGGGTCACTGACCCGGGTCGGGTTGACCCGGTTTTGGTATATTTCCAGATTATGGCATTTTTTCATATCTGTTGCTGGTTATCTAAAAATCTGAATTTCTGATTTCATTCGGGTCACCGATTCACTGTTCCGGGTCTGTTTTCAGAATTAACTCACTATTTCATCTGCCTTCTCTGTTTTTCTGTTCACTCGGTTAAACATCCGGGCAACGGATATTTATTGTTTTACTGTTTTACTAAACATCCCGTCTTCTCGGGAATTTCCTCACTGTTTACTGTGTCACTGTTTACAGCTCACTGTTCACTGCTTCCTGCTTTAATTTAATTTCGCTGATTTGAACACGATACTACACTGGCCGATGAAAAATATCCGTCGATTTTGAGGCCTCCACAGTTATAAAGACGGAAATATAACTTCTGGGCAAGGATGAGGCTTAAACCTTTATTTCATCCGAGATCAACATGTTTAGTAGGCGAGGTGACTAAAATAACCAACAAGTTATAGTGATCTTTTTTTTCATCCGAGAGACCAACATGTTTAGTAGGCGAGGCAATCAAAATAACTACCGAGTCATACGTTTGCTTCCACGACGTGGTTGGAATGGTCTTTTCAAAATTTAAGTCTGAGCCCTCCGTGACCAAAACACTCATTGTTTTGGATGCGGATATGAAGTTATTTGTATTTAACTGCTTTTAACCGTTTGTTCTTGACAGCTTGCACGGAATAAAGTAAACAAAGACAGATGTTCCCTCGGAGTTTATTTATTTTATTTACTTTCTTTAATTCAGCTTTTATCCGGCTATGTATTGTAATATTATTTATCGCACTTATGTAACTATTGAAATGCTTAGAATAGGCAAACTTAGAATTAATTCATAGGGTAGTTTAAGACTTGAAACTCGTCGCTAGCTTATTTATTTGTAGGCTCGGTTAATTCAAACTTAGAAACCCTCCGTTAGTTATTTATTTTAGGCTCGTCATACATATTTAAAATTTTCAAAACAAATTTTGATCATCTTCTATTTATTTTATTAATTGCACAACTAAAAAATGATTTTCAAAAATTACTCCTTTGGCATTACAAATGAATTGTTTTTCTCTTTATTATTGTCACAAATGCATACATGTACAAAAATGCATCTCTTTCATTAATTATTTGCAAATATCTTTTAACTTCATACTTCAAACATGCATTTTTTCTAGCAATAATTAACATGAGTTTGACCGGATAACCGCAAGTTAGCGGATCTTAAAGGATGCCTAACCCCTTCCCTTTAGGATAATAAAGAACCCTTACCTAGAATCTCATTAGTTTCGCATACCTTAAAATTGGAGTTACATTACAACATTTATTTAATATTCAGGTGTCCTAATTCACCGTAAAAATAATTAGGTGGCGACTCCTCAACCCTTTTACCCAGGAATCACCGGACACGTTGTGCTCCGCTTTCTGACCCGAGCGGGTCGAAAATGGGGCGCGACAATCTGTTTGTAGGCCGATACCAGATCGGTTGTAGTGTGTACAATACATTGAACTACACGTGACCTGTGCATATCGCTCCTTGTCTATGGGTGCACCATGATTCTAATCAGTTCTATGATTCATATCCATTAGTGGCTTCAACGAGACTATCAATTATCTCACAATTGAGTTTGGAGTTAGACCAGTCCGTTAGATGTCTTAGAAATCCAATTCCTAAGATGTCATCTGAGATACCCATATCTTTTGTTTCAATATAATTTCCACTCTCAGACTGTTGGCTTTCCAACTGTTGGCTTTCTAACTTCAGAGTCAATGTTTCTGTGGCGAGATTCATTGTTTCTGTTTTATATGGAACTTCCAGGACCAAAATGTAAACATTTCAGGGACCAAAACGAAAGTTCAGGAAGAAGCCCAACAGTCCAGCAAACCAACTCTGATCCTCTCCTTTCAACTCTCCGGTTGGGAAGGTTGTTTCAACATCCATGCCACGCAAGACTACAATGGCCCAGGATGTTAAGCTACTCACGGGGGAGCACATGTACAAGTAGCCGAGGCCTTATACTCGTCACTAGATCCATCTACTTTGTACTCACTTTTGAGTATCCTTTTTCACAACCCAAATGTTCTTTTCCCGGAGGAAGATCAACCATTACACAAGTATGGTTCTATATGATGAAATCTATTTCTCTCTTTCTAGCTTCTTTCCAAAGCAACTCTTCTGGAGATGACAATTATTTGTTAATTGTCCATGGTTCATTCTCAACCATACAAGCTAGAAGGACTGGAACAAGTCTTTGTCCCCTTCTTTGATCCGTCTCGGTTCAACATCTAGAATCCCTGAATTTTGCCGATCTGGAATATTAAGTTCTGGATAGCCAGCAACTTTCGAGTTCTGTAGATGTTGACACCCAATTTTGTCCCATCTTTTATGATTTTATTCGTAATTTTTAATATTTTGACACTTTTAAAATAATTTTAAAATATAGGCATATATGTGTATATCCTCTTATTATTATTATTATTCACGTTTTTTATATCATTTGCATTTTATAATAATCAGTTTTATCCATAATATTCTGTGTTATTTTATTTTTCGTAAAATGGCATCGCTTTTTTTTATTTTTTTATTTTATTTAAGCATTAAACATTTCACAAATATTATATTTTTATTATTTATCACGTCGTTATGTTATTTTAAATAATTCACATCTTTTACAAAACAAAAATAATATTTTAATATTAAACCCCTCTTTTATATTTTTAAATCCATAACCCATTTTTTTATTTTCCTAACCCAAAACAATTTCTAACCCATTTCATTTTTCCAACCCAATACAAATTCTACCCAAACAAACAAGCCCAAACTCCCCAATTAAATTCCCTTATACCCAAACCCACAAAACAAAATCCCAAAACTTTTCCAAGCCCAATCGGCCACCCCACCTTCCAAGTCCAATACCCACTAACCCATTCGGCCCAACTCCCAAAACTCCTTCTCTCATTTTAAACCCAATCGGCCAGCCCACCCGCCAGGCCGAACCGGCTGGCCCAAAACCCGCAAGCCCAAAAACCCATTGCCCCTTTAAAAAAACCCCAAAACCAAAACAAAACAAAAAAATGAAAATCAGAAATGAGAAAACCTAAAACCTACCTCCCTCGAACCCGATCGCCAGACACCCCACGCCCCGACTCCCACTCGCCGGCCACCTCGCCCGCCACCACCGACCCCTGACACCACCAACCCCCCTCTGTTACGCCGACACCCGAAAATCCGCGACCCATGCCCCTCAAATCCGCGATTTTGGCTCCTTTATTTTGAATTTCAAACTCGTTTTTAAGGGGGAATCCACCTATAAATACCCCATGTTGTTTTTCATTTTAAGGGGGGGATTGGAAAGATTTTTGAGAGGATTCTCAAAGGATTTTTGGAGGATTTTTCGAAAGATTATTCCATATATACATAAATATTTTGTTGTGTTCTTGATTGTAAGCATTTGCCTTCCTTGTTATTCAAGAATCAAGTCCGAAAAGGTTTGTTCTCCCCTTTTGATTCTCTGGTTTTCTTCACTGATTTCGGGTCGGGCCGACCCGACCCGGGTCAACCCGATTTGGGTATTATTTCCAGAATTCTTGCATTTCATATTTTATGTATGTTGGTTATCTGAAATTGATGGAATTATTTGATGTCGGGTTGAATCTCCGATTCGGGTCGGGTTACTGACCCAGGTCGGGTCGACCCGATTTGAATTTCCAAATTTCTTGCATTGTTGCTGTTGTTATTATTGGTTATCTGAAATTGATGAAATCAGTTGATTCCGGGTTGAACACATGATTCGGGTCGGGTCGCTGACCCGGGTCGGGTCGACCCGGTTTGGATTTCCCAAATTTCTTGCATTTCATATCTTGTATATTGGTTATCTGAAAAAATGAAAAAAAAATCTGATTCGGGTAGGCCTCTGATTCGGGTCGGGTCGACCCGGTCTTGGTATATTTCCAGATTATGGCATTTTTTCATATCTGTTGCTGATTATCTAAAAATCTGAATTTCTGATTTCATTCGGCTCACTGTTCACTCGGGTCTGTTTTCAGAATTAACTCGCTATTTCATCTGTCTTTATTTATTCCTTTCGTTTCTCTGTTTTTCTGTTCACTGGGTTAAACATCCGGCAAATGAGATATTTATCGCTTTCTTGTTTTTACTAAACATCCCGCCTTCTCGGAATTGCCTTCTTGTTTCTTGTTCATCGCTTCTTGCTCATTCACCGCTTCTCGCTTTAATTTAATTTCATTGATTTGAACACGATACTACACCGCCGATGAAAATACCCGTCGATTTTGAGGCCTCCACAGTTGTAAAGACGGAAAATATAACTTCTGGGCAATGATGAGGCTTAAACCTTTTTCCAAGATCAACATGTTTAGTAGGCGAGGTGACTAAAATAACCAACAAGTTATATATTCGCAGCCACGACGTGATTATAGTGATCTTTTCTATTTCACCCGAGAGACCAACACGTTTAGTAGGCGAGACAATCAAAATAACCACATTAGTCATATGTTTGCAGCCACGACGTGATTGGAATGTTCTTTTCAAAATTTAAGTCTGAGCCCTCCGTGATCAAAACATTCACTGTTTTGAATACGGATACGAAGTTATTTGTATTTAACTGTTTCTAACAGTTTGTTCTTGACAGCTTGCAGGGATTAAAGTAAATAAAGGCAAATTATTCCTCGGAGTTTATTTATTTTATTTCTTTCTTTAATTCAGCTTTTATCCCGCTTTGTATTGTAATATTATTTATCGCACTTATGTAACTATTGAAATGCTTAGAATAGGCAAACTTAGGATTAATTCATAGGGTAGTTTAAGATTTGAAACCCGTCGCTAGCTTATTTATTTGTAGGCTCGGTTGAATTCAAACTTAGAAATCCTTCGCTAGTTTATTTATTTTAGGCTCGTCACGCATATTCAAGATTTTCAAAACAACTTTTGTCATTTTTTATTTGCTTTATTAATCATACCGAATAAGTTTATCCTTTTATTATTATTTTTGCAACTCGATGATTTTCGAAAGATTCGCTTCTTTGGCGTTATAAATAATTTTGTTTCTACTCTCAATTGACAAATGCATATTTTTTCCAACTCTACATGTATTTCTCTTTAAATACCATACAAATGCATATTTTTTCTCTACATGTATCTTTCTTTTAAAAAATGCATCATTTACTAATTATTTGCAAACATCTTTAACTTCATACATCAAACATGCATTTTTCTAGCAATAATTAACCTGAGTTTGACCGGATAACCGCAAGTTAGCGGATCTTAAAGGATGCCTAACCCCTTCCCTTTAGGATAATAAAGAACTCTTACCTAGAATCTCGCTAGTTTCGCAGACCTTAAAATTGGAGTTTACATTGCAGCACTTAGTTTAATATTTAGGTGTCCTAATTCACCGTAAAAATAATTAGGTGGCGACTCCTCAATCCTTTTTACCCAGGAATCACCGGACACGTCCGCGCTCCGCTTTGACCCGAGCAAGGTCGAAAAATAGGGCGCGACAGCATGGCGACTCCACTGGGGATTTTCAGGTTCTTAACCATAGCAAAATTCAGGTTAATTATTTGTGCTTTACTTTCACTCTTTGTTTGATGTATGCTTTGATTTGTTTCCTTTGTGAAATTTTGCGTGCATAAACTGCTTTAATTATTATATTCTCTTACTGCTTTCCTTAAATTGGCATTTCTCTCATATTTCTTCCACTCTGGAAAATTGACACTATCACACACTACACGCGAGGTGTGTTTTGCGCACCCGCAAATTTCTTTCAATCTACCAAATTTTAGGAGAGTTGGCGTATGCGCGGAGTGACCGGACCATCCGGTGGCCGCGTAGCCTTCTCACTCGAGTAGTCCGCTCGGGAACCTTGTGTCTAGTCAGCCAAATCTTAGAAAATTTAAGATAGAGCTATACCACCCTTTATTTTTAGTCATGCATGCATACACCTTAGGTGGGTCGATCCTTGGTATCGACTCCACAATTAAGAAATCCGCCAAAGATGTCTACGGGTCTCACAACCCAACGACCAATCATCATATTATGTGTAGCGTGATAAGGATAGACTAATCCAAGACTAATCATGACATGCTGAAATTGGAAAATGTACATTCATTTTGTCTCATTTCCGACAAAGCATTGCAGTTTAGCAGCTTGGATCAAATCTGTCGTAATCCCGCATATCTAGGCGTTTAGGCCCACCTCCGGCATAAGGGAGGCCCCATGCATATTAGGATGCGCATTTAATTGCCTTACAATCATTTTGTTGTTTTCTCCTGCTTTTTCACTATGTGCACATTATTTAAAGCAATAATTACTCGCCTTATACTAACTTGGTTTTCTTCATTTTTTTAGAAGGTTTATTTTGTCTAGATTATTTTCCCAAAGGTTGATTTGCGTTGACTAAAACTGGCGGATCATCCCTACTTCACGAGGTCAAAGGCACAATCCTTCAGCAAAATGACTGATTCAGATGCATCCGAACAGACTGGCCTGGAACTTACCACTCTTTCCAGAGATGAACCAGAGACTTCTGAAAATAGAGATACTACCGTCCAAGAAAAATACATCGCCCAACTGTTACAACAGATGGCAGCCATGCAGACTGAGATAGAGCGGCTCCAAAATCTCACCAACCTGTCCATTAGCGCCAATACCCCACTCCCTGAACAAGGGACGAATGCAACTGCACCACAAATTTTCTCATCTCCTGAACCGCCATTTCCCCAAAACCTCCCCGATAATTCGCCACTATGCAAAACCAATCCACAACACACTAACCCGCAAGCAAGTCCACAACAAAGCCCGCTACAAAATGATCCGGCCTCATTCACAACTCCACATACCCAAATTACCACACTCATCCAAAACACCCCTTACACGCAAAATCACCGGCGGACCAACACATATTGATGGCACACATCGCTGATCACAACAAGCGGTATGTGCCGCCAATATATGTAATGGAAGCCCAACCTTTACTACCGCAACACCAAACATGACTCTTCAGAAATTGGCGGTGTGAAGAGATGGACAAAGTAGTAAGAATCGAACCGATGAAAGTGTGGCGAGAGAGATTTACTGACCTAAAGAGGCATTCAAGAATATCCAAACCAGCAAGGGACATGAAGGACTTGAGTACGAAGATCTGTGTATGCATCCCGACATTGAATTGCCTGTAGGATATAAGGTGCCAAAATTTGGTTTGTTTGATGGGAAAGGAAATCCTCACGCTCATTTAATATCATACTGTGACAAACTGATTGGGGTAGGTAAAGACCAGGCCATCATAATGAAATTGTTCGTAAGGAGTTTAACAGGAGAATCACTCGACTGGTACACGAGCCAAAACCCGCAAAAATGGCGTAATTGGGGCACGATGGCACAAGATTTCATGGACAGATTTAAATTCAACACTGACACAGTCTTGGACAGATTTTATCTGATGAAGTTGGAAAAGAAGTCCACAGAGACCTTCAGAGAATACGCCATGAAGTGGAGGCGAGGCGAAGCGTGAAAGTTCAACCCCGATAGAAGAAAGTGAGATGACCACTCTCTTTGTACAATCTTTGAAAGATGCAACATACTATGAGAGAATGATAAGCGTCATAGGGCGAAGTTTCTCTGGGTTATAAGGATGGGAGATTTCATAGAAGAGGGAATCGAGCAGGAAGAATTACAAACTTTGTAGCATTGCAAGCAACAAGTGAGACAATCGGTCGGACTCATTTGAGGGAGCAGTAAAGAGGAAGAGAGACGGAGTGTCGTCTGTGGTGAGAGTGCAGAAACATAGGCCAAATCAAATGTCAACCTACCAAATGCCATCACCCCAGCCTCCCTACTACAATCAAAACAACCAAAGTCCTCAGCCTTCCTATTATTACCCATACACCCAAAGCCCTCAACCTTACTATCAATACCCACCTGGTCCCTACCCTGTCTACCATACCCATCCAATATATGGCCTGCCTCGAGCGCCTGTCTATCCGAATCCCCCACAATATCAGCCCGCATACTTGCCTCATCCACAAGTCCATACACCAAATGCACCCAGACCCCGCGCAAAATACGAAAGAAAGCCAGCCAAAACCTATACACCTTTAGCCGAACCTCGAGCCCAATTATATGAAAGACTGAAAACCGCAGGAATACTCCAGCCCATCCCAGGAAATGTCCCCAATCCTGTTCCAAAATGGCACGATGAGACTAAGCATTGTGCGTACCACTCGGGGATTCCTGGGCACGACACTGAGAATTGCTATGCCCTCAGAAACAAAATTGAGACATTGATCAAAGAATGAGTTATCCAACTGAAAGGACCTTCCTTTAATGTAAATAATAACCCTTTGCCAAATCATGACGATGCCAACGTAAATATGATTACTGTTGATGAAGACCACAATTTGGAAGGGACTATTGTGCGATCCAGGAGAAAGGAAAAGGTTGAATCATCGACCTTTATTACCCCTATGATTACTGATCCAAGTGAAGGCACCGTTCGGAGTAGAAGCACTTCCTCCAAAGTCGCGGGTCATGGCATCATCTTTTCTTGGAAAAGTCTTATCAACCAATCTCCGAAGGAAGGGAGATGCTTCTTTACCAAAGCCTGTTCCGCCTCTGAGTCAGTCATTCGTCAGAGCATGCGCCACTCAGGAATCAAAGGAGGACAATGCAGCCAACCTCGTGAAGGGATTCAAAAGATTTTTCACTACTGAAGAAGAAACAGGATGCAGTGTGATTCTCGATGATCACGCTAGAAGCTCAACCATTGGGGATGCAGAGCAAGTAGATGTTTTGGGAAAATTGGACATATGCCCTGGCTTTGTTTCTCCCAGAAACTAGTTAACTGCATTAATATTTAATGAAACAATGCGATTCAGATTGAGGCCTGAATCACATATATGCATTTAATGTGTTTTGCCTCTACCTTTTGAAAGCTTAAAATGACAAATCTGCATTGCTTTTGCTATTATAAAATATGTTTTGTTCAATAATTCTCTTTTCTTTTTTCATCATGCAAACTAAATTTATCGATAACATGTGACATATAATGAAACAAGCAAACAAAGTCTCAAACAACAAGCAAGGTTTCGAAGAATATAAGGAAGACTCACAACCGGAAGAATCGGGGCATTTTTTGGAATAAGTCAAAGCCAGATTTGGATGAAACATCAAGATGGTTAATAGTTACAAGCATTGACACGGACGTTTGCCATTTGTACTCTTGGGCTACCACACTACGATCAGGACTTCTACTGGAGCAATGCTATATCTTTCGCAGTCAAGTGGATACATAATCATATACTAAGAGACTGATTGATGAAAAGCAGATGGATACAGTTGTCCGGGGCAACCTTATCAGAATAGAATGGCCAAAAACCATCAATGCAGATGCAGTGAAGAGATACCATATCTAAGATTAGTTATTCTCTATGTAATACTTTTTTCTATGTTGTAAAAGTTGCGCTCCCTCAGCGGGATACGCATAGAACCCACTTAGGGTTTCGTTTCTTTAGATCACAAATTTCTCCAAGTTCTTTTTTACTTGTAACCTGAACTACGTTATGACCTGATTCCCTCGGCGGGATACGTAGGCGACCACATCGGCTTCGGTCCCATCTTTAGAAAAATCCTTACAAATCTCTTTCGCTTGTAATGAACTACGTCATGACCTGATTCCCTCATGGGGATACGTAGGCGGCCTAAATCGGCTTCGGTCCCACCATTAGGAAATATTTTCTCCTTTATATCACATATGACAAATGCACCCATCTGATCACCCTGATAGGACAGGCAAGCAATTTACACAAGACTCGTTTGTCCGTTCAAAAGATCGTCATTCTCACATATCGGAAACTGGGGCATTTTTAAGGGATCAACTGGGAGGACGCCGATAAACATGGAAAAGCATCGGCAAACTAAGTCTTCACCTAAGAGGATTTTGGATAAGACGTTTGCTTTGCTTTCACCGCATGTCATTTGCTCGACGGAGACATTTACATATATGCATACTTTCTTATAAGCAATTTATTTTCAACAAATACTTTCATTAGAGTTTGACAAGATTTTTATTACTAATATGCATATTTTCTTATACACAATTTATTTTCACCAAATATTTTCATTAGAGTTTGACAAGATTTTTACTAATATGCAATTTTCTTATAAGCAAATCATTTTCAACAAATATTTTCATTAGCAGTTCGACAAGAACTTTTTAATGATAAGCATACTTTCTTATAAAAAAAATATTTTCAACAAATGTTTTCATTAACGGTTAGCCAAGGCGGGAATCGACAGGGGCTACAGTGCGAATCACAGGACATGCACTATCAAGAGCCAAAGCTACCAAGTCAACGCTAATCAACCGCCCCTCCCCAAACTCACAAATTTTCTTTGAGTACGAGGTTCTTGAGGTTGAAAAAGTAGGGAAGCCACATCGCTTATGATCAATTCCCAAAGAATTTCGGCACCACAACTCACTACAAGGATTACGTTCTTGTTGCGGATTTATACGAAGACATCATCTTGACTCTGGTGGTCCCGACTATTATGTCTGCACAAAGATGTTATTTCGAATCACAAAGAACGACAACAAGACAAACCCGACGACAAAGACGTCGCATCACATTTTCGCCCGTGCCAGGACGATATTTCAATTCACATGAGTTTGGATCGTGAAGATTCAAGACAACGTGGAACCCTATTACGAAACCGACGGCAAGGACGCCACTTACATCTCTTACAACAGGACAACATTACAATAACGCCATCGACGTTATGGCAAGACGACAATCATTTTCTGACTTTTTTACAACGACGTCAACAAAGATTACAATAACGTCTTCAACGCAGCAACTATCTTTTACCGCATCTCAACGGCGTCAAAGATTACAATGACGTCTTGGTAGCAGCTGACTATATTTTACGACAACGCATCAACTATCTTTACGGCAATGCAAAGAACTATCTTCTACAAAGATCTCAACGACGCCAACAACATTACAATAACGTCTTCAAAATAAAGAATTGTCTTTTAAGGCAATGCAAAGAACTATCTTTACCGCATCTCAACGACGTCAACAACATTACAATGACGTCTTCAACGCAGCGACTATTTTTACGGCATTACAACAACGTCATTGATGTTATCGCAAAGACAACAAATATCTTTTACCGCGATCTCAACGACGTCAACAAAGCATTACAATGACGTCTTCAATGCAAAGACTATCTTTACGGCAACACAACAACTATCTTCTACAGCATCTCAACGACGTCAACAGCATTACAATGACGTCTTCAAAACAACAGCTATCTTTTACGGCAATGCAGCAACTATCTTTTACCGCATCTCAACGACGTCAACAACATTACAATGACGTCTTCAACTCAGTAGCTATCTTTTACGGCATTATAACAACGTCATTGACGTTACTGCAGCACAACAAATATCTTTTACCGCATCAAAACGGCGTCAACAACATTACAATGACGTCTTCAGCGCAGCAACTATCTTTTACGACAACGCATCAACTATCTTTTACGACAATGCAGCAACTATCTTCTACAGCATCTCAACGACGTCAACAACATTACAATGACGTCTTCGAAACAGCAGCTATCTTTTACGGCAATGCAGCAACTATCTTTTACCGCATCTCAACGACGTCAACAACATTACAATGACGTCTTCAACTCAGTAGCTATCTTTTACGGCATTACAATAACGTCATTGACGTTATTGCAGCACAACAAATATCTTTTACCGCATCTCAACGACGTCAACAGCAATACAATGACGTCTTCAACGCAACAACTATCTTTTACGGCAACGCAGCACGACAATTATCTTTTACCGCATCTCGACGACGTCAACAGCATTACAATGACGTCTTCAAACGTAGCAACTATATTTTACGGCAACGCAACAACTATCTTTTACCGCATCTCAACGACATCAACAACATTACAATGACGTCTTCGGCGCATCAACTATCTTTTACAACAACACAACAAATATCTTTTACAGCATTACAACGACGTCAACAATATTACAATGCCGTCTTCAACGCAGCAGCTATCTTTACAAGATTACAACAACGCTATTGACGCATCGCAAAGACATCAACTATCTTCAACAAAGATTACAACGACGCCAAAGACAACATTTATCCGCAATAGCAAACATCATTACAACAACGCGTCATCGACAAGTATCGCAAAGACAACAAATATCTTTTACAGCATTACAACGACGTCAACAGCATTACAATGACGTCTTCAACGCAGCAACTATCTTTTACAGCATTACAACAACGTCATTGACGTTACTGCAGCACATCAACTATCTTCAACAGCATTACAACAACGTCCACGACGTTACGGCAGCACGACAACTATTTTTTACAACAACAACGACATCAGCAAAGTCTATACAACAACGACATCATCAACGTCTATACAACGACGACATCAACAAAGTCTATACAACAGCGACGTCAACAACATTACAACGACGTCTTCAACACAACACGTCGATCCAACGACGTCATTTCAGGCGCCCACCTTATAATGAGGGTATTTTAATTTCAGTCAGGCGCCCACCTTATAATGAGGGTATTTTAATTTCAGTCAGGCGCCCATCTCCTAATGCGGGAATTTCATCACAGCGTGGAACTATCTCTTACGGCGAACCGAGGCAAATTGGTCAACGACCTACTTCGAACGTCGATCCGCTTTTCCCATTAGTTTCTCGCATCTGCGACCAGTGTCATCCTAAGTCGACACTGGGGCATTGTTTCTTGAATGTGCACTATCTTTTTGCAACTTCTATACCCCTCGGGATTCTATTTCTTACCATGCAGTCCCGATGATCAGGACAAAATTGGCTACTCGGTCAACTTCTTTGGCCGAAAACTCTTTCATCGTCTCCGTCCAAAGAGGGGCATCTGTTGACACCCAATTTTGTCCCATCTTTTATGATTTTATTCGTAATTTTTAATATTTTGACACTTTTAAAATAATTTTAAAATATAGACATATATGTGTATATCCTCTTATTATTATTATTATTCACATTTTTTATATCATTTGCATTTTATAATAATCAGTTTTATCCATAATATTCTGTGTTATTTTATTTTTCGCAAAATGACATCGCATTTTTTTTTATTTAAGCATTAAACATTTCACAAATATTATATTTTTATTATTTATCACGTCGTTATGTTATTTTAAATAATTCACATCTTTTACAAAACAAAAATAATATTTTAATATTAAACCCCTCTTTTATATTTTTAAATCCATAACCCATTTTTTTATTTTCCTAACCCAAAACAATTTCTAACCCATTTCATTTTCCCAACCCAATACAAATTCTACCCAAACAAACAAGCTCAAACTCCCCAATTAAATTTCTTTATACCCAAACCCACAAAACAAAATCCCAAAACTTTTCCAAGCCCAATCGGCCACCCCACCTTCCAAGTCCAATACCCACTAACCCATTCGGCCCAACTCCCAAAACCCCTTCTCTCATTTTAAACCCAATCGGCCAGCCCACCACCGAAGCCCACCCGCCAGCCGAACCGGCTGGCCCAAACCCGCAAGCCCAAAAACCCATTCCCTTTAAAAAACCCCAAAACCAAAACAAAAGAAAAACGAAAATCGAAATGAGAAAACCTAAAAACCTACCCTCGAACCCGATCGCCGCACACCCCACGCCCCCGACCCCACTCGCCGGTCACCTCGCCTCTGCCACCACCGACCCCTGACACCACCAACCCCCCTCTGTTACGCCGACACCCGAAAATCCGCGACCCATGCCCCTCAAATCCGCGATTTTGACTCCTTTATTTTGAATTTCAAACTCGTTTTTAAGGGGGAATCCACCTATAAATACCCCATGTTGTTTTTCATTTTAAGGGGGGGATTGGACAGATTTTTGAGAGGATTCTCAAAGGATTTTTGGAGGATTTTTCGAAAGATTATTCCATATATACATAAATATTTTGTTGTGTTCTTGATTGTAAGCATTTGTCTTCCTTGTTATTCAAGAATCAAGTCCGAAAAGGTTTGTTCTCCCCTTTTGATTCTCTGATTTTCTTCACTGATTTCGGGTCGGGTCGACCCGACCCGGGTCAACCCGATTTGAGTATTATTTCCAGAATTCTTGCATTTCATATTTTATGTATGTTGGTTATCTGGAATTGATGGAATTATTTGATGTCGGGTTGAATCTCCGATTCGGGTCGGGTTACTGACCCAGGTCGGGTCGACCCGATTTGAATTTCCAAATTTCTTGCATTGTTGCTGTTGTTATTATTGGTTATCTGAAATTGATGAAATCAGTTGATTCCGGGTTGACACATGATTCGGGTCGGGTTGCTGACCCGGGTCGGGTCGACCCGGTTTGAATTTCCCAAATTTCTTGCATTTCATATCTTGTATATTGGTTATCTGAAAAAATGAAAAAAATATCTGATTCAGGTCGGCCTCTGATTCGGGTCGGGTCGACCCGGTCTTGGTATATTTCCAGATTATGGCATTTTTTCATATCTGTTGCTGGTTAGCTAAAAAATCTGAATTTCTGATTTCATTCGCTCACTTGTTCACTCAGTGCATTTTGAATTAACTCGCTATTTCATCTGTCTTTATTTATTCCTTTCGTTTCTCTGTTTTTCTGTTCACTGGGTTAAACATCCGGGCAACAGATATTTACTGTTTTACTGTTTTTTTACTAAACATCCCGTCTTCTCGGGAATTGCCTTACTGTTTACTGTTCACTGCTTACTGCTCGCTGTTCACTGCTTCCTGCTTTAATTTAATTTCGCTGATTTGAACACGATACTACACTGGCCGATGAAAAATATCCGTCGATTTTGAGGCCTCCACAGTTGTAAAGACGGAAAATATAACTTCTGGGCAATGATGAGGCTTAAACCTTTTTCCAAGATCAACATGTTTAGTAGGCGAGGTGACTAAAATAACCAACAAGTTATATATTCGCAGCCACGACGTGATTATAGTGATCTTTTCTATTTCACCCGAGAGACCAACACGTTTAGTAGGCGAGACAATCAAAATAACCACATTAGTCATATGTTTGCAGCCACGACGTGATTGGAATGTTCTTTTCAAAATTTAAGTCTGAGCCCTCCGTGATCAAAACATTCACTGTTTTGAATACGGATACGGTTATTTGTATTTAACTTGTTTCTAACAGTTTGTTCTTGACGACTTGCGAGGATTAAAGTAAATAAAGGCAATTTATTCCTCGGAGTTTATTTATTTTATTTCTTTCTTTAATTCAGCTTTTATCCCGCTTTGTATTGTAATATTATTTATCGCACTTATGTAACTATTGAAATGCTTAGAATAGGCAAACTTAGGATTAATTCATAGGGTAGTTTAAGATTTGAAACCCGTCGCTAGCTTATTTATTTGTAGGCTCGGTTGAATTCAAACTTAGAAATCCTTCGCTAGTTTATTTATTTTAGGCTCAAATCACGCATATTCAAGATTTTCAAAACAACTTTTGTCATTTTTATTTGTTTTATTAATCATACCGAATAAGTTTATCCTTTTATTATTATTTTTGCAACTCGATGATTTTCGAAAGATTCGCTTCTTTGGCGTTATAAATAATTTTGTTTCTACTCTCAATTGACAAATGCATATTTTTTCCAACTCTACATCTATTTCTCTTTAAATACCATACAAATGCATATTTTTTCTCTACATGTATCTTTCTTTTAAAAATGCATCATTTACTAATTATTTGCAAACATCTTTAACTTCATACATCAAACATGCATTTTTCTAGCAATAATTAACCTTGAGTTTGACGGATAACCGCAAGTTAGCGGATCTTAAAGGATGCCTAACCCCTTCCCTTTAGGATAATAAAGAACTCTTACCTAGAATCTCGCTAGTTTCGCAGACCTTAAAATTGGAGTTTACATTGCAGCACTTAGTTTAATATTTAGGTGTCCTAATTCACCGTAAAAATAATTAGGTGGCGACTCCTCAATCCTTTTTACCCAGGAATCACCGGACACGTCCGCGCTCCGCTTTGACCCGAGCAAGGTCGAAAAATAGGGCGCGACAGCATGGCGACTCCACTGGGGATTTTCAGGTTCTTAACCATAGCAAAATTCAGGTTAATTATTTGTGCTTTACTTTCACTCTTTGTTTGATGTATGCTTTGATTTGTTTCCTTTGTGAAATTTTAGTGCATAAACTGCTTTAATTATTATATTCTCTTAGTGCTTTCCTTAAATTGGCATTTCTCTCATATTTCTTCCACTCTGGAAAATTGACACTATCACACACTACACGCGAGGTGTGTTTTATGCACCATAAATTTCTTTCAATCTACCAAATTTTAGGAGAGTTGGCGTATGCGCGGAGTGACCGGACCATCCGGTGGCCGCGTAGCCTTCTCACTCGAGTAGTCCGCTCGGGAACCTTGTGTCTAGTCAGCCAAATCTTAGAAAATTTAAGATAGAGCTATACCACCCTTTATTTTTAGTCATGCATGCATACACCTTAGGTGGGTCGATCCTTGGTATCGACTCCACAATTAAGAAATCCGCCAAAGATGTCTACGGGTCTCACAACCCAACGACCAATCATCATATTATGTGTAGCGTGATAAGGATCCAACTTGACCTATTTCGATATTCCAACTTTTACCAAGCCAGCCCACATCACAACATTTGTATGTGAGATCATTTCCATGTTTCACACGGAGAGTTATCCTTATCCTTATGCGTATTTCTGTTAAAAATCGCATTAGCGGTAAGGATCCCCTTGCCCCACATATTTTGGGCGTACGGCTTTGTGCTTGGCTAACACCGTTGGACTGAGGTGAGTAATGAGCAGTCATTTAATGAACGATGCTTCACATTCTTCCCCTCTATCACTACGAATTTCTCAATCCGTAGGCTTAGTTGATTTTTTCAACTTATGCTTTGTAGCGCTTATCTGCTTCAACAACTTCATCTTTGCTTTTCAACAAACAAAGGATTACATACATTATACCATCATCAATGAAGGTCACAAAGTACTTGTCTCTCCCCTCTATTTTGTATAAACTTTAAATCACCCATAAAGGTGTGACTAAGTTCTAGAGGAGCGATGCTTCTTTTGCTATTCCTTTGATGGAATTTGGAAAGGTGATTTTGCCTCTTCGCCTACCTCTCATTCATTTTGAGGGTTTATGTCGAAAGAAGGCTACAATCTCAACTTCGCTAGCTTTTGAATGACTTTCTATTTAACGTGTCTTAATCTATGATGGCATAGATGCACAGATTACAAATATATCATTCATTTGGCTACAGACATATTGTACCATTCTTAGTTATTACAGACCTGTTGGACTAGTCTCAAACCAGCTTGACCAACAACGTCCCTTAAACCAAGTTTGAGACATGTATCACCTCATTTTAGAGTGATCCAATTCCCTGAAGTCCTATTGAGGACAACCTCTCCAACCCCTTCTACTTTAGAGGTGGCGTTGCTTCACATGAACAACCTCTTTCCCGTGGTTAGGGCTTAACCGGATCATATGTGATCTGGATACTCTGGCCCACTCCAATTGCTTTGGCAGACTGAGTGTCCAATTTCTTTTCTGCCTTTCTTTAGTCCTTCAGATCATTTAAGACCTGGAAACTCTGGCCCACCTTACTAGGTGTCCATTACTTTTCCTATGAACTGAATTCTGGCCCCACTCTAGTCGTCCGTAGGCTTTGTATGACTGAGTGTCCAATATCATCAGATCAAAAGAATTTTGGCCCACTCCAATCGCCCGGAAGCTTTGTATGACTGAGTGTCCAATATCATCCTATGAAGGATCTTCTGTCAAATAGTGTGACAAGCTCAACGTCTTTAGCTTTTAGTCTTCTTCCGTTATGATTGGTGCCCAGACAATTGTTGGCGCTTACTTAAGAGTGGTAACAGTTTTCGCACAGTCAGTGGATCTTTCTCCCTCGTATGTGCGAACATACTTTACACACTTTTAATAATTACACTCAAAAGAACGGATCTTTTTAAGTCGTTTACACAATCTAATCTTTAAACGGGAATGATGACGAGATTAAACTTCTGATTTTAAAGCGTAAGGAGTATAAATTATTTCGTGAAAACATTTTTATAATCCTCCTTACTTTAAGCCATTTTTAATCAGACATCATTTAATCTTTATTCTTGACAAGGAAGAAAATAACTTATCCCAATTTCAGATTCTGGCCCACTTCAGTCACTTCATCAGACTGAGTGTCAATTTCCTCCTTACCATAATTCGAATCCTTTGTCTGGGACAGATATAGGCCTTCTGCTGCAAGATAGAACCACATCTTTAGCCTTCTCCTCTTGTCCCAGTTGACATCCTCAGCATATCGTGAGCTCTTGTTCCCACCACTCTTGGGAGCGGTGACACCATGAACACGTTGACCTTCAACAACATCATCATCACTCTCTTCTACCAGAAAACCACAGCCATATTCAGATTTGGTCACACAACTTTTGACCGACATCTTTCGAACACTAATACTAATACCATATTGTCTTAAATTGTTGGATATTGTAAAGCAGTACGGGAAGTAAATAAATATTACAAGTGTTCGAAAGGATAAACAAATAGGCCAATGTTTAGAACTGCCGCAAGCTTGTTGTGTCTTGAATCTTGATAACCTGAAATCAAGAAACACTAAATCTGGATGGTTACAACTGTGTGCTGAGTCGAGTGATTGCACTCTGTCCTTAAGACAAGATTGCCCCGTATATATGCTTTTACGTTAATGGGCAATAGTCTTCCAAGATAAAACAACACTTTAATCTCAACACTACAAAGCAAATAGGTTGAGTCTGACGAAGAAAACAAATACGAATCGACTTGCTGAAGAAATGGAAAAGGAAGGAAGAGTTTCTGTTTTCGTCCAACATTTTTGGACTGACTTTCTCTTCTGTTTTGTCTCTGTGTATATCTTGTGTATATGTGTGTCTTTCCTCACTGTTTTTCATCACTGCATGTGCTGCGTTTTTCATGTTTGTATGTGCTGTGTTTTTCGTGTTTGTATGTGCAACACAATTGAGCCAAAAGGCATCAATATATAGCATGGATGAGGGACTCCTAAATTGCCACAAACAAGGCTGTTAATAGCCATTAGTGAGGGTTGTTAATGGCCATTAGAGAAGGTTGTTAATGGCCATTAGAGAGGCTGATTATGGTCATTGAAGGAGGGATGTTTATGGAGGAGTTAACAGTCAAGTAATGGCTGGTTAATGCTCCAAAAAATAGCCCAAACGGTAGGCAGAAAGTTTCTGCCTACCGTCATTCCCAACATCAACTTTTCAGAAACTCTAGAGACCAAACTGTAAATATTAAGCAATTTGGGGTCAAAATGATAATATCAGCCCACGACCCGTGACCCAAGCCCGGATCGGTGGGCGGTGGGGGCTTAGCCTTGAACCCAAGCACATCTAGGTCATCCCTCCTTTAAACACATGGGATACCCCTTGGGGTTCCAAACCCTTAACCACTTTAGAGACTTATAAAGAGAGCAATTCTTCCTTTTCCCACCGATGTGGTAGATTTGTCCCATACCATATTTCGATGCCTCAAACACCTTACTTCGTGGACCAATATCTCTTTCATTTCTCAACTAAATTTGACGATTCTTGGCCCTACGGTCATCTACTTACTTAGTAGATTATGCATGTGAGAAGAGACAAAGCCTCCTGTCGCGCCCCATTTTCGACCCGCTCGGGTCAAAAAGCGGATCACGGACGTGTTCGGTGATTCCTGGGTAAAAAGGGTTGAGGAGTCGCCACCTAATTATTTTTACGGTGAATTAGGACACCTAAATATTTAAACTAAATGCTGCAATGTAACTCCAATTTTAAGGTCTGCGAAACTAGTGAGATTCTAGGTAAGGGTTCTTTATTATCCTAAAGGGAAGGGGTTAGGCATCCTTTAAGATCCGCTAACTTGCGGTTATCCGGTCAAACTCAGGTTAATTATTACTAGAAAAAATGCATGTTTCAAGTATGAAGTTAAAGATGTTTGCAAATAATTAATGAAAGAGATGCATTTTGTACATGTATGCATTCGAATGACATAAAAAGAAAGATACATGTAAAGTTTTGAAAAATATGCATTTGTGACAATAAATTATTTATAATGCCAAAGAAGTAAAATTTTGGGAATCATTGAATTGTAAATTGACAAAAGATAAACTTATTCGGAATCAAATATTCACCAAATTCAGATAACCAACATACAGAATATGAAATGCAAGAATTCTGGAAATAATACCCGAATCGGTCGACCGACCGTCGTTGACTTGACCAATCAGTGATCCAAAATCCGAAATCAAATATTCTGCAAATTCAGATAACCAACATACAAAAATATGAAATGCAAGAATTCTGGAAATAATACCCGAACCGGGTCGACCCGACCCGGGTCAGTGACCCGACCCGAATCAGTGATGCAACCCGAAATCGAATAATTTCACCAATTTCAGATAACCAACATACAGAAATATGAAATGCAAGAATTCTGGAAATAATACCCGAACCGGGTCGACCCGACCCGAATCAGTGATGCAACCCGAAATCGAATAATTTCACCAATTTCAGATAACCAACATATAGAAATATGAGATGCAAGAATTCTGAAAATATTGTCCGAACCGGGTCGACCCGACCCGGGTCAGTGACCCGACCCGACTCAGGTGTCAAAATCCGAGAATCAAAAGTGGAGAACAAACCTTTTCGAACTCAATTCTTGAACAACAAGGGAGGAAAAAATGCTTGAAATCAAGAACACAACCAAAAATCTTTCATGTGCCAATCGGACCTCCGAAATTTTTCGGTTTTCTTTTCTTTTTCTCTCTTCTTTTTCGAAGAACACAAGGGGTTTTTATAGCCCCATTTTCCCAAAAACCGAGCTCAAATTCGAAATAAAGGGCCCAAAACAATGATTTTGGAACGGGGTTTTTTAGGGGTATGGGTTGGTGGTGTCAGGCGGCGGTGTTGGCGAGTGGTGGTGTCAGGTGTAGGGTGCGGCGACGTCGGGGGTAGGGGTGTAGGGTGCGGCGATGTCGGGGGTAGGGGTGTAGGGGTGCGGCGTCGGTTTAGGGGGGGTAGGGTTTAGGTTTTTTTTTTTTTTTTGGTTTTGGGGTTTGTTTTGGGTTAAAAGAGGCGACCGGGTCGGTTTTTGGTTGGGTCAGGGCGAGTTGGGCTGGAAGGGTTATGGGCCGGGGTTGTTAGTAAACGGGTTTGGGATGTGGGTTGGCGATTGGGCCTTTGGTTGGGAGTTAAAAGGTTGTGGGAATAAGGGAATTTTGGTTTGGGCTTGTGAATTTTGTTTGGGTAAAATTTGTATTGGGTTGGGAAAATGAAATGGGTTTTAGTTTGGGTAGAAATTATTTTGGGTTGAAAAATGAAATGGGTTAGAAATTGTTTTGGGTTGGAAAAAAATGAAAAATGGATTATGGATTTAAAAATATAAAAGGGGTTTAACATAAAAATATTATTTTTGTTTTGTAAAAGATGTGAATTATTTAAAATAACATAACGATGTGATAATAATAAAATATAATATTTGCGAAATGTTTAATGCTTAATAAAAAAAATGGGAACGCGATGCAATTTTGCGAAAATAAAATAACATAGAATTTTCGGATAAAACTTATGATTATGATAAAAATGCAAATGATATAAAAAAATGCGAATAATAATAATAATAAGAGGATATACACATATATGCCTATATTTTAAAATTATTTTAAAAGTGTCGAAATATTAAAAATTATGAATAAAATCATAAAAGATGGGACAACATTGGGTGTCAACAGATGCCCCTCTTTGGACGGAGACGATGAAAGAGTTTTCGGCCAAAGAAGTTGACCGAGTAGCCAATTTTGTCCTGATCATCGGGACTGCATGGTAAGAAATAGAATCCCGAGGGGTATAGAAGTTGCAAAAAGATAGTGCACATTCAAGAAACAATGCCCTAGTGTCGACTTAGGATGACACTGGTCGCAGATGCGAGAAACTAATGGGAAAAACGGATCGACGTTCGAAGTAGGTCGTTGACCAATTTGCCTCGGTTCGCCGTAAGAGATAGTTCCACGCTGTGATGAAATTCCTGCAAATTAAAAACTCCTGCAAACCTAAGCTTAAGATATAATTAGTGTATAACTGCTGAGAAAAATTATAGAGAAAATAACTTAGAAATACCCGCATTAGGAGGTGGGCGCCTGACTAAAATTAAAATGCCCTCATTATAAGGTGGGCGCCTGACTGAAATTAAAATACCCTCATTATAAGGTGGGCGCCTGAAATGACGTCGTTGGATCGACGTGTTGTGTTGAAGACGGCATTGTAATGTTGCTGACGTCGTTGTTGTATAGACTTTGCTGATGTCGTCGTTGTATAGATATTGATGATGTCGTCGTTGTATAGACTTTGCTGATGTCGTTGTTGTTGTAAAAAATAGTTGTCGTGCTGCCGTAACGTCGTGGACGTTGTTGTAATGTTGTTGAAGATAGTTGATGTGCTGAAGACGTCATTGTAATGCTGTTGACGTCATTGTAATGCTGTAAAAGATATTTGTTGTGCTGCAGTAACGTCGATGACGTTGTTGTAATGATGTTTGCTGTTGCAGATAGTTGTTGTGTTGAAGGCGTCGTTGTAATGCGGTTGAAGATAATTGATGTGCTGCAGTAACGTCAATGACATTGTTGTAATGCTGTAAAAGATAGTTGTTGCATTGAAGACGTCATTGTAATGCTGTTGACGTCGTTGAGATCGCGGTAAAGATATTTGTTGTCTTCGCGAACGCCAATGACGCGTTGTTGTAATGCCGTAAAGATAGTTGCTGCGTTGAAGACGTCATTGTAATGCTGTTGACGTCGTTGAGATGCGGTAAAAGATAGTTGCTGCATTTGCCGTAAAGATAGCTGTTGTTTTTTGAAGACGTCATTGTAATGCTGTTGACGTCGTTGAGATGCTGTAGAAGATAGTTGTTGTGTTGCCGTAAAAGATAGCTGCTGCGTTGAAGACGTCATTGTAATGATGGTGACGTCGTTGAGATGCGGCAAAAGAGATGTGTTGTCTTTGCGATACTTGTCGATAGCGTTGTTGTAATGCCGTAAAAGATAGCTGCTGCGTTGAAGACGTCATTGTAATGATGTTGACGTCGTTGAGATGCGGTAAAAGATAGTTGTTGTGTTGCCGTAAAAGATAGCTGTTGTTTTGAAGACGTCATTGTAATGCTGTTGACGTCGTTGTAAAGCTGTAAAAATGATTGTCGTGCTGCCATGACGTCGATGACGATATTGTAATGTTGTCCTGTTGTAAGAGATGTAAGTGACGTCCTTGCCGTCAGTTTGCTGTAATAGGGTTCCACGTTGTGCTGAATCTTCTGCCGATCCAAACTCATGTGAATTGAAATGTCGTCCTGGCACGGGCGAAAATGTGATGCGACGTCTTTGCCGTCGGGTTTGCCTTGTTGTCATTCTTTGTGATTCGAAATAACATCTTTGTGCAGACATAATAGTCGGGACCCTGTAGGTCAAGATGATGTCTTCGTATAGATGCAAAATAGGAACGTAATCCTTGTAGTGAGTTGTGGTGCCGAAATTCTTTGGGGAATTGATCATAACTGATGTGGCTTCCCTGCTTTTTCAACCTGAAGAACCTGTACTCAAAGAAAATTTGTGAGTTTGGGGAGGGGCGGTTGATTCGCGTTGACTTGGTAGCTTTGGCTCTTGATAGCTGCATGTCCTGCTGATTCGGACCTGTAGCCCCTGTCTGGTTCCCAGTCTTGGCCAACCGTTAATGAAAACATTTGTTGAAAATAATTTGTTTATAAGAAAGTATGCTTATCATTAAAAAGTTCTTGTCGAACTGCTAATGAAAATATTTGTTGAAAATGATTTGCTTATAAGAAAGTATGCATATTAGTAAAAAAAATCTTGTCAAACTCTAATGAAAGTATTTGTTGAAAATAAATTGCTTATAAGAAAGTATGCATATTAGTAATAAAAATCTTGTCAAACTCTAATGAAAGTATTTGTTGAAAATAAATTGCTTATAAGAAAGTATGCATATTAGTAATAAAAATCTTGTCAAACTCTAATGAAAGTATTTGTTGAAAATAAATTGCTTATAAGAAAGTATGCATATATGTAAATGTTCCGTCGAGCAATGACATGCGGTGAAACAAAGCAAACGTCTTATCCAAAATCCTCTTAGGTGAAGACTTAGTTTGCCGATGCCTTTCCATGTTTATCGGCGTCCTCGTGATGATCCCTTAAAAATGCCCGATTTTCGATATGTGAGAATGACGATCTTTTGAACGGACAACCGAGTCTTGTGTAGATTGCTTGCCTGTCCTATCAGGGTGATCAGATGGGTGCATTTTGTCATATGTGATATAAAGGAGAAAATATTTCCTAATGGTGGGACCGAAGCCGATTTAGGCCGCCTACGTATCCCCATGAGGGAATCAGGTCATGACGTAGTTCATTACAAGCAAAGGAGATTTGTAAGGGTTTTTTTTTTTCTAAAATGGGACCGAAGCCGATGTGGCCGCCTACGTATCCCGCCGAGGGAATCAGGTCATAACGTAGTTCAGGTTTACAAGTAAAAGGAACTTGGGGAAATTTGTGATCTAAAGAAACAGAACCCTTCGTGGGTTCTATGCGTATCCCGCCGAGGGAGCGCAACTTTTACAACATAGAAAAAATATTACATAGAGAATAACTAATCTTAGATATGGTATCTCTTCACTGCATCTGCATTGATGGTTTTTGGCCATTCTATTCTGATAAGGTTGCCCCGGACAACTGCGTCCATCTGCTTTTCATCAATCAGTCTCTTAGTATATGATTCTGTATCCACTTGGCTTCGAAAGATATATCGTTGCCCCAGAAGAAAATGCTCGTACTAATGCTTTGTAATTATGAACCATCTTGATTTTTCAATCAAACCTGGCTTTGGCTTATGCCCCAGTTCTTCCGGTTGTGAGTCTTTCTTATATTCTCCGAAGTCTTGCTTGCTTGTTTCAAATGTGTCACACATTATCGACAGATTAGTTTGCATGATGGAAAAGAAAAGAAAATTATTAAACAAAACAGATTTTAAAATAGCAAAAGCAATGCAGATTTGTCCTTTTAAGCTTTCAAAAGGTAGAGGTAAAACATATTAAATGCACATATGTGATTCAGGCCTCAATCTGAATCGCATTGTTTCATTAAATATTGATGCGGTTAACTAGTTTCCGGGAGTAACAAGGCCAGGGCACAGGTCCAATTTTCCCAAAATATCTCCTTGCTCTACATCCCACATGGTTGAGCCTCTAGCGTGATCATTGAGAATCACATTGCATTTTGCTTCTTCTTCAGTAATGAAAAATCTTTGGAATCCCTTCACGAGGTTGGCTGCATTGTCCTCCTTTGATTCCTGAGTGGCGCATGCTTTGACGAATGACTGACTCAGTCATTTTTCTGAAGGATCGGGCCTTTGATCTCGTGAAGTAGGGATGTTCCGCCAGTTTTAGTCAACGCGAATCAACCTTTGGGGAAAAATAATCTAGGCAAAATAAACCTTCTAAAAATGAAGAAAGCCAAGTTAGTATAGGGCGAGTAATTATTGCTTCAAATAATATGCACAGAGTGAAAAAGCAGGAGAAAATAACAAAATGATTGTATGACAATTAAATGCGCATCCTGATATGCATGGGGGCCTCTCTTATGTCAGAGGTGAGCCTAAACGCCAGATATGAGAGATTATGACAGAATAATTCAAGCTGTCAAACTGCAATGCTGTTGTTGGAAATGAAGACAACGTATGTACACTTTCCAATATCAGCATGTCATGATTAGGCTTGGATTAGTCTATCATTATCACGCTACACATAATATGCTGATGGTCGTTGGGGGAGCGAGACCCGTCGACAATTTTGGTGGGTTTCTTAATTGTGGAGTCGATACCAAGGATCGACCCACCTAAGGTGTATGCATGCATGACTTAAAAATAAAGGGTGGTATAGCTCTATCCTAAATTTTCTAAGATTTGGCTGACTAGACTCAAGGTTCCCGAGCGGACTGCTCGAGTGAGAAGGCTACGCGGCCAACCGGATGGTCCGGACGCTCCGCGCATATACCAACTCTCCTAAAAATTTGGAAATTTGAAAGAAGGTTATGGTGCGCAAAACACACCTCGCGTGTAATGTGTGATAGTGTCAATTTTCCAGAGTGGAAGAAATATGAGCGAAATGCCAATTTAAGGAAAGCAGTAAGAGAATATAGTAATTAAAGCAGTTATGCATACAAAATTTCAACAGAAAATAATTAAAAATAATAGATCAAATAAGGAGCAATATAAAGCACAATAATGATTAACCTGAACTTGTTATGGTTAAGAACCTGAATTTCCCCAGCGGAGTCGCCATGCTGTCGCGCCCCATTTTCGACCCGCTCGGGTCAAAAAGCGGAGCACGGACGTGTTCGGTGATTCCTGGATAAAAAGGGTTGAGGAGTCGCCACCTAATTATTTTTACGGTGAATTAGGACACCTAAATATTTAAACTAAATGCTGCAATGTAACTCCAATTTTAAGGTCTGCGAAACTAGTGAGATTCTAGGTAAGGGTTCTTTATTATCCTAAAGGGAAGGGGTTAGGCATCCTTTAAGATCCGCTAACTTGCGGTTATCCGATCAAACTCAGGTTAATTATTACTAGAAAAAATGCATGTTTGAAGTATGAAGTTAAAGATGTTTACAAATAATTAATGAAAGAGATGTATTTTGTACATGTATGCATTCGAATGACATAAAAAGAAAGATACATGTAAAGTTTTGAAAAATATGCATTTGTGACAATAAATTATTTATAATGCCAAAGAAGTAAAATTTTGGGAATCATTGAATTGTAAATTGACAAAAGATAAACTTATTCGGAATGATTAATAAAGCAAATAAAAGATGACAAAAGTTATTTTGAAAATCTTGAATACGCGTGACGAGCCTAAAATAAATAACTAGCGGAGGGTTTCTAAGTTTGAATTTAATCGAGCCTACAAATAAATAAGCTAGCGACGGATTTCAAATCTTAAACTACCCTATGAATTAATCCTAAGTTTTGCCTATTCTAAGCATTTCAATAGTTACATAAATGCGATAAATAATATTACAATACAAAATGGGATAAAAGCTGAATTAAAGAAAATAAATAAAATAAATAAACTCCGAGGAACATCTGCCTTTATTTACTTTATTCCCTGCAAGCTGTCAAGAACAAACGGTTAGAAACAATTAAATACAAATAACTTCGGATCCGTGTCCAAAACAGTAAATATTTTGATCACGGAGGGCTCAGACTTAAATTTTGAAAAGACCATTCCAATCACGAGGTGGCTGCAAACATACGATTAATGTGGTTATTTTGATTGTCTCGCCTACTAAACGTGTTGGTCTCTCGGATGAAAAGAAAAGATCATTATAATCATGTCGTGGCTGCGAATATATAACTTGTTGGTTATTTTAGTCACCTCGCCTACTAAACATGTTGATCTCGGATGAAATAAAGGTTTAAGCCTCATCCTTGCCCAGAAGTTATATTTCCGTCTTTACGACTGTGGAGCCCTCAAAATCGACGGATATTTTTCATCGGCCAGTGTAGTATCGTGTTCAAATCAGTAAAATTAAATCAAAGCGAAGCGAAGTAGCGAAGTGTGATGGCGAGAAGCGTAAAAACGAGGCGTAAAAACAATTTCAAAATGATGCGGTGTTTAGTTTAAAAGCGATGAGAACGATGAGAACGGTAATTTGGAACCGAAAGCAAGGAATCGAAATAGAAAGCAGACTAAAAGACGCGATATATATTCAAAACAAAAAAAAATAGTAAAGCAGTGATATCCGCTGCGGATGTTTAAAACAAGAATCGAAAAACAAAGTGAAATGAAACGAAAGAAAAGTGCGGCCTCAATTCAATTTCGTCGGCCTTAATGCAATATTAATAAAACAATAAAACAAGAAAAGCAACGAGCAAAGGAGCGCTTAAAGTATCCGCTTGAGTTACGAAATTCTAGAAATATTCAAATCGGTCGACCCGACCGGATCGTTGATTCAAACTCGAAATCGATTTCAAAGACCAATTTCAGATAACCAAGAACAAGAAATGAAATGCAAGAATTCTAAAAATATCCAATCGGTCGACCGACCCGGTCGATGACGACCCGAATCAGTGTCAAAAATCCGAAATCAAATATTCACCAAATTCGGATAACCAACATACGTAAACATGAAATGCAAGAATTCGGAAATAATGCCCAAATCGTCGATCTGACCGTCGTTGACCGACCGAATCAATGATCCAAAATCAAATCAAATATTCACCAAATTCGGATAACCAACATACGAATATGAAATGCAAGAATTTCGGAAATAATACGACCGGTCGATCTGACCGGTCGATGACCGACCGAATCGTTGATCCAAAATCCAAATCAAATATTACGCAAATTCGGATAACCAACATACGTAAATATGAAATGCAAGAATTCGGAAATAATACCCGAATCGGTCGACCCGACCGGATCGTTGACCGACCGAATCGGTGATCCAAAATCCGAAATCAAATATTACGCAAATTCAGATAACCAACATACGTAAATATGAAATGCAAGAATTTCGGAAATAATACCCGCAATCGGTCGACCCGACCGTCAGTTGACTGACCGGTCGATCTGACCGGTCGTTGACTGACCCGAATCGGTGATCCAAAATCCGAAATCAAATATTCGCAAATTCAGATAACCAACATACAGAAATATGAAATGCAAGAATTCGGAAATAAAACGAACCGTCGATCTGACCCGAATCAGCTTATGCAACCCGAAATCGAATAATTTCACCAATTTCAGATAACCAACATATAGAAATATGAGATGCAAGAATTACGAAAATATTGTCCGAATCGGTCGATCTGACCGGTCGATGACCCGACCCGACTTCAGTGTCAAAATCCGAGAATCAAAAGTGGAGAACAAACCTTTTCGAACTCAATTCTTGAACAACAAGGGAGGAAAAATGCTTGAAATCAAGAACACAACCAAAAATCTTTCATGTGCCAATCGGACCTCAAATTTTTCGGTTTCTTTTCTTTTCTCTCCTCTTTTCAAGAACACAAGGGGTTTTTATAGCCCCATTTTCCCAAAACCGAGCTCAAATTGAAATAAAGGGCCCAAAACAATGATTTTGGAGCAGGGTTTTTAGGGGTATGGGTTGGTGGTGTCGGCGGTGTTGGCGAGTGGTGGTGTCGTGTAGGTGCTGGCGACGTCGGGGGTAGGGGTGTAGGGTGCGGCGATGTCGGGGTAGGGTGTAGGGGTGGCGTCGGTTTAGGGGGTAGGGTTTAGGTTTTTTTTTTTTTTGGTTTTGGGGTTTGTTTTGGGTTAAAAGAGGCGGCCGGGTCGGTTTTTGGTTGGGTCAGGCGAGTTGAAATTTGGAAGGGTTATGGGCCGGGGTTGTCAGCCGGGTTTGGGATGTGGGTTGGCCGATTGGGCCTTTGGTTGGGAGTTAAAAGGTTGTGGGAATAAGGGAATTTTGGTTTGGGCTTGTGAATTTTGTTTGGGTAAAATTTGTATTGGGTTGGAAAATGAAATGGGTTTTAGTTTGGGTAGAAATTGTTTTGGGTTGAAAATGAAATGGGTTAGAAATTGTTTTGGGTTAGGAAAATAAAAAATGGGTTATGGATTTAGAAAAATATAAAAGGGGTTTAACATAAAAATATTATTTTTGTTTTGTAAAAGATGTGAATTATTTAAAATAACATAACGATGTGATAATAATAAAATATAATATTTAAGTAAATGTTTAATGCTTAATAAAAAAAATGGGAACGCGATGCAATTTTGCGAAAATAAAATAACATAGAATTTTCGGATAAAACTTATGATTATGATAAAAATGCAAATGATATAAAAAATGCGAATAATAATAATAATAAGAGGATATACACATATATGCCTATATTTTAAAATTATTTTAAAAGTGTCAAAATATTAAAAATTACGAATAAAATCATAAAAGATGGGACAAAATTGGGTGTCAACAACTCCAACATGCGGAACACTAGTGTTTAATTCATTAAATATGGGTGGACGCACCTCCCCGCCAAAGACAAATTTTCAACCATAAGTCTTATAGTAAGTTCGGTCAACTAACGACTGCTCATCTGTACTATCAAAACAAAATTTTACTCTACACAACAGTCCAATAAATCTCACAACAAAAAGACCCAACTTCATTTATAAATTTTAGGCAGTATATAGTGTATAATCAATATATAACTGTGTATAATTAGTGAATATATACTAATGACAACTATAAACTATTATGACAATACGAGTGAAATCTTTAGTCGGCTGATTAAAAATATTAAGATCTCATACCGAAGGCCTAACAAATTCAAAGAGTAAAGAGAAAGAAATTCTTTTTTTAAATTTGTAAATTACTTTTCTTCTAATAGCTTTCAAGTAATCTGTCCTATTGTATACGACACAATTTTTTAATTCGTCTAAAAATTAATAATGTCTTTTTATAAAATAATTTAAACTCAAGTTTCTCATTGTTAATTCCTTAATGACATAATTTTATAGCCATGAAAATGTCATGATATATTTAAGATTACAAGTTTCAAAAGTTTTTTTTCATTTCTTTCTTAAATTTCTTGTTCTGTTAAATACCTTATCATTTTAGTGTATTCAAAAGTGGAACATAACCTAATGGTTGTCCGCTTCGCGTAGTTATAGCACGAAAACATAAGATTCAAAGTGACTTTACACCTATTTTTTCAGGAGCTGTGAAAAGGGTCATTTGCATTTCCTCCCTATTTTGTGTTGGTCACTAATTATGCCCCTCATGGTAAACAATTTTTTCGCGAGACATAAATTTATATTTTGCATCATATCTTATGAGTTATGCAATTCACGAACTTATATCTCGCTAGACATAAATTCTATTAAAAAGAGCAAAAATTAAAGACCAACTCATTTGAAGGAAACCGTGCAATTTCTTCCTGTGAAAAACTCGAGTAGGAAATCCATATATTTATGTCGAATCCGCCTGCTTAAACCAAAATTATGAGCAAGATTAATCTATGGTCTCACTAATTATTAGTCGGTCTCATCTCTCCAAACCTAACGTGGTAATTGATGACATGATCCCAATATATATAATTAAAAAAAAAACAAGATAGGTTCAAATGGCGTATTAATAATTTGGGATCCGATGGCACCACATTAATAAGCAATCAGTGATTGAAATCTGTGCTAATTAATGAGTTTCTGATATTGTGAAAATTGCTCCTAATTTTGGTTTCCAATGAGTTGCACGACAAGGTACATTAGTGTGCAAACCTCTTATGTAAAATTTTGAAGGTTAATGCACAAGGTAGGGGTCGCTATCAAATTCTATGGACATGGGCAAGTATATATCGCCGGGAGAATTGGCTTAATATATAAAAAAAATTACTTCAATTGAGTGCTAGTTACTTTCGTCATGTCACATGTGTATGTTTTTTACCGCTAAAAAATAATTTTAGGATAGTCAATTAAATTTGTTAGCAAGAAATAACAATAACCATACAGTTAAGAAACAAGAGAAAGATATATGATATTCAGAGTTTGAGAGCAAAAATATTATAAGTGTGGAAGATAGAGATCTGATTCATTCTCTGAGATAATCATCCATTCTGTTATTCCTGTGATGTGAGTTATTGAGGGTGGGCCGGTGGGGTCTAGCTGTGAAGCTACCGGACCAACCAAACCCGGTGCAATGGCTCTTCGGGATACATATTGCACCATAATATTTCTTAATGATGTCACGTGTTCCACCCGAATTTCTCCAATATATATACTGATTTATATTTCACCAAGTTACAAGAGTTATAAATTTTGATAATTAACATAAAAATTATTAATCTCTCTGTCTCAGTTTACGTAGCACCATTTTTTTTTAGTTTCTCCCAAAAAAAATGTCACATTTCTATATTTAGAAATAATTTAACTTTATGAGATGATTTATAATCACACATTTATATAAGATTTGTTTTGGACCACACGTTTCAAAAGTTTTTTTCTCTTGGGAAAAGCTGCAAATATACCCCTCAACTTTGCGATAGAACAGATATACCCTTCATTAAAAAAAGTGGTGCAAATATACCCTGTAGTTATACAAATAGTGCAAATATACCCTTTTGTTGACGGAATATTTTTTTAAAATTATTTAACTTATTTTTTAATTAAGAAAAACATCATGCGGGTTTAAGAAAAAAAATCTACTCAATTTTTTTAGTACACTTAATTTTGTAAAGCCACTTGCTAATTTTTATTTCTGGTGGGTTGAGTCTGATTTATTTTTAAAAAAAGGTAGACTTACTTTTTAAACCCACAGAGATATTATTTTAAAACGAACTAGATACGACCACCAGAAAAAATTAACACATGACTTTAAAAAAATAGGTAAACTTATTTTTTCAAGCCCTGTGACATTTTTTAATTAAAAATAAGATAAATAATTTTTTTTAAAATATGTTAGCAAAAAGGGTATATTTGCACCATTTATATAATGACAGGGATATATTTGCACCATCGTGTAATGGCAGGAGTATATATAATGATGTCACATAAATTAGAACGGAGAAAATACTATCTCAGTTCATTTTTATTTGTCATGTATTAATTTGGTGCACTTCTTAAGGAGCCATAAATAAAATTATAATTTTATTATATCACTCCTATTTATGACTAAGTCATTTAATGACGGAAATTAATTAAATATACTTTAAAAGTTAATGGACCGTGGGAGCTTAGTGCACCAGACGACCTTTATACGTATAACCTGGATAAATGAATGTTCGATAAATGAATAACCTCGCCAAATGAATAATTTTCTCCGGTCCCGACTTGGGCAAAGAAGCTAAATGAATAACCTCGCTAAATGCATTAACGAATAAAATATTTGAGTCCTTAAAGGCCCCATGTAAAACATAAATGAATAATCACTAAATTCCATAAAAAATATGTATATATAATAAACGAAAATATTTCATCCAATCAACAATGTTCATATAAGAAGTCATTTCTTCTCAAAAAATGCATCTAAAGTTGTTTGTTTTTCCTTCCACCAAAATGCATCCCATCGGTAAGACTTGATTGAATCTTGCCTTGAAACGTTCTAACCATCCACTAGAAAAGCTGAATTCTGGTTTTGTTTCACCATACATTTTCTGCAAAAACACTTTTGCTTTACTTTGGATCATTTCTCATGACATATTCACTTTCTCTTGTCTTTGAAGAAATCATTCATATAAAGCTTTATCTAAATCGGGGTACTTAGCTGACTTGTGCCTCTTAACATCGCTATTTTTCATCTCCTCCGACAAATATTCAGATGATTTTTTGAGAGTATTTAATAATGTGATTTGGCTAGTAACCAAATCAAACTTTTATTTCACCCATGCTTGCATATCTTTTTGGCTAATACTTGGATGTTCCTTCTTATGCTCACATATGACCCTCCTTATCTAGTCGGTTAAAGTTGTTTTTGTTATTGATTTTGATTGATGATTGGAAGCCATTAAATTGAAGATTAAGAAAGATACAGTAGAATGAATTCCTTATCAAACTAAGATTTTAGAACTATATATAGTTTGTAGTATAGGTTAAGTATATTTTCTTAGACAAGTATTCTATACATACAATCTAATTAGTACATTGTACTTAGTCCACACGTATAGTGCATCTATTCCTAATCTAGAGTCTAAAGAAAATGAATGTAATTAAGTTTTTCATAAGAATTTTGACCATTACCCTCTAGGTACATTTGTACATTAAATATAAAAATACTAATCATAAGAAAAAAATAAAAAAATGTAAAAATACTATCTAAATGAATAAATATTCATTTATCGATAAATAAATAACCTCGCTAAACGAATATTTTTATCTGGTCCTGAGGGTATTCATATATACAATTTACAATTTTCATAATAGGAAAATCCTATTCTTATTCTACTCCTAAAACCTTATTCTACTTGGACACTAACTATACAATTATGGTAAGTGTACAATTCTAATAATGTAATACTTACAATTTGTAGAGCATGATGCCAAAAAGACGGTTGTATGGAAGCATGAATTAATAAAGTGCGGACAATGTTATTAATGGTACGAATTTTGCGTTTGGCTTTCCCATTTTGTGAAGACGTATGAGGGCAAGAAAAATGAAAATTGATCCTATTATTTGCATAAAATTCCCGAAACACCCCATTGTTATATTTTTTTCCATTATCACATTGGATATTTTTTATTTCACATTCGAATTGGGTTCTAATGAATGCTCTAAATTTTAAGAAGATGGAAAAAACTTGAGATTTTTTCGCTATTGAAAAAGTCCACAAAAATTTAGAATAATCATCCAAAAAGAGAACATAATACCGATGACCCAAAGAACTAAGAACATGAGACGTCCATAAATCACTATGAATAATAACAAATGACATTAAAGTATGAGAATTAAAGTCTACAAATGACAACTTAACATTTTTTCCAAAAGAACAAGATTGTCAATTCGGAGTACTACGCGTACCATTACAAGAAATAAAATTGTTTTCATCTAAGGAAGACAAAATAGATGACCTAGACGAGCATGCCACAAGGAAGGAACAATAGCTGCAAAAGTTGATGGTAATGCGTGACTCGAGAAACCGAAACTTGGCGTGATAGGATAAAGATCTCCCCTACTATCACACCTCATGAGATGACTCCCCGTTTTTAAATCCTTCACAGAAAACCCAAATGGATCAAATTTAATAGACACAGAATTATCAATGGTGAACTTTCGGACATACACTAAATTTTTAATCAATTTGAGGGCATGAAGGGTATTTTTCAAGATAAGTGGTGGATGGGGGGGTGACAATATTTTATGATCATAACTACGAATTGGAATTGAATTACCATTACCAACAATTATGCCATGAGGCCAGCTCAAATTGGAATAAGACGAGAGAGTACCTTGGTCGGACGTCATGTAGGTCGTGGCTCCGGTGTCAAGTAGATTTAATCCAAGTGTGTGCCTGACGGCTTCAATGTCGGTTGGTGTGGGGCCGCTGCATGCTGGGCCTGTGGGGGCCGAGGTCCAAGCACGATGACATGCTGCCCTGGTCCATAAGATGGCCTGAAACCCGAGAATAGACCATGAAAACTGGGCCTCGGCTGTTGAAAATTTGGGCCCTAGTTTCCCGAGTAGTAAGCTGGAAACCCGCCACTGTTAGGCCCAAAATGGCTGGCCCACTGCCACTGCAGGGCCCAAAATTGATGCTGCTAACTGACCCAAGGGGCACCACCGCCACTGTCACTGTTCCGGCTGCCACCTGTGTTGCCGCCATAATATTTTCCATTATTTTCCCGATTCTAACCCTTTTTGCCCCCATCGTTGTTGCAATTTTGTCCCGAGTTGTTGGAACCGGACGGAGGAAAATTGGATTCGGTCATCATGACTACGAGACTAGCACCGATAGCCACCTTTTTGGCCAAACCGACTTCTTCGAGTGTAAGCATAGATCGAGCTTGTTAAAATTGCGGAAAAGGGCTGCTCTGACGAAGAAGCGTGCCAACACCATTATATGTCTCTGAAAGGCCTGCAACCATCTGAAGGACAAGACGGTTCTTGGTGACTGACGCACCAACATTGCGGAGTTGGTCTGCCAACTCCTTCAACCTCTTGCAATATGCTGAAACGTTGGGAAAATCTTCCATGTTGACGTGGGAGAACTCCTGCTCCAAGGTAATAGCACGAGAATTTTGATTATCTTGGAATATATCACAGACTCTATTCTAAGCCGCTATCGCCATGGCGTCTGGTTCGATAATCGTCTGCAAGAGGTCGGTAGAAATAGTGGAGTAAATCCACTGAAGAACAGTAGCATCAAGTGTCTTCCATAACTTAGGATCATCCTTGGGTCTGGGCACCTCCGTATCCGTAGGAGCCGCGGGGATAATATGATGGAGAACTTGATGCAAGTGTGCATGAACTTTGAATAATTCGGCCCATGTCGCATAATGGAGGTTTTCTATCTCAAGAACGATAGGAATGTGATTCTTGATATTAGAAACAACAAGGGCAGTGTGAAACGTGTTCTTAGCCATAATAGCAACGCAAGACGTGATTGAAAGAAATAATCCCCTTGATTATTTTCATTACTTGAATAGGTATATATACAAGATACAAAATATTCCTATTCTATTCCTAAAATCTTATTCTACCATAATTCTAACTCTACAATTATGGTAGTGTATATTCCTACTTTAGGTAACAAATACATTACAATATACTACACATATATTTTCCTAATATACAATATTCTTACATTGTCTATTTACCATATAAGTGTAAAATCTAGAGCCACCATTTATGGGCTGAATCCGAGAGGCCATATAAGGCAATATACACATGTATATTATGTGTATATTGTCTTATTTAACACACCCCCGCAGTCATAGCGGGCGGTCTTCGAACGCTGAGATTGTCCCTAAAATCTTCAAAGAGTACCGATGAAAGACCCTTTGTAAAGATGTCTGTAACTTGATATCTCGACGGGACATGACATACGCGTACCTGCCCCTGAGCAACCTTTTCACGGACAAAGTGAATGTCCATTTTGATATGCTTAATGCGTTGGTGCTGAACCGGATTACCTGAGAGGTAGATATCACTAACATTATCATAATATAATAAGGTCACCTTCTGAATGGGGCAATGAAGCTCTAAAATCAAGTTACGTAACCAACATGATTCTGAGACCACATTAGCTACCCCTCGATATTCTGCCTCTGCACTTGAGTGGGATAGAGTCGCCTGACGCTTTGCAGACCAGGAAACCAAGTTGTTGCCAAGGAACATACAATATCCTAACATAAACCGTCTGGTGTCCGGACAACCACCCCAATCTGCATTTGTGTACGAGACAAGTGTGGATGTAGATGAAGGATACAAGTGCAAACCATAGTCCAACGTCCCCTGAATATAACGAATGTTGTGTTTGATTGCATTCATGTGCTCAACTATGGGATCGTGCATGAATAAACATATCTGCTGAACAGCATACGTAATATCCGGTCTGGTAAAGGTAAGATACTGGAGGGCCCCTACAAGACTGCGATAGCGGGTCGGGTCCTCGTATGGTGCACCTGTCGCTGCACTAAGCTTGGGTTTTGCATCAACTGGAGTGGAAATGGACTTACAAGATGACATCCCAGCCCTCTCTATGATCTCAGCAGCATACTTTCGTTGAGACAAAAACAAGCCACCTGAATGACGCTTGACGGCAATCCCCAAAAAATAACTCAAAGGCCCTAAGTCTTTCATAGCAAACTTAGAACTGAGCATGCCCATGATAGACTGGCGCAAGGCATCGAAAGAAGCAGTTAAGATGATATCATCCACATACAACAGAATGTAGGCCAAGGACGAACCACGGCGGTAGATGAACAAGGAATTATCTGACCTGCTGTGAGTGAACCCAATAGTCGAAACAAAGTCAGCAAACCTCGTATACCAGGCCTTTGGAGACTGCTTAAGCCCATATAAGGACTTCTTCAACAAACAGACATGATGAGGACGGTTGGGATCCCTGAAATCCAACGGCTGATGCATATAGACTTTTTCCTTGATTTCACCATATAGGAAAGCATTCTTGACATCCAACTGATGAATTGGCCAAGTCTTTGAAAGAGCCAAGCTAAGCACAAAGCGAATGGTAGCCGGTTTGACCACCTGACTAAACGTCTCACCACAATCTATCCCAACCTGCTGAGTCTTACCATTACCCACAAGTCGCGCCTTATGTCGAGCAAATGACCCATCTGAATTCTCCTTATGAGCAAAAATCCACATAGACCTGATAACATTAATACCATATGGACGGGGCACCAACTCCCACGTCTTATTATCAATAAGAGCATTATATTTATCAGTCATAACAATTTTCCAATTATGGTCATTTAATGCGGACACAGGATTGCGGGGCAAGGGGGATTTAGAGACATCAGAATGTAAATTAAAATGTCTTTTAGGTGTAAAAATACCCCGCTGACTACGAGTGACCGGTCTATGACTCGAGGAAGAATTTAGTGAATTTTGGGAATTTTTCGGGGTCGGGACGGACTGGCCAGCAGACAGTGGGCCTGCTGGCCCAAACCGAGAAACTGGGGCAGAATCTGGAACAGTTCCAGAATTGGGCTGGACTGGCCCAATCGCTGGAACTGTTTCAGTTGCTGGAAACAGTGACGGAGCAGTGGGTCCAGCGGGCAGTGGGCCCGCTGGAGGATTTTGGGTGCGGGATATGTCCGAAAAATGATGAGTAATATACGGAGATATACCATCATCCAAAAAATTATACGAACTAGGCTCGGGAGTATGGACTTTAGTAAATGGAAATTGAGTTTCATAAAAAATTACATGGCGATTAATGATGATTTTCTTGGAGGATAAATCAAAATATTTATAACCCCGATGATTAGACGGATAACCCAAAAAGACACACGGAGTAAACCGGACCTGAAGTTTGTTAATTGTGGTGGATGGGAATAACGGATAACACAAGCACCCAAAAACCCGAAGATGAGAATAAGAAGGGTTCTTATTATATAAGATTTGGAGGGGGGAAGAATATGTCAGACCTTTGGACGGAATTATGTTAAGTAGATATGTTGCCATTTGCAGAGCATGATGCCAAAAATACGGGGGTACGGAAGCATGAAGTAAGATAGTGCGGACAATGTTATTTATGGAACGAATTTTGCGTTCGGCTTTCCCATTTTGAGAAGATGTATGAGGGCAAGAAAAACGAAAATTTATCCCATTATTATCACAGAACTCCCGAAATACCCTATTGTCATACTCTTTCCCATTATCACATTGAATATTCTTTATTTCTCTTTCGAATTGTGTTCTAATGAATGCTCTAAATTTTATGAAGACGAAAAACACTTGAGATTTATTTGCAATTGGAAACGTCCACAAAAATTTTGAATAATCATCCAGAAAAAGAACATAATATCGATGACCTAACGAACTTAGCACAGGAGACGTCCATAGGTCGCTATGAATAATATCAAATGGATGTAAAGTATGAGAATTTAAATCCACAAATGGCAATTTAACACTTTTTCCTAACGAACAAGATTGACAAATTTGAGTACGACTCGTACTCTTACAAGAAATAAAGCTATTTTATTTAAAACTGATAAAATAGAAGAGCTCGGATGACCAAGGCGAGCATGCCACGTGGAAGGAGAAATGGCTGCAAAAGCTGACGGCCAGGCTTGACTCGATGGACTGAAACCATGCATGATAGGATAAAGATCCCCCCTACTATCACACCTCATGAGATGACTCCCCGTCTTGAAATCCTTCATAGAGAAACCAAAAGGATCAAATTCAACAGAAACTGAATTATCAGTGGTGAACTTTCGGACAGACACTAAATTTTTAATCAATGTGGGGGCATGTAAAGTATTTTTCAAGATAAGGGGTGGATTGGGGGGAGACAACATTTTCTGACTATAACCCTGAATTGGAATAGAGTTGCCATTACCAACAATTATACCCCGAGGGGTGCTCAAATTGGAATAAGATGAGAGAGTACCTGATTCGAAAGTCATGTGAGTAGTGGCACCGGTGTCCATATACCAATTTGGGTCCGGTTGATTCAACCCCAACGTGTGCATCGTGGCCTCGATATCGGTCTGAGTGGGGCTTGCTACATGGTGGGCTTGCGGAGGTCGGGGCCCAAGTATTCCCGAACGAGTCTGAGTTGGGCCGTAGCCTGGAATCGCTGAACCGGGCGGCTGGTGGGCCGTCACCATCGGTTCTTTGGGACTAAATTGCCGGCCGCCACCTGGCCGGAATTTACTCTTGGAGGGTAGTGGCGGCCGCCCACGCCATTGCCCACCCTCTATCATGGGCCCCATTCTTTGGGACCAGGGTGGTGGCCATTGTTCACCGGACGGGGCCCATCGCTCGATTGCTGACCACCGGAACCGCCGCGTTTGCCCCCGCGGTTTTTGTTATTATTCTTGCGATTATTCTTGCCGCCACCATGATTATGGTTTTGGCCCGAATTATTAACAAAACCCGAAGAACTTGGAGAGGATGTCACCATGACGACGGGGCTTACTCCGGTAGCCGCCTTTTTAGCCAAACCGGCTTCTTCTAAAGTAAGCATGGAGCGAGCTTGATAAAAGGCGGGAAGAGGGTTTCTTTGACGTAGGAGAGTTCCAACGCCATTATATGCCTCCGAAAGGCCGGCAACCAATTGTAGAACCAAACGATTATTGGTGACAGGTGCACCCACATTACGGAGTTGATCTGCCAATTCCTTAAGTTTCCTGCAATAGGCAGATACGTTAGGAAATTCTTCCATGCGAACGAGGGAGAATTCATGCTCAAGTGTGACGGCACGTGAATGTTGGTTATCTTAGAATATGTCACGCAATCTATTCCAAGTAGCCATAGCCGTGGTATCCGGCTCAATAATCATTTGTAGAAGGTCAACTGAAATAGTGGAATAGCTCCACTGGAGAACGGTAGCATCAAGCGTAATCCATAATTGAGGATCCTCCTCGGGAAGAGGTGTAGTGGGAGGAATGATATGATGGATAACTTGATGGGAGATAGCGTGTATTTTAAATAAGTCGCATATTTGACGTTTTTCATTTCAAGCACAATCGGGATACTGTTCTTGATGTTGGAAACCATTAGGGCAGGATGATAATTGTTCTTAGACATATTGAAAGAACAAAGAAGGAGGGGAAATTTAAGAAAGGTTTTTGAGAGCAGAAGACGAAATTTGGGAGATAAAACCCGGGGGGTCTCAGCCGAGATGGGTCAAAAAAATTGGGAGAGAATTTTTTTTGTAAAACCTAGTCTCTTGATACCATGAAAGAAATAATTCCCTTGATTATTTTCATTACTTGAATAGGTATATATACAAGATACAAAATATTCATATTCTATTCCTAAAATCTTATTCTACCATAATTCTAACTCTACAATTATGGTTGTGTATATTCCTACGTTAGGTAAAAAATACATTACAATATACTACACATATATTTTCCTAATATACAATATTCTTACATTGTCTATTTACCATATAAGTGTAAAACCGAGAGCCACCATTTATGGGCTGAATCCGAGAGGCCATATAAGGCAATATACACATGTATATTATGTGTATATTGCCTTATTTAACAGTGATGTAGGGATTCAGAAGAAGAAATTTGAGAAGAAAAAGAATTTTTGGGCACGAAACCCGAGGAAGGGAGGTCAAATTCCGAGCTGTTTGGACGGAAATATTTGGGAGAAAAAATAAACCTAGACTCTTGATATCATGAAATGAATAATTCATTGATTATTCTCATTAATGAAAGAGTATATATATACAATTTACAATTTTCATAATAGGAAAATCATATTCCTATTCTACTCCTAAAACATTATTCTACTTGCACACTAACTATTCAATTATGGTAAGTGTATAATTCTAATAATGTAATATTTACACTAAAATATTACAACAAACAATACCAAATCATTAGCCCAAATCGTAGGCATACCGTGTATCTTTAACAAAAAGTTATATCGCCATTAATAATTTTTTAAAATATCCAACTTAATAATTAATAGTAAAAATAAAATAAAAACAAAATGATAAATCATATTTTGATTTTCTAAACTTAAGTAAAAAATGACGAGTAAAATAGACGGAGGGAGCACTAATGTACAAAGATATTTTTGTGTTAGTTCAGCGTAAGGTGAAACGAATGCGTACTAGCAGCCACGTGGCAACTGCTATTAACCATTATTGCACCAAGACCCAGTTACCAGTTCAAAATAATGACGCTGCCACATCGGGACCACAAATATCCACATGGTCCATGGGACCCACTAACCCTTGAAAAAACGAAACCGAAGCAATCGAAGGTCAAAATTCTCTTGCTCACAAGTGGGGCCACTATTACACGTGGCTTATTAAACGGATCACAAGAATTAGAACGTTCCTTGGGAACCGTGCCCGCGTCGGAATCTTCGTTTTTTCCTACAGTTCACGGCAGATGAATGCACGTGACATTACCGGCAGCTGAGTTCTCGGAGTGTTTCCACTTGTACACGTGGCATTTCCGGTTGCTTCTCCGATTCCTATCGACGACGGAGAAATGAAGAAATAAACAAGGACGTTTCTGCTTCGATTTCAACTACTACTTGCGGCGTTTCACTAGAGTTCAAAGTCGCATTTTTTCCGGCAGCTTCTCAGATGACGTACGGCAGATGAATGCACGTGAAATTTCCGGCAGCTGAGTTCTCGGAGTGTTTCCACTTGTACAGGTGGAATTCCTTCTGCTTCTCCATTCCTATCGTTGCCGGAGAAATGAAGAAATAATTAAACAAACGGATATCGCTGCTTCGATTTTCATTACTACTACTACTACTACTCTATTACTGCTACTACTAGCATCGTTTCATTAGAGTTCAAAGTCACCGTCGCCGGAGGATTTCATAGGTATGCCGACGAACTTGAATTTTCTAGTGATTTTATTTCCAGTGATTGATTTGAGCTGTGTAGGTAGTCGGCACACGAAAAAAAGGAGAGAATAATTATAATTTTGTATATTTGTTGCATTATTGCTGTGTTTAGATTTAATCATGGATATGCTAAATTAGTGATAAATTCGCTTTCAATGAGTGTTTGAAAATAGAGAATTGAGTAGGTATGTCAAACTACTGAAATTAAATAAATGCTATTTTGCTACTCTACGTGACTGCGTTTGAGTTTTGATATGATGATATTATTCTCTCCATCTGAAAACTCAAAGGAAAAATCATTATAGACACCTCGGTGCATTAAACTTTCGTTATGTGAGGATCAGACTATAAGAATCTATTGTCAGCAGTCTTATCTTACATTTCTGTAAGAAACTGTTTTCACGACTGAACCGATGACCTGGTCATGTCACAACAAATTTACCGGTTACTATTCCTTCAAAGAAAAAATCATTATGTTTTTAGTAAATTTTCAATTCTTCATTACTGATGGAGCCAATATTCACGTTTATGTGGAAGAACGAATATCATTGTTATTATGAAAAGGAGGAAAACACTGCGGTCCGTAATTAGTAAAATTTATTGCGAGTAAATTCATCATTCAAATATAATTTTTGAATGTTTAAAACTATATACAAATTATGTTATATACAAATTATGTCACATCTTTTGCAAAGCGAAATCACTAAAAAAGGAATATCTTCGAAAAAATTTAAGCTAAATTTTCGTAAGTTTTCCCTCTTATGAGAATAAAAAAATTGTTATTTACCCAAGAAAGGCATCATAGATTCATAGCCTTTTAGTATGAGAAAATGAGATCTATTGACCTCTTATAATTTAAATATAAAAAATAATTTTTTCAAATCTTTTTTTCATAAAACTAAAAAAATATTGTTCCCGGGGCATTGCCGGATAGTAAAGGAGGAAAACTTAAAATTCAGCTGGAGGCCTGTAGCGTGGTTCGAACCCTGGTGAGAGTAATTTACTCTCTTCTGGGGTAGTACCTTGTAGTTAATATCAGTTGTTCTGTTTTTAAACTCTGGTCATTTAGAATATCGTAGTGCTGAGTAAAGCTGGCCAGTGGGCCGGATCGGCCCGGTCCCGTCCCGCCCCGACACCGATTAGTTAAAAAAAAATCGGTAGCGGGCCTCGAACCGGGACGGGACAATGTCTCGTCCCGACCCGTCCAGGCCCACCCCAGTCCCGCCAATCCCGACCCGATCCCGAGCTGGCCCCGATCCCGGCCGTAACCCCCTATTTGCAAAAATAACCGTTGCACCAACGACCATTTTAGATTTTGGTCATTGTGCAACGGCCATTTTTGGCCTCCCCCTACCCCTTAATATTTATTTTTAACCCATAAGTTATTATATTTACATTTTAACCTAATTTTTTAACTATAAATAACTCATTTTCTCTTCATCATTCTCACAAATCTTCCTACAATCTCTCTAATCTCTCAATCTATCTCTCTACAAGTCTACATTGTTTATTAAATATTTAATTTTATTTATTCATTTGGGAATTGGGAGTGAAGTTGGCAACTAGCTTGAGGATCTTCCATCGAGCAAAGTTTCAATTTTCAACATCTCGATTACACGTCGACGTTATGTCGGCATTTGGTACATTCGTTCTTTCATTAAATTATTATTGTCTGTTTATTTTATTTAGCGCACTTAATTTTATTATCTTTAATTATTTATTATCATAATTAAAATGGAAGGATTAAGAGGTATGTTTAAGGGTAAGAGTGTTTCTTCTAGTAGGGACAACAAGGGCAAGAATACTTCTTCTAGTCATCCTATTCCTACACAGGATGATTTTGTTGATACTGAACATTTTCCTATAATACCATTAGATTTAGACGAGGAGCTATTTTCTGGAACTCAAGAAGACTTTAATTTAGATGATGATCTAGATGATACACCCATTAATGTTGATGACAACACACCCACTAGTGCACCCTCAACTGAAATGCCTCCTATTCCCCTAGTATGAGACGAGGTTCAGCAAAACGACCATTAAAATCAGATGCATAGATATTTTTTGATAGGGACGTAGAGAATCCAGTAGCTAGATGTAAAACTTGTAAAAATATTTTAAAATTTAAAACTGGAAAAGGTCACGGTGGGACGGGGGGTTTAATTAGACACGTAGTAAGTGCTCATCCAGCTAGTTATGCCCAATACCAGGCTTCAAAACCGGGTGCGCAAACGCCCGCTCCATCGGGACAATGTTCACATCACGTCTTGGGGACCAAGTACATGGTCAAATTAACCATATGACGGGGGGAATTGTAGGCCCTAAATACAATAAACATAGAGATAGGGAAGCAATATCGAAATTAATTGTTGTGGATGGTTGGCCTTTTTCATTTCCTTCATCTCCCGGTTTATTCATTACATTAGAGATATATATAATCCTGCTTTTAACGATTTTCCTAGATCAACTGTTAAGAGAGATGTATTTAAATTCGCACATGAATATCAACAATAGTTATGTTATTCATTATATCATTTTAATGATAAAATATCTATCACGTCTGATATATGTCGTAGTACTAACGGCCATGATTATTTAACGGTAACTTGTCATAAGATAAATTATAAATGGTCTATGCAAAAACGTATCTTAGCGTATAGATATATAGATGATAGGCACACTGGTACTTTTATTGCAGAAAATATTTATCAAGTGTGTCATTATTACGGAATAACTGATAAAATTATGACTATTACATTGGATAACGCTTCTTCTAACAATTAAGCTATTACAATTTTTAAAAATAGTTTAACTCCATCTTTTCCAGATCATTTTCATATAAAATGCGCGCGCCATATATATAACTTAATTGTAAAGGATGGTCTATCACTTTTTGAAGACATTCTTAGTAAAATACAATTTGCTATAAACTTTATTTTTAAAAGTAATAGAGTACAACGAAGAAAAGAATATAAAAAAATTTGTCACGATTGTGGACTACCTTATAGAAAAATTCCACAAGAAGTATCTATTAGGTGGAATTCTTTATACGAGCAACTACTTGTTGTTTATGACTATAGAAAACCTATAACTTTATTTTTTAACTCTCATAATCAAAATCCAGCTAATATGGTTGTAGATAGTGATTGAGTAAAATTTTTTGAACTTATTGTATTTTTAGAGAAATTTTTTCAAGCAACAAAAGAATTTTCCGGTATATATTATCCTACTATTTCAACTATGTTGTTTTATATAACTCTAATATTTTTATTACTTAGTGAATATATGAAAAAATCAGCTTATATTGCAGCTATTAAAAAAATGTTTATCAAAATAAAAAAATATTTTATTCCTATTCCCACTATTTATATTATTGGTGCTGTATTAAATCCGACTATTAAAATAGACGGTATTAAATCACTTATTGAAAGTGCTAGTAACCTACCGGCTTCCATACCATCTTCTTCATCTTCAACACAACCTCACAAAAGACATGTTGTTTCTGCGACTAGTATTGAAAGCCTCAGAAATAGAATGTGCGGCCGTACCGCTACTAACCAAATTAGCGAATTTGATATTTTTGTTTTGCTCTGTATCGTACCAAGAAGTTATCAATGAAGATGGACATGAAGACTTGCTGAAATACTGGAGGGGGAATGAGAAACCTTTCCGACACTTTCAATGATGGGCCGAGATGTTTTGAACATTCAAGCGTTATTAACTGCGTCTGAAAGCTCTTTTTCTGCCGGCAGATGTCAAATAGGAGACCACATACACTCATTAGCCGGAGACAACTTGAAAATTGCAGTATTATTCAGAGATTGGATACGAGCGGAGCGGAGAAGGTGCGGTCAACCGAAGATCAACGAAGAAGACGAAAACTACAACGAAATCTTATCCGAAGGTGGTGAAAGCGACGTGGATCAATTTGACCAACAAATACCAGTTCCAACCGAAGAACCACAGGAAATTATCAAGAAATTAGAACATGTTTTTTTTAGAATGTAATTTTTTTAATTGCAATTTTATTATGTAATTTGCAACTTTTGGACAACACCACAAAGTTGCAATTTCGACAATTGTATTTGTATTACAAAAAAATCATATGTCTATTAAATAATATAAGAGACACAAAAACAGCCTTGGGATGTTTTTATTACACTATCTTGTCTTGTTTAATATTTAATTATTTAGTTTTTTTTTATACATATGTTACTAAAAAAAAAAAACCCGCCAGAACCCTATACCGATCCCGTCCCCGACCCGACCCGACCCGATTCCGTCGGGATCGGGATTGGGGCGGGACTTCGGCAAATCCCGCCAAGCCTGATCCCGCCAAGCCCGATCCCGGCCGATCCTGACCCCGATCCAAGAACCCGATCCCGCCTCTTCACGATCGCCGCCCAACCCGAGCAGAGCGCCAGGCGACTATAGTGCTGAGAGATCGGATCAGGACAGAAATAGTCTGGCTTAAGTCGGAAATGTGAATATAAAAAAACCATTTGTAAAAAGCCAAAAAAACCATTTCTCCCGGTCTTTAGCCGACAGCCGACACTACTTTTGTGGGTCTCCACTGAATAAAAAATTGTTATATGCACGTCTTTTGTTTTTTCAGAAACATCACTCTCAAGAAAATCCACAATGAGAGTAATACAAAGAACTATCCAAAGTGTTTGGCCCAGTGGCCAATACATTAGGGTATTGCTGTCTGAGGTTCCGTGTTTGAGTCCTCTGACCAGCTAGAGTGGAACTGTGTTCCCCAAACAAATTCCTTCATACGCGTAGGGCCAAGCGGTGTATACTAATCCGTAGGGTCAGGCCGGAGGTGGGGTTTTCTGGGGTATGGGGCCGTAATGCGGTGGAACCAATCAATTTAAAAAGTTTACCCTACCACAGTTTTATCCAAATTGTTTGGCCCATTGGCCAATACATTAGGGTATTGCTGTCTGAGGTTCCGTGTTCGAGTCCTCTGATCAGCGAGAGTGGAACTGTGTTCCCAAAAAAAATCTCTCCATACGCGTAGGGCCAAGCGGTATATACTAATCCGTAGGGCCAGGCCGGAGGTAGGGTTTTCTGGGGTATGGGGCTGTAATGCGGTGGGACCAGTCACTTTAAAAAGTTTACCCTACCACAATTTTTGCGCAGCATTATCTTGGTCTAATCTTTGAAATCAATTGAGTCACCATGATTTACCTCCTTCACAGACCTGTCGGACCGGAGTATGGGAGCTCCTGGGGTGGGAGATTCCACCTTTTGGAGTAAGTAATACAAAGAACTCTATTGCTAGTTGATGTTGCTGGCTAGGCCACAACAGTTTTGTAGTTTCTATCAACCCCCAAAAAATGTCTTGGAACTTGGAAGCAAAGTCTTTTCTAACTGTTGGTATACACGTACAACAATAGGACTTTTCCAAAAATTGGTAGACTTTACTATTTCTAGTATACATATGGAGCTGATTAGATACACCCAATAATTAGTTTGTTACTGTATTTAACAATGTATTTGTTGCTGGTTTGTTTATATACTCACTACTTTGATTGTTGACAAGTCTGAAGGCAACAGAAGGTCACGTTCAAGCCGTGTGAAGTGCAAGGTACAAATTACCCTTCTGGTACCGACTTCTTTCCGAACCCCGCACATAGCGGGAGTTTAGTACATTGGGCGGCTGCCTTTTTTATCATTTTATTGTTGACAAGTCTCTTTATGATATGAAATTGGGTTGTTTTCATGGAGTTTGGTTTTAGCTAATAATTTACTATTTTTTCTATCTAACGGACCTTTTATCTTAAAAAAGAAGTGATTTTGTTTTTCTAGAAATGTGTTTTTTTGGATATATGTTATAGAAAACCAAATGTCCTTGTCTTAGGTGTATGCTGTCAGATAACTGTTTTCATCATCCTTTTGGCCTTTTTTTTTTTTTTTTTTTTTTGATAATCCAGGTTTCCAGGCTTGCGCCTGACTACTTCACTGGTATTACCCAGACGTCCTGGAGGTAATAGCACCGGTCCTTCAACAACTATCACCAGGTAAATCGCGGGATGTGCTCCGGTGACCAGTTTTCTGGGAGCGTACAACTGATCAATGAGACAAGGTCAAATTCCCCAACATGCAGAATTTCTTCGTGCTTGCGGGGAATCGAACCCACGCTGTCCCATGCCAGAGCGCCTTATAGCGCCCAGGCTTTGCGGGGAATCTTTTTGGCCTTTCTATTCTTAATCTTTGATGGGTATACCTTTATATGGTGAATGAGTATAGTTGTGATACCCTCTGAGTGTGCTGTAGTTTTCAATTAATGTAAGTGAGGAGGATAAGATTTTCTTGCTCTCTTGGTCTAACAATTCTTGCTTTGGTCACAAAATTGACTCATCTGAAACGGAGCACGTGGCCGGTGTACAATTCAAGAAATGTGGTAGGATATACATGTTGCTGATTGCTGCCTTAGGTGGATGTTGAATTGATTTTGGTTCTTAACTGAGATTGTCTAGGCTTATGCTTCTGGCTTGGTGCATACAGTAATTTTATTTTTCCTGCCAAATGTTAGGGACTTGGTGTCATCTTAATTGTCTGATGTAACTGCAATGTCAAAATGTTAGATGGTTTGCACGTGCAAGTTCTTTGAACACTGCATTTACACCTGTTAGCTGAACATCACTTTCTCTCAGGAGACTATCTATTCAAGCTTCATTGATGATAATTTAGTAGTTTCTATCTATTGGGGTTATCACTTGACCTTATACAGATTCTATATTATTGAAAAAAGTAATCTTAAAAAGAAAGCTAACACCCAACTATTTGTGATGTTTATGTTGCAGAAATTGTTCAAAATGTACACCCAGAGAAGTTCAAAACTACTTATATTTGTTGGCCTACCATCTATTAAGTCCTAACCATCATATAGCACAAATTATCCTTGACACTCTTCCTGCTCCATTGTTTATGATTCTTATAATTCTAGCTTTTCATCTTCCTACTTCATTTGAGTTTATTGTCATGTTAGACCAACAGAATAACCCTTCCCTGACACTTGCTTAAAACTTGGAGAGCAAAAATCTAAACATTATTTCCAGGCTGTTCTCTTTGTCTTTTCTCTTGCACCGAGTCAATTTGTGGATAATATGAAATCCCTGTCTTTTCTCTTTGTACCAGAATAATGATTTATGGATGACCTTAGATATTGTCATGAGGTGCTCTTATATTAATTTTAGTTGGATTTACGTTGTGTAATTGTTATACAATGTAATGGTTTGACATTGCCTTTCTGCAGAATGGTCCTTGAGATGAACATTTCATGAATGAACTACTCTATGGTAAGATATCTCTTTGTTCATTATTTTGAAATATTTGAATTGTTACCAAAAGTTTTTACAATGTTTTCGAGGATTTATATTGAATTAGTTCAAGTTTATTTATTAGAATATGTTTTCAAACATCTCAAAACTTGAAAGTTTGAACCTCAAAGAATGCACAACTAAAATGGAAGACTTGGATTTTAAAATTTTTTTGTATGATGTATATCCTTTTGCTTAGTTTGTAACATCTCGCTAGGATTTCATGGTTTGAAGGATCAGTAAAAAGATAATATTTGCTGGCAGTTAAGTTGTACACGTTCTAAATTAATCTTTATGCTTAATTCTATCAGATGTATGCGAAGGGACAAATTAATCTTTTTTATTAGCGAATATTCTCCGAATATTCACTGTATATTTTGTAATTATGATAGATGTATATTTAAGGTAACTTAGAATTCTAATTGTATTAGAAATCAACCATTTAAGGTAAGTTAAGATTCGTACTATATTAGGAATCAACCTTTGTACAACTATATATATCGTGAATAATGAAAGGAATCCCTAAGTCAGTCATAGCAAATTCAGTTTTGAGTAGAGCAATGATTTCATTCTTCAAACGGTCATATGATGCAGTAAGAACAATGTCATCGACATATAATAGTAAATATGCAGTGCTGCTACCTCGGTGGAAGGTGAAGAGAGAGTTATCACACTTGCTACATATAAATCCAATCTGCAGAAGATATCTGGAAAAACGATCATACCAAGCGCGAGGTGCCTGTTTCAATCCATACAATGATTCCCTTAGACGACATACAAACTGCGGAACTACCGGATGAACAAAGCCAGGGGGGTGATGCATGTACACAGTTTCTTTCAAATCCCCATGAAGAAATGCATTCTTGACATCTAGCTGATGAATCGGCCAATGCATGCCCATAGCAATACTGAGAACAGTCCGAATAGTGGCCGGTTTAACAACCGGACTGAATGTCTCACCACAATCAATACCCTCCTGCTGATTAGTGCCATTGGCAACTAGTCTTGCCTTATACCTCTCTAAGTCACCACTGTCTCTGAACTTGTGATGAAATAGCCACATACACCTGATAACATTCACACCGTCTGGTCTAGGTACCAAATCCCAAGTGTTCTGCTTGGTTAAAGCGTTAAATCCTCGCACATGGACGCATTCCAATTTGGGTCCAGTTTTGCTAGTTTTGGATTTTTTGGAATGGGTGATAAGGTTTGTGTGGAGAGATTTAAGTGAACCTTGGGTTTGAAGATCCCGTGTTGTGCACGAGTCTCCATGCGATGAGAAGGCAGTGGTGGGGGTCGGTGTGAGTTGCGAGTCCTTCGTTACGGACTGTGGGCGGCGATCTTGGGGCGGTTTACGGGTGGGAGGTTCTTTGGTGGTGCAGGAGACATGACTGGAGGCAGCATGGGTGGTGTCGGCGTGTTGGACCGAGGGCAGGGGTCTGTTGGGGTGGTGCCGGACAGTGTTGGGACTGTCGGAACAATGGACTGTTGTTGGTACTGTCGGAACAGTGGACTCGGTTCATCGAGAAAGATGTAATCGGTGGTCTGAAATTTTTGAAGATTTGAAAAAGGAAAGGTTGTCTCGTCAAAGGTGACGTGACGGGAGACGATGATTTTGCGAGTGGTAATGTCATAGCATAGGTAGCCCCGATGATTAGGAGATAGACCAACGAAGACACAGGGCAGAGTGCGAGGGGCAAGTTTGTGAGGTGCATTGGAGGTTATGTTGGGGTAGCATAAGCATCCAAAAATACGTAGGTGATCATATGATGGTAGCCTACGGTATAAGATTTCGGTAGGGGTCTTGTTTTGGAGAGTGCTAGTTGGTAAAATATTAAGGAGGGATTCTACCATTTTAACAGCATAGACCCAAAAAAGCGGTGGTAGACAAGCATGAAACAGAAGTGTGCGAACCATGTTATTGATGGTACGTATAATTCGTTCAGTCTTTCTGTTTTGGGAAGAAGTGTAGGGACAAGAAAAACGGAAAACCATGCCTTGTTTAGAACAGAAATTTTGAAATGCCGAGTTATTAAATTCACGTCCATTATCACATTGGAATGATTTGATAAATTTTTCAAATTGTGTTTTAATGAATTTTTGAAACTCAAGGAATTTGACAAAAACTTCAGATTTGAATTTCAGTGGGTAAATCCAGACAAAGTGTGAAAAATCATCTAAGAATACTAGATAGAATTTGTGCCCCAAAGAGCTAACAATCGGAGATGTCCACAAATCAGCATGAACAATATCAAACGGAGAAAAAGTAACACTGTTTGATGACATAAATGGAAGACGAGTATGTTTGCCTAGTGGGCAAGAAAAACAGTGTTGGACAATTTTCCCATTATTACATTGAATACGCTTAGAAGTCCTAAGAAAAGTAAAAAATGGGTCTCCGGGGTGTCCGAGTCTGTTGTGCCAAGTTGAAGGAGAGATCGCCGCAAGGGATAGAGGTGCTTGCGGTCTTACAGTGGAAGACTGAGTAAATGGGTAGAGGTCTCCCACACTATTGCAGCGTGTATGAATTTTCCCGTATTGAGTTCTTTCACAGAAAAACCAAAAGGGTCAAATTCGACAGACAGAATTATTTCTAGTGAATTTTCTAACAGAGATTAGGTTTTTAATTATGTTAGGGGTGTATAGGACGTGGTTTAGAGAGAAAGGCGGGTGTGGATGTCTGGTGTGTGTGTTACCGTAACCTTCAATTGGAATGCGATGACCATTGCCGACAGTGATAAATTGAGGACACTTTAACTGAAGTAGTTGAGATAAGTTACCTGACGACCGGGTGAGGTGAGATGTGGCTCCGGTGTCCATGTACCAATTTTCGTCGGGCTGTTGAAGGTTCACGGTGTTGTAGGCCTGGCCCAAATCAGTGGGGGCCAGGTTGCTGCTGCTGGACCGAGACCAGGTGGGCCTGCCTGGTGGCTGGGGCAGGGCCCAAGAGGCTGGTCGACCATGCAGGCTGCTGGAACTGGGCCCCTGCAGTCGGGTATGGGCATGCAGGCGAGGCCCAGTTCTGCTGGTTGGGCCAGAATTGTTGTTGTCCAGTGTTTGGGCCTGTTTGCTGTCCAGCCCACTGGTTGCGTTGGCCCTTTCCGCGGCCCTTGCCTTTGTTGTTGTTGCCGCGGCCTTTGCCACCACGACCTCTGCCGCGGGACTGCTGCTGCTGGTGGTCTTGTGGTGGTGGCGGGTTGGTGTTGGCCGCCGGTGTTGCCATCTCGTCAACGGCTAACGCCTTTTGATTATGTTCCTCTTGTTTAGCACGACGGGTTTCTTCCAACAAGAGTTGTGACCGTGCCTTGGTGAAACTGGGTAGTGGGTATGCTAAGATATTGTGACGGAACAGTTTATACTTTCTATTCCATTCAAAAGTAGTTGGTTCTCCCAGAAACCCACTTTTGTAATTACATTTGCAAATTTTGTTCTTCTACTTATGCTGTTGTCAATCTTACAGTTGGTTGTAATACTTCAATGGTCCTTATTATGAATTATAATATGTTCATGGCTTCTAATCACTTTTCCCCCCTTTTTCTCTTTCATTCTTGGCATTTTAGTTCAGTGATTTGACGACAAGAAATGAGGGTTGGAAAGGAAGCTGCAATTGCTTTCATCATTAGCTTGGTCTGGATACAGCAAATTGTGGGCGGTGAGTATTGTTGTTGGGAGCATTACGGTCGCCTCCTTCCATTTCCTTCTTTGAGAGTCTACAGACTGCTTGTTAGATTAGCCTTTTCCTTTTCAGGAAGTCATTTTTACTTCATTTCTAGCTTAATACAACTGGTTTAGCAGTAAAGAGTTCTCTAGCTCTGCTTAACAAGAGGTTATGACACTAATATTTTGTTAGAGTTCGTTTCACGCAACGAAACACCGTAAATTTCCTTTTAAATGTACCAGCAGAACATTGAAGCTTTGTCTATCTCTTTATCAGATGAAGCAGGACGTAATGCATCAGTAACGAGTAAATGGACCTGCAGCTGTCTCGCCAACCCAAGTTTTGCTGTTCCAGAAAACTGTTCATCATCCTGTGATTGCACTCTTGGTATGATTTTCTTTCCCATGTTTTAGAAAGCTTTTTGCTGCAGTGCTGTGTCACAATTGCTGTAGTGTTTGGATTGCTAATACTTGATTGAAGCAAGAAAGTTTCACGTGATGTCATCCTCATGAAGTATGGAGCCAATTGCTTCTGGATGCTGTAAACAGTGTCGTAAGATTGGAAAAGTATAGGAAGCTTACTGCTCATATTAACATTAAATCTTTACATATGCTTTGCTATTTGCTCTGTGGTTGAATTCTCGACAATTGTTTTCCTTTTCAAACTAATTGCCAACTACAACTTCTAAAATACGATAGAACTGCATTGGTACTTCGAATTTGATCAGAAGAATTCAGTTCCAAAGATGCAAGGAGCTTTTGGTTTAAATAGTTGTTTCTAACAGGTTTTGTTAATAAACTCTCCTCTAAGATTCAACAGTCCTCGACTGTATGTTGTATGATTTTCTTTTGAAAACTTGAGATAACTCTTTTTTTGTTACATGTTGATCTTGTCATATGCATTTATTCTCTTATGCATTTTTGCAGACAAATCAAGCAAGAACAGATGGATATGTATATGTGCGGCTGATGGGTTGCCTAGAGTGGCTGTTGATCATGATCACAGCAGCTGTTTTACGGCCTGTGATTGCCGTTATGGTATTTTTCTGTGTATCTGATCTTTGCAACAATTCAATCGAATGAGTTATTCATTGCATCAACTTTTGGTTGCTATAAAAGCTGCAAACTAATTATCTGCTTTTGTTCTATGTTCTCTACACACTAGTTTTTGCTGATTCCTTGTCCTTGATTGTGACTCTGTTTAAAAGCATCTATTGGATTTAGCTTAGTTAACAGGTTCAAACAGTTGATTAATTATGTGTTTGCTTCTGATAGGAACTCAATTTGAACTGCAGTCTGCAAAGAAGAAGATATCCAGCAAAGTTATTTTGGTCATTCTCTTACAATGTGCGACGGTCATACCTCTTGGTATTGTTCTTTCGATGGTGTGCTATGCCTATAGAAAGGCTAAATATTCTATTCAACGACCTCTATTTTCGTCCGACAAAGAAACAAGTTGCAACAGTGGCACCAATTTAATACTAAGCCAAGGAACTTCAATTGGAGAACATGGAGGATACCACACAGGTTCCTCCAACTGTGTTGCAGGTAAACCTGGATTTCCTTAAATAATGTATCACTTTGTGGTTAGGATTAGTTTTCAAGGGATTTTCTCTTCCAATCCTTAAGAGTGCTTTTGCTATGTAGTATGAGCTTCCTGATGTCAAGAATTGTGTCAATATCTCTTTGAACTTTTTATCCTGTAGGTTGTGTTCCCAAATCATCTATTCTTTTCAAAAGAAAACCGGGAGTGTTTTACGGAACGATTATTCAATTTTCATATGCTGACTTAGAGAGTGCAACCAATAAGTTTTCTGATTCCAATTTGATTGGGGTTGGAGGAAGCAGCCATGTATACTGTGGCTATTTCAAAGATGGAAAAACTGTGGCCATTAAGCGAATAAAAACTCAGGCAGGGCGGGACGCTGACTCTGCTTTCTTGACGGAGGTAATGCCTACAAGGATCATTCATTTTATATGTTAAACATGCTGGTCTGGGAGCCCTAACACATGTAAATGCATAAGGAGAAGATTATTTTAATATTTTCTTATTTGGCAGATAGAACTCATATCAAGACTTCATCATCGTCATGTGGTTCCGTTGCTTGGCTACTGCTCTGAGCACCATGGGAAACATGCGGAGAGGCTGCTTGTTTTCGAATTCATGGAAAATGGCTATCTGAGAGATTGTCTGGATGGGGCTTCAGGGTGACATCTGGATTGGAGCACACGGGTCGCAGTTGCTTTTGGAGCTGCATGCGGGTTGGAGTATCTCCATGAAGCAGCTGCACCAAGAATTTTACACCGAGATGTTAAATCCACTAATGTTCTATTGGATAATAACTATAGAGCAAAGGTAAATTTTAAGTCTGAAACATAAAAAAAGAGGTGCATCCCCAAAATATAATAAAGAAGAAAGTTTGTACGTTGAACTTGAACAATAATTGGGCAACATGCTAGCTCTGATCCAACTTTTTAGACTGAAACATAAAAAAGAGGTGCATCCCCCAAAAAATAATAAAAAAGAAAATCTGTACGTTGAACAATAAGTGGGCAACGCGAACATGCTATCTCTGATCCAGTTTCCACTTACCAAACTGAGGAAATGGTCAACTTCAATTCATCTTGAATGCACCATTTGAGTTTAATTGATTGTGCTTTTGTTTAGCTATTATAAGTGGTTGCCTTCAAATGCTAATTGTTAAGTGTCCCACATTGGTGGAAGAAATGAGTTGTTATCTCCTTATGATCTTAGGAAATCCTCACCTCTTGATCTTAGGGTTGAATTACGCCCAAGATCCATTTCTCATTATGGCATCAGATCATGCAGAGGCCTTAGGTTCAAGTATACCGCCACCCATTAGATGAGATGGTCACACGCTTTGGCACCGATTTTAGACGACAATCTTTTTATGATTGCCGGACTTGATTAACTACTTCAAATTGCAAATCATCTCATTTCCATTATTACTTTCCTCATGTAATATCCCACTTTGTCTTTGATTACCTGAATATACGTCTTCAGATTACTGATCTTGGCATGGCAAAGCACCTCCAAAATGATGGTATTCCTAGTTGTTCCAGTTCTCCTGCTCGGATGCAGGGGACATTTGGCTATTTTGCACCGGAATATGCAATTGTTGGAAGAGCTTCTCTGAAGTCTGATGTTTTTAGTTTTGGGGTTGTTCTCCTTGAACTGATTACTGGACGACAACCAATCCATAAGTTGGTCAACAAAGCAGATGAGAGCCTCGTGATATGGGTACGGAAAGTTAATGAAATGTTTTCCCCCTTTCTCCATTTTGCTTAGCCTTTCTACTTATTTTTTTCTGGACAGAGGAGGAACATTGAATTTATGTTATCAGATTCCTTTGCAAAAGATAATGGTGATTACTAATTATTCTAAATACAGGCCAGCCCTCGTCTGCTAGACAGTAGACGTGTGGCCTCAGAATTGCCAGATCCAAATCTGAAAGGGGAATTCGAGGAAGAAGAACTGCAGGTAATGGCTTACTTGGCTAAGGAGTGTCTTCTACTGGACTCAGATTCTCGGCCAACTATGAGTGAGGTTGTTCAAATTTTGTCAACCATTGCACCTGAAACATCTTAAAGGAAACACTTTTCGAGAGATGACTTTAAGGTATCTGAGCAAACTTATTTTGGTTTTCTGTTGCCAATGGCACTAACATGCTTTTTATTTGCCATTTTATGTTTGCATAGTTGTTTGATTGATCTGTGTTGATTTCACAAACAGATAAACATTACCAACTATTTGTATGCCTACATCATAGATTTCTAAAAGGGGTAAAAATACTAGGTGCTTATATGCCAATGTACATATATGTTCCGATTTAGAAGAAACTTCATCTAGCTGAATAGTATCCTTTGTGTCCATTGGAAAATTAAAGCTCTGCACGAGATGATATTAAAATGCTACAATATTATCATGCTTTATGATATGTTAGGAATGCTTCATAGGTTTGAACGCTACCTTAGACAAAAGTCTGATATTTAAGTGGAAAAGGATAGAGGGGCGGGCCTAAAATTGGCCGAGTTTTAAACTGTGTGCCACTAGCCCTCGAGGATTCCTCGGTTATCAAAAAAAATTAGGAACGAGAACACTATTGTCCCAGGAAGATTATTTAGGTGACACTTAACACCAGTCTAGATTTCCTTTTCTGGTGAATGTTAAACAGAGCAATATACATGTGATATACACTGAATATACAGCAGTGTATATCACATATATATCACAGAATTGGGCCTCGCAGTAGGCTGTCTCGGCCAGACCAAGAATTGGGCCTCTCGGCCTCTCGGCCAGTGGGCCTCTCTCGGCCAGATTTCTCTAGGAGTATATATGGTATATATTTGTAGTATATTGTAATAAAAAGGATACCTTAATTAGTGTTATACACCTACCATAATTGTATAGTTAGAATTATGGTAGAATAAGGATTTAGATGTAGAATAGGAAAAGAATTTGTAGTATTATGGAAAGATGTAACTTGTATATATACCTATTCAATCAATGAAAATAATCAAGGGGATTATTTCTTTCATGGTATCAAGAGACTAGGTCTACACAAAAGTTTTCTCTCAAACTTTTCCTTGTGGCCGAGAACCCCCCCCCCCCCCCTCGGGTTTTTCTCTCCAAACATTTTGTCTTCCGCTCTCAAAAACCTCCTTACTTGTTCTTTCAAATATGTCTAAGAACAATTTTCACCCTGCCCTCACGGTTTCCAATATCAAACTCAGTGTCCCTATTGTCCTTGAGATGGAAAACGTTCAATATGCAACGTGGGCGGAGTTGTTTAAAATTCACGCTATCTCTTATCAAGTTCTTCATCACATCATTCCTCCCGCTAGACCCCTTCCCCGGAGGATCCCGAGGTATGGATTACACTTGATGCTACCGCTCTTCGGTGGATATACGCCACTATTTCGATGGACCTTCTACAGACGATTATGGAGCCCGATACCACGGCTTATGGTTGCATGGAATAGATTGCGTGACATATTCCAAGACAACCAACATTCGGTATCGTCACACTCGAAAGGTGAATTCTCTCTCGCTCGAATGGGACGATATTCAACGTTTCGCATATTGCAAGAAACTAAAGCGAATTGGCGGATCAACTCCGTAATGTTGGCGCACCAAGAACAAATAATCGTCTAGTTCTACGATTGGTTGCCGGGCTTTGAGGCCTATAATGGTGTTGGAACTCTCCTTCGCCAAAGCAACCCTCTTCCCGACTTTCATCAAGCCCGCTCCATGCCGACGTTGGAAGAAGCCGGTTTGGCTAAAAAGGCGCTCACGGAGCAAGCCCAGCTTGTCATGGTGGCATCCTCTCCTAGTTCTTCAGTTTTGTTAATAATTCGGGCCAAAACCATAATAATGGTGGCGGCAAGAATAATCGCAAAGTAACAAAACCGCGAGGGCAAACGAGGCGATTCGGTGGCGGTTCGGTGAGCAACAAGCGGCGCTGGGTCCCATCCAGGTACAACGGGCCACCACCACCATGGGCCCAAGAAGGGGCCATTGGCGATGGAACCCGCATCCTCCACCCACGCTTCCGGCCGCCTGGCCGCCAACAGCCCAGGCCCAACGCCGGTTGGCGCCCATCGCCGATGGCCCAACAACGCAGTATCCAAAGACCTACTGGCCCAAAGAAGATCACGGAATGGCGCCCTGGGCCCCGCCTCCGCAAGCCCATCACGCAATGGCCCCACTGCATCGGAGATATCGAGGTCGCGATGCACACGCTGGGATTGTCCCAACCGGACCCAAATTGGTACATGGACACCGGCCACTACTCACATGACTTCCGAATCAGTACTCTCTCATCTTATTCCAATTTGAGCACCCCTGGGGATAATTGTTGGTAGTGATGCTCTATTCCAATTCTAGGGTATGGTCGAAAACATTGTCTCCTCCTAATCCACCACTCCTCTTGAAAAATACTTTACATGCTCCTAAATTGATTAAAAATTTAGTGTCCGTCCGAAAATTCACAAATGACAATTCTGCTTACATTGAATTTGATCCTTTCGGATTTCTCGTGAAGGATTTCAAGGCAGGGAGTCATCTCATGAGGTGTGATAGTAGGGGGATATGTATCCTATCATGCCCGCCACCATCGATTCCAGCCTTGCCATCGCCTTTGCACCATCTCTCCTTCCATGTGGCATGCTCGTCTGGGTCATCCGGGATCTTCTATTTTATCAGCTTTAGATAAAAATAGCTTTATTTCTTATAAGGGTACAAATCGTACTCTAATTTGTCAGTCTTGTTCATTAGAAAAAATTGTTAAGTTGCCATTTGTAGACTCCAATTCTCATACTTCTATGCCATTTGACATTATTCATAGCGACTTATGGACATCTCCTATTCTTAGCTCAATGGGTCATCGATATTATGTTCTCTTTTTAGATGATTATTCTAGATTTTTGTGGACGTTTCCAATTGCGAATAAATCACAAGTGTTTTCCGTCTTCATAAAATTTAGAGCGTTCATTCGTACTCAATTCGAAAGAGAAATAAAAAATATTCAATGTGATAATGGGAAAGAGTATGACAATAGGGAGTTTCGAGATTTTTGTGCTACTCATGGATAAATTTTCGTTTTCATGTCCACATACATCTTCACAAAATGGGAAAGTCGAACGCAAAATTGCTCCATAAATAACATTGTCCGAACTCTCCTCATACATGCCTCCATACCTCCATATTTTTGGCATCATGCTCTACAAATGGCCACTTACCTTCTAAACATAATTCGCCTAAAGGTCCGACATACTCTTCCTCAAAGTCCTATATAATAAGAACCCTTCTTATTCTCACCTTCTGATTTTTGGGTGCTTGTGTTATCCGTTATTACCATCCACCACAATTAACAAACTTCGTGCCCTGGCCTACCCATTGTGTTTTTGGGTTATCCGTCAAATCATCGTGGTTATAAGTGTTTTGATTTATCCTCCAAGAAAATCATAATCAATCGCCATGTCATTTTTGATGAAACTCAATTCCCATTTACGAAAGTTCATACTCCCAACCTAAGTCATATAATTTTTGGATGACCAAATATCTCCGTGATATTATTCGGAATTTTTCTGACATCTCCTGCATCTAAATCCTCCAATGGGCCCATCGCTCACTGGACCAACAAAGATCGCCACACTCACAGAATCCACCATCGAACAGCTTCCAAAGAATCGGCTCGCCACCCCACCTCGAACCGCCTGCAATCCGAAGTCTAATTTGTACCGTTTTGGGCCAAGAGCCCATCGCCGCCGCCACCCGTCCCGAGCCCAAGAAATTCCCAAAATTTCATCAATTCTTCCTCGCGTCATAGATCGTCACCGTAGTCAACGGGTATTTTTACACCTAAAAGACATTTTAATTTACATTCGATGTCTCTAAATCTTGCCCTCGCATGATCGCGGTCCGCATTAAATGACCCTAATTAGAAAATTGCTATGACTGATGAATATAATGCTCTTATTGATAATAAGACGTGGGAGTTAGTGCCCGCCCATATGGTATTAATATTATCGTGTCTATGTGGATTTTTGCTCATAAGGAGAATTCGGATGGGTCATTTGCTCGACATAAGGCGCGACTTGTTGGTGATGGTAAGACTCAAAGAGTTGGTATTGATTGTGGTGAGACGCTTAGTCCGTGGTCAAACCGCTACCATTCGTGACCGTGCTTAGCCTCGACTCTTTCAAAAACTTGGCCAATCCATCATTGGATGTCAAGAATGCTTTTCTACACGGTGATCTCAAAGAAGTCTATATATGCATCACCGTTGGGTTTCAGGATCCCAACCACCCTCATCATGTCCGCTTGTTGAAGAAATCACTATATGGGCTTGGCAGTCTCCACGAGCCTGGTATACACGATTTGTCGATTTTGTTTCGACTATCGGGTTCACTCACAAGCAGTCGAGCAATTCTTTGTTCATCTACCGTGGTTCGTCATTGGCCTATATTACATTGTATGTGGATGATATTATCTCGACCGCCTCCTCCGATGCTTTGCGCCGATCTATCATGGCCATGCTCGATTCAATTTGCTATGAAGGACTTAGGAATTGAGTTATTTGGGATTGCCGCTGCCGTCATTCAGGTGGCTTGTTTCGTCTCAACGGAAGTATGTCGCCGAGATCATCGGTAGGTCGGGATGTCATCCTATAAGTCCACTTCCACACCGGTTGATGCAAACCCAAAATCGAGTGCCGCAGCAGTGCACCATACGAGGACCGACCCAGATCGCAGCCTTGCAGGGCCCTCCAAAGATCTTACATTTACTGCACTGTATATTACATACGCGGTTCAACAGCTTGTGTTTATTCATGCATGACCCTGCACTGAGCACATGAATGCGATCAAACGCATCATTCGGTATATTCAGGGGACACCGGATTATGGTTTGCACTTGTATCCTTCATCTACATCCACACTTGTCTCCTACACGGATGCCGATCGGGTGGTTGTCCCGACACCGCATTTCGGCCGACTGCCATCAGATATTCCTTGGCAACAACTTGGTCTCCTGGTCGGCAAAGCGCCGACAACTCTATCACGCTCAAGTGCGGAGGCAGAATCCCGAGGGGTAGCGAATGTGGTCCCCTAATCATGTTGGCTACGTAATTTGCTTTTGAGCTTCATTGTCCCATTCGTAAGGCAACCTTGGTCTATTGCGATAACATTAGTGCCATCTACCTCTCGTAACCTGCTCAACACCAACGCACTCAAGCATATCGAAATGGACATTCACTTTGTCCTGAAAAGGTTGCAAAGGGTCAAGTTTGCGATGTCATGTCCCGCCTCAAGTTATCAAATTGCGTACATCTTTACAAAGCGGTCTACCAATGGTTCTCTTTGAAGATTTTAGGACAGCCTCGGCTCGAAAACCGCCGCTATGAGTGGGGGTGTGTTAAACATAGCAATATACATGTGATATACACTGAATATACAGCAGTGTATATCACATAAATATCACGTAATTGGGCCTCGCAAAGAGGTCGTCTCGCTGCACCAAGAATTGGGCCTCTCGGCCTCTCGCCGATGGGCCTCTCTCGGCCAGATTTCTCTAGGAGTATATATGGTATATATTTGTAGTATATTGTAATAAAAAGGATACCTTAATTAGTGTTATACACCTACCATAATTGTATAGTTAGAATTATGGTAGAATAAGGATTTAGATGTAGAATAGGAAAAGGATTTGTAGTATTATGGAAAGATGTAACTTGTATATATACCTATTCAATCAATGAAAATAATCAAGGGGATTATTTCTTTCAGTGAAGTTGTTTTCCTTTGTCATTATAGTTGTTTCGGTTAGCACTTTGAGCATCACATTCACATTTTACTTGCAAGTCCAGTTTTTGTTGTAATCTAATACGAACGTACAAGACAACTTTATGCAGAAGTAATAAATAGATCCCATGCAGTAGCTGTTTTGAATTTTGATATGTAATAAATATTGCATCACACTGAGAGACCTGCTACAACTCTGTACATTATATAGGAATCATTCAGTTATGACAACAAGAGTTATGGGGAAAGTTCCAGCTTTGTCGAAGCCAAGGACATCAAGCAGATTACATCTGAGAATCGCTCAGCTCACTGCTTGTTGCCAAATTGTGAGTTCAGCCATTGTATCGAAACTAGTGATCCGAAAGAACATGTTATCCCAGCTGCATCTGTTGAGAAACTGCTCCTCCCGAGCTCAAATTCCAAAAGTTGGAGCTTACATGATGATGAATCAGTGGATTTAACTGAACCGCGGTTTGAGAAATTTCATATGCCAACTGTTAGATCACCAGGAAACAACATAGTTGCTGTCTAAAAATAGCAGATTTCGTTTCTTTTTAGGTTTGGTTTTTTTGAGGACAGTGCATATGAAAAATGTTGACTTTTGAGAGAGAGTCATGGTTTCCTTATTCTTCGCTTCTAGTATTGGAGAATCACAGGTTGGTCAAATGATTACGCAGACAAGGCAGTTGATTTCATTTTTTCAATTGGTGAAAAAAATTTACGAGAATTTTTCTAGTTGTCTTTCTTTTGTAAATGATCCTAGTTAGATATGCAAGTCTAGAAAGTAAAAAAAAGAGATACAAATTTACACATGCTTTATTTCTACAAGTTGGAACTTGTAAAACTTTTGAACAACTTTAAGACGCTTCTCGAACTCTCTTCCTATTTGATAGTGAATATATCACTAGATATTCTGTAATTAATATTTTAGTGTAATTAATGTAAAATAGAGATGTTAATTCTATTAGGATTACCATCAAGGAGATTTATACTATTCTACATGATATTAAAAGTAAAAAATTACTCCCTACCCTAAACCCTAGTGTTGGCCGCTATACAAGTCTTTTCCGCCTCTCTTCTGGCGAAATATCAGTTGTATATTCACTGTATACCACTGCTCCTCCGTGATATACAACCTCTCCTCTTCCTCTTAAAACAAGCTTGTATACCACTGATATATCGAGATATACAACCCACCCAGCTCCTTCGTGTTATACGGCTTCGTATATCACTGCTCCTTCGTGATATACAACCCCGTATACACTGCTCCTCTGTGATATACAACCTCTCCTCTTCCTCTAAAACAAGCATGTATACCCCATATATATCAAGATATACTACCCCTTATCTCTCATCTTCTTCTAAAATAACCTTGTATACCACTGATATATCGAGATATACAGCCCACCTAGCCCTTCTATTCCCCTTTCTCGTCCGTATACATCTGATATACAGGAGATATACAGCCAACCCGAGCCACATATTGCCCAATCAGACCTGTATACCGCTGTTATATAGATGATATACGGCAGCACCAAACCCAATATTCTTCCACCATTTTTCGGCTACCCTAATGGCTTCCCCCGCGGCCCACATAGCTTCCCCCTCTTCCTCATCCTCAACACCTGGCGTAAAAAATAATCGGCCGCATGCCCAGTACCCGACACAGTGGGCCAGCCCACGTCCTTGGCCACTGTTTAGGAACTGGACCCCGTTAACCAGCCCCTTTCCAGGCCAGACCTGACATCAACAGTGGGCACCGCCGAGCCTCACTACACAGCGGCCAATTATACCGAGACCCTTTCCAGCCACCAGGCCCACTACACAGCAGCCCCACAGCAGCCACCCAGCCTCAATCCAACGGATTTGGGCCATGCTTTCGGTTCTTTAAAAAATCAGCATCTCGATGATACGTGGTATATGAATACAGGCGCCACGTCTCACCTCACTAACAATTCTGATAATCTTCTTCAACTGCGTAATTTAAATACTCCTCAATCCATTATGTTCGAAAATGATCATCGCATTCTAATTCAATGGTTTGGCCACATACTAATTCCACCACCACAACCCCATTTCTCCCTTAAAACGTCCTATATGCCCCTAACATTATCAACAACCTAATCTTTGTTAGAAAATTTACCACCGATAATTCTGTATCCCTTGATTTTGACACGTTTGGTTTTTTTCTAAAGGACCTACGTACGGGGAGACTTCTTACGTGATAAATACTGTGAGGGACCTCTATCCTTTCCTATCCACGTCCGCTGCCAGTGTCACCTCTCACATCTTTAGCTGCCATCTCCTTCTCAACGTGACATAGTAGACTTGGACATCCCGGAGTTCATATTTTTTATTTTCTTAGAAATCATAATTTAATTAAATGTAATAAGGGGAACCTTGCCCAAAATTGCTATTCTTGTCATCTAGGAAAGCATGTTAGACTTTCATTTACGTCATCTTTGAGTATTACTTTTTCTCCCTTTGATATTATTCATGCTGATTTTTGGACTTCTCCTATTACTAGCAAATTGGGTCATAAGTACTATTTAATATTCTTGGATGATTTTCTCACTTCCTATGGGTCTATCCGCTTCCCTTTAAATCTCAGGTCTACTCCAAGTTTCTTAAATTTCGTATTTATGTTAAAACGCAATTTGAAAAAGAAATAAAAAGGTTCAATGTGACAATGGTCGTGAGTTTAACAATTCTCTCTTTCATAAATTCTGTACGGCTAATGGCATGGTATTTTGTTTCTCCTGCCCCCATACATCCCCTCAAAATGATAAAGCCGAACGAATTCTACACATCATTAACAATATGATTCGTACCCTACTTCTTCATGCATCTCTTCCCCCCAACTTTTGGGTATATGCATTAAAATTGGAAGAATACCTTCTTAATATACTACTTACATGTATGCTCCAAAATAGGACCCCTATTGAGTTCCTATTTCATCGGATCCCTACCTATGATCATCTTCGGATTTTCGGTTGTCTTTGCTACCCGAATTTGGCCTCCACCGTCCCTCACAAATTAGCACCCCGTTCCACTCAGTGTGTTTTCTTAGGGTTCCCGTCAAACCATAGGGGGTACTTATGTTATAACGTGTCCACATGCAAAATCATAGTCTCATGTCATGTCACGTTTGAGGAGAACGTCTTCCTTTTTGCCAACATACACCAATTCTGGGATTCCTTGATAACTCGGACACCTCACCTCTAGTCCAAAATACACTACAAATTCCGCAACCTCAGGTCGTCCCGCCACCCATCTCGTCGACCCCACCCCACTGCCCAGTCCCTGCCCAGTCACTGCCCGATGATACACCCATCACACTGCCCCAACCCACGCCTGCACTCTCGCCCAATCTCGCCCATCCCATCGCCAAATTTCTATCGCCCATCACCACTGCCCAGTCCCAACCCCACTGCCCAGTCCAGTCCGTCACCTCCCAGCCCCCTGCCCCACCCGTGATCGTCCCCATACACCGCATGGAAACCTGTGCACAACACATGATTTTTAAACCAAAAGTTCACTTTAACTTATCTACTCAAACTATCTCACCCGTTTCTAAAAATCCAAAATTAGCCAAACTTGACCTAAATTGGAATGCAGACATTCGTGAGGAGTTTAATGCGTTAACCAATCAGCACACTTGGGATCTTGTTCCGAAACCAGAAGAGGTGAATGTGATTCGTTGTATGTGGCTCTATCGTCATAATTTCTGAGTCATTAGAGAGCTTGAACGCCATAAGGCAAGACTTGTGGCTAATGGTGCTGGTCAGCAGAAGAGGGTTGATTGTGGTGAGACATTTAGTTCGGTGGTCAAACCAACCACCATTCGCACAGAGTTGAGCATAGTTATGGGGAAAAATTGGCATATTCATTAGCTTGATGTAAAAAATGCTTTCTTACATGGGGATTTGAAATAAATCGTTTATATGTATCAACCGCATGGCTTTGTGCATCCCGAGGTTCCTCATTATGTATGTCATCTTCGTAAGTCACTACATGGTTTGAAACAAGCTCCTAGGGCTTGGTATGAGAGGTTTGCTGCATATATCCTACAAATAGGGTTCGTGTGCAGCAAGAGTGATCATTCCCTGTTTATTTTTCATCGAGGTACTGACACGACTTATCTTCTTTTATATGTGGATGAGATCATTGCCCTGCTCAAGTCCGAAATTGCTATGACAAATTTGGGTAAGTTAAGTTATTTTTTGGGGATATCAGTGACTAGATCCACACATGCCATGTTCTTGTGTTAGTGTAAGTATGTAGAGGAGATTGTCTACAAGGCTAAAATGGCAAACTGCAAGATCATGCCCACTCCTGTCGACTCAAAGTCCAAACTTAGTGCAGATGATGGGGATCCGGTCAGCGATCTCTCTCTTTATAGGAGTCTTACATGTGCTCTTCAGTATCTCACCTTCACTCGGCCATATATTGCATATGGTGTTCAACAGGTGTGCTTGTTCATGCACGCTCCTAGGGAGCCTCACTTTACAACTCTTAAGCGTATCATTCGGTACGTTAAAGACACTCTTGACTATGGACTACATTTATATCCATCCGCACCGACTAGATTGCTCTCTTACACAAACGTAGATTGGGTAGGTTGTCCGGACACCCAGCGTTCTACGTCCGACTATTGTATATTTTTAGGGGATAATATTATATCATGGTTTGCCAAGCGACAAACCACGCTTTCTCGTTCGAGTGCAGAAGCAGAATATCGAGGCGTTGTGAATGTTGTTGCCGAGCTATGTTGGCTCTGAAATATCCTTCTTGAGCTTCATTGTTCCTTACATAAGGCATCTTTGGTTTACTCTGATAACATAGTTGTTGTCTACTTGTCTCATAACCCGGTTTAGCATCAGCGAACCAAACATATTGAGATGGATAATTACTTTGTTCGTGAGAAGGTTGCAATGGGTCACGTTAGAGTGTTGCATATTCCTTCTTCATATCTGTATGCAGATATCTTCACAAAGGGGCTTCCTCGGCAATTGTTCATTGACTTCTGATTCAGTCTCAACGTCCGGCCTCCTCCCGCTCCAACTGAGGGGGTGTGATAGTGAATATATTTCATAAATTCACAAGATATTCTGTAATTAATATTTTAGTGTAATTAATGTAAAATAGAGATCCTCGTTTCATTAGAACTACAATTGTACACTCTATATATATTGCATTAATAAGAGAACTTCAATTAAAGAGATTTACACTATTTTGCACTATTGTTATTGATCCATCAATGTTTAATATCAAATTAACTAACTAAGAGATGACTTTGAAGTAAATGAATAAATGATAACTCTACATGTATATCTGAACTAAAGTAGGAGTACTATAGAAGATAAATACTAATCCTATGAGATAAGATCTAGTAACAAGATATGATTGTTCCAATAAGAAGTGATTTTCATAGGTAATGCATTTTTCACGAAAGTCTATTTGTGTATGAATAAAAAATGTGTTGTACCTAGCAAATTCTAGGTTTCTTTATCTTGTTTAGTTCGTGAATCAGATAAGTATTTTTATGATAGCAATAGTGCTTAAGTTACTGCAACCGGCATATAAATGTTACTAATATATGAGCAAATACTAGACCCTAGTTCGAAGACTTCTCTAGGAACCCTTTTTTATCTTTCCTTGTTTTTTCTTTTCTCTCTCATTTTCTTTTGTTTTTTTCCTCTTTCTCCCATCTTTTGTTATATTCATTCCTCGTTTTTTTTTTCTTGAAGCTTTCTCATCTCATGTGGTCCTTTGCCTTTTTTCCCTCTTGCAAGACCCATTTGTAAAAATAAAATCTAAATCTGAAAATCAAACTTCTTTAGAATGATTGAGCTTGAAAATTATCTGAAAGAATAATCATATCAGTTTGCGATCCTTGATAACCGAGGTTGATGCCTCGTGCACGAAGGATGTGCTATACGGAGAGCCTCGGTTCGGGTCAGATTCCGAGTGAGATGCTCTAGCCTCTTTATACGCTCTGATACCAATTTCTGGACTGGGTGTCCTGCGGATCTTTTCATCATCTATATACCCCTAGAGGCTAGAACATAGACGGTAATCTGCTTAATCAAACTTTTTTCAGAGTTAATCAAATAATTCTGAAATAGAAACCTTTACAAAAATTCTCTCTATATTTAACTAAAACACCCTTCAGTCTATAATCCGAAATCATCAAAGATTATCATAAGATAACCAAATACCATCTAAGAACATCTTAAGATTAATACCACGAATAGAAGGATCTAGACTAAGTATAACCAGATTTTATGGAGGTCTAGAAAGATTAAGAAATCATTATTAGATATTCGAAGCGAAAATAAGATAATAATTGAATCCCAAGATAAGTGGATAATAGAAAAAAGAGAAGCCGACATAAATGTGCCGGAATTAGGATATACTAATAAACAACTAGAACAGATTGATCAAGTGATTAATGAAAATATGCGAGCATATGAAAGGTTAGTAGAATTAAATACTCAGATATATGAGATGAATGAATTAATATAAAATATAAAATCAGATTTAAGAATGGAGATAGAACACTATGGATGAAAATAGATTAAGACAACAACAAGAGCAAAAAGTACAGTTAGAAAGAGTAGCAGAAAAACCGCTTACATATAATAGGGACATAAACCAACATATTATAAGTTGTAGAATAGGAGTAAAAATTATTGAAGAACAGGAAAAATAGTTATTAGAACAACATATAACGACGAATAAACAAGAAGAAAAGATAACGTTTTTAAGAAATTTATCAGCCTTAAGAGAAGAAAGAATTAGGCAGAAAGACGAGGAAATCGAAAAAATAAGAGAACAGAACTTAGCAAAGGAGATTAGTAATGAAAATGAAATTAGAGATCTAAAAGATATTATACAAGAACAATATAGATACATCGATTTACTAAAATATGGATAAGGAAGATAAATTAGAACCTAAAGATCTTTATTATCAAAGAAATACCTATGAAGGAGGAACTAGTCAAACACTAAGTTTTAAACCTGACACATATCAGAAGATTCAAGATGAAAAAGAAGAGGTATCTATAAAAAATATATTTAAAACTAAATGGTTTGAAAGAAATAAGGAGATAAGATATATAGCCCAGAAACATGAAAACATAATTGATACTATGAGTACTAATGGTAGAACTAGGATTAATTTAATTACTGACGAATTGATTAAAAGAGAATTGGCTAAACTATCGACTAAAGAAGCAAAGAAATATAAAAATATTTACTTTGGAGGAGTAGAATTCACGATTAAAGCATACTTTCAAAAGAATATTGATACACCTATACAGATTTACGTATTAGATGACAGGATATTAGAAAATTTACAAGATGCATTAATATTAGTAATTAAAGGAAATTTAATTTATCAAAAGTTAAAATTTACAATACAACCAGACTTTAGTGTATCGATAAAAGATGAACATAAAGATTTAGCTTTAACATTATACTATAAATTAGATGGAATAAACATGCCACCAGAAAGTAAAGTAATGAGTATAGAAACAAAAATGATATACGCCTTAACAGGAAACCACCATGTAAGGAAACAACATGAGATGAATATCATAGTACCAAAAATGTATAAAGAAATACTCGAGAAGATAGAACATAAAGAAAACTCTAAGATTACCATACCAGAAGAAATAACTATGGATTTTAATACACGAACGATTACACCATCTAGAAGATTAATACCACGAATAGAAGGATCTAGACTAAGTATAACCAGAGAATCGTTGAATAGTATACCAAGGATAAAACCCAGAATAATAGACTTGATAAACATAGAGTGCACTAGATTAAAAATCAAGGTTATAATATTCAGAAATATGGTAACTATAGATGGAATAGCAGAGATAAATACGGCAATTAAAAGTTTTATACATATAAGTAAAATAGATGAAAATGAGTGTAATATAATAGAACCACAAACTTATAATTATCCTGAAAATGAAAGAGAAATAATAATTACGAAAAGCATAAATTTAAGATTTAAAATCCAAGATTTAGAATATAAGATAAATATAGGAGTAATAGAATATGATAGCATCAACGAATTATTATTAGGAAGCGACTTTTTAACAATGATAGATTATAAGATAAATAATAACGGAATCGAGATAAATGATCAAGGAAAAACTAGATTTATAAACAAAATATGAATATACAGTTAAAAATAATAAAGAAAAAACAAAAGCTAAAGAATATAAAGACGGCCTTATCAAGAGAAATATATTCCCAATTAAAATATCTTGAATACAGCGCAAAAGAAATGAAATTAGAAAATGATATAGCACAACTAGAGAAGCAATGTGAAAAGTTTAGCAAAATATGGATAGACATGGGAAACGGTTGGGAAACAACAAATAAACAATCCTGATTATGAGCAATAACGAAAAAATAGATGCGTTATGGGAAGAAATTATATTAAAAGAAAAACTGAAAAATATATTATCGCTAATGGAGGAAGTAAGGGATAATCAGAATAAAACCCAACAAATGATTAGAGAAGAATTGACTAATTTATGGAATGTATCTGAAATACCAACGTTTAAACTAATACTAGAAAAGTTGAATATGTTATTAAAAGAAAAAAGCAAAGGAAAACAAAAAGAACCTAGTGAAGAAGCCAGTACGAGCAAAGAGACGACTATAGCAAAAACTACTACACATAAACCAGAGATAGTACCAATAGATGCATGGAGAAGAAGTAAGATACCTATAATGGTAGATATAAGCAAAATAAAACCAAAATTACCTAGAGATGTAATAGATGCTTTAGGAGGATTAACGAAGCTTAACAAAGAAGGAAAATTCTAATGGAACCTGGAGCGGTTACATTCTTAAGAACCCATGGTAAAAATATCATAGAGAAAGAAAGATATAAATACGAACCTATAAGGTCAAGACCTGTAAAGGAAGAAAAACTGAAAGAAGTAAAAATGCCCGTAAAAGAAGAAGAAAAAACGACTTACGAAAAACTAAGATTAGATAAACAAGAACAACAGATAAGTGAATTAAAAGCAGAGAATCTAAAGTTAAAATCAAATGGTAATGCAGATTGGTACGACAAATATAAGAAATATAAAAGAAAGCATAAAGATACAAAAACAATGTTGAAAGAAACAAAGATTGAACTAAGGGAAACCAAGGAAGAATTGAAACAAGAGATATTAGAACTTAGAGAAGAAGTACATATCCTCACAGAACAATTAAAAAGATTAAAAGGAAAAAAGAAGGAACGAAAGGTGAGATTAAGTGACGAAACTACCTCGAGTAGTAAACATACTGATGAAGAAAATACCGAACAAGAAATTCAAGGAATACAGGTAGTAGAATTCATAGAAGAAGAAAATTCTGAGAATACGGAAATAGTAGAAGAAAATAACCAAATATTGAAAGCCTTAAAAAATATGAAAAGAGTAAATGACATCATAGAAGATGAACCGGAAAGTGATATAGAAGATGACTACAAGGGACAAGTGGAAACTGAAATTGAATCGGAAGACATAATTAATGAAGATGCAGATAATTATCCTGAAGAAGAATTAGAAGATCCCAATCTAGAAATAATAACTAGAAGGAATACAAGATTACTAGATCATATACCTATAGGACAACAAGCTGAATTTAAAGAATTTGTAGGATCAATGACACAAGGAGTAAATTACAATGGATACTTTTTAGATCTAGACAATGTTTATGACGAACAAGAAGTAGGAAGAAGAATAACAGATTGGAATTTAGGAATGTATATTGCATTAATGAATAGTACACAAACAGAAAACATAGATTATATGTATGATTTAATATCAAAAACTTTAATTGGCAAAGCAGCCTACTGGATAGAATCAATTGCATACCAGCTAAGAGGAGAAGTATTAAGCTATGCAACAGATTGGAAATCAATGTTAATGATATTTGATTTATTATTAAAAAGAGAATTCTTAGGTGAAAATGGTTAGTAGCCAGAGAAAATGAAACAGAAATTATCATGAACCTGAATAACATGAAATGTTGTAAGATAAATAAACTACCAGAATATACAATTAGTTTTAGTAAATTCTTTTATGAAGCTAGATTCCTACCAGAAGAAGGAGTAATTTATCAACAGTTATACCATGATCATTTGCCTGTACCGTATAATATTGAGATATCAAAAGAATACGTACAATTAGAACCTAAGGAAAATACCCTAGGAGAAAGAATATGAGTATTAAGAGCATATCTGATGAGGAAATGCGAAGAATATCGATTACAGCAAAAGATTAAAAAAGATAAAAAGATAGGATTAAGAGAAATATGCGGATTTACAGAAAGAAGATTAATATTTGGATGTGATGATAATAGAAAAAAAAAAGTATAAAAAGCATAAGAGACATAAGAAACGTAAGGATAAATACGAAGGAGATCACAAGTATAAGAAATATAGAAAATACAGGAAAAAACCTTATTACAAATCATATAAGAAGAAGAGATTTAGGAGGTATAAGAATAATCCAGATACAAGGAATAAGTTTAGGTACAAAAGAAAATTTAGAAAAAGAAGAAATGTAAACCCAATAGAAGCAGATAAGACTAAAAAAGAAAAAGTTAAAGAATGCAAATGTTGGAATTGCAATGAGAAAGGACACTATGCCAACAAGTGCCCAAAGCTAAAGAAAAAAGGAGTAAAATACATAAATACAGAACAATTTATTATGAGCCTACAACAGATTAAAGAAGATAATAATAAATGGTATGATTATGAAGAATTTTATGTTAGCGAAACAGATGAAGAGTCAGAAACAGAAAGGGTAAGTTATATCAACCAAGATTCAGATAGTGAAGACAGTTCCGAATAAAAATGAATACACTAGAAAGACAGAAAAGAGTATTGATAAGAGAAAGAGAATACTGGATACAATGCGAAGAATATACTCGACGCAAGCTAATTATAACTTCAACAGTTAGTGAAACAGGGAGTATATATTACAATGATAGGTACAAAAAGATTACCAATCGATTATCAAAGATAAGAGAAGAAATGAATAAGATACATTGGAAACAAATTGAAATAGCAAGACTCATAGAAGAGTCACTAAGAAATGAGGAAACTAGACAGAAGTGCGAGAATACTTAACAGGATGTAGAACTCAATGTAAGATTAGATAATCCTGACTAAAATGGTAGCAATCCATATAGAAGCTCACATAGAATATAAACCGAATAAAATGATAAAACAAAAAATATTTATTGATAGCGGAGCAGATATATGTCTAGCCAGAAAAGATGTTTTAGAATCTCACAGATGGAAAATATCTAAAATACATAGAGCAAAAGTATCAGGATTTAATGAACAGTCTAAAGAATTAGATATAATAGCAGAAAATATGAGAATTGTATTGGGAAAAACTATTTTCAGATTACCAATAGTATATCAATTAGATAACATGAAGCAGTAAGTATTATTAGGAAATAACTTCCTAGATTACTTTAAGACTCAGGTGATTAACAAAAATACATTTTGCTTACAATCCCCCTGTGATAAATGGATTATATTGAAAATAATATTGCCAGTAAACACCATAAGATTATGTACTATAAAAATGGATAGGAATAATAATCTAGAATTATTAAAAAAAAATACTTAGGAATGTTAAAAGGAAACTTCGGAGAAAACCCGATGCAGCTATGGGAAAAGGAAAAGATATATGGAGAGATAAAACTGATAGATTCCAGTGATTTAGTCAGAACAAAAACAATAAGATATAGCCCAACAGATCAAAAGGAATTTGAAACTCATATTAAGGAATTATTAGGAATGAAAGTAATAAGAGAAAGCAAGAATCCTCATAGTAGCCCAACCTTTTTAGTAAGGAAACATAACGAGCTAAAACGAGGAAAAGCCAGATTAGTAATTGATTATCGAGAACTTAATAAAAAGACTATTTTTGATGGATACTTTTTACCCTATAAAAGAAACCTGATTAACAGATTAGGAAACAAAAAATGGTTTAGCAAATTTGACTGTAAAAGCGGATTTTGGCAGATTAAGTTGACTAATGAATCAAGAGCTTTAACAGCATTCAGTGCCCCGCAAGGACACTATGAATGGAATGTATTGCCTATGGGATTAAAAAACGCACCACAAATCTTTCAGAGAAGAATGAATCAAGTGTTTAGAAAACTTGCAGACTTCTGTATCATATATGTTGATGATATATTAGTTTACAGCAGTAACCTTGAAGATCATATTAACCATGTGGAATAATTCATTGAAACGGTAAATCAACACGGAATACTTCTATCTGAAAAGAAATCAGAAATATTCAGGAATACTATTGAATTCCTAGGCTACATTGTGGATAGTGAGGGAATACAATTACAGGAACATGTTGTAACAAAAATTAGAAATTTCAAAGAAAGATTAGAAAATAAAAGAGAAGTACAACAGTTTTTAGGCGTAATAAACTATGCCGCAGATCATATAAAAGATTTACCATATTTAAGAAAGTCATTGCAAGATTTGATTAAAAAAGATGTAACCTTCGAATGGAAGGAAGAACATACTGAGGCAATCAACAAGATTAAAGACAAGGTAAAATCATTACCCAAGCACAAAGTACCAACTGACCAAGATCAATTAGAACTCTTTACAGATGCTAGCGACATAGGATGGGGAGCAGTCCTAATAGCATATGATAAAGAAGATGTTGATAAAGAAAAAATGTTAATTTGTGGATATGGAGGAGGAACGTGGAAACCTAACGAGAAAAACTACCATATCAACGAAAAGGAATTATTGGCGGTAAAATTTGGAATAAAAAGATTTCATTACCATTTACTACCAGTAAAATTCATTGTGAGAACTGATAATACTCTCAACATCAGCAGCGGTATCCATGGCAGACACACTGAAATTCAGACCAGAAGTGATTAGTGCTTATGAAAAGATTAACAAATTTTATAATTATAAGACTAACGCTGATATTGTACGCAGTGCTAAGCTGAGTAAATATCCAAGGTTTATTTGCAGTGAAAGGGCAAATCCGAGCATTGTGGAACGTTTATTCACATACGGATTCATTGACAAGATTATCACTGATGATAAGATGATTAACCTCACCAAATTACCACCGATTATCACCCGATCAACGGAGCTAATGATGGAGTCCTTTGGAAAAGGAATCTACGGGATACAAATCCTAGATGCTTCAACAGATTTAAAAGGAAAGCCCATTGTCATATGTCAGATATTCAAAATAGGTAGGAACAGCACCATTAGCGGGGATGACAAGGATTTAAATATGAAAATCCCCTGCACACTGGAAAAGTTCCAAAATTAGATTAGTGAAAAAAGAGTATTTGGACTATTGACGTTAAAAACAAGAATAGAAGACATGTTGCGAAACCGGAAGGCATCCGTAATTGGAACTTTCAAAGGAGGAGATGTAGAGGAGATTATGACCCTATATTATGATAATGATGTAGAGGTTAAAGAAACTACAGAACTAACGTTATTGTTAGACAAGATTACCAACCTAAAGCATACCCATGCTGAGGAGACTATCCGCCATTACAAGATTATGGCAGAGCAAAAGAAGAGACCAGTGATTAAGACTGAGACAGTACCATCAGCAAGAGTAAGCGTTAAAAGAGAACAGTGTCCTGATCCTTTTGAATAAGGAAGGAAAACTGATTATTTTTTACAGGTACAATGTAAAGGATTAAAAAGAGGCCTTACGGCCCAAACAGATTATGGCTTAAACGGCCCAAAAGATTATCAAAAGGTAACATATGGATTTATCCATTTTGAAACCTGTAAAAAGAGGCTTACGGCCCAAACAGATTATGACCCAACGTAGGGTTTTATACTACGGTAAGGTCAAAAAGATTATGATTCAGGGAATGTAGTTTACTGCATAACCCAAAAAGAGGTCCTACGGACCCAAAAGATTATGGCCCAACATAGTTTACACTATGGTAAAGCCCAAACAAAAAGAGATCCTATGGATCCAAAAAAGATTAAAAACCCGGTAACACGGAAAAGAGGTCTTTTCTGACCCAAAGGAATATGGCCCAATGTAGTTTAAACTACAGAAAGCCCAGACAAAATAGGCCTTAGTGCCCAAAATCAGATTATGGCCCCACGGCCCAAAAAGGATTATGGAGTCACAATTGACCGGACACCTGGAAAGTATTATACAGGAAAATAAACCGACAGGAGTATGACGGCAGCCATAAAAAGATGGACAGCTGAAAGAATAGCCAAATAAAGACAACAGCTTTATGGAAAGAAGCAGACAAGGCACTGCAGCTTTTACGACTTTTTGGAAAGCAGAAGAGAAGACGACAAAACAACTTTACGGAAAGTAGCAGACAAGGCACTGTACCTACTGTAGCCTTTATGACTTTTTGAAAAAGTATTTTGTCTAGGACTATTTGATTACTGTTTACTTTACGACTTTTGAAAAGTAATACTGTTTACTTTTAAAAAGTAATGAATAGTGAATAGTCGAGGTTATCTATATAAGGAGCCTCTTGTCAAAACGAAGGATTATTCGAAAAATTCTGAAATAGAAACCTTTACAAAAATTCTCTCAATGTTTAACTAAAACACCCTTTAGTCTATAATCCGAAATCATCCAAGATTATCATAAGATAACCAAATACCATCTAAGAACATCTTAAGATTAATCGACTATCATCCAAGAACAGACATAAGATTAATCTTATATCAACCAAGAATATCATAAGAACACGAAATATAATACTTTGATTGATTATGATTAGGACTATACTGGTTAAAGAACACCACTGAAAGGAAGGCGATCAGAGGATACCCGTAACTGACTCCCGGCTCCAAGGCGACAGAGTACCCGCGGCGGAAGGCAAAGGGGAAATACAAGCCATAGGAGGGTTGAGACTACTTCGGTGATCTGAAAGTCTACTCAAAGGTATGTGCTTAAACTATATGTTCCTAATTATAATTTTGATAAGTATATTACTCTGTTGTTATGTTATTTGGACGTTGATGTTAGATTATGATTATAACTGTTTAGACGATGATAGAAGATTATGATTATGAATGTTTAGACGATCGGTATAGGTTATAGTATGGTTATCTGCCGGATAGATAGAAGATTATAGACGCTATATTAAAAAATGAAATTGAACCTAAGATTACAACTCAGATTATTACATGCTTATTATTTGATTAACTCTGAAAAAAGTTTGATTAAGCAGATTACCGTCTATGTTCTAGCCTCTAGGGGTATATAGATGATGAAAAGATCCGCAGGACACCCAGTCCAGAAATAGCTTGAAAATTATCTGAAAGAATAATCACCTTCATTATTTTCATTAATGTAAAAGGTATATATATATGATATACAATATTTAATTATGAAAATTAAATTTACCTTTTCCTAATATAAGGCTACTACCATAATTACACTTGTACAAGAATTCTAATAGGATTATACAAAATATATATAGAATATACACGATATATACGTGTATATTCTTTCGCACCCCTGCAGTCATAGCGGGCGGTTGTCGTACGCTGAGACTGTCCCTAAAATCTTCAAACAGAACTAAGGGAAGACCCTTAGTAAAGATGTCAGCAATTTGATACCGTGAAGGGACATGCAAGACATGTACTTGTCCACGAGCTATCTTTTCGCGAACAAAGTGAATATCCATCTCGATATGTTTAGTGCGCTGATGTTGGATCAGATTTCCAGAAAGATAGACCGCACTAACATTATCACAGTAGACCAAAGTTACTTTCTGAATAGGAAAGTGAAGCTCTAATAGGAGATTACGCAGCCAACGGGACTCAGACACCACATTGGCTACTCCTCGATACTCAACCTCTTCACTGGAGCGCAATAAAGTAGTCTGGCGTTTAGCCGACCAAGAGACCAAGTTATCACTAAGAAATATACAATAACCAGATGTCGAACGTCAGGTGTCTGAACATCCACCCCAATCAACATATGTATAAGATATGAGAGTAGATACAGAGGATGGATATAAGTGCAAATCATAATCAAGAGTGCCATGAATGTAACACATATTGCGTTTGAGAGCGTGCATGTGTTCGTCCATCGGTTCATGCATAAATAAACGTATCTGCTGCACTGCATAAGTAATATCGGACCTCGTGAATGTAAGATACTGAAGAGCCCATGCAAGACTGTGATAGTGGGAGGGATCCTTGTAAGGTATGCTAGAATTAGCACTCAACTTCGGTTTGGTGTAAACCAGAGTAGGAGATGACTTACGGGATGACATGACATCCCGTTCAATAATCTCAGCTGCATACTTTTTCTGGGATAGAAATAGACCACCTGCATGACGAGTTACAACTATACCCAAAAAATACCTCAAAGGCCCCAAGTATTTCATAGCAAATTCGGAGCTGAGAAGAGACATGATAGACTTGCGCAGTTTATCAGAAGAAGCAGTCAATATAATATCATCCACATATAACAGAATGTATGCCAAAGAAGTACCATGACGATAGATGACCAGAGAATGATCAGACCTGCTGTGAGAAAACCCAATAGTAGACACATAATCTGCAAACCTTTTGCACTAGGGCCGAGGCCTATTTTGGCCCATACAAGGACTTATTTAACAAACATACATGGTTAGGATGATTGGGGTCCCTGAAACCTAAGGGCTGATGCATGTATACCGTTTCCTTGAGATCACTATATAAGAACATATTTTTCACGTCCAGCTGATGAATGTGCCAAGCTTTGGAGAGTGCCAGACTGATAAAATGCAAATAGTTGTCGGTTTGACCACCACACTAAATGTCTCTTCACAATCCATGCCAACTTGTTGAGTTTCGCCATCACCTACAAGACGGGTCTTATGCCTCTCAAAACATCCATCAGATTTTTCCTTATGAGTAAAATCCACATAGAACGAATCACATTAACACCAGGCGGACGTGGCACCAACTCCCACGTCTTATTTTTAATAAGAGTATTATATTCATCATCTATGGCCATTTTCCAACGGGTCATGAAAGACAGATACGGGGTTACGTGGTAGGGTGATTTAGTGACATTAGAATTGAGATTAAAATGTCACTTTGGTTTAACAATACTCTGTTGGCTACGAGTAACAGACCCTCGACTCAGAATAGAAGTGGACCGGACCTGGGTCGGTGTGGTGACATCGGAAGTGGATTGGTTTAGCAGTGGGCCTACTGGCCGAGAAACTGGATCGATGGACTGACTAGATGGGCCAACAGGCAGTGGGCCTGTTGGTAGACTTGGGTGACATATAGGAATTGGTCCAACACGTAATGGACCTGCTGGCTGGAATTGAACACGGGAAGGACTTTCTGGGCCAGTGGGTACTGGGCGAGCCGATGTCTGCTGGTCCAGATCACGAGACGGGGGGCCAGGTCAAATGGTGGACCACATACAGTGAGATCCCGTCATCCAGAAAATTATAGGAATTAGACACGGAATTATGCAACTTAGAAAACGGAAATTGGGTTTCATAAAAAATTATATAGCGACTAATGATGATTTTATTAGAGGATAATTCATAACATTTATAACCACGATGATTAATGGATAACCCAAAACACACAAGTGGTATAACGGGCTTGTAGTTTATTTATTGTAGTGGAGGGAAACATAGGATATCATAAACACCAAAATACCCTAAGATGAGAATAAGACGGATCTTTGTGATAAAGATTTTTGAGTGGAGATTGGTATGCTAATCATGTGCTAGGGAGTATGTTAAGAAGGTAAGTGTCCATTTGGAGTGCATGATGCCAAAATGAATGTGGTAATGAAGCGTGTGCTAGTAATGTTCGAACAATATTATTAATGGTGCGTATTTTTCACTCGACTTTCCCATTTTGTGAGGATGTATGTGGACAAGAAAATCGGAAAGATATACCATTAATGTTACAAAATTCTTTAAATGTCACATTATCAAATCCCATTCCATTATCACATTGAATGTTTTTAATTTCCCGTTCAAATTGGGTACAGATGAATGATCTAAATAATAGGAATGTGGAATAAACTTAAGACTTTATAGATAATGGAAAAGTCCATAAAAAATAGAATAATCATCCAAAAATAACATATAATAACGTGGCCAAAGAGCTCAAAACGGGAGATGTCCACAAATCACTAAGAATAATATCAAATGGCAACAAAGTACTAGAATTGGGGAAAACAAACGGTAATTTAACATGTTTCCCAAGTGGACAAGAAGGACAAAAATTAGTACTACGCATACAATTACGATCAATAAAATTATTATTTTTAAGAGAGGAACGAACAGATGCTCCCGGATGACCCAAACGTGCATGCCATAAAGAAGGTGCTAAAGTGGCAAATGTAGACGGTGCAACTTGATTAGTGGTGATGGGGTATAGCTCTCCCCGACTATTACATCTCATTAGAGGTATCCCCGTCGTGAAATCCATCACAGAAAATCCAAAAGGGTCACAGTTGTAAATTTACGAACATCACCAATTTTATTATTAGTTAAGGAGCATGAAGGACATTTTTCAAGGAGAAAGGCGGGTTAGGGGGAGATAAATTTGAGTGACCATAACCACAAATTGGAATTGAATTACCATTACCAATAATGATACCATGATTTTTTCTCAAATTGAAATAAGACGAGAGATTACCTGGCGCAGACGTCCTATGAGAAGTGGCACCGGTGTCCATGTACCAATTTGCATCCGAAGGATTTAATCCAAGTGTGTGCATTGCTGCCTCGATATCCGTGAGAGTCGGGGCCGGTGCTGGGTCCGTAGCAGCGAAGGCCTGCTGTGGACGAGGCCCAAGCAAGACATCCTGCTGCCAGGGCCCATTCCTTGAAGCCCCTATCTGCTAGATTTCATTGGGCCTGGCCCAATATGGTGCTAGACCAGGCGGAAACTGTGGATTAGACCATTGCCCACTGGCCCAACCCCACGCCCGATGCATTGCCCAAGGTCGCGCCGGTGGTGTTGAAGCCTGGCCGCCACCGCCGCCGCCTCCCCGCCATCGCCACTCACTCCGCCACTCGCCGCCACTACCACCACAACCGCCTCGGTTTTTGCTACTATTTTTTTAATTTTGGCCCTTTTTGCCGCCACCATTGTTACGATTTTGGCTAGAATTTTCTGAGAAAGAGTAAGGGTCATCGGTGTCGCCTGACATGGCAACCATCATGGAGGAATTAGCTCCAATTACCGCCTATTTTAACCAACTCGGCTTCTTCTGAGGTGAGCATGGAACATGTTTGGTAGAACGGCGTGAGAGGATCGCTTTGACGAAGAAGAGTTTCAATGCTATTATAAGCCTCAGAGAGGCCTACAACCATCTGAAGAACAAGACAATCATTAGTGACGGGCGCGCCAACGTTCTTGAGTTGATCCGACAACTCCTTGTGCTTTTGACAATAGGCTGAGGAATTAGGAAAGTCCTCAATGTTTATGTGGTAGAATTCCTGCTCAAAGGTCACGACACAAAATTTTTTATTATTCTGAAATATATCACGCAACCTATTCCAAGCTTCTATTTTCGTGGCGTCGGATTCAATAATAGTCTGCAAGAGGTCCGTAGAGATGGTGGAATAAATCCATTGGAGTACCTGTAGCATCAAGAGTTGCCCACAACTCTATTTCATCAATCGGTGGTAGGCACCTTCTCCTTGTCTTTTTCTGGTGGGACGATGTGATGGAGGACTCTATTAGACCGTGCGTAAATTTTAAATAGTTCTACCCACGTCGCATATTGGACATTTTCCATCTCAAGAACAATGGGGATGTTCTTAATATTGGAGACTGCAATGACAGGATGAAAGGTGTTCTTTGTGGTAGACATGATGAAAGAACAAGAGGAGAATTAGGAATTCAGAAAAAAATTGAAGGGAGGGATGATAGTTACGGTCGGCGGCCAAAGAGAGAGTAGGGCGGCAGAAGCAAAATTTTGGGGAAGAAAAAGTTTACCCTAGGCTGCTGATACCATGAAAGAATAATCACCTTCATTATTTTCATTAACGTAAAAGGTATATATACATTATATACAATATTTAATTATGAAAATTAAATTTACATTTTGCTAATACAAGACTACTACCATAATTACATTTGTACAAGAATTCTAATAGGACTATACAAAATATCTATGGAATATACACGATATACTTTCATTATCGTTCTTAATATTATCTCTTGACTTGGTGGGTTAGAACTTGAAGTCTTGATCGAGATATCCACTCGGAGTTGTAAACTTTAAATATGAAATTCTAGTTTCGTGGCTTGAAATTCACGAACAGTGGTTGATGTTATTGAGCAATTGGATTTGAAGTATTAGTAAGTAAGTAATAAATTTGACATTAATCACGGTTGTAGTAAGTACGTGTATAACATGTATGTTTGTGTATATCCCGTGTATAATTATGTATATATTATGTATATATAGTGTATAAACATGTATATTTGTGTATATCAATAATTATACATAGAATATACATTAATTATACAATACTTATAGTGTATAAGGTGAGATGTAGTTGGATGGAGAAATTTGACATACTATTTGTTGTTGTGTTCTCCTCCTCCTACTTTTTCTTTCTTTTATGTGGATAAATTTGAAGTTAAAAAACACGTTAAAAGGAAACTTTCAAAGGATGATGATGTTGATAAGAAAAAATAAGGACAAATATGTATATTATTTGTATAAATGTGTATAATATACATAATTGTGTAGAAAATGAGCGTTGAAGAAAAGACATCTAGTATGGGAAAACTAAAATAAACGGGGGAAGAGTGATGTCACATTATCTGTACACAGGCTACAAGGATGTAAGCTAAAATGGGGCTACATGAATTGCAAAAAGTTTAACTGAATAGTACATATGCGTAAGAAGCCCATTTATTTTATCTTGTTTTTTGTTTCTTTTCTTTCTTTGCAAGCAATGGAACTATTCTTGATGCTTGTTCTAACTGAAAATGGCTGTGAGATCATGTTTGATAGATGTTGTCACTTATTCAAAAGTATTAGAGTAGTTTTACTGTTCTCCGAATAATTCAAATTTTGGTTGGTCAAGTAAAATCACAACGATACACACATATATTTATCGAGTACGAGTAGGTTTTTTTTTTCATGTACTTTAAACGTTAGATAAATAGCTCCCAACCTCGTAACTCATATGGAACCACCGTCACTTCCAAATGAGCTACTTAATTACTTTAAAAAGAGTAACTCATGTGACTGATTTGAATTACACTATCATACTAGAAGAAGATGAAGCATATGCATCCTAAATGGATTAAGAAATGTAAACAAAAGTTGATCAGAAAAATAGTTAATATTTGTTGTAATAGTCTGTAGAGCATGACAAAGAGTTGCTACATTTAAACAAATAAGAATGGAACATAAATTAACTCTACTTGCTTCTCTACATTAATTGAACATACATAAACTGGTGTTGTTTAGCCCCTACTTCTCTATTTAAAAGATCAATAATAAATTCGAAACATGCATTAGTTCATCGACTCTTTGATAATTCCGTTTTCATTAAAAGCTTCTACAAACTCGAATAGGGATGACAACAGGGAGAGGCGGACGCTGGGGTGGTGATGCGGATTTAAGCTTATGTGGGACAGTGCGGGTTTAAACTTATGTAGTGCAGGACGGGGGCGGAGCAGGTTCAAACATTTAAAAAAAAATCAAAGCAATTATAAGACAATTGTGTGTTTTGAGTGTTTCTATAAATTTCCACCTATTGTCCCTCTTCGGGACATCTGTTTACTAAATGGTCATATTTTTAAGTTACTCAAACTAAAAATCTTATAAAAAAATATTAGATTATGATATATAATTTTGTAAGTTATTAAAATGTTAGACGACAATCTATATTTTGTATGTAAGATTGATAAATATATGAGCAAATGTAGACTGTCGTCTAACATTTGAATAAGGAATAACAACCCGTCATAGCTAATTCTAATAGTTATTTATGAATAATAATTACCTTTTAATCTAATTACTTTTCATAACTATAATGAATTTTCAATTTACCCATCATGGCTATACAAAAAATCCATAAATTATTCCACTGTATCAATCTTTTCCCTCAGCACTCTCTCTCTCCTCCCTCGACCCTCTCTTCGGCCGCCTACGTCATCTTCTCCGGCGGAGATCTACCGGAGCCCAACCAAACATCCGCCTCTCTCTCTTCCCTTCTCCCGTCTCCCTCACCTCTCTCTGTTCTCTCTCTCTCCGGCCTGATTTGGTCAGATCTAACTCCGCCTCTTCCTCCTCTGTGGCGACACCATCGGATCTGAGAAAACGCCACTTCCTCCTCCATGAAGATACTACAACCTCACTATTTCCCGTTGGAGGACCACCAGATCACCATAACTGCCACTCCTAAAGAGCTTTAGCATTTGTGTTTTCCTTCGTCGGACGAAGAGGAATTGGAGTTTGCCATCATTGGAAGAAGAAACTATTTGTAAAGAACACGAAAGAAAAAAGAAATCATTACGCTTCTCGGATCTGACAGATACCGAAATTCGCCTCTTCTTCTTGTTGTATCTTAGATCTGAGTGCATTCGTTATTTTTTTTAGTGTAAATATAAGTTATTTGTATTTGATTGATTGTATTTTGGGGGCAAACTAGATTTATTGAACTATATGTGTTGTTTGAACATTTTTTGTGAGGATTTCCCCACAAACGCACTGGTCTTTAATTTTTGCCCCTAGTATTTTTTTATGAAAATATCCAGGTCTATTTCGCAAGGCATAGTCAATATAATATTTTTTCTTCGAAACTTGAATTTTTGCCTCGCGCGGCATAAATTATGTAGGAATTAAGTTATGAGGCATAGTTTTATAGTAATTTTTTAAATTATGTTGAGTGTTGAAAATTATGTCTTATCCGGCATAGTTTGTGTGGATGTTATGATACATGTGTTGAAATTAAACGCTAACAATGTCTGCCGAAATATGAAAATATGCCTTTTTCATATTATATTGAGTGTTGACAATTATGTCATATCCGGTATAATCTGTGGGTTGTGTATGAAACATATGCCGAAGATATAACACTAACCATGCCGAGCAAAATTCTAATTATGCCGCGCCAAAAATAATAAAGAGCAAAAATTAAAGAACTCAAATTTGAAGGACAAAAATTAAAGTCCACCCCAAAATAGGACATTTGTGCGAATGACCCTTGTTTGAATGAGCTATATACATATGTTTGTATATAATTTTTTATTAAATACTGTGTATTTAAAATTTTACATCTGAAATTTGTTGAAATACATTCAAATACAGTAAACTTTGCGAAGCCGGTAGTGACCTTGCTGATCGAAGCTCGAATACATTCAAATACAGTCAAAACAAAAGGACATATAAATATATAAATACACTAAAATACACATGTATTTCATGACACCCAAAAATAAACTACGAACGATGATTATAAAAAAATAGCTATAATTAATTAGAAGCCTACAAAATATAGTGATTTGTGTAAGTTACATAAAACTTACAAAATGGGACGGGAAGTGTTTGCGAGTTGAGATAGAACTAGAGATGGCAGTGGATCCTGGACCCGGTCCGAATTTGATGGATCCAGATCCATTTTATAGGATATGGATCTTCAAAATTTGGACCCGACGGATCCGGATCGGACCCGTATCCATTTCTGACGGATCGAATCTGGATCTGGATCTTGTATTTGAGATCCGTATCCGGTCCAGATCCGACCCGTGGATCCATTTTTTATTAAATATATCCATAACCTAGAATGTAATTTTATAAGTATTTTCTTACAAATTAAGATTTTGCCCCTATTATTTATGCGATAAGCGGAGGTTATCATAAAGCAGATGCTTAGCTAATCCCGAAGTAGAGCTTGAAATGTCAATAAACGGTGGACGAGCTAGTAACCAACTTAAATTGGATTGTCTTGTGGATAATTTAAATTTAAGTAATGAAGATATTGTTCAATAATGCCGAGTTGATGAGATTTGTTGTTAACTTAATTTTAATCCTTTATGGATATCATAGTGTCTTTTAGGAGATTTGAGTCAAATTTGTCTTTGGAGACTGATGTATCCTCTTTTGTCTTCTCTATTGATCAGGTTTTGTTCTTCCTTCTTTTTGTTTCAAGGTAAAGAGAGAGTCAACTACCCCAATGGGTGCTTGCTTCAATTGCAGATGGCATGGAAGGTATAGTAGCGGTTGGAGAACAAAATTCATGTTTTTAACAATCGCATAAAATAATTGTACATGCAGATTATCTTCTGACAAGATCTATGTACAATCTACCCTCCTCAGACTCCACGGTGTGGAGTTTCATTGGGTATGTTGTTGTTGTTGCATATTATCTTTTTGTGGTCTGATAATAGAATGGGTTATGGGCAAAAAAAATTACATTTGGATCCAGATTCGATCCGTGGATCCGATGTATACGGATTTTGATATGATTTTTATGGACCCGGTGAATCTGGATCCAGGTATGAAAAACGGAGCTGGATCTGAATTTAGTAGGACCCGGTCCAGAGCCGATCTGTTGCCATCCCTAGACAAGATCTATGTACACTCTACCCTCCCAGACCCCACGGTGTGAAATTTCACTGGGTATGTTGTTGTTGTTGTTGCAGATTATCTTTTTGTGGTCTGATAATAGAATGGGTTGTGTGCAAAATTTTTTACATGTGGATTCAAATCCGATCCGTGGATCCGATGTATACAAGTTTGGATATGATTTTTATGGACCCGATGGATCTGGATCCGGAGATGAAAAACGGATCTGGATCTGGATTTAGTAGGATCCGATCCAAATCCGATCCGTTGCCATCCCTAGATAGAACCCGTGCAACAACCGCCCTGCCCCGCGCCAGCTATCTCTGAAGTCTACACTCAAAAATCACAAAAGAATTTTTTCTTATATTGTTTCCTCTCTCCCACTTGAGAAAAAACAAGGTTTGAATTCAAATTGAATTCAGAATTTCTTAAGTGTTTCATCTTCCCCACTTGAGAAATAACAAGCTTAGAATTCTCTTTTTTATGAATTTCTTATTTAAGCTAACGTTAATGGGCTCCATGCAAACATTGCATTTTCGTGTGGGCCATACACCCAGCCTTTACGTCGAGATCTCGCTATCAATGTCGGCCCCAACCCATTCCCCCAACACCTTGCATCAATTCTTTGCCGGCAGTTCTGTGTCTACTTTGCAATTCTGAAGTTACAAATAAACCCCCACCGTCATGCAAGAATTAAATAGTAATGAGAATTTCATAAATAGCATAGTTTAGAGCATATAGTAAGTATAGCTACAATTTTCAAATTTACAAAATATAACTATATTTGTTGTATCAAGTGGGTATTAGATGTATCAATGAAAGACATGTATCAGACGGGTATCAGTTGTATTAACGCAAACTGTATCAGTTGAAATTGCGCGAAAAAATTATATTAACGCATACAGTATCAATATTAATAGCTATGTTTCGTAAATACAGTAGCTATATTTCGTAATATTTTTAAAACATTATAGCTACCCTTCATAAATACAATTTAAATATTTTTCATATCGCTTAATTTTTCCAATAATATATAGTACGAAGTATATGATTTTTGGTTCCACAAATTATAATTTGTAAGAATTGGAGACCAACATTACATCACTGATAGGTCAGCTCATTCAATACAAATGTCAACTTCGATTAAGTGACCCTATCATATTAGACAACGACTTCACTTCGCGTATATATTCTACTTCAATCTAAACTTTATCCATATTTTTTTATTTTCTATTCAATATTAGATATAGTCAAACCTCTCTATAATTATCATTTATTATAAATACAGTACACTCTTTAAAAAATTACATCTCTATAACAGTCATATTCAAATATAGTGTACTAATATTATGTAAGAAATATATTATATATAAAAATATTTATATTAAACTCTTAGAGAGCCTTCAAGGGAAATCTATTGAATCCCCTTTTGCTAAAAGTTAATTTGGATAAATTTATTCTTCAATTCAAGAGTTATATTATCACTTCGTTAATTCAAGAGTTATAAAATTCTCAATTAATTTTAAATGCATATGTTCCTTAGATTTAATTCTTTATCGGTATGATACAACTAGTCATAGATTTATTAGTCTTTTCAATTTTTAATTAATGAGCTATGAAACTCAATTGAGGTTTTAAAATTAACAAGTATATCATTTTCATTTATAACATAAAAAATACAGAAAAATAATTATTTGTGTACTTTTATTTATAATATCTAAATGAGATATGAATATCAAATGCCAGTATACATACATAACATTATCTCACTATAGCGGCCATGAAATTTTCGGACAAACGATGTCATTATAAAGAGGTTTGACTGTATCTGCTTTGGAATTTCATTTTTTTTTAAATTTTTTTTATTACATAGGGGGTTTATGTAAAGGGAACATGGGGAGGTGATTACAACGTGGAGATTCGAACTCTCACCAACAAGGTGAAAGTTCAGGTAACCAATCAACTAGGCTACTAGGTCCCTCTTTGGAATTTCATTTAATCTAGGTTAGCGTCATATAAGGCCCATTAAGGATACTGGGTCGAGAGAAGTGCTCTCTACCAATATAATTTTTTTAATTTTAAGGCTCGAACTCGAGACTTCTGGTTAAGGGTGAAAGGAGTATATCCATTCTCATACCCCACACAACCCTTGGTGGTTTTATTCATATCTACGACTCCCTCAGTTTCAATTTATGTAGCGTAATTTTATTGAATAGAAAATTTAAAGAAGAGAAAGACTTTTGAAACTTGTAATCTTAAAAACACAACTTATGGTCTACAACATAACTTACAGGTTTAATGAAATCTAGTAGGCTTTGTTTAAATTCGTAACATATATTAAATTTTATTAAATACTATAAAATATTTGATTGTGAACTCAATTATATATTAACTTAAGATCAGAGTCCATAAACTTTAAATTCTGAATCCACCCGGTCATAATGGTATAATTGTAACACTGATCTATTGAAAGAGTGCATAAATGTTTATATGACAGGCAATATATATGGGCTCCAAGGAATTGATGTTGGCCATATATCCCTCTTATCCAAGGCTAACCCATTCTTGTTTCTTCAACGAAATACAAGCACTTCATTGAAGTTGCCTTTTATTTATTTATAGAAGTAATGCATTAATCATAGTGCTTGAAATAAGCCATACATTAAGTGTTTGTGCAATGAATTGCAAGCTAAGATAACCCTACACAATTAATTAGGTGGTTAACTTCTTACGTAATAAGAAATAATAGACATATTATAAATCCATTTTTCAATTTAATCATACTTGCATGATATCCTTATCTTTAAAAATTTCATGAAATATATCGCTTGTTACTTAGTGACCTAAAAGTACAAAAAAGTAAAAAAAAAAATCCCCATTGTAAGCTCCAATTGTCGAGTAGTATTTGAAGTCAAGTTAAAAAAAATTTGGAAGTTAAAGTTGTATTTACATGGAAATACAGTTAAAACACTATGAGTGAAAATTAGAAAAAACTTGAAAAGCTTCTAAAGCCGATTTTTCAAATTTCAAATCTTTTATTTCAAGTTTAAAGTTAAAATAATAGGCCAGATTGATAAACAAGCACTTACTTGAAATAATTTTAATACTATTTTAAATTTCTTAAACCCAACTTATATATGGACAAAAGGGACTTTCTGATGAAGAGTACGATTCTGCTGTATTTGAGCTATGTATTACGTACAAGCGTGCAGTAATATTTGTAAGGAAATCAAAATATATTATTAAGACATCAAACAAAGATAACTTTTAATATTAGGGAGCTAGCTAAGCTAGTGATTTACTTAACTTACTAATAGATATGTGCCGTCCATGCTGACTAATCTAATCTGGCTCCAGCTTTAAAATACATTAATATCATGCAGCATGGCTCCACATATTATATCCTATTTTAATTATGAAATTCATTGAGATTCCAAGTAAATTATTTTCCTTCGAATAATACTAGTATGTGTGTGTGAACTGTGACAAGTCTCTCTACATTTTTGAAGCCATTTGTCTGTTTGCAATGTACATTATTGAGGTACTATTGAACTAGCCAAAAACTAAGCTTGGAAAACTTTACAATTCAAAATTCATTGTATATATATATATACACTGAAATTTATGTTGATCCTCTTCTATTGGACGTCACAAAAATTTGCTTAATTTTCTAGTGAAGCCTTGACGGCATGACCATTTTACTTATTTTAATACTAGCAATTAGTAAGTCTTTTTTAATTAAAACTCCTTTTTTAACCAATCATAAAACAATTTCCAGATATTTATTATTTGTTAAATAATTGTTACTTACAATATAAAATTAATGAACGGAGATAAAGGTTGTCAGTATGAGTCACATATGATTTTTTCTAAAGTCATAGTCATAATTCAATTCTACTCATTCTTAGCTAGCTTTAACAAACTTCAATCTTACCTAAACATCCCTTTGACAATTGTGACAATAAGCCAAATAAAATTAGTACAATGATTGTAGTCCTTTTAGCCCTATTGTCAAACTATCCAGTTGGATGCTTTTCCTTAAAGCTTTTTTATATCCATACCTGGTTTGTGCTTGAAATAAAAAATAATTTAAAATGCTCCGAGTCGGACGTGCGGAGGCAGATTTAAAATTTAAAGTTTATCAAGTTTGAATTCTAATTCTTTAGGGTTACTGAATTCTAAATTTATAATTTTTACACACATATATATACAAAATTTGGATCATAGTTGAGAAATTTTACAGTACTCATACCACAAACTTTACATTTACCCCTGGTGGAATGTGGAGTTCACATTCTTCTGGAAGTTATACTATTTCATCCAACATGGACAATTCACAGAAGGGAATAATGCAATAACTGTTGTTAGCACTAATTAGTCAAATTTTCAAGCATAAAAGTGGCTAATGTAAACACTAATTTATCTATTAATGTTGTTGGTACTCATTTAAAGTTGAAAAATTCAATTTGTGGGGAACATATTCTCCCTGTGGTTGTACTGATTTTAAATAAGATACTCTCCCCTTCCCCCTTCTTTAATAGTTGGTATACACAATGTGGTTCACGAATCATGATAATAAAGTAGAAAAATTAGTGAAGAATATTTTTCTTCTTTTATAGTGAATCGGTTCCTTCTTTCTTGTCTTCTTTTAACATTCTTCAATTAAAATTTGCATGTTGGATTATTCATCTAATAACAATTTTGGAAAACTATGTGGATATGTTTTGATATGTAACATATTATAAATATGACAATTATAATGGAGGGCGGTTGACGAGGGTGGCTCAAAGTACTAGCAAGGTTTTGAAGAAGGTATAGCACAAATTCACATGGTACATACGTGCGATTTTGGCTTCGATGATGGCACAACCCAATGGATAATTTATGAACCATATTGGGTCAAAGCGGACAATATCTGCAATGTGCTTGTGTCGTAACAAATATAGTATCAGAGCCAGACGCTTCCTTAGTGTGATAGTGGGGAAAAACTTATCGAGGATGCTAAGTCAAAGAGAAAAAGGTGTATGTGATGCCATGATGGAGGGTGGGCCAACGAGGGTGAGTTATAGAGAAGAACTAGCTTATATATGAAGAAGGGGTACAAATGATACATTTGGTGAATCCACATCGAAATGAGAAAAAAATGAAGAACTTTATAAGGCATAATACAAGTTTACACTACTCGCTTTTAGCATGATGATGGCAAACAATAGGGACAAACCCACAGGAAATTACACCCAATGACCTTGAAAATGAGCGGTCATGAATTTTTGACACCCGCTTCCCCATGAGCAATCCTTCAAGGTTAAAAATCAAAAGTTTTACATGGAACAAAATTTGTTAAACTTGAAGTTTTACCCGTAGAACAAGCAAAGTCAAACCTCTAAGCCATTCTTGTAAATTACCACGGCGATGCCTGTTAGGCCAAAACGGATAATACCTGCCATGAGTTTGGATCGGGGTAATAAACATTATTTTAAATAGATTAAAAAATAATAGATATATACTTATTATATATTTGAAAGTATTTAGCCGCCTTAATTACACATGTAGTAATTTAAAGAGGCAATAAAGTGTGACAAAATTCATATGCAGTAACTTAATATTTTAAATATATTAAGTTTTAATGATCCACTAATCTAACCTCACTCTCAGTGAGCAATTTTAAATCCTTATCTCTTCATCCAATTTGGGCTTTACAAAAGAGAAATTTATTAGACTAAGCAAAATTAGTGCAGGGTTAGATTCCATTTGTTGCTAATTAAGGAACATAATGTTTCCCCTAGAGACTAGATACTAGAGTTCTACAAAGTATGGTCCGTACAGTTGGATGAAGGTCAAAACAAATGAGGAGAAAAATATTTTAAGAAAACATAAAAAGAAAAAAAACAGCTGATTAAGAAAAGAAAGTGAAAGAGAATTAAACGATAAACGATAAACGATAAACGATGTTTACTACTAATACTGAGCATTTAAGTGAGCAAAAATCATGAAAGACCAGGAGTGTCATGTATATTGAAGAAACACATTTTCCATAAAATGTTTTTCTTTGGCATCCAAACACCAAGAAAGGAAAAAACCACATTTCCGCTCATATTTTTGTTTGGTAGTCCATTTGAAATAGTTTTTAAGTTTTAGAGAGTGTTGGATAATGAGATTGTTTTTCTTTATTATCGAACACACTCTAGAACATAAATCACAGTAATAAAGAATATTCAACGATTTTTTATATATTTATACCTTGATAGACTTAGTTATCAAATACTTATTATGTTGACGAGACGTATCAAATACTATATTTCTAAACTTTAGCAGACAAAATTTATTTATAATTGTGTTGATGGGAGGTATCAAATCAAATAATCACGTTAGTGGGATATATCAAATACCTTATTCCTAAATCTTCATAGATACAATTATTTATACTTATGATAGTGATAAATATCAAATACTCTATATTGGTAAGAAACACTTACTAATGTCAGTTAGCTACTATTAAAATAGAACACAAAATCAGCGAACACAAAATTATTAAATATGCTACTATTAAAGAACACTTACTAATATTGGTATTCTTAAATTCCGTCAAACTAGAACACAAAATGAATAAAAAATTATTAAATATGCTACTATTAAAATAATCAGTATGCACACATACTGACTTGACTTGAACACAATTATTATAAGAAAATCAGCGAATGGAACAATTACTAATATCAGTTAGCTCATAGCTGCAGCCTGCAGGTTTGTTTTTCATCACTCATCTCTTGTGAAGGGGAAAGTCACGAAGGCAAAATCCCCCATTTATATCAGAAGTTTCTTGGCAAGGTGAGATGTAAATCGAGGGATATGCTTGAGTGGCAGCTTTGCAAGGGAAAGGACCAACGGGACATAAACCCAGCAACAATCCTTGCAATATTTTAGCAAAGACTGTCACCACACGAATTTGAACCAGCGACGTTAGATTGATTATACCCAATCACCTTGCTATTTACCAACTCGTCCGTGCCCCGGGGCACTCATCTCTAATCTCTCTTCTTTAAGACTTAAATGTGAACTCTCCATTCCAACCAAACAATTTTAAAATTAGCAAATAAGTGTTAAATAGCAGCATATGTCTACAGTGCCACTTGACACTATCCACTTAGTCAACTCCTTCGATCTTAATAGACAGTTTACAAAAACAAATCAAGAAAATAACAAAAAGTTAAAAGTATGTGTCTTGTCTTTTTCTTGCTGATACTGTACTACTCTCTCCCAATTTAAACATCATGTAATTTGATTGAAAATGAAATTTAAAAAATAAAAGAAGATTTTTGAATTTTATGATTTAAAATAAATTAAAAATATTTATATAATTATAAATTATGTTATTAAGTATAAATTTAAAATTAAATAATTATTAATTAAAAAATGGGTGGGACTGAGTAAATAAAAAAGCGTGTCAATATAAATAGGTACGAGTACTGGTTTCACTAAAAACAAAAATAAAATAAAATAAAATGAAAACGTAGAAAAAAATCAAAAATTATATAAATCCCTATAGTATTTTGTAACTGAAAGTCCTTCTCTCCCAAAATTTCTGCAACTGGGGTTGTTGCAAATAGCAAGGGGAGACTGGAGAGGGAGATATCTTGTCTATTTTTCTTTATTTTCAGTTTTCAATGCCCCCAAAAGTAACAATTTCCCTAATTTCAGTGTTCCCTTTTTTATCTTTATAAAAAAGTTTGTGTCTTTCCTTTTCTGGATTTTACTTAGTGTGTTGGGTTTCTCATTTTTCTATGATATCATAAAGAAAACAAACAGAAATCAGCAAAGCAAAAAGTGGGTTCTCGAAAAGAATATAAAAGATTTGATTTTTATGAGATTTGTATTGATGCTGCATTTTGCTCCTCAATGATGATGGTTAGTATAAAAAATTTCTATCAACATTTCCCTTTTCCCCCCGTAAATTTTATGTGTTTAGCGTAGTTATTATCTTGATATATTACTTTTTGGTGTTTTTTTTCTTCCTTGCATTTAAGAGTCGAGGGTCTATCCGAAACCACCTTCTACCCCAACAAAGTTAGTGATAAGGTCTGAGTACGTCTTACCTCTCCGAACCCTACTTTGTGTGATTACACCGTAACATGTTGTTGTTGTTGTTTTTCTTCCTTGCCCTGTTCAACATGAATTTGTCTGTTCACTATAGTATGTATGACTAATTTTTTTTGTTTGTTATAATATATTACTCTAAAGGGTTGATGCATTCTATGGTTATTGTTTGTTATAATAGAAATTTAATGCATTCCTGGTTCAAGATGTTGACTGATTCTTCCACCAATGGACTGAGAAATCAAGAACTTTTTTTTCCTCTAAATGATGTGGAATTTTTCATAGACTAAGTAACCAGATATTGACATTTGAAGACCTGGTCACAAGTTTGACTCAAAGTTAGTATTAATTATATAGTCTTAAATACTTTATGTGTAAATATGTATGTATTCAACTTTTTTAGTTCTTCACATGATTTTACTGAAAAAATAAGAACAGCTAGTTCTCTTTGTCTTGGTGGTTTAAAATTCATACTATCATTTTCGGGTTATTCGTCCGTGATAATCACAGGCCTTCTCTTTTTTGTTATGTTTTACAGATCAAAATCTATAATTGAAGCTCTGAGGAGATTATTTTTTAGTCAGCGTCATGGCTTATGGTAATTCCACATCCGTAAGGTTAGTCCATTTTGACTTGTTCAAATTATGTTATTTGGTATGAAGTCTTCTTCTGTTTGCTCTCTTTCATTTGCTGCTAATATGCTCATCTTTTTGTATCAGAGAATCTGTTTAATTTTATGGGAAATTACGTGATTAACGATTTAAGCCCACTAATTATCCGTTTTAGCAATAGTTTTAAATATGAGTGTGTGTGTATGTATGTAGTGTGTGTGTGTGATATGTTTTGATAAAAAACTGTTGCTATGTTTTTCAAACTCAGTAATTTGTTATTAAGGGCATAAATAGTGCTATTTATGAAAATTTCTCTTTATTTAGAAAGTTATCTTCGAATTTCAGATTCCAAGATGATCTTGAATTAACAAAGTATGCAACGGTGAACGGAGGTAATGTGATTAAAGTGAAGTACAAGATTGATGGATCGCGATTACCTGAGTCAGCAAGTAGAATGAGTGAAAAGGAGCCTGACAGGACGGGAAAATTCTTGAAGGCTAAAGTACTATCGCGTGTTTTCTCAGAAGATTATGAAAGAGTGAAGAAAAAGATATTGGATCCTCGTGGACCTACAATTCGTAGATGGAACAAGATTCTCTTAGTAGCGTGTTTAATTTCTTTATTTGTGGACCCTCTATTCTTTTACTTGCCGGTGGTCCAAGATGAAGTTTGCATAGATATAGGAACTAATCTGGAAATTGCCCTTACAGTTATTAGATCTATAGCTGATGTCTTTTATATGATTCAGATATTTGTTCGGTTTAGAACTGCTTATGTTGCTCCATCTTCTCGAGTATTTGGGAGAGGAGAACTTGTTGTAGATTCTTCAAAGATAGCTCAAAGATACTACAACAAAGGTTTCTGGATTGATGTCGTTGCTGCCCTGCCTTTACCACAGGTTCGTCAACTGAAATTTCGGTAACTATAATCCTTAGTACAGTCAGACACTCTATAACAGCCATACTCTATAACAACATTTCACTATAACGGCCAAAACTTTTTGGAACCGATTTTTCATGTTATGTTATATTATATGTTCTCTATAACAACATTTCACTATAGCAGCCGAAAAATATCGGAACAAACGACGCCGTAATAGAGAGGCTTGACTTGTATAATAAAGTTGAAATTGTTAATGAATTTTATGATGTCCATGTGTTTCAGGTATTAATTTGGGGCATTATCCCTACTTTAAGTGGCTCAACAATGGCCAACACGAAGAATGTCCTTAGATTCATTATCATTTTTCAGTACTTCCCCCGACTTTATCTCATATTTCCGCTGTCGTCACAAATAGTAAAGACTACTGGTGTTGTTACTGAAACAGCATGGGCTGGAGCTGCTTACAACTTGATGCTTTACATGTTAGCCAGCCATGTAAGTGTATTCCGAGCTTGCTCTCGGAAGCCACTTCCAATTAAAAGTAGTAGTAGTAGTGTTTTGTGTACAAATCAATGATATTTTTCAATTTACAAATATAGGTAGGAGGAGCTTGCTGGTACCTTCTATCCATTGAGAGGCAAGAAGCTTGCTGGAGACATGCCTGCAATTTTGAGGAGCAATCGTGTGATTTTGGATTTTTTGATTGCCGGAGGGTTAAGGATCCAGAACGAATTTCCTGGTTCCAGTCCAGCAATATTACGAAGCAATGTGATCCTAATACAAGTGATTACCCGTTCGGTATTTACAGTGATGCAGTGACAGCTAATGTCACAACTGCTTCGTTTTTCAACAAATACTTCTACTGCCTGTGGTGGGGCTTGAAGAACCTAAGGTAAAACACTTTAAAATGTTTAGGGAAGTGAAAACAGAATTTGAAATTCTTCTATTTATGTATGTGAATGTGGATTTCGAACTTGCATTCCAACAAAAAGGCTATGTGTTTAGGAAAACATGTTTCTGCCGCTCTTACACGAGAATGCTTTTGTTTTCCAGAAAATATAACAAATGTAAATTTGCTGAGACAGCTTGACATAGTTTATTATTTGTATGAGCAACTGTACCTAACTATTTCTTCTCCTGGTGGATAACTGATGATTATGAAGAGAAGATTTTGACTCCAGTTTTATCATTATAATTTTTTTAATAAATGAATCTTGATGTCATGTTATGTTGTCTGATATGCAGTTCTCTAGGGCAAAATCTTGCAACAAGCACTTACGTCGGAGAAATAGGTTTTGCCATCATAATTGCAACTCTAGGCCTAGTTCTGTTTGCATTGCTGATTGGAAATATGCAAGTAAGTCTGCTCATGTACCCTTACTGCATTTTAGGCTGCTTGTCCAAAACCGTATATGAAAATATTGTAACATTTGTTTGTTGGTAATACATAATACTCACTCACTTTATTGGCAGACGTATCTCCAATCAACGACTGTAAGATTAGAGGAATGGAGAATTAGGAGAACTGATACAGAACAATGGATGCACCATAGGCAGTTACCTCAAGAACTAAGGCAGTCTGTACGGAAGTATGATCAATACAAATGGGTGGCTACAAGAGGAGTGGACGAGGAAGCTCTTCTCAAAGGACTTCCTTTAGATCTTCGTAGAGATATCAAGCGCCATTTGTGCTATGATTTAGTTCGAAGGGTGAGTTCTATAGTTGTTTCGTCTTCTTGTATAATATTCGTACGCATGAAAGTTAGAAAAACTTGTTCGTAGAGTACTTGAAGCAATACTAGAATATAGTCGGGGAAATTAAATATAATTCATGCTGATACACTAGAAAATAGTACAATAACAACAACATACCCAATGAAATCTCACACGGTGGGGTCTGGGGAGGGTAAAGCGTACGCAAACCTTACCTCTACCTTGAGAGGTAGAGAGGTTGTTTCTGAAAGACCCTCGGTTCAAGAGAAAATAGTACGGGAGGGAAAAGAACAATTTGCAAATGCTTGTACAATGAGACCCCTCTCTCTCTATAATAGTCATCCTTTCTAACAACATTTCACTATAACCACCATATTTTCTGTGGGACCAATCTTTCATGTTATGTTATATTATATGTTTCTATAACAATAATTTACCATAACAACCAAGTATCGGAACAAACAATGCTGTTATAGAGAGGTGATTGTACTATACCTATCCGACTTAACCAACTTTAAATTTGACAGGTTCCTCTGTTTGATCAAATGGATGAAAGGATGTTGGATGCAATATGTGAGAGGCTCAAACCCGCTTTATGCACAGAAGGCACTTGTCTTGTGCGCGAGGGTGATCCTGTCAACGAAATGCTCTTCATAATTCGAGGGAATCTTGATTCTTACACCACAAATGGTGGTCGTACTGGTTTCTTCAATTCTTGTCGTATTGGTCCAGGTGACTTCTGCGGTGAAGAATTGCTGACATGGGCACTCGACCCACGTCCAGGTGTGATTCTTCCATTGTCTACTAGGACGGTAAAAGCAGTTTCTGAAGTAGAGTCGTTTGCGCTTGTAACCGAGGACTTAAAGTTTGTCGCAGCACAATTTCGGAGGCTACATAGCAAACAACTAAGGCACAAATTCAGATTCTACTCACATCAGTGGCGTACTTGGGCTGCGTGTTTCATTCAAGCAGCATGGCGTAGACACAAAAAACGGAAGGGTGCAGCGGAGCATAGAGCTCTGGAGAACCTAATGAATGAAACAGAGTCCGTGAGTGAACAATTGGGAAAAAATGCACCGGTACCTGGATCAGGCTTTTCAGTACACGCAGCAAGACTGGCAGCAAGTAGAAGGGGTCTTCACAAGCGCACTGATTCGGATTGCAGTGCAGTTAGCTCACTGCAGAAGCCTGCAGAGCCAGATTTCTCAGTTGATGAAGAGTAACTTACGACAACAACAAAAACTATGCCCCAGTCCCAAACAGGTGACAAAGAGTAACTTAAAAGAGCAAAAAATATCATACTAATATACAAGTCAAACAAGTATACAAATGTAAGAGGTGCTTTATATGTACATTGGGATTTTAATTTTATTTGTTAAAAGTTGAGTTGAAGTAGAAACTCTCTTATACCTGCTGTGTAAATTATTACAGGCCAGGGGAAAAAGAAAAGAGAAAAAACAAGAGCTCTGGCCTAGTGTAGATCTTTAAATTTTGTTGGACTTAAATCCAGGTAAAGTTTGGTTTAAGTCCTGATTAAAGAATTAGTGGACTAAGAAAAATAAATCATTCAAGTACGAAGTACATATATAAAAGTCAAGGTCCGAATTCATTTGTGCAAGTCCATTCAAGCTTCAAATACAACAACCACCTACCTAGTGAAATCTTACAATATGGGGTCCGGGATGGGTCAAGCTTCAAATAATGAGCCAATTTCAGTAGCAGAAGGTTCAATTGGCATTAGTCAAACGGAGTTGCTAATGAAATCATGTTGTACTTCGAGCGATGTGGCATACCAAGTCAAGTCAACATGCTGATACAAGCATGCCAAGGGTAGATAAATGAGAAAAAAAGGCAGCCCGGTGCACTAAGCTCCCGCTATGTGGGGGTCTGGGGAGGGGCCAAACCAGAAAGGTCTATTGTACGCAGCCTTACCCGGTAGATAAATGACATTGGTTCGTAATTTAAAACAGACCATTCAAATCAAAGTAGACAAGTTCATCTTTATCACAAATCCCTTATATCACTACTATAAATAGGGAGCTCCTATAAGGCCAACATGGGAATACCATAAATACACCAAGCAAGTTGATGAAAAGCTAGAGAAGCTCCGAAGAAAAGTATTCAAAGTCATCCTCTACATCGCTGATTTTAGTTCGTGATCAAATATCAAAGCAAAACAGTGAAGAATTTTCTGCAAGAATGGTGGCAAGCTAATGGAAAGAATGCAATGCAAAAAATGATGTTCCTAATCATACCCACTGTGATATGTTGGATACTATGGACTACAAGATGTTCTTGTAGATATGGAACACAGACAAGATTCTACACAAGAAGTATGGAACATCAGTGCCATTGGTTGATCAAAGCAGCTATGGAGAAAGCCTACCCTATGCACAAATTGGAGTTACAATGGGCACAACTACGTGAGACAGTGGAAAAAATGAGGCACAAAACAATCACCAAGATTGTGACTTGGAAACTACCTGAAATAGAAGAAGTTTTTTGAGAGAAAATGGGGAAGATGGTATTGGTGGCATAGCTTGAGACTGTCATGGAGATATGATCTATGCTTTTGCTGCTCCTGTGCAATGTAGACATCACAATGTTGCTGAAGCTCTAGCTGCTCTGACTGCAGCACAGTGGTGTAAAAATAATGGTCATCACGAATGCATTATTGAAATGGACTCTATGCTTATTGTGGATATGCTAAAGAACAAGACCTCTACAAATCTCATCTTGAAGAATATTGTGGAGGATATAACTGATTTGACTAACTACGTAGATATTAGTACTTTTTTACACTGCTATAGGGAAGCCAACAGAGTGGCAGATTTTCTTGCTAAGCTTGTTACAAATTTGAGTGCAGAAGAAGTATATAGCTCTTTGGAACATCTGCTACTGGTGCTAAAGGACCCTTCCTATTGGAAAAAAGACAGGTCCCTAACATTAGGATTAAGTATGACAAAGCCAACTTTTTTGTTAGCTAGATGTATAGTCATGTTCTTTGTGGAAAGTACTGCAGTTTTTTGTAAATCTTTCCATTGAGGATTGCTTTGCAATCTGTGATGTATAGATGGGATCTTGGCCTAGTCCCCCATGGTTGTGTTATTTCTACATAAATAAATACATCACCACAGGATCCAACCTGGTAATTTTAAAGAAAAAAAAAAGATCAATGAAGGAAATATTTTCCATCCCTTTTTCATTCATGAATCCAATCATATATACATCAATAGAGAACTAATTCTAGGCTACAATTTTGGTAGACTATCCTAAGAATATACTAATTATATTTACATCCTAATTACATGGTATATGATTTGATTTGATTGGATTATGGAAATAATAGGTGATTATTTCCATAATTATCTAATAGTCCCCGCAGTCTTAGCGGGATGTTCTCGTATGTTGAGACTGTCCCTGAAATCATCAAAGAGTATGCGCGGAAGACCTTTCGTGAATATATCTGCAATTTGATATCGGGTCGGTACATGGAGAACATGGACTTGTCCACATACAACCTTTTGGCGGACAAACAAGATATCAATTTCTATGTGTTTTGTGCGTTGATGCTGGACAGGGTTACCTGACAAATATACCTCACTCACATTATCACAATAAACCACGATTGCTTTTTCGATCGGACAATGAAGTTCCAAAAGAAGATTACGGAGCCAACATGATTCAGAGACCACATTAGCTACCCCTCGATATTCTGCTTCAGCACTCGATTGAGATAGTATCGGTTGGCGTTTTGACGACCACGAAATTAGGTTGTCTCCTAGAAACACACAATAATTAGAGGTGGAACGCCTTGTGTCTGGGCATCCACCCCAATCAACATCTGTATAAGATGTGAGACCAGAAATGGTTGACTTATACAGGTGCAACCCAAAATCAAGAGTACCTTTAACATACCGCAGAATTTGTTTGAGAGCCCCCATATGTTCTTCCTTCGGGTCATGCATATATAAACAAACATGTTGGACTGCATAGGAGATATCAGGTCTCGTAAAGGTGAGATACTGCAATGCCCCTGCTAAGTTACGGTAATGTGTTGGATCACTGTATGGAGAACGTGTAGAGTTACCCAATTTTGCCTTGGTATCAACCGACGTGTGTGATAGTTTGCAAGATGACATACCGGCTTTGTCAATTATCTCATCGGCATATTTCCTTTGACAAAGAAACATACCACTTGCATATTGAGTTACAACAATATCCAAAAATAGTTTAAAGGGCCCAAATCCTTCATAGCAAATTCCGAAGCAAGGTGGGACATAATAGACCGACGAAGTGACTCAGATGATGTTGTGAGGATGATGTCATCCACATAGAGAAGAATGTATGCCATGTCATTCCTTTTCTTATAAATGAACAAATACTGACCGAATTTGCTATGTGAGAACCCCAGTATGGAGACGAACCCTGCAAATCTGTTATACCACACCTTGGGGGCCTGTTTTAAACCATATAATGATTTCTTCAACAAGCAGACATAATCAGGATGAATAGGATCTCGGAAACCCAAAGGCTGGTGTATGTAAACTATTTCCTGTAGGTGACCATGTAGAAACACATTCTTTACGTTCAACTGATGAATGGACCATGAGTTTGATAGAGCCAGACTGAGAACTGTCCTGATAGTCGTTGGTTTAACTACTGGGCTGAAAATTTTACCGAAATCCACGGCAACCTGCTGAGACCTGCCATCATCAACAAGACGAGCTTTATACCTCGCAAAAGAACCATCAGAATTTTTTTTATGACAGAAAACCCACATAAAACGTATTATGTTCACATTTGATGGATGAGGCACCAACTCCCATGTCTTATTTTTAATAAGAGCATCAATTTCCTCTAACATGACAGCTTTCTAATTTGGGTATGATAGAGTAGCTTTTGGATTTTTCGAAATTGGTGATGATTGGATCGAGGAGGTTAAATTAAAATGACGCTTGGGCTGAAAAATCCCGTGCATGGCATGTGTTTTAATGGACCGAGGTGGGGCTGGGGCTGTGGATTTTTGAGAATAGTACTGGGGCCGAGAGGGACTGATCGGGTGGGCTTGTGTTATTGGGCCTGTTTTCTGGGTTAGTGAAGTGGAAGAGGGAGCAGTGGGCTCCCTCATTTGGGTTAACTGGCTGTGGGACCTAGACTGGGCCGAGGCCGATGATGAGCGAGCAATGGGCTCCCTTAATCGGACTGGCCCAGTATTATTTGGTGGCTGGGCCGTTGCAATTTAAGGCCCAACTTGGGTTGGTCCAGTCCAGACCGATGGTAGTGACGAGGGAGCAGTGAGCTCCCTTATTAGAGCTTGGTGAGATGGGCTATTTAGATGGTAAGTCAATAGTGGATGTAGCCTCTCGTCCAAACAATCGTATGAAGGCGGGGACGACGTGTGAGAGTTAGCAAACGGGAATGTGGACGAGAGATGATAATTTTCCCATTAGACATATCATAACACTTATAGACCCTATGATTTTGTGGGTATCCCAAAAAGACACACATAGTTGAACGGACTTGAAGTTTGTTTATGATTGTGGAGGGAACAATGGATAGCACAAACACCCGAAAACCCTCAAATGTGCACAAGAAGGAATAAAATGGTACAAAATTTGTGTGGGTGATAGGTTTGAGAGTAGCTTTCTAGGAAGAATGTTTAAAAGATATGTGGCCATTTAAAGAACATGATGCCAAAATGATGGTGGTATGGACGAATGCGCAAGAAGCATGCAAATTAAATTATTGATTGCTCATATTTTTCTTTCAGCTTTCCCATTTTGAGGAGAAGTATGTGGACATAAGAGACGCAATGACATACAATTTTGGTGACAAAATTCCTTAAATTGGTCATTTATGAATTCTCTCCCATCGTCACATTGAAAATATTTAATGGACTTCTCAAATTGGGTTTGGATGAAAACACTAAATTGTTTAAAAATAGCGGGGACTTGCAATTTTTTCCAATGAAAAATGTCCATAAAAATTAGAATAATCATCCAAAATAAGCATATAATACTTATGACTTGCCGAACTTAAAACCGGGGATGTCCACAAATCACTATGCATGATATCAAATTGCATAATAGTGTTGGAAGTAGATTAAGAAAAAGGAAATTTAACATGCTTCCCAAAAATGCAATACTAACAAACATTATTTGTTACAATCAATAAATTTATTTTTTCTGAGAGAATTGAACATCGGTGCTCCCGGGTGTCCCAAACAGTTATGCCATAAAATAAGAGAAAGAGTAGGAAAGGTTGATGGAATGATGACTTGGTTATTGGAGGTGGCAGTAATGGGATACAAATCCCCAGTACTATTACATCTCATTAATAGCATCCCCGTCTTAAAGTCTTTCACAGAAAATCCAAATGGATCAAAATTCACAGAAACATTGTTGTTAGTGGTGAAAAGACGTACACATATCAAGTTTTTAATAAGTTTGGGTGCATGTAGGACATTTTTCAAATATAAAGGTGGGTGAGGGAGGGGGGGGGGGAGGTTTAATTGACCAATACCACGAATTGGAATTTCCTGCCCACTGCCAACTACAATATTTTTATTATTGCTCATATTAAAATAAGACGAGAGAGTACCTTGAGATGCCGTCATGTGTGAGGTTTCCCCCATGTCCATGTACCACGAATAATTGGGAACAGTGATATTCATATTTTTCATGACTTGTTTGATGTCCGTGGGAGCATAACTCGAAGATGATGGTCTATGGGGCTGAGAATGCTTGCTGTGGACGACTGCCTAAGATGTCGGGCTGCCTGTTCGGAGTGTTGGGCCTGGCCCACTGGGTTGTCGGGTACGGGCAGGGTGGGCCCTATTGTTAAGGGTTCCAGCCCCAAAGTGGGAATTGGCCCCGGCCCCACTACCCATTGCCACCAAACTGCTACGGCTGCCAGTGTGGATGGTTCTGCCTCTGCTGCCCACGGCTACCTCCTCCGCCGGAAGTGTTCCCGCCTCCGCGGTCCCGCCCCCTTCCACAATTATTTTTTCCTTTGTTGTTGTTGTGCTTTTGACCCCTCTTTTGTCCATTATTGTTGCGATTTGACGCACCTCCCGAACCAGAATTTTGAGAGTCAAAATCATCCGTAGACACTTTGGTGGAAAGTAGGGCGGTGCCTGCATTGTTTGCCGCCATCGCCGCCTGTTTCACCTTCCAAGTTTCTTCAAGAATCAACCTTGAACGAGCCTCATAAATGGTGGTAACAGGTTACTTTATTGAATGATCGTAGCAACTCCATCATATTATTCATTCAAACCTAAAATTAGTTGAAGAACCAACCTTTGATTTGTCACCGATGCACCAACGTTGGATAGTTGATCGACAAACATTTTTAATTCTTGACAATAGACAGAGACGTTTGCAAAGTCATCCAATTTGACATTGGTGAATTGGTTTTCAAGATATACTGCCCGAGAAATCTTATTATCTTGAAAAATATTTTACAAACGCTTCTAAGTTTGTTGAGTCCGGTTCTAAAAGGGTGTGCAAAAGGTCATTAGATATGGTGACGTAAATATATTGAAGGACTATTGCATCCAAGCGAGACCATAGAGTTTTGTCAATATTGGTGTCTTCCGACTGAGATGTAGGAGGAAGAATATGGTCAATAACTTGGTATGCGCGGAAATGAATTTTGAATAACTCCGCCCAAGATGAATATTGCCCTTTTTCCATCTCAAGAATCATAGGAATGAAGTTCTTGACATTGTTTACGGCAAGAGCTGGATGAAATTTGTGTTGGTCGGCCATTGTTACCCAAGAGAAATAAGAAAAGTTGAGGAGATAGGATATTTTGGTGATTGGAGAAAGTGGGAGGAAGAACCCTAATTAGGGTTTAGAGGTTGAAGAAGTCGGGGGGAGGGGTAGGATTTTTAGCTAGGGTTTGGAGAAAAAACCTAATTAGGGTTTGGTTGATGAAGCTGAAAATGGGTAGGGTTTCGGCTAGGGTAGTGGGAGGGCCGGCAGTGGTTTAGTTTTAAGGGCAAAGGGGGTTAATTTTTGGCTCTTGATACCATGAAGGAAATATTTTCCATCCCTTTTTCATTCATGAATCCAATCATATATACATCAATAGAGAACTAATTCTAGGCTATAATTTTGGTAGACTATCCTAAGAATGTACTAATTATATTTACATCCTAATTACATGGTATATGATTTGATTTGATTGGATTATGGAAATAATAGGTGATTATTTCCATAATTATCTAACAATCAAGTTAAGACTCCAAACATGTGTTTTCAATCTTTTGTTCGTGACAACTAACTCTCAAAATCCTGGTTCGTGGCAGTTATCGAACTATTTATGATGAATCTCGTTCCTTCAAGGACAAGTTAAGAGTCCTTGAATCGATGGTCTTGAGGAAAAGAATCAATAACATTCTAGAGATTGTAATCTGTGTCTTTTTATGCTAATAACCTTTTTTCATCTTGAATATTCCATACACTAAATTTGTGTTCATAATAAGAACCTCTATTAGATAAAAAACTTATGTTCCTCGTTTACTGAAACGAAGTTGAGGGTTGGAGTGTTGAGAGAGATTAAAAGTTGTGAAAGAATTAGACAAGTGCACCAAGGTGCCATGAGGTGTATCACATGGAAGCTTTATTCTTAGTTAGTTAAGTTTGTTATATTAGTTGAGTTAGGTACACGTTTGTTGAGAATTAGTTGAAGTACTAATTAATAGGTTGTTTAGAGAAATTGTGGTGTTTATATATTCACATTGTATCATTTTTTTCATTAAGGCAATATATCAAATATACACACCTCAAGTTCGAGCCTTTCACTTCTCTTCTCTACTGCTTCTCAGTTTGCCTTTAATGGCCACCACATACATTTAACTCTCTTCTTCTCTTCACGAAGCAACACAGAAAGTTCACATGGTATTAGAGCAATCGATTGGGGCATATCGAAGAAGATTATGTCGCATGCAGTGAAGATCTTGAAGAGTTTATGGCTGAAAATTGAGAAAACTGAAATCAGTTTATTTCAAGTGCAATTGAAACTGAAATTGTTAATCACTATTACAATTGAGGCATGTGTATTACAAATCAAGAACAATGGGAACCAATGGAGAAGACGTGATGAATGGACCTACGACAATGGTGACGAACATCGATCACAATCATCTTTTGTACCTTTTTCCTTCAGATGCACCAGGTTCGTTATCTGTTGAAATTATGTTAACCGAAATGGATAATTACACATTATGGAGTATAGCAATGAAATTAGCTCTATTAGGAAAGAATAAAATAGGCTTCATCGATGGAACAATGATGAGAGAAGCTTTTCATAGTGATTTAGCTAAACTATGAGATAGATGTAATGCAATTGTGGTATCCTGGTTAATGGAAAATGTGAGAAAAAAATATGTTGACTGGAATGTTATTCAATTCTTATTCTTACATGATATGAGAAGACGATATGAGAAGAATTAAAGGATAAATTTGATAAAATAAATAGTTCAAGAGCCTTTCAATTGCATAAGGAGATATTCACATTAAGACAAGGAACACTTTCAGTGTCTATGTACTACTCAAGACTTAAAGATCTTTGGGATGAATATGATTCTATCATACCACCACCAACTTGTTGTCCTAAGCCCAAGGAGTTTGTAGACCATCTGCAATACGAGAGAATGTTGCAGTTTCTGATGGGACTTAATGACAGTTATGGTCAAGTAAGGAGTCAGGTGATAATGATGCAACAAATGTCAAATCTAAATCAGGTATATGCAATGATCAATCAGGAGGAAAGTCAAAGAATAGTAGCAGGAACAAGTAGGATGATGCAGTACACAATGGAATCTTTTGCCATGTTCACAGCAGCTAGAAATGGAAGTAGAGGTCCAAAGAAAAAGAAGCCATATAATCCTAATGCAATTTGTAATTTCTGCCATGTCATGGGACCTTTAATAACAGAATGTTTTAAGTTGATGAAGTGTGCCTTTTATCACAAAACTGGACATGTACAAGATGATTTTTACAAACTCAATGGATAGCCAGAAAATTTTAAAGAAAAAATAATGAAGGAAAATGTGGTGACATGAGAAGGTCTGTCTTTTGAAGATACTGGACAAGGAGGTGAAGCACAACATCAACAACATGACACAAGACACACACAAAACTAGTAGTTTGGACAAAATATACAACATCAACATGGAACATTTTCAAATTCACAGTTATATTCACAGGGACCACAAATCATGCCAAACTGCAAGCCATAGCAGTATCATCAAGAGATGAAGATGACAACTAATCAGTTCACACCTAGCCAACACCAGCAACTACTCAACTTGCTCAAAAACAAAACTGGAATTAAAGAAACTGATGCAATTGCAAATATGGCAGGTACATTTAATATTGACATAGAGGCACTATCAAAATGGATTGTGAACACAGGTGCAACTAATCATATGTTTAGTAATCATAAACACTTACAAAATAAAAAATTAATAGAAAATGCAGGAAATGTGCAATTACCTACATGAGATTCAGCTAGAATCTCACATGTTGGTGACTATCACTTGAGATGAGGTGATGTTCTTAAAATGTTTTGTGTGTGCCAACATTCAAGTTTAATCTCATGTCTGTTTCAAAGGTGACAAAAGAACTGAATTACAGTGTTACATTTTTCCTAAATGATGTGTATTTCAGGATCTCTCATCTGGGAAGGTGAGGGCGATTGGTAATGAGGAAAACTAGTTGTACATATTGTGTTTAGACACACAGAATAAAGGAGGAAATATGTTTCAATGTTTAGCAGCAACTCAACATGTAGATGCAATTGTTTGGCACCAAAGGTTATGTCATGAACCTATGAATGTTCTGAAGAAAATTCCATGTTTCAAGAATGATAGTTCTTTCATCTTGCATATGTTGACACCCAATTTTGTCCCATCTTTTATGATTTTATTCGTAATTTTTAACATTTTTGACACTTTTAAAACAATTTTAAAAAATATATATATATGCATATTATTCTCTTATTATTATTATTATTCGTGATTTTTTACCTGTCATATTTGCATTTTTATCACAATCATAAGTTATCCAAAAAAATTCTATGTTATTTATTCTCATAAATTGCATCGTGATTTCTTTATTTAGCATTAAACATTTCGCATAAATATTATATTTTATTATTATCAAAGTTATGTTATTTTAAATAATTCACATCTTTACAAAAAAATATATATATATAATATCTTTTAATATTAAACCCTTTTTATATTTTTCTAATTCCTAACCCATTTTTTATTTCCTAACCCAATACAATTTTTACCCAACCTAAATTAAAACCCATTTTTTCGTCCAAGCCCAATCCCCAAATTAAATTCCCACAAGCCCAATCCCAAAATAAACTCCCAAGCCCATTCCCTTAGTTCACCCTTCCAACACCACAAGCCCAAAACTCCCAATTAATCCCCCCTAATTCCCAAGCCCAAACGACCAGCCCAATTCCCCAACCCGTCGACCCAAGACCAGCCATTCTCCCGAACCCAACCGCCCACTGACCACCCACGCCCCTTTCTTTAAACCCAACGCCCAAACCAAACAAACCCAAAACCAAAACCAAAAATCAAAAACCCTTCTCTCACAAAAACCTCTCAAGCCGCCGACCCCACACTCCCATACCGCTGACCCACGTCGCGGCCACCTGCCCCCGCCACCACCGACCCCTGACACCACCAACCCCCCTCTGTTACGCCGACACCCACAAAATCCGCGACCCATACCCACAAAATCCGTAATTGTTAGCCTTTATTTTGAATTTCAAACTCGATTCTTGGATGGGAATCCACCTATAAATACCCCATGATTGTTCTTCATTTGAAAGAGGAGATTTTCGGGGGAGAAAAAATAGATTTTGGAAGGATTTTCGGAAGATTATTCCATATACACATAAATATTTTGTTGTGTTCTTGAGTCTAAAGCATTTGGCTTCTTTGTTGTTTCAAGAATCAAGTCCAAAAAGGTTTGTTCTCCCATTTTGATTCTCTGATTTTCTTCATTTTCTTCATCGATTAAAGTCAGCTCGACACGGTCGACCCGACATCGGCCGACTTGGTCGCAACATTTTCGTAATTCTTGCATTTCATATTTATGTATGTTGGTTATCCGAATTTGGTGTTAAAATTTGATTTGGATCATCGATTCTCGCCCAACATCGACCCGCCTGATCGACCCGATTTGAATTTCCAAATTTCTTGTATTATTCTTGTTAGCATTATCTGGTTATCTCAAATTGATGAATTTATTTGATTCCGGGTTGAAACATCGATCGGTCAACATCGACCCGCCTGGTCGAATCTTGCAGTAACATTTTCGTAATTCTGCATTTCATATTCTTTATTGGTTATCAATTGGGTGTTGAAATCTGATCCGGTTGAAACACCTGATCCGGTCCCGTCATCGATCCGGTCGGTCGACCCGATTTGGATATTTCGAATTCTTGCATTCCATATTCTTGTTATTAGTTATCTCGAATTTGGTCAAATCGATTCGAGTTTGATCATCGATCCGCCAGGTCACCGACCGGCCTGAGCGAATTCGATTTGAATATTTCCGCACTTTTAATCCCCGGCCGATATTTTAAATCGCCAACGCCGCTGCTTGGCAATCGCTTTATCGCTTTATTAATAACGCATTAAGGCCGAATAAATTGAATCTGAGCCGCTTTTCTTTCGCTTCGTCGCTTTTTTTTAGTATAACTGTTTTAGATATCTGTGCAACGGATATATTATTGTTTTATTAAGTTTATCGCTTTTAGATTTCTTATGACGGATATCATTGTTTTACCGGGTTTGAACAAATACCGCTGGCCTGCGTTCGGGCTACCGCTTTCGCTTTCGCCATCGGATTCGATTATTGTTTTTACTGTTTTTACGCTTTTTATCTGCTTTTAAAATAAACACCGCACCTTTCGGATATTGCTTTCTGCTTTCAGGTCCTCGCTTCAAAGATTAAAATATCCGATTTATCGCTTTTTGTTTTAAACTAAACACCGCGCCTTTTTCGAAATCGCTTTTTCTGCTATCAAGTATCGCTACCGCGCATCGCCATCACTATCGCTTGCTGGTTCCGGATTTAAAATTTACTGATTTGAACACGATACTACACCGCCGATGAAAAATACCGATTTTGAGGCCTCCACGCTGCAAAGACGAAATATAACTTCCGGGGCAATGATGAAGACTTAAACCTTTTTATCCGAGATCAACATGTTTAGTAGGCGAGGTGACTAAAATAACTAACAAGTTATATATTCGCAGCCATGACGTGATTATAGTGATCTTTTTCTATTTCACCGAGAGACCAACACGCTTAGTAGCGAGGCAATCAAAAATAAACTACATTAGTCATATGTTTGCAGCCACGACGTGATTGGAATTTTCTTTTCAAAATTTGTTCTGAAGGCCCTTCCAGCGATCAAAACATTCACTGCTTTTGAATACGGATATGAAGTTATTTGTATTTATATGTTTCTAACCGTTTGTTCTTGACAAATGACTAGTAGGATTAAAGCAAATAACGATAAATATTCCTCGAGTTTATTTATTGTTATTTCTTTCTTTAATTCAGCTTTTATCCCGCTTTGTATTGTAATATTATTTATCGCACTTATGTAACTATTGAAATGCTGTTTAGAATAGGCAAACTTAGGATTAATTCATAGGGTAGTTTAAGATTTGAAACCCGTGCTAGCTTATTTATTTGTAGGCTCTGGTCAAATTCCAACTTAGAAATCCTTCGCTAGTTATTTATTTTAGGCTCACTACGTCAGTATTCAAGATTTTCAAAACAACTTTTGTCCTCTTTTATTTGCTTTATTAATCATACCGAATAAGTTTATCTTTTGTCAATTTACAATTCATTGATTCCCAAAATTTTACTTCTTTGACATTATAAATAAATTATTTTACTATCAATTGTCAAAAATATATTTTTCCAACTCTAAATGTATTTCTCTTTAGATATCATATAAATGCATATTTTGAAAAATCTCTACATTTATCTATCTTTTAAAATGCATCCCCTTTTTATTAATTATTTGCAAACATCTTTTAACTTCACGCTTCAAACATGCATTTTTTCTAGTAATAATTAACCTGAGTTTGACCGGATAACCGCAAGTTAGCGGATCTTAAAGGATGCCTAACCCCTTCCCTTTAGGATAATAAAGAACCCTTACCTAGAATCTCGCTAGTTTCGCAGACCTTAAAATTGGAGTTTACATTGCAGCACTTAGTTTAATATTTAGGTGTCCTAATTCACCGTAAAAATAATTAGGTGGCGACTCCTCAACCCTTTTACCCAGGAATCACCCGAACACGTCCGCGCTCCGCTTTGACCCGAGCAAGGTCAAAATCGGGCGCTACAGCATAATTGTGAAATGTGTCCTTTCGCTAGACAAACTAGGATTTCTTTTCCTGTCAGTACTAGTAGAAAGACAGGGCATTTTCAATTACTGCATATGGATGTATGGGGGCCTTATAAGGTTGAAACATATAATGGGATGAGATATTTTTTTACTATTGTGGATGACTATTTTAGATGAAATTGGACTTTTTAATGAGGCTTAAATCAGATGTGACTACCTTAAAAATTTCTTTGTTGAAGTGAATACTCAGTTTGATATCAAGATTAAAATGGTGAGGTCAGATAATGAGACCGAGTTTTTTAATCATAACTGTAAGAAATTGTTTCAACAATATGGTGTAATACATAAAAGTTCTTGCCCACACACACCACAACAAAATGGTGTAGTGAAAAAGAAACATAAACATATATTAGAAACAACTAGAGCCATAAAGATTCAAGCAAATTTGCCAGATAGGTTCTGGGGTTTCTGTGTAAAAGGAGCTGTATATATTATGAATAGAATACCTTCTACTGTTATAGGTAACAAATCACCCTATGAGATGCTGTACAATAATGTGCCATCACTTTATCATTTAAGAGTGATAGGATGCCTATGCTTTGCAACTACTTTTATCAAACTGGACAAGTTTAGTCTTAGGGTAGTGAAAACTGTTCTTCTAGGATATGGATCTGCACAGAAAGGATACAAACTATATGACATGGAAAATATAACCTTTTTTATGAGCAGGGATGTAGTATTCATGGAGTTAATCTTTCCTTTTAAGAATGATGTTGATGACAGACTTGATTCTATAAAGTCACATGAGCACTTCTGTTTTGATGATCTAGTACACCCTCAGAGTATTAAGATTGCACATAGCAATCCAGAAGGTTAAGGTGCTGACATTTCTGCTGATAGAGATACTACTGATGTTGGTCATAATCATGATCATCAAGATATATACATGATGGAGGGAACATCAGTACCTGAACCTACAATTAGGAAGTCTACAAGGACTAGTAGACCTCCCTTTTGGCATAAAGATTACATTACACAGCAGGGTTCCACTAGTTGTTTATATTCTATATCTGTAAGATTGAGTTATACAGGACTGTCATCCAGTTACTAAGGCTTTGTGGCACAAGTTTCTGCTGACACTGAACCATACAATTATTCAGAGGCTGCCCAAGACAGAAGGTGGATTGAAGCAATGAAGGCTGAGATTTAAGCATTGGAAGAAAACAAGTCATGAGAGTTAGTGGAACTTTCCGAAGGCAAGAATGCTATTGGATGTAGGTGGGTGTACACGATCAAATATAAGGCTACATGAGAGGTGGAAAGATCCAAAGCTAGGCTGGTATCAAAATGAGGGTCTTGATTATCAAGAGACCTTTTCACTTGTAGTTAAAATGACTACTGTCAGAATAGTTATATCTATTGCAGCTGCTAAACAATGGGTTATTCATCAAATTGATGTATATAATGCATTCTTATAAGGAGATCTCTATGAGGAGGTGTTTATGGAATTACCAGAAGGTTTTAACACTACAGGAAGACAAAAATAGGTTTGCAGATTGTTGAAGTCTTTATATGGTTTAAAACAAGCATCTAGACAGTGGAACATTAAACTAACTTCAGCCTTAGTTTTCTCTGGTTTTCATCAAAGTCACAGGGATTATTCTTTATTCACAAAACTGAAGGATGATAATGGTGGTGTATGTTGATGACTTGCTACTTACTGGTAATGATCCAGCTCTTATCCAGTCTACTAAAGAAGCATTACAGGCAGCTTTCAAGATAAAAGATATGGGAGAACTTAGATATTTCCTTGGAATAGAGTTTGCAAGAAACTCCTAAGGCATTCTTGTGCATCAAAGAAAGTATACACTAGAACTTATTTCTGATATGGGACTAGCAGGGACTAAACCTGTTCTTTCACCCATGGAAATGTATCAGAAGTTTACTACTGTGGAATTTGATCAGTATGTTGCCTTACAATCCACATCATGTGATACATCATCTACATCTTCTTCAATATAGGATTTGTCTTTGCCATATCCTAGTATCTATATGAGGCTAATTGGAAGACTATTATATCTCACCAATACTAGGCCTGATATAGCCTTTGCTGTAAACTGCCTCAGTCAGTTTATGCAGGCTCCTAAAGCTTCATATATGGATGCTGGACTCAGACTTGTTAGATATATCAAACATGCTCTAGGATCAGGTATTCTTTTGTCCAGTTCTAGCACTCCTCAACTACAAGTGTTTTGTGATGCAGATTGGGGGTCTTGTGTCAGTAGCAGGAGATCCATTATAGGTTATATAGTATTGTTTGGTTCTTCACCTATATCTTGGAAATCTAAGAAGCAAGTTACAGTGTTCAGAAGTTCAGCTGAGGCTGAGTATAGAGTATTATTTGCTTCAGTTGAAGATGTAGTATGGCTCATTGATTTATATCAGGAACTTGGTATTTTTGTGCACTTGCCAGTTTCTGTGTTCACAGATAGTAAATTTTCCCTTCAAATTGCTGCTAATCCAGTCTTCCATGAGCGTACCAAACACATTGACATAGATTGTCATTTCATTAGGGAGAAGATCCAAAAAGGCCTCATCTATACTGCCTATGTGCCTTCTGCAAATCAACCTGCAGATTTGCTTACTAAAGCTCTCAGCCGAGTACAACATACTCATTTGATGTCTAAGCTAGAAATGAAGAATATATTCATATCTCCTAGCTTGAAGGGGGGGGGGGTGTGTGAAAGAATTAGACAAGTGCACCAAGGTGCCATGAGGTGTAGCACATGGAAGCTTTATTCTTAGTTAGTTGAGTTTGTTATATTAGTTGAGTTAGTTACAAGTTTGTTGAGAATTAGTTGAAGTATAATTAATAGGTTGTTTAGAGGAATTGTGGTGTATATATATTCACATTGTATCATTTTTTCATTAAGGCAATATATCAAATATACACACCTCAAGTTCGAGCCTCTCACTTCTCTTCTCTACTCCTCTGCTCTAATGCTTCTGAGTTTGCCTTTAATGGCCATCACATCCATTTAACTCTCTTCTTCTCCTCACGAAGCAACACAGAAAGTTCACAAAAGTAAAGGCCGATCTAGAACAAGTTCAATTGATTTAATTATATTCAACTTTCCGCTCGAATCACTTATATAAATGCATAATTTCTGTAAAAAAATTATCTAAATATAGGATAGATTGTATCCACTTTTAACCCGTTGATGAATTTACTTCTGATTTTAAAAGGACAGATCAGAAACAAACAATATCTTATTTGATTACTAAACCAGAAAAAGTCTGTCTATACTTCATGATGACTCTAAACAATTGTATGTGTTTTGTATTGGCCAGAGTTATCGGTAATAGTGTAGTAACTAAAATGAGGGGCGATACACTATGTTAAAGAAAGTCAAATTGTTGCATAGAGCAGCCAATGCAGATACCAAAATAATCAACTCCTAGGAACCAATATTTGAACAGTTAAAAGAATTTTATTTTTATGTGTAAAATATAACAATTTAAAAAAAATATATTTTAATGGGTTAAGATTAAGGACATTCAGTTGTACCTTTTTACACAAAATATAGTTTTTTATAACCTAATTTTGTCAATTTTAACTTTAAAAAAAAAAGTTAATCTAACTTTGGCAACCGATATTGAGCATCTTAAAATATTTATGGCCAATTTGGGTCGAATTTAAACTGATAACTAATTTTAATGGTAGAATTTATGTCATTCATTTTTTGTTTCTTGATATTCTTAATTACTATGGACTAATTAAAGTGTTCTATTATGATATCTGAAGTTTTTAAAATTTATTTAAATTAACCATGATTTTGTGATAAAAGATTATACATAAGAATGCTTATCACATTAATTCATTAGGAGAATATAAATACTACTCTCTCCGTTTCAAAAAGATCGTCTTACTTTTTTTTTTTGGCAATTCATTCATTCAAATTTTCCACATGACATGTTTAAGACCATAAGATTAAAAATTATTTTTGTACATTGAACACATCTTTAATTTAAGACCACAAGATTGAAAAGTCTTCTCTACTTTCTTAAATTTTATGTCAAGTCAGAATCAACCAATCTTTTTGAAACGGAGGGAATAACAAACTTACACAAGTGAATTATCATGTTGCCTAATTAGGATAACTAGTCAAATATGGTCATGTAATAAAAATAATGAAACTATGTTCCATAAAACAGTGAAAAAATTAATCTTTCTCCTTTTGGATCCCTTTTATTTTCCCTACTAAACCAATAGTTCATTTCATAGATCCTACATTGCTACATTCAATTCTACGCTACTATATATTCTTTATAGTTATGGTTAAGTTCTTGTTAAATTGCAGTGTTATTACAGGTAGAACTATCAAGAAGAGAAATGGAGGGACAGTTCTTAAAGATGGTTTTTCTATTTTGCTTTAATTTTTATTTCAATTGGTATGTTCATATTCTTTTTTTACCTTCTATTTTTCAAATACTAATAGTAATAATAGAGTCACAAAATAGTTTTTTCGCCACATAAAAGTAACTAAGTTATGTGTGAATTGTTCAAAGATTACATACGATGGAAAATTAAATTTTCGGCGGCATAGCACGTCACTCACCAAGTTAGGCATTTGGGAATTTTCTGAAACTGAATAGAGTTGTAATATTTTCTTTTGTCTTTCTGTCATTTAAATGTTTATTTTAATTTTAATTTACGCGGTGAAATATTCTTCTATTTGTTTGACGTCGAACTTATAGAGCAGCAAAATATTGGTGTGGAGAGTGACATGTCATAACCTCGTGCCGAAATACTTTCGGGCCTTTTACTCGCACTAATTCATTAATATTGTTATAAAGTATTGATATGAATGTGTAAGTATGTTGGGACAAATGTTGCATAATATTCGGATTAATATTTTTTGAACATATTTTGTCTTACTTTACGTGATGCAGTAATATTTGTGTAAATATTACTATGAGATAAAAACGACTTGGCAAGGTAAAAATGAACTGGTAAAACACGAGTGAGGACTAAGTCAAAAGTTGTTGCTTGTCGTGAGGATCAAGCCAAAGGTGTTGAGATTATTTCTCCCTGATCTTCTCTAACCAATCCCACAAGCAGTCCACCTTTCTCTCAACTTCCACAACTGAGCTGGTAAAACACGAGTGAGGACTAAGTCAAAAGTTGTTGCTTGTCGTGAGGATCAAGCCAAAGGTGTTGAGATTATTTCTCCCTGATCTTCTCTAACCAATCCCACAAGCAGTCCACCTTTCTCTCAACTTCCACAACTGATCGATGAGCTTTTCAAGGAAGACATTGTTGACACCCAATTTTGTCCCGTCTTTTTCAATTTATTTGCAATTTTAAATATTTTTTAACAACTCAAAATAATTTTAATCTATATACATACATGCGTATATATATATATATATATATATATATATATATATATATATATATATATTATTATTATTATTATTCTCTTATTATTATTAACATTCGCATTTTTTACTATCATTTGCATTTTTATCATAATCATAAGTTTTATCCGAAAATTCTATGTTATTTTATTCTCGCAAAATTGCATCGCATTTCCATTTTTTATTAAGCATTAAACATTTCGCAAAATATTATAATTTTTATTATTATCACATCGTTATGTTATTTTAAATAATTCACATCTTTTACAAAACAAAAATAATATTTTTTATATTAAACCCCTTTTATATTTTTTAAACCCAAAACAATTTCTAACCCATTTAATCTCCCTCACCCAAAATAAATCAAACCCACAAAACAAAACAAACCCCCAATTTTCGCCCACACCAAAACAAGCCCAAAACCAAACTCCCCAATTAAATACCCATTTCCCTTTATTTCCCCCAATTCCGTCGCCTGACCCAACTCCCTCTCAACCCGCGACCCACTCGACGGCCCACCCCATTTCGTCCGGCCCAACTTACTCGATCCATCACCCATCTTCCCCTTTAAACCCCAAAACCCAAAACAAAAACAAAACAAAAAAAAAACCTAAACCTAAAAACCCTTCAACCGCCGCCACCCTACACCCCTACCCCCACGTCGCCTCCCCATACCCCTGCCACCACCAACTCCCTGCCACCAACCCTGACACCACCACACCCCTCCCATCACTTCACCATACCCATACCCCTAAAATCCGCTTCCAAAATTCAGATTTTCTTTACCTTTAATTCAAATTTCAAACTCGTTCTTGGGGGGGAAATCCACCTATAAATATCCCCCTTGTTCTTCATTTAAGGAGGTTCGAAAATCCGTCTTTGGGGGGTCCGAAAATCTATCTTTGAAGGGTCGATTCTTAGAATTTTCGGGTCATTTTTAGGTCCGAAATTTAAGAAATCCGAAATCTCCTTAAAGGTTTGGCGTTATATTTTGTTTGTGTTGTTCTTCACTAAAAAAAGGGGCAATCCGAAATCTTTGTTTGTTCTTGCATGTGTTCTTCAACTTAAAGATTCCGAAATATATGTCGAAATTATTGTTTTTTTTGTGTTGAAGAATCTGGATTTTTAGCTATTTTTACTGTTTTTCTGTCCGGGTCGGGTCAAACATCCGAAAAATCAGAAAAACAGTCCTATTCCCAGAAAAAATCAGAATTCAAAAAATCTACAACAAATCAGAATTCTAACATTTCCGAGCGGATTCGACGATTCAAAACACGCCTCGGTTCGCTACCCGGAAAAGGTTAGACTCGTTCCAATTCTTCTATATTTCTTTAAGCTTATTTGATTGTGTTGTTTATGCTTGATTTAGCATGATATTTTGCTAAGTAATGTAGTCTTGATTAATTAATATGATAATGAGACGATTTTGCTTATATAATTGTATTTATGTCGTTGAGATATTTCTGATTTGGAGTTGATACGTGATAGATGATATTGCCTCGATGTTTTGGTTAACTAATTATTGTCATTAGCTTTTGTAAGGTATCTTGGGTTCATTATTAAATGCAATACGGATAATGTAAGATTAATATGTGTTTGGAAGAGCTATGGCTTGATTAAATACTCTTAGGACACCTAGCGGATTGTTGATATTCAAATTATTGTATGTTGTGTAAGTTGTTAGTTTGGTGGCTGCCTAATAAATCAAAAAACGAGCATACTTTAATTGATTAAAATGACGATATTTACATGTTATATTCTAGATTAATATGTGCAATTTTAAAAGGAGTATGTTATCCACGTTTAATATAATAGTATGTGCGTTTGGTTTAAGTTTATGAATGTCATGTTTCTTTAAGATTAAGATGAGCTCAACGGATTTTATCATGTATGTTTACATAATTTATCTATTGGTCTTCCTTGCCTCTTTTATTCTTGTTTAAATTTAGAGCCGGTTGTGTTAGCATACGTTTATTCTTCGGCTACTTTAATATGCCAAATCTGAAAAAATAATGTCTTAAGGATATGTAAAATATATGGTCATGAGTATTCATTCCTATGTGTATTTAATGTTGTATATTTCGTGTATATATATATTAGGAATATACATGTGTTTATATTTTCGTTCCGTCTACTAATCCTTTTCTTTTCTTTTATTTACATGAAATGCATCGAGAGCTACGAAGAGTCTCGTTATGAGACTCATCATGACTTCGTCCAAAATGAAGAACTACATCTATGTTCATTGCATTCCCCGCTCTCGGAACTTCAAAACAAATAGGGTGCCGATGATATTGTCATCCGTCCTAGCCGCTACTTCTATTTATTGTCTAATTTTGTCTTTCATTATTATTTGGGTTGTAATAATTATTTAATTATGTACTGTCATTAGAATGCTTAGAATAATTAGGCCGCGAATAGATGAATGAATAGGATAGTCTAACTGCTGTTAGTTTAATTCTTAGGCTCGTTTGAATTGGAAACCAACCGCTAGCTTTATTTGTTTAGGGCCGTCTTGTGTGTTCCAAAATTAGCCTCTAGTTACTTTGTTCTATTTTTTAGGTTCGTTATGCATGCTTTAATATCTTTCAAAAAATAATTTGGCTATCTATTATTCACTTTCTTTAGTCCTAAAAAATAAGGTTTGCATTCTATCCGATTTGCAACCTTGAAAGGTTTTTCATAAAAATTGCTTCTTTTATTATTCAATTGCCAAATATGTATTTTTCTAAATAAATATAACTTCGGGCAATGATGAGGCTTAAACCTTTTATTTCATTCGAGATCAACATGTTTAGTAGGCGAGGTGACTAAAGTAACCAACAAGTTATATATTCGCAGCCTACGACATGATTATAGTGATCTTTTCTTTTTATCAGAGACCAATATGTTTAGTAGGCGAGGCAATCAAAATAGCCACATTAGTCACATGTTTGCAGCCACGACGCTATTGGAATGGTCTTTTCAAAATCTAAGTTCTGAGCCCTCCGTGATCGTAACAGCTCACTTTGCTTTTTATGCGGATTGAAGTTATGTTTTTAAAGCTGTCTCTAACCGTTTGTTCTTGATGACTTACAAGGAACAAAGTCAATGAAGGCATATATTTCTTCGGAGTTTGTCTATTTTGTTGTTTTACTTTCTTTAATTCAATTTTTATCCCCCTCTGTATTGTAATATTATTTATCGCACTTATGTAACTATTGAAATGCTTAGAATAGGTAGACTTAGAATTAATTCATACGGTAGTCTAAAGCTGAAACCCGTCGCTAGCTTATTTACTTGTAGGCTCGGTTAATTCAAACTTAGAAACCCTCCGCTAGTTTATTTATTTTAGGCTCGTCATACATATTTAAAATTTTCAAAACAAATTTTGATCATCTTCTATTTATTTTATTAATTGCACAACTAAAAAATGATTTTCAAAAATTACTCCTTTGGCATTACAAATGAATTGCTTTTCTCCTTATTATTGTCACAAATGCATACATGCATCTCTTTCATTAATTATTTGCAAACATCTTTTTAACTTCGTACTTTAAACATGCATTTTTCTTAGTGTAATATTAACCTGAGTTTGACCGGATAACCGCAAGTTAGCGGATCTTAAAGGATGCCTAACCCCTTCCCTTTAGGATAATAAAGAACCCTTACCTAGAATCTCATTAGTTTCGCAGACCTTAAAATTGGAGTTACATTGCAGCGTTTAGTTAATATTTAGGTGTCCTAATTCACCGTAAAAATAATTAGGTGGCGACTCCTCAACCCTCAATTCTTTACCCAGGAATCACCCAGACGTCTGTGCTCCGCTTTGACCCGAGCAGGTCAAAAATCGGGCGCGACAGACATTCTACTATAAATAGAGAGGCTACTACAGAGTATCGACATCCAGAACCAGAAAGTAAAAATACCAAGAGAGCTCTCGGGATTTCATCTCAGAAATATGGATTACCAGTATTGCCTGAGTATGTTGACAACATTCTGTCCAATATTACAACTGTTGTTTAGATTCTAGATTAGTTTTGTATGGAGCGATTGTAATGAGAGGTTGTCTATGTCTACTTAGTTATATTTTTCATGCAGAAGTCATTTGCGACATCAACTTTTAATTCCTTTCTGTTTATCTTGTAAATCTGTAAAGAAAGAAATTTATATATTTGTATATAATACATTACAATACATTTGGTCATTGACCATCATAAGTTATATATATTATATAACTTATGAAAATTTAAAACATTTGTGTTCTTTAAATTTCTGCAGCATTTACTCTTCAAAGTTTTCTGTTTTTCTAAAGTGTTGTTACTGGTGTCGGATGACATAATTTCCGACATTCGAAAACAGAATTGGCATTCGAGTTTATTTCATTTTATTTTTATTGTTCCATAGTCTCCTTCAAGTGTATCAGAGCCGACACTTAACACAATAAAGGCTTGGTCCTGTTGTCATAATCTATGGATCCGGCAAATCCAACTATTGGTAGGCTTCCTATTTTAGATGGATCAAATTATGCCTATTGGAAGATTCGCCTACGTTCTCATATCAAATCAATTGATGTTAGGGCATGTAGATCTATAACCAATGGGTATGTTGTTCCCAATGTTGCCACCGGATGAGGAATGTGACATTCTTGTTAAACCTGAATCCGAATGGACTACATAAGAAATCAATAATGCTAGCTTTAACGAAAAAGGCTGAAATGAAATTTTTGGATGAGTTGATATGTATATGTTCAAACTCATTCAAAACTGCTCCACGGCTAACGATGCATGAGATACTTTACAAATTCATTGTGAAGGTAGCTCAAGTGTTTGTCGAACAAAGCTACGCATGCTCATGAGTAAATATGAATGTTTAAGAATGGAAGAAACGGATGATATTAAATCTTATTTTGAAAAGTTGATTGACATCTCAAATGAATGTCAAGTGCTTGGTGAACCATTAACCAACACTCAACTTGTTGAAAAGACTCTCCGTTCTCTTCTTGAAAAGTTCAATTTAAAGATTTGTGCTATTGAAGAAGCTCACAATCTTTCCACAATGGACCTTCATACATTGATGAGCATTCTCAAAACTTATGAGATGAACATTGAGAATCAAAAGAAATTGTATAAAAGCAAGAATGTAGCACTTCAAGTTTAATCTTCGGAGAGTCAAATCGAAGAAGATGATGAGAATCTTGAAGAAATTGGTGATGGTGCAAATGTTTCCTTACTCACTTGAAAATACAATTCGATGGTGAGGAAGTTCTACAATGAGAGAAATCAATCTAAATCTAAAGAGCACCATAATCAAGTCTTCAATCAAAAGCCCACTAGATTCCTTCCAAATGTACAAAAAAGAAATCAACTAAGAAGAACTAACTCAGATCATACCAAATTTGATCCCAAACAACTTGAGTATGTGCAGTGTCATGCATGCTCGCGTTGCGGTCACTATTCTAACGAATGTGCAAACACTCTTAGAAAATTTGGTAAGAACATATGGGTTTCTCTTAGTGATGATGAAGGAGAAGAGGAAGGAGATCGTAAAATTGAAACATAAGCAATGTTGGCTACTATTTTCGAACAGTCTCTATCGAATAATGAAGATGTCGTATACAATGTTGTCTCAGATGCCACGACATTTGCTCCAACATCAGCAACGACATCAACATCCTCAGCGACATCCGAAAGGTATGAATTCTTTAACTATTCTGATGTTAATTGCTTTATTGGTTCTAATTCTGTTAGTGAGACTGATTGTATGGATCAAGTTGAATGCAAAGATGATATGATTAATGAATTACAAAGTATTTGTAAAGTATTATTAATTGAATCCAAGCAGCTTGACAAAATGGTAAAATCTTTAACTCATGAGAATTTAGTATTAAAAGGCACGATAACCCGACTTGAGGTCGCACTTACCAAAAATGATATTAAATTTGGTAAGATCTGTGCAAAAATGGATTTAGCCGAAGCAACCTTCCGTAAGCTCAACACGAGGACTTCGAAATTGAATGAGATACTCAACTTTAGTAAACTTTCACATGCAGGAATTGGGTACAAAAACTCTCTTAAAACCATATGCTCTAATCTCTTAGATAAAAATGAGAAAATATGCTTTGTAAAAGAAAAAAGGATGAATAATAGGTTCTCATATATGTCAAAGAATATGAAGTTTGTGTGTCATCATTGTAACTCCCCTTGACACTTAAAACCATATTGTTTCAAACTTCAAAATTCTATGAGCAAAATGTTGCTTAAAATGTTGTCCAACATTCCGGATAACAATCGAAGCAACATTTCTGAGCCAAAAGGTAAAAATGTTTTAAGAGAGTTTGGGTTCCTAAAAAGGATGTAACATGTAATATTTTTATAACTACATTAAGAACTAACATTTCAGGTTCTTGGTACTTTGATAGTAGATGTTCTCGCCACATGACAGATACATAAGGTTTTCTAAAGAACTATTAGTCATTCAATGGAGAAAACGTGTCTTATGGAGGTGGCAGTAAAAACAAAATAATTGGAAAAGGGATCTTAGATGTTCCTGGATCTCCAGCCTTAAGAAATGTCTTACACGTTGAGGGCTTAATGACTAATTTGATTAGTATAAGTCAATTGTGTGATGACGATTTTGAGGTAAAATTTAATAAGAATGCATGTAAAGTAACGAATAAAGCAAATATATGTGTCATTACATGTACAAGAACATGTGACAATTGCTATCTTGTTGTAATATAAGAAACATGCAATAATGCTAAGGTCGAGGACACAACACTATGACATCAAAAGTTGGGGCATGTCAACTACTGTAATTTAGAAAAATTGGTCTATATGAAGCGGTTAGAGGCATACCCAAACTTAGCCATAAATGCAGAACTGTCTGTGAAGATTGTTTGAAAAGTAAGCAAACCCGTGTCTCTCATAATGTTGTCCAACACGACGGACAACATTCAGGTACGTCTCACTATTTTCAATCGCTACATATGGATTTAATGGGTCCAATTGAAGTAGACAGTCTAGGAGGCATGAGGTATTCCTTTATGATAGTAGATGATTTTTCTAGATATTCTTAGATATATTTTTGAAAGAAAAATCACAAACGTTTGACATGTTTAAAATCTTGCACTCTAGAATTAGAAATTTATTCTATTCTCCTATTTTTCGGATTAGATCCGACCATGAAAAAGAATTTGAAAATAGTTCATTCACAAATTTTTGTGGGAAAAAGGAAATTTTCCATGAGTTTTCTGCCTCCAAAACTCCTCAACAGAATGGGGTTACAGAACAGAAGAATAGGACATTGCAAGAAAGGGCTAGAGTGATGCTTAGTTCTAAACATTTGTCAAAATATTTATGGGCAGAAGCCTTGAGTACTGTTAATCATATCGCTAATAAAGTCTATTTAAGTTCAGGAACAAAGATGACACCCTATGAGATTATAAATGGAAAGAAACCAAACTTGCGTTACTTTCATAATTTTGGGTGTATTTGTTATATGTTAAATGACAGGGAGCATTTTGCAAAATTTGACTCTAAGAGTGATAAATGAATTTTTGTTGGCTATTCACAAAATAGTAGGGCTGGCCAGTGGACCGGGCTCGGGTCTGGCGGGGTCGGGGCGGGACGGGAGAAGGGATCGGGGCAGATGCAGTGGGAGTCAGCGGGACTTGCTCCAATCTGTCCCGATCCCGATCCCGATATCCGGGGAGTTGGGGCTCGAGCGGGTCCGGTGGGTTTTCCTTTTTTTTAAAAAAAAAAAAAACATATGTATAAAAAAAACTCAATAAATAAAATAAGATAGTGTAATAAAAACATCACAAGACTGTTTTTGTGCCTCTTATATTATTTAATAGACATATGATTTTTTCGTAATACAAAATTACAAATACAATTGTCTAAAATCTAAATTGCAACTTTGTGGTGTTGTCCAAAAGTTGCAAAAAAAAATTACATTCTCAATAAAACTTGTTCTAATTGCTTGATGATTTCATGTGGTTCTTCGGTTGGAATTGGTATTTGTTGGTCAAATTGATCCACGTTGCTTCCACTACCTTCGGTTAAGATTTCGTTGTAGTTTTCATCTTCTTCTTCGTTGATCTCCGGTTGATCGCACCTTCTCCGCTCCGCTCGTATCCAATCTCTGAATAATACTGCAATTTCCAAGCTGTCTCCGGCTAATGAGTGTCTGTGGTCTCCTATTTGATATCTGCCGGCAGAAAAAGCGCTTTCAGACGCAGTTGATGACGCTTGAATGTTCAAAACATCTCGGGCCATCAATGAAAGTGTCGGAAAGGTCTTCTCATTCCCCCTCCAGTATTTCAGCAAGTCTTCATGTCCATCTTCATTGATAACTTCTTGATACGGTACAGAACCCTGCACAATAAAAATATCCAACTCGCTAATTTGGTTAGTAGTAGAGGTACGACCGCACATTCTATTTCTGAGGCTTTCAATACTAGCCGCAGAAACAACATGTCATTTGTGAGGTTGTGTTGAAGATGAAGAAGACGGTATGGAAGCCGGTAAGTTACTAGCATTTTCTTGTTGATAAAATCTATATTTTTTTTTGCATTGGTGTTCTACGCTAGACAACACTTCTTCTTTAGTTTGACTTTGTTCAATAGGTGGTGGGTGATTTAGATTTTTGGAACTTGGAGGTGGTAGTACTTCTATACAATCGTAAATAGTTTCAATTAGTGATTTAGTACCGTCTATTTTAATAGTAGGATTTAATACAGAACCAATAATATAAATAGTGGGAATAGGAATAAAATATTTTTTTATTTTGACAAACATTTTTTTAATAGCTGCCTTATAAGCTGGGTTTTCCATATATTCACTAAGTAATAAAAATATTAGAGTTATATAAAACAACATAGTTGAAATAGTAGGATAATATATACCGGAAAATTCTTTTGTTGCTTGAAAAAATTTCTCTAAAAATACAATAAGTTCGGAAATTTTTACCCAATCACTATCTAAAATCATATCAGCTGGATTTTTATTATGAGAGTTAAAAAATAAAGTTATAGGTATTCTATAGTCATAAGCAACAAGTAGTTGCTCGTATAAAGAATTCCACCTAGTGGATACTTCTTGTGGAATTTTTCTATAAGGTAGTCCACAATCGTGACAAGTTTTTTTATATTCTTTTCTACGTTGTACTTTATTACTTTTAAAAATAAAGTTTATAGCAAATTGTATTTTACTAAGAATGTCTTCAAAAAGTGATAGACCATCCTTTACAATTAAGTTATATATATGGCACGCACATTTTATATGAAAATGATCTGAAAAAGATGGAGTTAAACTATTTTTTAAAATTGTAATTGCGTAATTGTTAGAAGAAGCGTTATCTAATGTAATAGTCATAATTTTATCGGTTATTCCGTAATAATGACACACTTGATAAATATTATCTGCAATAAAAGTACCAGTGTGCCTATCATCTATATATCTATACGCTAAAATACATTTTTGCATAGACCATTTATAATCTATCCAATGACAAGTTACAGTTAAATAATCATGGTCGTTAGTACTACGACCTATATCAGACGTGATAGATACTTTGCCATTAAAATGATATAATGAAAAACGTAAATATTGTTGATATTCATGCGCGAATTTAAATACATCTCTCTTAACAGTTGATCTAGGAAAACCGTTAAAAGCAGAATTATATATATCTCTAATGTAATGAATAAAACCGGGAGATGAAGGAAATGAAAAGGGCAAACCCTCCACAGCAACTAATTTTGATATTGCTTCCCTATCTCTATGTTTATTGTATTTAGAGCCTACAATTTCCCAGTCATAGGGTTAATTTGACCACAGACTTGGTCCGGGGACGACGTCGATGTGAACCTTGTCCAGATGGAGCGGGCGTTTGCGCACCCGGTTTTGAAGCCTGGTATTGGGCATACCTAGCTGGATGAGCACTTACTACGTGTCTAATTAAACCCCCCCGTCCCACCCTGACCTTTTCCAGTTTTAAATTTTAAAACATTTTTACAAATTTTACATATAGCTACTTGATTCTCTACGTCCCTATCAAAAAATGTTCATGCATCTGATTTTAATGGTCGTTTTGCTGGACCTCGTCTCATACTAGGGGGAATAGGAGGTATTTCAGTTGAAGGTGCACTCGTGGGTGTGTTGTCATCAACATTAGTGGGTGTATCATCTAGATCATCATCTAAATTAAAGTCTTCTTGAGTTCCAGAAAATAGCTCCTGGTCTAAATCTAATGGTATTGTAGGAAAATGTTGAGTATCAACAAAATCATCATGTGTAGGAATAAGATGACTAGAAGAAGTACCCTTGCCCTGGTTGCCCCTACTAGAAGAAGCACCCTTACCCTTACCCTTAAACATACCTTTTAATCCTTTCATTTTAATTATGATAATAAATAATTAAAGACAATAAAATTAAGTGCGCTAAATAAAATAAACAGACAATAATAATTTAATGAAGGAACGAATGTACCAAACGCCGACGTAACGTCGACGTGTAATCGAGAGGTTGAAAATTGAAACTTTGCTCGATGGAAGATCCTCAAGCTAGTTGCCAACTTCACTCCCAATTCCCAAATGAATAAATAAAATTGAATATTTAGTAAACAATGTAGACTTGTAGAGAGATATATTAAGAGATTAGAGAGATTGTAGGAAGATTTGTGAGAAAGATGAAGAGAAAATGAGTTATTTATAGTTGGAAAATTGGATTAAAGTGTAAATATAATAACTTATGGGTTAAAAATAAATATTAAGGGGTAGGGGGGTTGGGGGAGGGGGGAGGCCTAAAATGGTCGTTGGTGCAACAGCCATATTTGCAAAAGGGGGACAAAGGGCGGGGTCGGGGTCGAGCTCGGGACGGGGTCGGGGTCGAGCTCGGGACGGGGTCGGGGTCGAGCTTGGGACGGGGTCGGGTCGGGCGGGCCTGGGGCGGGCTCGGGTCTCGTGGGACGAGACATTATCCCGTCCCGAGTTCGAGGCCCGCCAACGTTTTTTTTTAGCGGGATCGGAGCGGGGTCGGGACGGGGTCGGGTCAGGGTCGGGCCGTCCCGGCCCACTGGCCACCCTTACAAAATAGTCATGCTTATCGAGTATACAATCTGAGATCCAGAACTGTACAAGAGTCTGTAAATGTTATCTTTGAAGATCCTTCTGATGTTTCAGGAAAAACTATTGAAAATAACATTATAGATACAGTGGAAAGTCCACAGATTGTAGAAGAATCGGATGTTGCCACAAATGTTGCCACACCTGAAGCAACATCCAAAATAGCAATAGAGACCACATAGGCCACAGATGAGGAGTCAAGTGCTGAATTGTTAGACCACGTTCATAGGGGTCCCTCATCAATGATTAGGAAGAATCATCCAATGGGCCAAATGATAGGGAGAGGTTTTGAAGGAATTAGAACAAGAGGCAAATAACCACTCAACTATAGAGAAATAGTAAGGTATGTGTGTATGTCAACCATATACCAATAGGTTAGTATTTCTTATTTTATATCTACATTAAATACTGTGAAATTTATTATTCGATATGTTGTTGGAACATGTGGGTTGAGAATCTGATATTCGAAAGACACTAATCCTAACTTAATAGAATTTAGTGACTCGGATTGGCCTGGAGATGTGGATGATAGAAAAAGTATAAGTGGAGGATGTTTTTATCTTGGCAATAACCTTGTTTCATGGTATAGTCGTAAATAAAACTGTGTCTCACTTTCAACTGCTGAATCTGAATATGTAGTAACTGAAAGTTGTTGCTCTCAATTAATATGGCTACGACACATGTTAGACGACAATGGATTTACTAGCAACATTTTGATTTTGTACTGTGATAATTTGAGTGCTATAAATATTTCTAAAAATCCAGTTCAGCACTCACGTACAAAACATATTGATATTAGACATCATTTTTTAAGAGATTTAGTTGAAAAACAGCTAGTTCAAATTGAACATGTTGACACTCTTCATCAACTAGCTGATATTTTTACAAAAGCTTTGGACCATGAGAGATTTTCTAGTTTAAAGAAATCTCTTGGTCTTTGTAATCTCTAAAAATGCATTTTTGGTGAATGTCGGCTGAAATGTTGTCTAACATTTTGGGTGACATTTACCTATGTTATATCACTAACTGATTATTGTTGTTGTATGGTGCATAACATTTGGTCACACAAGCATGATCCTTCAATAAAAATATGTTATCAAAGTGATACCGTTCTCTGCGATGATATATATATATATATATATATATATATATATATATATCATAAAAAGAGAGTATCAAAATAAGGCAAATCCTTTACCAATATTTGACAACTGTGAAAAATGGACAAAATCCGTAAAAAGATAATGTTCCTATTCTATAGGAGTATCGAGTGCTTCAAAAGAGATTTGAGAATACCATAAAAGTATTCTTATTTTTGACACGAAAAATTCTTTTATATAAGTTATATGATTAGATCAAGGACACGATGGAAAATATTATATTGGTCCAGTGGTCAAACTCATAAAGTGCATATAAAATGTGTCTTGATTTGTTGCCAAATCTGAAAGTTCTTGTGGGATCAAAATACTTGTGTCATCCAAAATATTGCTAACATTGTTGTTGACATTTTCAGAATGTGATATGTGTTGGGATGTTGTTCTTATCTGATTTTTGAAATATCAGATTTTACTCCCTATTATATGCCTTGTTTAATGAAATTTCAGAATTTAAAATGATAAGATTAAATTTTATTCCTACCGTGATGTTTATTTTAGGTGCCAGTTATTGTGTAAAATTGAAACACCTAAAAATAAGGGATTTTTGTTGCTAAGAAAAAGTTTGCTATGTATATAAATATTCCTCTCATTTTCTATTATTTTATCATTTCCGATTTTCCCACAAAAAAAGGAAGAAAAACCACATCGGGTATACATCTACCTACCTAACCGATGTAATCACCAAACCAAGCTCCAATCTCTATCAGAAACCCTAACTTCTCAAAACCCTCTCCCAAATTTTCACAATGTCAGAACAAATGTCATCTAACATCCACTCCAACGCTCCAATGAGCACCCCTCCAATGAATACGGATGCTTCCGAGCACAATGATCCCCAGCAAACAGAACAGTCATCCTCTTCCTCCAATCTCCCAGAAAACCCATGTACAACAATAGTGTTTAAAGGTTTTGATGAACCTTCAGATATTAGCTATCCTGGAGATGATAATAACCCTATAGATGTTGATGAAACTATTGATTTTTCATCTTTGGGTAAAAGGCCAAAGTCCTCTACCTTCCATACTCGTCGATCGAGTAGAGTTTTTGAGAAAATAGTCCAAGAAGGACCGAGTAACAAAAGGTCTAGATATGAAACATCTATATCCTCTTACTCAAGCAGTGAAAGTGAAGATACAGACTATGTGCTTTCAACAGAGAAGAGTGAAGAAGAATCATCTGCTTTAGTGCAACCAAATGTGTCTCAATAAAGGGAAGTCCCAGACGACACTCATTTAAAACAATTCTTTCCAAAGGGAGTTCTCAGACCTGCAAAGTCTAGTGCTGCTCCAAATGTTGCCCCTGATGCCACAACATCTCAGGATATATTTCAGCCAACATCTACAGAGACACATACAACAACATCCTCCAGCAGTACCGAATCCACCGATTCAGACTTTGAGGTATCTGCTTACTCAGATAAATTCTATTCTAAAACTAACTATGATATTTGGGACTGTTACAAGAATAGAGTAATCAGGCCTGAGAAAGTAATTGATATTGCCTCTTGTACTGAATATGGACAGGTAGAATTCTTAAAGGACAGACAACTCCTAGGATTTGTCACTGAAAAAGGACCATATGTTGATAATGTAGTAAAGATGTTTTACGCTAATCTGAGCCCTATTATAGAGAAGAAATTTGAGAAGGTATATCTCTACAACAAGGTCTATCTATTTACACCTTATATTATAAATCAATGTATGAGACTAGATGCAGAGATAATGTTAGAGAAGTAGAACAGGTCATAGACAATAGGGATGAAGTGATTGAATATCTCACTGGAGGTATGATGAAGAAGTGGATCCCTAGATGTCCAGCCTCCAATCTAACATCCATGTTTTCCACCCTCCACAAAATTGCTATTCACAATTGGCTTCCTTCAATGAATGACTCAATTGTGACATCTGAATAAGCCACATGTTGTATAAAGTTGGAAAAGGTTTGAAAGTTGATTTGGGAAATGAAATTTCATCAAATTACCAACTTGGCTGAGAAAGAATCAACATCAATCCTTCCCTTTCCCTTTTTGATCTACAAAGTATTAACTACTCAAGGTTTGAGCCTAAGAGAGAAGACATTTTAGGGAAGACTCCTGAGCTTTACACAGTAAACAAAGTAATTTTGAAGAGCAAGGACAGAGTCATCGACTTGCCTTGGAAGAAGGAAGCTGAAAGTGAAAATGTTGCCAGAAATGTCACCAACATTCTGGGCAACACTGCTCCAGGACAGTCTACACTGTCTACAAAATGGCTTGTGGATCAAATTGGAAAAATCAACCAACAGATTTCTAAGGTTGATGTTGCAAGAAATGCCCTGATACAAGATAGAGACCATTTCAAGATGCTACTTTCTTCACAAAAAGGGGGAGATGATGCTGATGCAGGGGGAGAAAGCTAAAGGATGTTGTGCAGATGAAGTTGAAGTTGTTATGTACGAGTAGAAAGATGATGCTGCTGTATGATGAGCAAAGAGGGAGCTGTTGCTGTTGTCGATGTTGTATGAGGATCTTTAGTAGATTGATATTGATATCTATTGACAATGAATATTTTTGTTTGTGGTTTGTATATATTGGATGATATGTGATATGTGTGCTCATATTTTTTCTTTTCTAATCCTATGAATCGGTATACACGTGTTTGCTTGTATGACATCACAATTTAAGTGGGAGCATGACCTTGAAATTGTTGATCACAGATGTCGGACAACATTTGTGAACATCCTAAGTCAACTTTACATTTTAATGAGTTTTGTGAAGAAAGGCAAAAAGGGGGAGATTTTTAATGTTGGATTTGGTGTTGTGATATTTCACCCAACATATCTCCTAAAGTATTGATATGAATGTGTAAGTATGTTGGGACAAATGTTGCACAACATTAGGACCAACATTTTTTTAATAGATTTTGCCTTACTTCACGCGACGCAGTAATATTTGTGTAAATATTACTCTGAGGTAAAAATGACTTGGCAAGGTAAAAATGAGCTGGTAAAAAATGAGTGAGGACTAAGTCAAAAGTTGTTGCTTGTCGTGAGGATCAAGCCAAAGCTGTTGAGATTATTACTCCCTGATCTTCTCTAACCAATCCCACCAGCAGTCCACCTTTCCTCAACTTTCACAACTGATCGATGAGCTTTTCAAGGAATACATTCTACTATAAATAGAGAGGCTACTACAGAGTATCGACATCCAGAACCAGAAAGTAAAAATACCAAGATAGCTCTCGGGATTTCAACTCAGAAATCTGGATCACCAGTGTTGCCTGAGTGTGTTGACAACATTCTGTCCAACATTACAATTGTTGTTTAGATTCTAGATTAGTTTTGTGTGGAGCGATTGTAATGAGAGGTTATCTATGTCTACTTAGTTAGATTTTTCAGGCAGAAGTCATCTGCGACTTCAACTTTTAATTCATTTTCATTTTATCTTGTAAATCTGTAAAGAAAGAAATTTGTATATTTGTTTATAATATATATACAATACATTTGGTCATTGATCATCATAAGTTATATTATATATATAACTTATGAAAAATCTAAAACCTTTGTGTTCTTTAAATTCCGCTGCTTTTACTCTTCAAAGTTTTCTGTTTTGTTAAAGTGTTGTTACTGGTGTCGGACGACATAATTTTCGACATTTGGAAATAGAATTGACATTCGAATTTATTTCATTTTGTTTTTATTGTTTCATAGCCCCCTTCAAATATAATAGCGCACACAATTTTGTGACTAAGTTGTTATATATAATTGATAAAATTCAATGATGATTCGTGAAATTAACCCCGATTGCACCTAATATATATTATCTCACATGAATGTAGATTCAATCTTGCAAGCAGCAGGCAACAAAGCATGTAACAGTAATCGTAACTGCCTCAACACTTGCTGTCCAGGATTGTTGCCTGTCTGTCTTCAACACGAATGTATTTGTGTGTACGTGCAGAATAAATTTGCAAGACGTATGATGAGTGAAACATGCCCTTCACCAAGCATAATGAATTTAATTATTTATTATATTATCGAGAGTAATTATTCATTATTAATAGATTTTTTTAAAATATTCTTTCATTAATTATATTAATTGTATATCTCCTATTTTAGGTAGAATTGTAATTCTTTTGTAATTTGGTTAATTAGTTACCTAGTTTGTATCAAAGTAAATATTCTTGTAAACTTATATATATTGTAAATCATTCATCAATAAACATCAAGGAACATATTCATTTATGGTATCAGTAGCCTAAAGCTACAAACCCTACCGTAGCCGCCGATACACCTTCTCAGCCGCCACCCTTTTTTTCATGTCCGCACCTAGCCCACGTCGGAACCGTAGCCGCCGACCTCTCTCGGCCGCCCACTCCCTCTTTTACCCACGATAGAACTCTAGTTTTTTTGACCATTCTCCCTCCCCATTTCTCCTAAATTTCCTCTTCCATGACTGACAAAACCAAATTCCATCATGCACTTGTCGTAAACAACATTAAAAACTTCATTCCTGTGACTCTTGAGATGGAAAATGATCAATACTCCTCGTGAGCGGAGCTTTTTAAGATCCATTGTAGTGTTTACGAAGTTATTGACCATATCATCCCTTCCACGCTGAAGTCTACAGACATACCATCACCTTTGACTTCTGATGATGCACTCTAGTCTCGTTTGGACGCAGCCGTCCTCCAGTGGATGTACGACATGATATCTAATGATTTGTTGCACACCATCATTGAGATCGACGCCACTTCCCGCCAAACGTGGGAATATTTGGAAAGTATTTTCCACGACAACAAAACTCAACGAGTGTTATACCTTGAAAATTAGTTCAAGGACGTTCATCAGGATGATTTCCCAAACGTGTATGCTTATTATCAAGAACTCAAGATGCTTGTCGACCAACTATCCAACGTCGGCGCACCAGTCACTAATCAACGATTGGTCATGTAACTTATTGCAGATTTGAACGAATCCTATGATGGCATTTCCACCATCCTTCAGCAATGCACGTCGTTACCTCCATTTTATGAGGCCCATTGGAAGCTCATCCTTGAGGAAACCAAGAAAATCAAGCGCAGCACCACTCGGGCCAGTATTTCTGACGCCGCCCTCACCACCACCGTCGGACTCTCCGCCGACGGCTAGGCCTCCCATTCCAGTAACCAGAACCATCGGTCAGAAGACCCGCAACAGTCCACTTCCACCCATAACAACCGCCAGAGTAGGCAGTCCGACAACAACGGAGGTGGGAAGGGTAGTCCCACTGGCTGGAAACAACCTACATCGACTGTGGTAGTGGCAGCAGCCTCCATCGTGGGCTGCCAACCCGTCGTGGGCCGTGTGGGGCCCCATCATCATGGACCTCCCCTCCTTTCCCGTATCCGACATCCTCGTGGACTCCACCTCTGAATCGACAGGCCCAACCTGCCATACTTGGCCCACGTCCACAACAGGCCTACACAGCACAGGCCCCCCGCCATCGACTTATGCATCGATTTATGCACCGACTCCAGACGAAAATTGGTATATGGACACATGCGTCACATCTCACATGATGTCATCACAAGGTACTCTCTCATCTTATTCCAAATTGAGTAATTTAAATTAGAATATTATTATTGGTAGTGGACAAGGCATTTTTATATGTGGTTATGGTTATTTCTCCATATCCCTACCACATCCACCACTAATCTTAAAAATGTTCTTTATGCCTCTAAACTCATTAAGAATCTAATCTATGTGTGATGTTTTACAACTGACAATTGGGTTTCCCTTGACTTTGATCCTTTTGGTTTTACTGTAAAGGATTATACGACAGGGAGATGAATAATGAGTTGTGACAACACCGGATATCTCTACCATATTTCAAACGTTGTCAATAATCAAGCCTCTGTCCATCAACCTTTGTTGCTCTTTCGTCTTCTCTATGGCATTCTAGATTAGGACATTTGGGAGACTCTATTTTATGCTCCCTTAGAAAAAATAATTTTATTAATCGCAACCGTATTTCTAGGATTCCTATATGTGAATCTTGCATTTTTTGGGAAACATGTCAAATTGCCATTTTCTGCATCCACAAAATATACTTTAATACCTTTCGATATCATACATAGTGATTTGTGGACATCCCCTATTTTGAGTACGGCTGACCATCGATATTATGTGTTGTTTTGGACGATTGTTCCAACTTTCTACGGACTTTTCTAATTGAAAATAAATCCCAGGTCTACCTCATTTTTTCTTGATTTAGTGCTTTCGTAAAAACACAATTTGAAAAGACCATTAAATATTTTCAATGTGACAATGACAGAGACTTTGATAATAACCAATTCAAATAGTTTTTCTCCAAAAAAGGTCTTACCTTTCAATTTTCCTGCCCTCACACATCCTCCCAAAATGGTAAAGCCGAACGGAAAATCCGAACCATAAACAACTTGATTCGTGCCCTACTTGCTAACGCCTCAATTCTGGCATTACGCACTCTCCATGGCCACCTATCTCCTAAACATAATTCCAAACAAGTCTCTAGCTCAACGGTCGCCCACCCAAGATTTGTTTCATAGGAATCCCTCCTACCAACACTTGCGTATATTTGAATGTCTTTGTTACCCTATCCATCCAACCACTCACAAACTCCAACCCCGATCTTCCTCGTGTGTATTTCTGGGTTACACTGCCAATCATCGTGGTTACTCGTGCTATGACTTTTCAAGCCGTAAAATTATTATTTCACGTCATGTCCTATTTGATGAGTCTCAATTCCCCCTTAGCCTCTCTACACTCGCCACCTCGACATTCCTACGACTTCCTAGATGATGGCCTAAATCCTCTTTTAATTCATCATTTACATAGTGTGTCGTCCCATACCTCGGCACCTGCCACCACATCGGCTAGTCCAGGACTAGCTGCCCACTCGGTTCTGCCGATTGTGGCCCAGAATAGCCCACCTCAGGGTGATTCCGCAGCCATCTCTCGGCAAACCGAGGTTCGGCCAGCTAGTACCATCACCCTTGCCCTTCTTTCTCTTCCTAACAGTCCCGCAGTAAACCCCCCTCCCGTTTCGCGTCACGAGACACACTCTCGAACCATAGAAACCCATGCCATAAACAGAATTCATAAACCTAAACGATTGTTTAACCTTTCCATTTCAGTTGTCCCTTCCCCTCTCCATCGTAACCCAAAGGATGCCTTGTCCGACCCTAAATGGAAAGCTGCAATGATTGACAAATATAATGCTCTTATTGATAATAAGATGTGGGAGCTAGTACCCCATCAACATGATTCTAACATTATTCATTCTTTGTGGATTTCTAGACATAAAGAAATCTGATGGTTCTTTTGAGAGGTACAAGGCTCGTCTTGTAGGTGATGGCAGGTCTCAACAGGTGGGAGTGGACTGTGATGAAACGTTCATCGTGGTCGTAAATCCCACAACCATATGAACCATCCTCAGCATTGACATATCCAAGTCTTGGCCCATTCATCAACTTGATGTCAAGAATGCCTTCTTACATAGAGATCTTCATGAAACGATATATATGCATCAGTCTATGGGTTTCAGGGATCCTATTCATCTGGATTATGTGTGTTTGTTACGTAAATCATTGTATGGACTGAAATAAGCTCCTCGAGCATGGTACCAGCGGTTCGCCGATTATGTCTCCTCTATTGTTTTTTCACACTGCAGATCCGATCATTCCTTGTTCATCTACAACAAGGGTACATACATGGCTTACCTATTATTATATGTTGATGACATCATCCTCACTACATCATTCGATGCTCGCGCCGGTCTATTATGTCTCTACTTTCATCTGAGTTTGCTATGAAAGATCTGGGCCCTTTGAGTTATTTCTTGGGCATCTCTATCACTCGACATTATGGCGGCCTATTTCTATATCAGAAGAAGTACACCGAAGATATCCTTGACCGTGCAGGCATGGCATCTTGCAAACCATCCCACACGCCTGTAGACACCAATTCCAAGCTCAGCGTTGATTTCAGCCCTTCATATTCAGACTCGACTCACTATCGTAGCCTAGATGGGGCCCTGCAGTACCTCACATTCACGAGACCAAACATATCCTATGACGTTCAACAAATCTGCTTGCACATGCATAGTCCACCAGAAGCACACATGCATGCCCTCAAACGTATTTTATGATACGTCCAAGGTACACTTCACTTCGGATTACATCTATACAGGTCTTCGCTTATTGGTCTCAATGCTTATTTTGATGCTGACTGGGGTGGATGTTCTGACACCCGACGCTCCACGTCTGATTATTGCATTTTCCTCGGAGATAACCTATTGTATTGGTCTTCCAAAAGGCAACCTACACTATCCCGATCCAGTGCAGAAGCAGAGTACAGAGGTGTCGCCAACGTCGTCTTTGAGTCTTGTTGGATCTGTAACCTTCTACTTGAGCTTCACTGTCCGATTCAAAAGGCAACACTGGTCTACTGCGATAATATTAGTGCGATTTATCTTTCTGGCAATCTCGTCCAACATCATCACACTAAACACATTGAGATGGACATTCATTTCGTTCGGGAAAAAATGGCTCGTGGTCAAGTTTGTGTCCTTCATATTCCTTCCAGATATCAGATTGCCGACATCTTCACCAAAGGACTTCCGCGCATACTATTTGATAATTTTCGAGCCAGTTTCAGTGTTCGTGAACCTCCCGCTTCGACTGCGGGGGCGTAATAGAATATTTTCCAATGTTCTTTCATTAATTGTATTGATTGTATATCTCCTATTTTAGGTAGAATTATAATCATTTTGTAATTAGGTTAATTAGTTACCTAGTTTGTATCAAAGTAAATATTCTTGTAACCTTATATATATTGTAAATCATTCATCAATAAAAATCAAGGAACATATTTCTTTAATTATTATTGCATCAATAATACCAACTATTTGGGTTCTTATTGCAAGTATTTTCTTGATAAGCATTTTCTATTATTTAAATATCTTTATACCATGCATAATTTATTTTTCTAAAAGAATAGTACCTTCCAATAAGCAAGATTTTCAGGTACTTCCAAAATTTTGTTGATGAGTTTCTCTTGAAAATGAAGAAGTAGAAATATCGTTTTTTTGGACATGCGTTTAACTAAGAAAAAATAGCGATTAATGGCCAAATATAGACATAAAAAACGAAAGGATGTAGCGGAGCTTAGAGCTCTGGAGAACCTAATGAATGAAACGGAGTCCTGAGCGGACAATTGGATAAAAATGCACCGGTACCTGGATCAGGCTTTTCGGTACATGCAGCAAGATTGGCAGCAAGTAGAAGGGGTCTTCACAAGCACACTGATTCGGATTCGAGTGCAGTTAGGGGTCGTTTGGTAGGGTGTATAAGAATAATGCTAAATAAGGTGTATTAGTAATAATGATATTAGTAATGCTGGTGCTAGTAATGCTGATATTAGTTATGCAGTGATTATTTTTTATCCATCGTTTGGTTTGTTGTATTAGAAATAACATGCATTACATAATTTTTAAAAATAATTAGTTGTTTACAAAATACCCTCCATACTATACTTTTTGAGGGACTTTATGAGCAATTGTGTCTTTAACCATGCTAATGCATGCATTAAAATTCATTGCATTGCTAATACCATGGTTTGCTAGGTATTAGTTATGCATAGCATAATACCAAATAGGGTGTAAACTAATACAAACATTAATTACACATAGAATGAAAAAATGCACCAAACAAAGTATTATTAATATACAAACCTAATGCATGCATTATATTCTCTAATACACTCTACCAAACGACCCCTAATAGTTCACTACAGAAGCCTGCAGAGCCTGATTTCTCAGTTGATGAAGAGTAACTTAAAAGAGCAAAAAGATCATCATACTAATATACACGTCAAACAAGTATACAAATGTAAGATGTGCTTTATATGTACATTGGGATTTTAAAATTATTTGTTAAAATTTGAGATAAAGTAGAAACTCTCTTATTGCTTAGAAGAGGCAAGGGAAAAAAAAGAAAAGTGTAAAAGAGGAGAAGAAGCAAGAACTCTGGCCTCAAAGTGAGTGTAGATACTTAAATTTCTTCACATAAATCCATTAAAATTTTGGATTAAGTCCTAATTTAAAGGATTAGTGGACTAAGAAAATAAATCATTTAAGTCCAAAGCACAAAGTTAAAGTCAAGGTCCAAATTTATCTGTGCAAGTCCATTCAGGCTTAAAAAATGAGCTCATTTTACTAGCACAAGATTCAATTGGCTATTAGTCATCTTAAAGCTTGGGCTAATACAACATGTCAAATTACGGGGTACTAAGTCAAACGAATTAGCCAATGAAATCACGTCATATGTTGAGAGATGTGACATTCCATGTCAAGTAAGGGACACCACAAATACACCAAGCAAGCTGAAGAACAATTAGAGAAGCTTTGAATAAAAGTATTCAAAGTCTTCCTCTATATCTGCGATTTTAGCATGTGATGAAATGCAACAATGAAATCCAAGCGGGTGGTTTCAATCTTTCTTTCGTGGCAGTTGAATGGCAAACCCCGATTCATGACTGTTAGAGTAATTATGGGATATTTCATAATTATCTCTCATTAATTATGGGATATTTCATAATTATCTCTCATTTATTATAATTGATAATGTAATTTATTATAATTAGTATCTTATATTTTAGGTAATGTAGATTAGTCTTCCGTTATTCAAGCCTAGGATGAATGTTATATATATATTGTATCTTTGGGATAATATTAATCAATGAATCATTTCCTACATGGTATCAAGAGCCAAAGATTATTTTCCCTATACTCTTCTCTAATCTTCCCTTAGCCCATTTCTCCATCTCCTTTCTACTATTTTTCGGCCTCCCCCCTTGGTTTAGTAGTCCTAATCCTAAACCTAAATATTTCCTCAAAAACCTAAACCCTACAATAAACCCTAGCCGATTACCCCTTCCCCCTCGGCTAGACTTACCCAAACTTTAGGTTTTTCCATCCACTTCCATCAAAACACAACTTTCTTCTTCTCTTCTTTTGATTCTAAGTGGAACCTATGGCCGAAAAACAAACATTTCATCCCGCTCTTGCCGTGAATAACGTCAAGAACTTTATCTCCATAACTCTTGAAATGGAGAAAGGACAGTATACCTCATAGGCAGAACTATTCAAAATTCATTGTCGTGCTTATGAGGTGATTGACCATATCCTTCCGTCCGAGTCACAGTCGGATACCACTACGGTGGACAAGAAGTTATGGTCTCGGTTAGATGCTATAGTCCTTCAATTGATTTATGGCACTATTTCGAATGATCTTCTCCATACCATCTTGGAACCCAATTCTACGGCTCAACAGGTGTGGGAATCATTGCAAAACATCTTTCAAGATAACAAAATTTCTAGGATCGTTTATCTTGAACACCAATTTACAAATGTTAAATTGGATGACTTTTCCAACATCTCAGCCTATTGTCAAGAATTAAAGGTACTTGCGGACCAACTATCCAACGTTGGTTCGCCCGTGACAAATCAAATGTTAGTCCTTCAGTTGATTGCGGGACAGAATGAACAATATGATGGTGTTGCTACATTCATTCAGCAAAGCAATTTATTGCCTCCCTTTTACGAGGCACGTTCGAGATTAATTCTCGAGGAAACGAGGAAAGAAAAGCAGGCATCATCGGGCACATCCACCGCCGGATCGTCTCTCGTCTCCACCAACTCCTTTTCCACTGATTTAGAGCCCCAAAATTCTGGTTCGGGGGACAATAATACTCTTCAAAATAATGGCAAAAAATGGGGTTCAAACCGTAACAATAAAGAGAAAAATAATGGTGGAAAGGGACGAGGCCGGGGAGGTGGACAAACTGTCGGCGGCAGTGGCCAGCCCGAGCAGCAGCGGGCTGGCAGTGGCGGTAACCAGTGGGGCAGTGGCGGAAATCAGTGGGCCTGGGCCCCACAGTGGGCTGCCCCGCCATGTCCATATCTGACTTCTTCATGGGCTAAGCCTCCTCCTTCTTCAAATCGCCAATCTGGTATTCTAGGATCTCGTCCACAACATGCATTTGCGGCACAAGCACCATCTTCTATCGGATATGCACCAACAGACATTGAACAAGCCATGAGCCACATGAATCTAAATATTCCAGATGAGTCGTGGTACATGGATACAGGGGCTACACCACACATGACGACATCTCAAAGTTATCTTTCATATTATTTTAATACGAACAGTAATACAAATATTGTTGTCAGCAGTGGGCAGGAAATTCTAATTCGTGGTATTGGTTAGGTAACACTACCCTCTCCCCACCCACCTTTATTCTTGAAAAATGTCTTACATGCACCAAAATTGATTAAAAACTTGATCTCTGTTAGATGTTTTACAATTGACAATAATGTTTCTGTGAATTTTGATCCATTTAGTTTTTCTGTGAAGGATTTTCAGACGGGGATGTCGCTCATGAGGTGTAATAGCACGGGGGATTTATATCTCATCACCTCTGTTTCCAAAAATCACATGGTCAAACCTTCCACCTTTGCGGCCATCTCTCCTAGTATATGGCACAATAGGTTGGGACACCCAGGAGCACCGATTTTTAATCAATTTAGGAAGAATAATTTATTTTCTTGTAATAGACTTTTGGACTCTTCTGTTTGCCAAACCTGTGTGTTTGGTATACATGTTAAGATTCTATTTTCTCCATCTACTACTCATACTTTTATGCCATTTGATATTTTGCATTATGATTTGTGGACATCATCCGTTTTAAGTGCTGCATGTCATAAATACTATTTGCTTATTCTTGATGATTATTCGAATTTTTTGTGGACCTTTCCCTTAGGACAAAAATCACAAACCTATAACATTTTGAAACAATTTAGTGTGTTTATCAAAACTCAGTTTGACAAATCCATTAAAAGTTTTCAATGTGACAATGGCGGGGGGGGGGGGGGATTTCTAAATGCCCAATTTACAGATTTTTGTCACCAAAATGCGATGTATGTACGTCTTTCATCCACATACCTCTTCCCAAAATGGAAAAGCTGAAAGAAAGATTCGAACAATCAACAATATGACTCGCTCTATCCTTGTGTCCACACCACTAAATTTTTGAGACCATGCCCTTCAAATAGCTATATATCTTCTAAATATTCTTTCTAGTAAACTAATGCCCAATGTGTCACCCACTCATGTATTATACCACCGTCTCCCATCAGTTACACATTTACGGGTTTTTCGGTGTTTGTGTTATCCCTTGTTTCCTTCCACCACCATTCACAAACTTCAGGCCCGTTCTACTCCTTACGTGTTTTTGGGATACCCACAAAATCATAGGGGATATAAGTGTTTTGATATGTCAAGTGGCATCCTCACCTTCATATGATTTTCTGGACGACGGAATTCATCAAATTTTGAGGTATCATCTAAACTCTCAAAATAATAGTGTAGGGCCATCACTAAACCCATGGCCTCACAACATGACCCAACCACAAAATGTGACTGGGTTGAACAGAGGAACCGAGGCCATTGTCTCTTTTCCCTCGGTCTCGGCCCCTATGCCCGTCACCTAACCCCCTACCCGTGACACTGACCCAATCCAGTGGCAGTACCGAGCCCACTACCCCCACCCAAAATCCCTCAAACACCCAACTATCCAACAACCCAATTATTTTAACATGGACCATGGAAACCCGTGCAATGCACATGATTTTTTGACCTAAACACCATTTTAACCTAACCACCTTAGTCCAACCATCACCAATACCAAAAAATCCCAAAGTTGTCTTATCCGACCCGAATTGGAAAGTTGTTATGTTAGATGAATTTATTGCTCTTATTCAAAATAAGACGTGAGATTTGGTACCACGTCCATCTAATATGAACATAATTCGGTCTATGTGGGTTTTTTTGCCATAAAAAGAATTCTAATGGTTCTTTTGCGAGATACAAAGCTCGTCTTGTTGGTGATGGTATGTCTCAGTAGGTTGGAGTAGATTGCGGTGAAACATTCAGTCTGGTAGTCAAGCCAGCAATTATCAGGACTGTTCTTAGCCTGACACTTTTCAAATCTTGATCCATTCATCAGTTGGATGTCAAGAATGCATTTTTACATGGCCACTTGCAGGAAACGATATACATGCATCAGCCGTTGGGATTCCGCGATCCTACCCGTCCAGATCATGTGTGCATGTTGAGGAAATTCTTATATGGTCTGAAACAAGCTCATATGGCATGGTATAACAGGTTCACTTGATGATATTATTTTCACAGCATTCTCAACTTCACTTCGTCAGTCTATTATGTCCCTTCTTGCGGCTGAATTTGCGATGAAGGACCTAGGTCTGTTGAATTATTTTCTTGGCATTGTTGTCACTCACTATGCAAGTGGTCTGTTTCTCAGTCAAAAGAAATATGCCGGGGAGATAATTGACAAAGCATGGACGTCTTCCTGCAAACCATCACAGACTCCAGTTGACACTAAGGCAAAATTGAGTAACGCTGCAGGTACTCCATACAACGACCTTACACAGTACCGCAACCTTGCAGGTGCAATGCAGTATCTAACTTTTACGAGGCCTGACATTTCCTATGTGGTCCAGCAAGTTTGTTTACACATGCATGGTCCAAAGGAAGAATATATGGGGGCTCTCAAGAGGATTCTGCGATATGTTAAGGGCTTCATTTCGGACTTCATCTATATAAGTCCTCCATCTCGAGTCTCTCTGCCTACACTGATGCGGATTGGGATGGCTGCCCAGACACACGTCGTTCCACTTTCGGTTATTGCGTGTTCTTGGGTGACAATCTCATTTCATGGTCATACAAACATCAGTCCACACTGTCTCGATCAAGTGCAGAGACTGAATACCGAGGGGTGGCCAATGATGTTCCTGAATCATGTTGGCTCCGTAATCTCCTACTGGAGCTCCATTGTCCGATTGAAAGGGCAACAGTGGTCTATTGTGACAATGTGAGTGCGATCTACTTATCTGGAAATTCAGTTCAGCATCAACGCACGAAACACATTGAGATGAATATCTTATTTGTCCGCGAAAAAGTTGCCCGTGGTTAAGTCCGTGTTCTCCATGTACCGTCCCGTTATCAGATAACTGACATCTTCACCAAAGGTCTTTCGCGCGTACTTTTTTGTGATTTCAGGGAAAGTCTCAGCATCCGAGAACCTCTAGCTAAGACTGCGGGGGACTGTTAGAGTAATTATGGGATATCTCATAATTACCTCTCATTTATTATAATTGATAATGTAATATATTGTAATTATTATTATTGTAATTAGTATCTTATATTTTAGGTAAGATAGATTAGTCTTTCATTATTCAAGTCTAGGATAAATGTATATATATTATATCTTTGGGATAATATTAATGAAGGAATCATTTCCTAAAATGATGAACCTCGAACTGTTGGTGACAGATTCCGTCCCCACAAGAGCAAGCCAAGAGTGCTTGAATCAACATTCGTTGAGAAAAGAATTAGATGACATTTTTAGATCTGATATCTTAGAGATTGTACCCCATATGTCAGTTTACGTTAATATTGTAATTCGTAACATTTTCTTGTCTTGAATAATTCATACATGTTTGTGTTCATAGTGAGAACCCTCTATAAGATAAAAAAAAAACTTTTATACCTCGTTTATTGAGAAGAGGTTGAGGGTTTGGGGTGTTGGAAGAGATTAAAAGTAAAGGCGGATCTAGAATATGTTCAATTAATTTAACTAAATCTTCTATTTTACGCTCAAATTACTTATACATGTGCAAAAAGATTCCTTATTTAAATATAAGTTATAGAATAGATCACATCCCGTCTTAATCCGTTGATTTTAAATTTTGAATTTGCTTATAATTTTAGAAGGTACATCAGATACAAACAATATCTTACTCTATATGATTATCATATCATGACGACTCTAAACAATTGAAGTTGTTCAATTTGTTTTAGTAAAAGACCCCAAATCAATTTCCTAAGCATGTTTGTAAGTAATTAAATGAACTTACTTTTATGTGGAAAGGGGTACACTAATCTTTCGCTATGCATGAAATTCGGGGAGGAATCAACCCACAAAGATCTATATAATTATTTTAATGGGTTAAGATTTACTGACATTCATTTTGTTAGTTTTCCGGGAGCATTGAACCAAATTTAGTTTTTTTTTTGTCATCATCAGATTTAGTTAATGGATAATATGAAAAAAAAAATTAACTAATAATTTAATGGGAAAAATTTATGACATTTATTTTTTGTTTCCTTTATTTTCTTGGTTTCCCATCTAATGCCCGGTACCCCCATTGGGGGCCTGACTTCTAAATCCGCATTTACGCCGACCATTTTTTGATATTCTTACTCTGAACTATTTAAAGTATTTTGTTATAATAGTTGAGTTTCTAAAATTTATTTAAATTAACAATTCTTTGTGATAAAGTATTATACGAATTAAAGTGTTTTTATGCTATGTCGTTCGAATTTTTCAAAAAAAATATTGCCGCGTTCGTATCGATTCTTCAAAATACATTATTTTTGAATGATTTGACACACCTTTATCGACATTTTTTAAAAATTCTAACAACATAAATTTTGCGACATTCAGTCTTGTTGGCATTGACAACTGGATCCATAACAAAATCACATTAGTTCAATAGGAGATTAATATAAATTCTAACAATCTTACGCAAGTGAATTATCATGTTTCCTAATTAGGACCTATATACATTATAAAATCAAACATGGCCATGTAATAAAAGGAATGAGACCATATTCCATAAACCAGTGAAAATTTTATCTTTATCCTTTTGCATCCCATTTATTTTCTTACCAAATCAATACTTCATTTCATAGATCCTACTTTAATTGCTACATCCAATTCTATGCCACTATATATTCTTGATAGTTATGGTTAATTTCTTGTAAAATTGCAGTGTTATTACAAGTAGAACTATCAAGAAGAAAAATGGAGAGACAGTTCTCAAAGATGGTTTTTCTATTTGCTTTAATTTTTATTTCAACTGGTATGTTCATATTCTTTCATTTTCTTCTCTTTTCCAAATACTAACACAGGATTAATTTCATGTATGGTCATTAAATTTTACGTGAAGTTACCAAATTAAATTTTTTGTCATATTAAAGTAACTAAGTTATGTGTGAATTTCTCAAAACATACAAATAATAGGGAAGTCAAATTTACAGTGTTAGATTATAACATATCAGTTACCAATTAGTTAGCGATTTTGGGGTTGGATTCGGGAATTTTTTGAAATTGAATGAGATGTAATCGTTTTTTTTTTTGTCTTTTTGTCATTTAAATGTTTGCGCGATGGAATTTTCTTTTATTTTTTTGACATGGAACTTATAGAGTGCAAAATACTGATGTGGGGAGTGATGTGCCATAACCACGTGTCGAAAAGTTGACTTTTGATCATTTACGTTTTACTCGCACTAGTTTATTATAATAAATAATAGCAAAAACCCTGTTTGTGAATTGTGACTACACTGCTATATATAATTGATAAAGTTTAGTGATGATTCGTGAAATTTAACTCCGATTGCACCATAAAATCAAAACCACACAAATGCAGATTCTATCTTGCAAGTAGCAGGACACCAAGCATGTAACAGTGATCATGATTGCCTCAACATGACTTGCGGTCCAGCGTTGTTGCATGTCTGTGTTAACCACCAATGCATTTGTGTGCACGTGCAGAACAAGTTTGCAAGACGTATGATGAGTGAAAATGTTGGAAATTTACTTTTGGTGGAGAGGTGCGTCCACCCATATTTAATGAATTAAACACTAGGGTTCCGTATGTTGGAGGCTTTGTCTCTTCACATGTGCATAATCTACTAAGTGAGTAGATGACCGTAGGGCCAAGGATCATCAAATTTCGTTGAGAAATGAAATAGATATTGATCCACGAAGTACGGTGTTTGAGGCATGGAAATATGGTGTGGGACAAATCTACCACATCAATGGGAAAAAGAAGAATTGTTCTATTTATAAGTCTCAAAATTGGCTAAGGGTTTGGGACCCCAAAGGGTAACCCATGTGTTTGAAGGAGGAAGGACCTAGATGTGTTTGGGTTTAAGGCTAAGTCCATACGCGCGCCGCCGCCGCCCGCCGATCCGGGCTCGGGTCACGGGCCTTGGGCTTCTTCTGATATTATCTCTTTGGACCCCTACAAACGCGCTGCCGGTCCGGTCTCGGGTCGTGGGCCTTGGGCTTCTTCTGATATTATCTCTTTGGACCCCCAAATTGCTTAATATTTACAGTTTGGTCCCTGGAGTTTCTGGAAGATGAAATTGGGAACGACGGAAGGCATATGTTGCACATTAAATCAGCCACTATTTGGTTGATTAACACCCTCACTAATGGCCATAAACAACCATTACTTGACAGTTGAGAAGTCCCTCTCTTTATACTATATATTGAAGCCTTTTGGCTCAATTGTTGAGACTACAATATACTACACAGAGACAAACAAAAGAGGACAACAGAAATTCAGTCCAAAAACAGAAAACTCTTCCTTCCTTTTTCATTCTTCAGCAAGTCGTTTCATGTTTGTTTTCTTCGTCAGAATCAACCTATTTGCTTTGTAGTGTTGATTAATTATTGTTTTATCTTGGGAGACTATTGCCCGTTAACGTAAAAGCATATATATGGGGCAATCTTGTCTTAAAGACAGAGAGCCATCTCTCGACTCAGCCACAGTTGTAACAATCCAGATTTAGTGTTTCTTGATTTCAGGTTATCAAGAATCAAGACTCAACAAGCTTGCGGCAGTTCTGAATATTGGCTTGTTTGTTTATCCTTTCGAACACTTGTAATATTTATTTACTTTCCGTACTGCATTACATATCCAACAAGTTTAAGACAAGATTATATTAGTGTTCGAAAGATGTTGGTCGAAAGTTGTGCGACCAAATCTGGATATGGTTGTGGTTTTCTGGTACAAGAGATTTTTTATTATGTTGTTGAAGGTCAACGTGTTCATGGTGTCACCGCTCCCGAGAGTGGTGGGAACAAGCGCCCACGCGAGGCTGAGGATATCAATTGAGACAAGAGGAGAAGGCTGAAGATGTGGTTCTATCTTGTAGCAGAAGGCCTATATATGTCCCAGACAAAGGATCTGAATTATGGTAAGGAGGAAATGGACACTCAGTTCGACGAAGTCACTAAAGTGGGCCAGAATCCAAAATTGGGATAAATAATTTTTCTTCCTTTTCAAGAATACGATTAAATGATATCTGATTAAAAAGGGCTTAAAGTAAGGAGGAATATGAAAATGTTTTCCCGAAATAAGTTATATTCCTTACGCTTTAAAATCAGAAGTTTAATCTCACCTTCCTTCCCGTTTAAAGACTGGACTTTGTAAATGACTTAAAAAGATTCGTTCTTTTGAGTGTAATTATTAAAAGTGTGTAAAGTATGTTCGCTTTATACGAGGAGTAAGATCCTTGTGTCTGAAAAATTGTTACCACTCTTAAGTAAGCGCCAAGAATTGTCTAGGCACCAATCATAAGGGAAGAAGACTAAAAGCTAAAGACGTTGAGCCTGTCACACTATTTGGCAGGATGATATTGAAAACTCAGTCGTACAAAGCCTACAGGCGACTGGAGTGGACCAAAATTCCTTTGATAGGATGATATTGGACACTCAGTCATACAAAGCCTACGGGCGACTAGAGTGGTTCCAGAATTCATTTGATAGGAAAAGTATTGGACACCTAGTGTGGTGGGCCAGAGTTTCCAGGTCTTAAATGATCTGCAGGCCAAAAGAAAGGCTGAAAAGTGATGGACACCTAGTGAGGTGGACCAGAGTTTCCAGGTCTTAAATGATCTAAAGGCCAAAAGAATGGCAGAAAAGAAATTGGACACTCAGTTTGCCAAAGCAACTGGAGTGGGCCAGAGTATCCAGATCACATATGACCCGGTTACGCCCTATCCACGGGTAAGAGGTTGTTCATGTGAAGCAATGTCACCTCTAAAGTAGAAGGGGTTGGAGAGGTTGTCCTCGATAGGACTTCAGGGAATGGATTCACTCTAAAAGGAGGTGATACATGTCCCAAACTTGGTTTAAGGGACGATATTGGTCAAGTTGGTATGAGACTAGTCCAACATGTTTGTAATAACTAAGAATGGTACAGTAGTCTGTAGCCAAATGAATGATATATTTGTAATCCGTGCATATATGTCATCATAGATTAAGACACGTTAAATAGACAGTCATTCAAAAGCTAATGAAGTTGAGATTGTTGCCTTTTGTCGACATAAACCCTCAAAATAAATGTGAGGTAGGCGAAAAGGCAAAATCACATTTCCATTCCGTCAAAGGAACATCGAAAGAAGCACCGCTCCTCTAGAACTTAATCACACCTACATGGGTGATTTGAAGTCTGCACAAAATATATGGGGGAGACAAGTACTTTGTGACCTTCATTGATGATGGTACAACATATTGTATACTTTGTTTGTTGAAAAGCAAAGATGAAGTTGTTGAAGCGGATAAACGCTACAAAGCAGAAGTTGAAAATCAACTAAGCCTACGGATTGAGAAATTCGTAGTGATAGAGGGGGAGAATGTGAAGCATCGTTCATTAAACGGCTGCTCATTACTCACCTCAGTCCAATGGTGTTAGCCAAGGGAAAAGTCGTACGCCAAAAATATATGGGGCAAGGCGATCCTAACAGCTAATGCGATTCTTAACAGAAATACGCATAAGGATAAGGATAACCCTTCGTGTGAAACATGGAAAAGATCTCACATACAAATGTTGTGATGTGGGGTGGCTTGGTAGAAGTTGGAATACCGAAATAGGTCAAGTTGGACCTAAGACTGTAAATTGCATATCTACTGGATCTGTAAATAACAGTAGTTCTTATCGCCTCTTGGTGTCAAAGAATGTTGAGTTCTTTGAAGATAACTTTCCTTGAAAAGGAAAAAGAAGTAATTGCTCAAGGTTAACAAGAACCCGTGAGTGCTTGACTGTCCGGAACTAGACGTTAATTACCTCTGGGACTTTCGAAGTTCTTGACTATCCCAGGACTTAATATTCGGATCTACAGAACTTAGGGATTCTAAATGTTGAACCGAGACGGAGCAAAGAGGGGACAGAGACTTGTTCCAGGACTTCTAGGTTGTATGGTTGAGAATAAACCATGGACAATTAACAAATAATTGTCATTTCCAGAAGCGCTGCTTTGGAAAGAAGCTACAAAGAGAGAAATAGATTCCATCATATAGAACCATACTTGTGTAATGGTTGATCTTCCTCCGGGAAAACAACCTTTGGGTTGTGAAAAAGGATACTCAAAAGTGAGTACAAAGTAGATGGATCTACTGACGATTATAAGGCCTCGACTACTTATACATGTACTTCCCTATGAATAGCCTAACATCCAGGGCCATTGCAGTCTTGCGTGGCATGGATGTTGAAACAACCTTCCTAACTGGAGAGTTGGAAGGAGAGGATCAGAGTTGGTTTGCTGGACTGTTGGGCTTCTTCCTGAACTTTCATTTTGGTCCCTGAAATATTTACATTTTGGTCCTGGAAGTTTCAGATAAAACAGAAACAATGAATCTGACCACAGAAATATTGACTCTGAAGTTAGAAAGCCAACAGTTAGAAAGCCAACAATTGGAAAACCAACAGTCTGAGAGTGGAAGTTATATTGAAACAAAAGATATGGGTAACACAGATGACATCTTAGGGATTGGATTTCTAAGACATCTAAAGGACTGGTCTAACTCTAAACTCAGTTGTGAGATAATTGACAGTCTCGTTGAAGCCACCAATGGATATGAATCATAGAACTGATTGGAATCATGGTGCACCCATAGACAAGGAGCAATATATGCAGGTCACATGTAGTTCAATGTATTGTACACACTACAGCCGACCTGGTATCGACCTACAAAGCAGATCAGTTGAACTAAGGTTCACTCGTGATTCTGGATATAGTCGATAGAAGGCGTTAAGTCAAATATGACGATATCTAAAATATTCGCTTATCTGCGGATTATGGTATTTTGGATGTCCAGCGATTCTGGGAGAACACAGTGATGTAAACTGGATATCATATGTGAAGAACACCAAAGCCACAAGTAAATGTGTATGGTGGGTCTTGGAAAATCCTCTAAGCAAACTTGCATCGGCTGATTCATGATGGAATCGAAGTTTATCGCTTTATACAAAGTATGAAAGAAGTTGAGTAACTTCACGAATCCTTAGAGGAAGTCTATTATTAGGAGAAATCCGTGTCTTCAGCAGTTATACACTGTGGCTAGCCGGTCGACTTCATGAAGGACACGGATGACGGCGTCTGGACATATCTGTCAGGATTTGTCGGACACATAAGATCGTATGGCAGTTGATCATCACGGGTGTCACTTCTTTGATTACTAATCAAAGGATATAGCGGCCCCTTTAACTAAGGGACTACCCGATCAAGATCCGTATGCTAGGGAATGGGCTTAAAACCCAAACAATACGAACCTTTGTGGTGGTAACCCAACCATACTAACTGGAGATCCCAATAATTTGGTTCAATGGAAAAACTAAGCTGAAAAAGGTTCAGTTGAGCGCTTCGGTGGAAGCAAGAGCACTTCGGATTATGATTTCTGTTGGGAAACATGAATCTAAAGTTATTCCTGCGATAGACATTAAAGTGCTACATGCATGGTGGGTAAAGGTTAAGCTTCCAAACCTTTAACGATCCTCAAACGGTTGAGGTTAAGGTTGGGAAAACTTTTAATGATTTCTAACACTTGTAAAGTGGGGTATAGCAGGATACCTTGTAGGAGATCACCTATTTAAGTGCGAGGACAGAACAATAAGAAGAAAATGAATAATGAGAGTTATTGTGTTGGTATCATTGTCTTGGCTTATACTTAACACTGATGGTTCAAGACATCACGTTCACCGCGCAGTAAGTAAGTCCGGTGGTATTCAACTAGGGAAGGTTCAAAGCAGAAGCTACCTCTCATGATGCAATATCTTTTCACTGAAAGATTGTTGAAAGTAGGCACCTTATGTGTGCGCCAAAATCACTTTCAATAGGGGATTATTGGAAATTTGCCTTTGGTAGGAAGGTGCGTCCACCCATATTTAATGACTTAAACACTAGGGTTTCGCATGTTGGAGGCTTTGTCTCTTTACACGTGCATAATCTACAAAGTGAGTAGATGACCGTAGGGCCAATGATCGTCAAATTTCATTGAGAAATGTAAGAGATATTGGTCTACGAAGTAAGGTGTTTGAGGTATGAAAATATGGTGTGGGACAAATCTACCACATCGGTGGGAAAATGAAGAATTGATCTCTTTATAAGTCTCAAAATTGGCTAAGGGTTTGGGACTCCAAGGGGTAACCCATGTGTTTGAAGCAGGGAGGACCTAGATGTGCTTGGGTTCAAGGCTAAGTCCACACGCGCGCAGCCGCCGCCCGCCCGTCCCGTTCGGTCCGAGCTTGGGTCTCGGGTCACGGGTCTAGAGCCTTGGACTTCTTCTGATATTATCTCTTTGGACCCCCAAATTGCTTAATATTTATAGTTTGGTCCCTGGAGTTTCTGGAAGATAAAATTGGGAACGACGGAAGGCAGAAACTTTCTGCCTGCCATTTGGGTTGATTTTTGGAGCGTTAAAACTCCATTAATCTGAACTTAATCTCTTCCCTAAAAGCTCATTTATGTTGCATATTAAATCAGTCATTACTTGGCTGATTAACTCATTCACTAATGACCATAAACAGTCATTACTTGGCAGTTGAGAAGTCTCTCCCCTTATATTATATATTGAAGCCTTTTGGATCAATTGTTGAGACTACAATATACAACACAGAGACAAACAAAATAGAACAATAGAAATTCAGTCCAAAAACATGAGCAAAAACAGTGGACAAAAACAGAAAACTCTTCCTTCCCTTTCCATTATTCAGCAAGTCATTTCGTGTTTGTTTTCTTCGTCAGAATCAACCTATTTGCTTTGTAGTGTTGATTAGTTGTTGTTTTATCTTGGGAGACTATTGCCCGTTAACGTAAAAAGCATATATACGGGGAAATCTTGTCGTAAAGACAGAGAGTCATCTCTTGACTCAGCCACAGTTGTAACAATCCAGATTTAGTGTTGCTTGATTTCAGGTTATCAAGATTCAAGATTCAAGATTCAACAAGCTTGCGGCAGTTTTGAATATTGGCTTGTTTATTTATTCTTTCAAACACTTGTAATATTTATTTACTTCCCGTACTGCTTTACATATCCAACAGAAAATACTCATACCCTTCATCAAACTTCATAAAATTATATTAGTTTATTGTATTATTGAGAGTAATTATTCATTATTATTGCATCAATAATAACGACATGTGATAGTTTGCTTGGGTCCTTGTTGCAAGTATATTCTTAATTCACATTTTCTATCATTTAATTTTTTTTATACAATGCTGTTAAAATCGAGACGGAGACGAAAATTTAGAGAGATAAAAATAATGGGAGAATTCTTTATGTTTTTCATTCATCATAATGGTCTCCTTATATAGAGGTAAAATCCTTCTTTTTCTAGTCTAATAAAGTAAAGGGTAACCCTATTCTAATAGGACTACAAATCCTATATTACCATAATTACCAAGTACCATAAATAGACTTAACCTATTCTAATACCCCCCTCAAGTTGGAGAATGAGGGTCTCGAATGCCCAACTTGCCAAGTAAATATCCATGTTGTGATTTGCCCAAAGCCTTTGTAAACACATCGGCCAATTGATCACTGGCTGACACATGACTTGGAAGTATTATTTCGGATTAGAGCGCGTCCCGAACATAGCAATAGACGACTTCAATGTGTTCAGTCTATTCATGAAACACAAGATTTCGCGTAATATACAATGTTGCTTGACTATCACAATACATTTTTACCAAAGATTTATGTTCAACACCCAAACTATGTACTTTAACCATTTCAACTCACAGATTGTCTTTGTCATTGACCGATATTTCGCCTCTGCTGACGAACGAGAGATAATGTGCTGCTTCTTTGTTTTTCATGATACGGGTGAATTTTCGAGGGATATAAACCAAGAAGTAAGTGATTTTCGAGTCAATGGACATCCGGCCCAGTCCAAATCACATCATCTGTGCAACTGGAGATCACAATCTTTTCTCATCACAATGCCTTATCCTGGGTTCTTCTTTAAGTACCGCACCACACGTAGAACCGCGTTCTGGTGTGCTTTCTTTGGTTGCTGCATGAATTGAGACAAAACATGCACGCAATATGATAACTCATGTCTCGTGAAATTGAGGTATATTTGTCTACCGACCAAACGTCGGTATGGTTCTGGATCTCCTAAAGTAACTCTTTTGGCCAACGCCAAACCATGATTCTGTTTCATAGTATTTATTGGTTTAGCTCCCAGTAAATCAGACTCAGAGATTATATCCGAGGCATATTTTCGTTGACAGAAAAATAACCCAGTTGGTCCACGTGCAACTTCAACTCCCATAAAGTACTTCAGATGGCCCAAATCTTTCATGTGAAAATAGGTGCAGAGATATTCTTTGAATCGTTCAATGGCACTATGGTCATTTCCAGAGATAATCAAGACATCCACATAGACTAAGATGTTAAGTTGCATACCTCCCCGGCGCATAGTGAATAGAGAATAATCAAAGTACGATTATTTGAACCCATATTTCATCAAAACACTTAACAATTTCACAAAGCAACACCTTGGAGCTTGCTTCAAATCATACAAAAAAAAATTAGAGTTGATATACTTGCCACGAATTAGGAATACGAAATTTCGGTGGCAATTTCATATAAACTTCCTCTGTAAGCTAGTCGTGTAAGAAAGAATTATGCACATCCATCTGATGCAACTCCCAATTTCGCGCAGCCGTAATAGCTAGAAAGTTCCGAACAATTACTACCCTAGCAACCGGAGCAAACGTTTTGTTGTAATAAATTTCGTCCTCATGTTTATTTATAAAGATAACTAAACGAGCTTTATATCGCTCAATTGTGTCGTCAGAGTTGTACTTGATTTTGTACACCCATCTACATCTGAGTGTTTTCTTATCTGGTGGCAAAGTTTCTAGTGTTCATGTTTTATTATCCTCCAACGCTTGGATGTCTTACCGCATGACTACTTTCTAATATTCATTTTTCATTGCATTCGTAAAGGTTTTTGGTTCAATTCATGTGGTAATTGTTGCAAGGAACCTTTGGCATTGTGAGGAAAAATTATCACACGATATATAATTAGCTAAAAGATAAGGTGAACCAGAGGATTGCTGAGGATCGGGCGGATGTGTTGATGGACTTTGTTTCCGAAAAGGTTTAGTGACGTAGTCGCGTAGCCAAATTGATTCATGTTTTTTATGTTTACCTCGACCAGTTGTTCATCTGGGTGCATTTCATTAGTACGGATACCTTGCGGTTGTACTTCCTCCATGTTATCTCTATCCAGAACGGCCTATGTCCGGTCTAAATTCTATTGATCTGTAGGTTCGGCATTCGCTGTCTGTACTCCGTCCATCTGAGTTTCGTTCGGTACCTATATTATCAATTCTGTCTTTTTCGAGGTTGTGTTCGTTTATTCTTCCCTCCATTTTATCCACGTTAATACAACTTTATTTTGGAGATTCTCCTCCCCTTCGGTATTGCTTCTATGATATCAGTTAAATTACCCGATCTTACAGTGAAGGGGAACTTAGTCTCGTAGAAATCCATATCTCTTGAGATCAAATATTTGTTGTCCAACTCTACTTTTCGTAGGAGTATCCCAAGAAGACACACATACGACTCTGACTCTCAAACTTGTCCCTCGTTCTTCCCTTTGTGTGTGCATAGAATAATGACCCTATCACCCTTAAGTGATCATACTGGGGTGCATTTTCGTACAAAATTTCATAATAGGTTTTTTCATTCAAAAGTGAAGACGATGTTCTATTAATCAAATACACCGCAGTCAAAACCCATTCTTCCTAGAATTTAATCGGAAGATGGCCCTAAAATCTCAATGCTCGCGCCACATTAAGAATGTGATGGTGTTTTATTTTGACTCTTCCATTCTGCCGAGGTGTCCTTGTGCAAGATGTTTGAAACAGAATTTCATATTCGAAGAAGTAAGTCTTCATACACGTGAACTCAGTTCTGTTATCACTTCTAAATATCTTCACCCTTTTTCCGAACTACCTCTTCACAAGAGCGAATTGTTTCCCAAGGTTTGAGACATTTTTTTGTTATCAACTAAGAGAAAGATCCACGTGGCTTGTGAACGATCATTCACAATAGTAAAAAAATATGAAGCATCACAAGAGAAAGGGGTTCTATATGGTCCTCATAAATTGCAATGGATCATCTCAAAAGTATTTGAAGCAATATTATCACTTAAAGGAAAAACGCTTCTCGTTGCTTTGCTCGTTGGCATACATCACATTCTCTATCCAATCTATCACCACTCTCTTTTAAGCCTAATGTTATAATAGACTTTGTTACTTGTACTGAAGCATGACCCAACCGTTTGTGCCATAGATTGAACCAATCAACTGTCTCTGCCTTCATAGCCCGTATCAATGACACATTCGGAAAATAGTAAAGTTCACCTCGACACTCACCCTTTCCAATAAGCTTTTTGATGGTGTAGTCAAGTATAACATATATAATTCTATTAAATGTCACATCACGATCTAAATAATCAACTAGTTGTGATACAAAAATTAAATTGCATGTCAAATTCGGAACATAAAGAAAATTCTTCAACCATATCTTGTCATTCAGCCTGGTTGTTCCTTCTTTTGTAGCCATCGAGCTACTTCCGTCCGGAAGACCAATATAACACTTAGGAATGTCTCGTTTATTGCCCTATTCCTCCAAATTACCTGTCACATGGTTGGTAGCTCCAAATTTTATGATCCAGGATGAGTTTTCGGTCTAATCTATCTTTTCATTCGGGTTTATTCTCTGGAAATTCAACATGTGAATCACATCCTTCAGGTGGATGGGCGGTGAATACCATCTAACTAGAGAAATTGTAAAATGTAGAAAAACTAGCAATGTTTGACCTCAATCTAGTTATCAATCTTTTTCGAAAAAGTTATGGGACTTTTTATGGTCTATGAATATTAAAAATAAATATAAACACTTTATTCGAAAATGTATTTTGAATATGATGTTTCTTAATCATATTGTTTCTAAAAGATTAAGATATATTTATGATGTTCGTAAAATTTGTGGTATAAAAAGTAAAATAATTGATCATATGCTTTTTAGATGCCCTAAAGCATAATTGATTTGAAAAATATGTCCTATTAATTGACCTAATATAGAAAATACAATGAATTTTATTAGATGGTGAAATGATATGTATGTTAATTCTACTCAATATCCTGATTCTATTGATTTTGCTAAATTAAGTGTTTCTATCATGTGGCAAATTTAAAAGGCAAGAAGCTCCACGAGTTTTAATGGAGATATTTGTGAACACTGTGAAATTGTAAACAAGACACTCTTTGATTTTCATGAATTTGAAAATAATTTGCTCATTATTTCTCCTCCTATACTTGTATCTGTTTGCACTAATGAAAGAAATATTATTATGGCATAAGATGGTGTTTTTATGTTTGCAGATGCTAGTCTACAAAAGGAGAAGAAGACAAGCGTTGGAGTGTCGGCTATGGATAGTTGTGGTTATTAGCTTCAAGCCTTTAGTACACCAATTCAATTTATTGAGAAGGCCATAACAACTGAAGTAGTAGAAATTCGTGAAGCGTTGAAAATCGCTATGGAAAAAGGATGGTCAAAGGTAGATGTGACAAAATTATCCCATGAAAACATAATTCGCCCAACCCGTATAAGTTTGGGCGGGTTTTGACCCATCCATCTATTAGCTTAGCCAATTTCAGCTCATCAAAAGTTGGGCTGATATGTAGCCCAAATTGACTCATGAGAAATCTTGTGAAGTTATTTTCAATTTTTTTAATTTGATATGTTATATATAACCATACTAAAATAAATAATTTTATAAGGTACTAAAATATTATAAAAGAACAAATAAAGCAATTAAAAGCTAGTAAGAATTGGCGGCTTGGGTTATGACCCGCATTTTAGCCCATTTCGGTCCAACCCATTTCAGCCCAAGTAACTTTTGGGCGGGTCAATAAACCATCACTTTATTAACTCAGTTCATTTTGACCCGCCCGAATTCAGCCCAACCCGCCTGCCTATTTGAAATCTCTAGTTAAAGGTGCAAATCTTATATGATGCCAAGAGTACTGTGGTGGATAAGATAATGAAAAATGTGCAACTTCACGGGAGTTTGAGACTATTTGTGAAGACATTTGGAAGCATATGAGTTCACTTGAAGATGTACATGTTGTACATATTTGTAGATCTTGAAACATAATAGCTCATAATTTATCTAAGTTTTCTATTTCGTTATCACAAAAGATTATTTAATTTTCTGTTTTCCCGAATTAGATTGTAATTGATGTTACACATCTTTTAACTCTTTGAGACCGTTTATGCATTAATAGAATAAGGTTGTTTGCTGGAAAAAAAACACATCGTGAGGTGTCCATGTAACAACACTTATGATAAATGAGAGGTGTCTATTTGGTTATAAGAATAAATAATTAAAGTATCTATATCATTCATAACAACTTTAAGCATCTATCTTTTATTTCACTTAAAATATAACTTTTGTAAAATTGACTCATTTATTGGCAAATGAGTAAGCTGATTTCTTACCAATTACATTAGGTAACTTAGGAGAAAGTTAATAAATGCTCCAGATTCTTGACACAAGTAATTTTCAGACAAATATAGATATTCAATAAACAGAATGAAAGGAACATAGTGGGAACTGCATTTATCATTTTCATTTTTCCTTACCAATTTGCATCCATTTCTACTCATTCTTTCTATATAATATTGTTGATAATAAACAATTAACTTGTTAAATTACTGTGTTAATTGCAGGTAGAACTATTGAGAAAAAATGGGAAGACAATTGTCAAAGATGATTTTTCTATTTGCTTTATTTCTTATATCAACTGGTTTGTTGTTCTTATCTTACCCTTCTTCATCATTCTTTTATTTCACTTCTTTTCTTTATTTTTCAAATATAGGTTACACTGACACTCAATCCATACATAGCTCTATTGTTTTCTCGAGAATTGGAGTAATAAAACTAGCCAATAAAAATATAACTCGTCCAATATGTTTAAATTTAGACGGATTAATGATATGTTCATTTATTTATTTAGTCTATTGTGACCCGCTCATTTCATATTATCTAAAGCCTGGATTGATCGATTTAGACTAAATCTGTAATTAAACTATGAATTTTTTGTCAAAATATTCATTTAAAAGTTACCGCTTTTTTGTTTGACATGTTATATATAATCTTAATTTTTTTAGTTTTGTCTGGTAATTAAATAAATTTCAACAAAAAAAATAAAAAAATTGAATTTGATAGGAGTTTGACTGATGAAGTTGACGCAACCTTGACAGTCCTAGTAATCTTTGGGCGGGTTACTAAACCTAAATTTTTTGCTGATTTGATTTATTGAAATTGCAGAAATATTAAAATTTTCTTTTTAAATGCATGAATGCAGATTCAATGTTGGAGGCACAAGTTATACAGTGCTCGAATAATGATGATTGTGCCAGCATATCTTGTCCTCCAGAAGATTTGTTTCGCTGTCTTAATCACAGATGTGTTTGCATACCCAATCACAACTTCAATCGCGATGAACAACATATAGTAACTAAAAAATTTGGAAGGTGATGGTGTTGCTCGATCTTCATGAAATTTCATGACTTCTTATGCATAGAATTTTGAGAATATATGCATCTTTAAGGATGTCAAATTGAATTTGTCATTACATCCATATTCCATAATAGTAATATTTACTATACGTAATAGTCTATTTGAGAAGAATGAATATCTTTTTTGATAGATACATGTTGCGATAAGAAAGAAACAAAAAGTTATGACACTCCCTCCGTCCAATACGAGTGAAGGCATATATATATCGAACGGATTCATAATAAACAAAAGCGATTGAAAAATGCGTTCAGTAGAACTCCTTATTCCGCTCATTTCCTTTGTTTGCTTTTTGATAGATACTATTACCTAGATTCCTAAACTTGAAATGCATGACGGAACGTAAATGACAAGCAGTTGGATACCACCTGTAGACGCTTTTAGCTCTCACAAAAGTTATATGGTAATCGCACTTTAAAATAACCTTCGCTCAAGAAAATTAGACAAAATTGATTACTTTTTCTCGTTTTATCATTGCTATGAAAAGGGTAAAAAGTGATTAATAGTACTCATTTTAGAATAATAACAGTTCCCAATAAGAAATTGTATGGGCAACTTGGTATGTTGAACTTTAATGTTTTCATACTAGACGTGTTAAAATGTTAGAAGACACCTAAAATGGGTTCACAAGTGACCTTTAGAAGGCGTGGTTTTGATTTTTTAACCCTGTACAACATTTTTTATAAAATTAACCTTCGCTTCAAAACATTAGCTAGGTAAAGTTTTTGTTGCCCATCGAACATACATTGTGAACATAAATTAATTTTACATATTACTGTTAAACAGAGCCATATACATGTGATATACACTGAATATACAGCAGTGTATATCACATATATATGGCTAGCAAAGCAGTGGGCTTTCAGCCAGTCCAAAGGAGCAAAGCAGTGGGCTTGGGCTTTCGGCCAGGTTCAGTTATGAATTTTCAGTAGGCTTTCGGCCAGTAGGAAAGCAGCCCACCTTAATGTGTTAGCGTATATATGGTATATATAGTTGTAGTATATTGTAAGGAAAAGGATACATTAATTAGTGTTATACACTTACCATAATTGTATAGTTAGAATTATGGTAGAATAAGGATTTAGAAGTAGAATAGGAAAAGGATTTTTCCTATTATAGAAATATGTAACTTGTATATATAGCCTTTCAATTAATGAAAATAATCAAGGGGATTATTTCTTTCATGGTATCAAGAGACTAGGTCTAAACAAAAGTTTTCTTCTCTCAAACTTTTGTAGCCTTGGCCGAGAACCACCCCCCCCCCCTTCCCTCGGGTTTTTCTCTCCAAATATCTCGTCTTCCGCTCTCAAAAACCTCTCTTAAATTTAACCTCCTTCTTTGTTCTTTCAAATATGTCTAAGAACAATTTTCACCCTGCCCTCATGGTTTCCAATATCAAGCTAAGTGTTCCTATTGTCCTTGAGATGGAAAACGTTCAATATGCAACGTGGACAGAGTTGTTTAAAATTCACGCTATATCTTATCAAGTTCTTCATCACATCATTCCTCCCGCTAGACCCCGTCCTGCGGAGGATCCTGAGCTATGGATTACACTTGATGCTACCGTTCTTCGGTGGATATACGCCACTATTTCAGTGGACCTTCTACAGACGATTATGGAGCCAGATACCACGGCTATGGCTGCCTGGAATAGATTGCGTGACATATTCCAAGACAACCAACATTCCTGTGTCGTCACACTCGAGCAGGAATTCTCTCTCGTTCGAATGGATGTATTTCCGAACGTTTCTGCATATTGCAAGAAACTAAAGGAATTGGCAGATCAACTCCGTAATGTTGGCGCACCGGTAACAAATAATCGTCTAGTTCTACAGTTGGTTGCCGGTCTTTCGGAGGCCTATAATGGTGTTGGCACTCTCCTTCGCCAAAGCAACCCTCTTCCCGACTTCCATCAAGCCCGCTCCATGCTTACGTTGGAAGAAACCGGTTTGGCTAAAAAGGCGGCTACCGAAGCAAGTCCAGTTGTCATGATGGCGTCCTCTCCTAATCCGTCAGTTTTTGTTAATAATTCGGGCCAAAACCATAATAATGGTGGCGGCAAGAATAATCGTAAGAATAATAACAAAAACCGCGGGGGCAAACGCGGTGGTAATGGTGGAGGTTCCGGTAGTCAGCAAAACCTCGGTGGGTCCCATCCAATGAACAGTGGCCCACCACCCCCATGGGCCCGGTGGGGCCCATGGCGATGGAGCGATGGCGATGGACCGTGGGCGGCAGGCGGCGAGAAATTCCGGCGGTGGGCAGCCAACAATCCAGGCCCAATGCCCAAAGAAGCGGCGCCATCGCCGGGCCCAACAAATGCAAAGGGTAGCAAAGCACGCCAGGTCCAAAGACGGCCAGAGTTCTGGGCCCGACCTCCGCAAGCCCATCATGCAGCAGGCCCTACTCAGACCGATATCGAGGCCGCGATGCACACGTTGGGATTAACTCAACCGGATCAAAATTGGTACATGGACACCGGGGCCACTACTCACATGACTTCCGACTCAGGTACTCTCTCATCTTATTCCAATTTGAGCACCCCTCGGGGGATAATCATTGGTAATGGCAGTTCTATTCCAATTCTAGGGTATGGTCAGAAAACGTTGTCTCCCCCCAATCCACCACTCCTCTTGAAAAATACTTTACATGCTCCTAAATTGATTAAAAATTTAGTGTCTGTCCGAAAGTTCACAAATGACAATTCTGTTTCTGTTGAATTTGATCCTTTCGGTTTCTCTGTGAAGAATTTCAAGACGGGGAGTCATCTCATGAGGTGTGATAGTAGGGGGGATCTATATCCTATCATGCCCGGTTTCAGTCCATCGAGTCCAGCCTTGCCATCAGCTTTTGCAGCCATCTCTCCTTCCATGTGGCATGCTCGTTTGGGTCATCCGGGATCTTCTATTTTATCAGTTTTAGATAAAAATAGCTTTATTTCTTGTAAGGGTACGAGTCGTACTCCAATTTGTCAGTCTTGTTCATTAGGAAAAATTGTTAAGTTGCCATTTGTAGACTCCAATTCTCATACTTCTATGCCATTTGACATTATTCATAGCGACTTATGGACATCTCCTGTTCTTAGTTCAATGGGTCATTGATATTATGTTCTCTTCTTAGATGATTATTCTAGATTTTTGTGGACGCTTTCCAATGCGAATAAATCACAAGTGTTTTCCGTCTTCATAAAATTTAGAGCGTTGCTCATACTCAATTCGAAAGAGAAATAAAAAATATTCAATGTGATAATGGGAAGGAGTATGACAATAGAGAGTTTCGAGAATTTTGTGCTACTCATGGGATAAATTTTCGGTTTTCATGTCCTCATACATCTTCACAAAATGGGAAAGCCGAACGCAAAATTCGTTCCATAAATAACATTGTCCGAACTCTCCTAATCCATGCCTCCATACCTCCGTATTTTTGGCATCATGCTCTACAAATGGCCACTAACCTTCTTAACATAATTCCGTCTAAAGGTCTGACATATTCTTCCCCTCTCAAAATCTTATATAATAAAAACCCGTCTTATTCTCATCTTCGGATTTTGGGTGCTTGTGTTATCCGTTATTCCCATCCACCACAATTAACAAACTTCAGGCTCGGTCTACTCCGTGTGTATTTTTGGGTTATCCGTCGAATCATCGTGGTTATAAGTGTTTTGATTTATCCTCCAAGAAAATCATTATAAATCGTTATGTCATTTTTGATGAAACCCAATTCCCTTTTACGAAAGTTCATACTCCCGAGCCTAAGTCGTATAATTTTTTGGATGACCAAATATCCTCGTATATTATTCAGAATTTTTCGGACAACTCCCGTGCCCAAAATCCTCCAAAGGCCCACCGCCTCGGGTCCCACAAAGCTGCCGCCGCCTCTTCTCGCTTCCAGTATCGAACAGTTCCACTATTGGGCCAGCCCACCACCTGAATCGGTCCAGAAACCCACCACCTCGGAAGTGCTCGTAATCGATTCCACTTGTACCGATTTGGGCCAAGAGCCCATCGTCGCCGCGATCCGTCCCGAGCTCGAAAATTCCCAAAATTCCATCACTTCTTCCTCGAGTCATAGACCAGGTCACTCGTAGTCGGCGGGTATTTTTACACCTAAACGACATTTTAATTTACATTCGATGTCTCTAAATCCCTCGCCCCGCAATCCTGTGTCCGCATTAAATGACCCTAATTGGAAAATTGCTATGGTGATGAATATAATGCTCTTATTGATAATAAGACGTGAGAGTTGGTGCCCATCCCATATGGTATTAATATTATCGTGTCTATGTGGATTTTTGCTCATAAGGAGAATTCGGATGGGTCCTTTGCTCGACATAAGGCGCGACTTGTTGGTGATGGTAAGACTCGGCGAGTTGGAATTGATTGTGGTGAGACGTTTAGTCCGGTGGTCAAACCGCTACCATTCGTGACTGCGGCTTAGCTTGGCTCTTCCAAAGACTTGGCCAATCCATCAGTTGGATGTCAAGAATGCCTTTCTACATGGTGACCTCAAGGAAACAGTCTATATGCATCAACCGTTGGGTTTCAGGGATCCCAACCACCCTCATCATGTCTGTCTGTTGAAGAAATCATTATATGGGCTTAAGCAGTCTCCACGGGCCTGGTATACACGATTTGCTGACTTTGTGTCGACTATTGGGTTCACTCACAGCAGGTCAGATAATTCCTTGTTCATCTATCGCCGTGGTTTGTCATTGGCCTATATTCTGTTGTATGTGGATGATATCATCTTGACTGCCTCCTCCGATGCTTTGCGTCAGTCTATCATGGCCATGCTCAGTTCTGAATTTGCTATGAAGGACTTAGGGCCGTTGAGTTATTTTTTGGGGATTGCCGTCAAACGTCATTCAGGTGGCTTGTTTCTGTCTCAACAAAATATCTTGTGAGATCATGTAGGCTGGGATGTCATCCTGTAAGTCCACTTCCACGCCCGATTGATGCAAACCTCAAGCTCGATCGCAAGAGTGCACCATACGAGGACCCGACCCGCTATCGCAGCTTGCAGGGCCCTCCAAGATCTTACCTTTACCAGGCCGGATATTACGATGCGATTCGGCGGGTATGTTTATTCATGCATGATCCCAGGGTTGAGCACATGAATGCAGTCAAACGCATTATCCGGTATATTCAGGGGACACTAGACTATGGGTTGCACTTGTATCCCTCATCTACATCCACACTTGTCTCTTACACGGATGCTGATTGGGGTGGGTGTCCCGACACCAGACGGTCGACTGCCAGCTCGTATGCTCCTTGGCAACAACTTGGTCTCCTGGTCAGCCAAACGCCAGGCAACTCTATCACGCTCAAGTGCCGAGGCAGAATATCGAGGGGTAGCGAATGTGGTCTCCGAATCATGTTGGCTACGTAATTTGCTTTTAGAGCTTCATTGTCCCATTCAGAAGACAACCTTGGTATCTCGCGATAACATTAGTGCCATCTACCCGTCAGGTAATCGATTCAAAGACCAACGCACTAAGCATATCGAAATGAACATTCATTTTTTTCCGTGAAAAGGTTGCAAAGCGGTCAAGTTCGTGTATGCCATGTCCCGCCTCGTTATCAAATTGCAGACATATTTACAAAGGGTCTACCAATGGTTCTCTTTGAAGATTTTAGTGACGCCTCAGCGTTGAAACCGCCTCTCTGCCATGATCAAGTGTGTTAAGCAGAGCCATATACATGTGATATACACTGAATATACAGCAGTGTATATCACATATATATGGCTAGCAAAGCGATGGAGCTTTGGCGTCCAAAGGAGCAAAGCGATGGGCTTGGGCTTTCGGCCAGTTCGATTCACGAATTTCAGTGAGCTTTGGCCGGTAGGGAAAGCGACCCACCTTAATGTGTTAGTGTATATATGGTATATATAGTTGTAGTATATTGTAAGGAAAAGGATACCTTAATTAGTGTTATACACTTACCATAATTGTATAGTTAGAATTATGGTAGAATAAGGATTTAGAAGTAGAATAGGAAAATGATTTTTCCTATTATAGAAATATGTAACTTGTATATATAGCCTTTCAATTAATGAAAATAATCAAGGGGATTATTTCTTTCAATTACAATACAGAGTATTCATTTACAAGAATTAGATTACATCTCCATTTCTGTTTAAGAATGCTTATTTATCTCAAACTAACACTTATTTGAATAGAATTGAGCTATGGGCCAGAGAACACTACTATCAATCTTGGATCTTCAGTACTGGGCCACACTTATTAGCTCAGCCGTACTGGGCCCATTTCTTCAACCAAAGTTACGACAACTTTGTTTTTGGAAATTAAAAGAAATATTTTATTCAATCACCAAGTGAGCATTACATAGCATGGGTGGACAAACCAGTCCAATCCCTTCTAAAAAAACCAGAAAAATCAGTCTAGTATCCTACATGTGCCATATGACCAACCTGGAACCACCCAGTACTAACCTCTAACCTCCAAACCACCTAATTTCCTAGGGAACTAATATAGCTAAACATATGCTGGCTATGTCTTACTCTAATTTACAGAGATGCAGCTTCATTTGATGCAGTAGATGGTCCCCATTTGTAGCCTGTTGCTGGAAGATCCTCTTGTTCCTCTCAATTTATATTCCATACACCACAGTAGCCAAACTGGCCTTTAATATTGCTCTCTTGGGTTGTTTTCCTCTGGACTGCTGTTTGACCCATTGCCACTCCAAATCCCAGCTCTGAATTTGTCTATCCCATTTCTGCCATTTCAGTAGCCTGTGCCATAAGTCCCTTGCAAATGTGCACTCAAAAAATAAGTGCTCCCTTGTTTCTGCCACGTTATTACACAGCACACAATCTGCATTAACAGTCATCCCCCAACTAACCAACTTATCCTTTATTCTCAAGCTCCCATGTAAGTTCAACCACAGAATGAAATTCTGCTTGGCTCAGCTACATTTTGATACAGTACTCTATTCCATGGGACATCCATAACCTCCCCCCTCAGCCTAGCATAAGCTATAGCAAGATGGAACTTACCTCTGTGTGTAATGCTATTAATGTCCCCAAGAGCTGGCCAATATTTCCTCAGTTGTATAATCTTTCTGATCATCCAAACTGCCTGTTTTGGTATTTGCATAATGGCTAAATCTTGATTCTTGATGTAGTAAGTATGAATCCAAGTGATCCATAGTTTATCCTTCTTCTGACTCAGGGCCCATAACAACTTACAAATAGCCACTTGATTTCATAATCTGAGGTTGAGTATATTCAGACCACCTGCTCTCTTTGGAAGGCAAATCTTATCCCAAGCCACCATAGCTTTCTTGGTGATGACAGCCTCCCCAGACCACAGATAACTTCTACATACAGCTTCAATCATCTTTATAACTTTATGAGGCATCAGGAACAACTGAGACCAATATGCTTGCACTCCAAATAGCACAACTTTTATCAATTGGAGTCTCCCTGCATATGATTAACATTATGCCGTCCAGCTAGTAATTTTTGAAGTGATCTTTTCCACCAAGGGTTTGCATTGCTGAACTGTTAATCTCTTGTAGGACAAACGCACTCCTAAATATTTAAATGGGAGTTCTCCCTCCTCATATCCCAACATCTCCATAATAGCTTGCTTTGTTGCTAGGGACACCCCTCCAAAGTACACCTGGCTTTTGTTCAAATTTGCTTTTAGCCCAGAAGCCTCAGAAAACATAGCAAATTTATCTCTCAATAGCATAACAGACTTGATATCTCCCCTAGCAAACAGGAGCACGTCATATGCAAAGCACAAATGTGTGATGCCCAACTTTTGACACCTAGGATGGAAGTTGAAATCTGGCTCATTTTGCAGACCACTCAAATACCTATTTAAATACTCCATTAACAACACAAATATGTAAGGGGACATTGAGTTCCCCTGTCTCAATCCCTTCTTATCTCTCATTGTACTAGTCATTTTCCCATTCACCATAAATGTGTAGCTTACAATATTGATGCAATTCATGATCCAAGTAATCATTTTCCTTGGAAACCCCAACCCCTTCAGCGTCTGCTCAATGAAAGACCACTCCACTGAGTCATAAGCCTTTGTTAGTACACTTTAATAATGCATCTAGGTGACAACGGCTTCCTAGTATAGCCCTTAACAAGCTCATGACTAAGTATGATGCTGTCTGAGATCAATCTGCCTGGGATGAATGCAGACTGGATATGCCCCACTATTCCATTAATGACCTCTTTAATCCTTCCATAAATGACTCTTGAGATAATCTTGTACACTATAGAGCAGCAAGCAATAGGTCTAAAATCCTTCAGTCTCAGGTTGAATTTTCTTAGACATCAGTGTGACTAGAATGTTGTTTGCAGCTCTCAGAAGTCTGTTTTGGTTGAAGAATTTGTTGGAAATTAACCTTTGGCGGGGAGATGCGTCCACCCATCTTTGATGAATTAAACACTTGTGTTCCGTATGTTGGAGACCTCGTCTCTTTACACATGCATGATCTACGAAGTGAGTAGATGACCGTAGGGCCAAGAATCGTCTAATTTCGTTGAGAAATGAAAGAGATATTGGTCCACGAAGTAAGGTGTTTGAGACATGGAAATGTGGTGTGGGACAAATCTACCACATCGGTGGGAATAGTAAGAATTGCTCTCTATATAAGTCTCTAATTGGTAAAGGGTTTGGGACCCCAAGGGGTATCCCATGTGTTTAAAGGAGGGAAGACCTAGATGTGCTTGGGTTCAAGGCTAAGCCCACACGCGCGCCGCCGCCGCCCGCCCGTCCGGTCTCGGGCTGTGGGGCTTTATCTTTTTGGACCAGAGAACTCGCCGGATGTCTGATTTGATCCTGAAGTTTGGATGTACAGGGACCGTAATTCTTTCATATGTACAGTTTGGTCCCCAGAGTTTCTGGGAAGGTGACGGAAGGCAGAAAGCCTACCGTTGGGACTGTTTTTTGAGGCATTAATCAGCCATTACTTGGCTGATTAACTCCTCCATTAACAACCCATTACTTGGCCATTTACAACCTTAAATCAGCCTCCTTGATGGCCTTTACTGCCTTTACTTGGCTGTTTTAATGGCCTCCTAATGGCCATTAACAGCCATGTTTTGGGCAGTTGTACAACCCCTTCTCCTTGCTATATATTGAGCCTTCTTTGGCTCAAATCAGCAGCAGAAAATAGACGAAAAACTGGCAGCAAATGATCACAAAAACTGACTGAAAAACAGTCACGAAAACTGCTCAAAACAGTGAGCAAACTGTGACGAAAAACAGCAAGAAACAGGCCCGAAAAACAGCCACAAAATAGCACAAAACAGTGAGTGATATTCAGCGAAAATCAGTGCAATTTTCGACTGAAAAACAGTGACCAAACCCTCACGTATACACAAGATATACACTACAGAGACACACTATATACACAGAGACAAAAGAGAAGAGTAGAGAGAAACTCTTCCTTCCTATTCCATATCTTCAGCAAGTCGAGTCATATTTGTTTTCTTCGACAGGCTCAACCTATTGGCTTTGTAGTGTTGAGATTAAAGTGTTGTTTTATCTTGGGAGACTATTGCCCGCTAACGTAAAAGCATATATACGGGGCAATCTTGTCTTAAGGATAGAGGGCTATCCTCGACTCAACACACAACGTTGTAACCATCCAGATTTAGTTGTTTCTTGATTTCAGGTTATCAAGATTCAAGACACAACAAACTTGCGGCAGTTCTCAACATTGGCTTTGCAAGGTGATCAAGATTCAAGACACAACACACATGCGGCAGTTTTGAAGATTGACCATTTATTTATCCTTTCGAACATTTGTAATAGTTATTACTTCCCGTACTGCTCTATAAAGTACCATAGAAATACCAACAGAATTCCAGTACTGCTGCATACACATCATCCTTGAAAACTTCCCATGCTTTCTTGAAAAATAGAGCATAAATACATCTATTCCAGGAGCCTTATTATCATCAATATCAAACAGAGCTTGTTTGATCTCAGTTATTATAGGTTTGCATAGTTCTTGCTGTTGCATTATAGTCAGTGCAGACCCATTTCTGATGATATTCAGATTAACAGCTGGGATACTAGGTGAAGCCCTAGTAAGCTTTGGTAAACTTGTATGATCTCACTTTCAATCTCTACATGTTTTGTAAGCACTCTGCCTGCTGCATCCTTCAATACAGAGATAGAATTTGAACTTGTTCTAGCCTTCATACAATTGAAAAAATACTTATTATTACCATTCCCTTCATTGATCCTGTGAGCTTTTGATTTTTTCTTTAAAATTCTCTCCTGGACCTTTAACCACTTTGTTAGCATTTCCATAGCCTCCTTTTCTTATTCCATAAGAGCATCTGTTGGTTCTGCTGTGATCTGCATTTGGATTCTTTCAAGTTTCTCCCTTGCTGCTTTTATTCTCCCATCAATACTACCCACACACCCTACTTTGAGTCTCTTCAGGGGATCCTTACATAAGTTCAGCTTACACCATCGCCTATACATAGTTGTACCCTGAATTTATTGTTGCCATGCTTGCTGTATGATATGCAAAAATTGTTCCTCCTCAGCTAAGATGTTTAAGAACCTAAAAACCTTTTAGGTACATTAGTACTAGGAACTTTTATGTGGATAGGTGAGTGGTCTAAGAACTGGTTCTCTAGAAATTATGCAGTAATTGCTCCATATTGTCCCACCTAAGCTGTATTACATAGTGCCCTGTCTATCTTGCTCCATACATGCCCATTAGTTTAGGTGAGCATTCTTCTAGTAGCCTTCATATCAGTCAAAACCAAAGCATCTACAACAGCTTTGAAATCCCTAGTCTCAACATCACTTACTAGATTCCCTCTCCCCCTCCCCCCTCTATCCTCAGTAGATAAAGGAGAGTTGAAATCTCCACAAATGCACCATGGTGTTGTGATAGTGCTTCCAACCTAAGTAGCCCAGTCCATAGATCTTTCCTTTCCTCCAGACTATTGCTTCCATACACTATTGTTAGAGAGCATGTGAAGTCAGTAGTCCTATCAGCAATAGTACAGTGGATATATCGCCCATGTGTTTCCACCAGAGTCACCCCTACCTCTTCCTCTTTCCAAATGATCCATACTCTCCCATTTGTAGCATGCGGATAGTTGTGGAGATACTTCCATCCTCTAGAAACTTTATTCAGACAAGTAAAAAATTTAGGCTCCTTTATTTTTATTTCAACTACTCCAGCCAAACTAACCTTGTGTTTTTTCAAATATTCCATCATCTCCCTTTGTTTGAAGGGCATGTTTAGGCCCCTCACATTCCAAACAAGTAACTTCATTGACATGTAGGTGGTTCCCCACCCTCTGGGGGCAGTCCCAAATTTCCTCTGGGGGCTATGGGGGGTGGAAGTAAAGGTGGGATGTATAGAAGAGTGGGAAGGAGACAATATGAAATGGTGACTTATAACACTTGTTTTTCTTACTTCTACAACAAAAGTTATTTTCTTTATTTTTAAGTAATTTTTTTATCAACCTAACAGGAAACTCCTCTTCTTTCCTATTACCATCTCCATCAACCTCATAACCATAATCTATTAATCTTGCAGCCCACTATGGAAAAAGCCTCACGTCGATAATACTCGTTGTCTTAAATTGAACATTGACTTCTATTGTTGATTTTTCTAGGGAGGTTTCCTCTGAAAGTCTCTTACTCACACCTAAGTCGTAATGTTGACATATGTCATATATGTACATATTTTTAAATTTTTTCGCTCGGTGTTCGGTATTAACTTTCAAGCCCCAATTAATATGAATTCATGTCATGTGTAGTATAAGGCACATTAAAAGGAAAGTGTTTTTTAATAAAAAAAATTTCATTTAATTTTCAGGATTCAAACCCGAGATTTTATAATTAAGGACGGAATATCATATCTTATTCCTAAAGGTGGAATCTCCCACTCAGAGCCCCCACACTTGGTCAAGACAGTCATGAAGGAGGTAAATCATGGTGACTCAATTGATTTCAAAGGTTAGACCAGTACCACGCTGCGCACAAGGGGCCCTCCTTTATTTCAAGAAGAAACCCCCATAAAACTGTGGTAGGGTAAACTTTTTAAAGTGACTGGTCCCACCGCATTACGGCCCCATACCCCAGGAAAGTGTTTTTTAATAAAAAAAAAATTCATTTAATTTTCAGGATTCAAACCCGAGATTTTATAATTAAGGACGGAATATCATATCTTATTCCTAAAGGTGGAATCTCCCACCCCAGGAGCCCCCACACCCCGGTCCGACAGGTCTGTGAAGGAGGTAAATCATGATGACTCAATTGATTTCAAAGGTTAGACCACTCACGCCGCGCAGCCCTCCTTTATTTCAAGAAGAAACCCCATAAAGCGTGGTAGGGTAAACTTTTAAAGTGCTGGTCCCCACCGCACACGGCCCCATACCCAGAAAAATCCCACCTCCTACCTGGTCCTACGGATTAGTATACACCGCTTGGCCCTACGGCGTATGGAGGGATTTTTGGGGAACACAGCCCACTCTCACGATCGTAGGATTGAACACTAACCGCTCAGACAAAGAATCTCTAATGTATTGGCCACTGGGCCAAACACTTTGGATGACGGAATATCATATCTATTCCTATTACAATCCGTGGTGGTCATTTTTTTCCTTTCTGGATATTACCAGAATGGTTACGTGCCACCAATTAATGTGGACTTTTGAAGAGAAAAAACAGAACTAATGAAAGTGATATTTTCCCCATTAGACAACTCAAGTGAAAATCAAAGTTCCCATTTACAGAAGGCAGCAATGACAAAGAGGGAAGCTAAAACAATTTACCTTGTTAGAAATTTCCAAAGTGGTCCTAGACATTAAAAGGAATTCCTGAATATGCACATTATTATTATTTTGTAAAATTATATAAGTGAAAAGGATTTTGATGTTATCTCCAAAAATGCAAAGTCTCTAACAAGAACCACAGAAAAAAACTTTGAAACAGATTTGCCTTTCCAATTTCAACTTTATTATATAATTTCTCTATCAGCTAAGGTACAACTTTATATCAGCTAAGGCTAAACGAAAAAGAAATTTCACAAAGTAACCATCGACAAGTCGAATATTCTAATACTCTTGTGAAGCAACCTCGATTGATTCCTTATTAATTTCTTCCAAACTTTTAGTTGTCAAAAAAACATTGTTCAATGTTAAAGTATAGTCCGTCATACGTTATGTTGATGTCATAATTCAATAAATGAAAGTATGTTCTATCAACAATTTAAACTTTTAAATAAATTAGTTACACATTTCAACATGTTTCCAAACAGTTTATGAAAATGGGAGTAGTACTTGTCTATATTATAGTGTGTACGCTTCCTCGTAATTTTGAGGAAATGGTCGTTTATGAAAAATGAACATTTATAATAATTTATCAACATTTGGTGTTATATTTTATTGAGAGTTTAAATTATATACATCATTAGCGGAGGAAATAATATATGGACCATTATGTCACTTTTACATGTCGGTAATATGTAACGATTCATTTGGTCGTTTTGAACTTTTGGACGTATTTTCAAAAGAATATCCTTCCCGTAGCTTTATCTCAGTATTTATGACTTGCGGGAATGGGTAGCACGATTCCCGAGATGATCAGGTAGGTTTCAGATGCTTTTTGAGAAGTTGAAAATTCTTAAGTTAAGAGAACATGGAGGTTTGACCCATAGTTGACTTTTGGGTAAACGCACTCCTTTCGTAGTTTCGTCGGTTCCATTAGGTCCGGAATGACGTTTATGATTTAGTCGAGCCTTTGGTTCGATTTCTGAGGTAACCGAGTGTGTTTTGGGTGATTGATTGTGAAATAGTGAAACTAAAACTTAAGGGTTGACTTCGGTCAAATCCGAGCCTTAGATACAATTTCTGGGAATTCCGAGTGCACGAACATGTCTGGATTGTGTTTTATGATAGGATTACATGTTTGGTTTGTACCCGGGGTCTGGAAAGTGTTTCAGGTGTTTGACGCAAAGTTATGTAAGTTTAGGCTGTTGGTGGTTTTTGGTGTTTGCACCAGCGTCCCTCCGTCCATTTCTGTATGTCCGCCTCCGCGGAGGTTGGCTCGCAGATGCAAATATTATCCAAGTATGGATTTTTCACTTCTGCGGATTCCTTTCTCGCAGAGGTGAGTGCACCTCTAAGGAGTCATTACTGCCCAAGTGCATATCCGTAATATTAAGTGACCTCGCCTCGGCGGCTTGTTTCTCCATCGAAGCACATTTGCTTCAGCGAAGTCGATTCTCAAAATACATTCTCTTGGGATTAGAGCTGGGCTAATAGAGGATTCCTTGAAGATTTCAATTGGATTATTCATTAGAGGTATAACTCCATTCTTTTAATTATATTTTAATCATTTAAGTTTCTTATCTTAGTGTAATCTCTAAATTGGGGGAATGATGGCATAGTTTCATGTTGAGAATAAGAGAGTAGGAATCATTGATTTGAGTATGGATTATTGATTAATTGATGATGATATTGTCAACTAGTGTTAATCCATGTTAGATGATGATGTTTAATTGATTAGTTTGATATTAGAAATCCTTTTTGGAAATGGGGATAATCATAGGGTTTGGAATTGAGGCTTTTTGCCTAATTTTGTAATTGAGAATCCAATTTGGCTTAGTTTTCAAATTAACTTAAGGATATGATTATTTAATATGTTAGTATACTATTTGGGTAATAAAATTCAGATTTTGCTATTGTGGGCCCGAGATTTCTTTTTAGTCTAATTCGGAGATTCTAGTTTTATTTATCGATATGGGTACCGTTAGACCCGTAATCTTATCTAGTTAACATAAATGAACAGAGTGGGCTCGTGAGGAATCTCAGAGAAAGGGGAAAGCGGTTGCGTGATTTTTCGTCTCATGAAACAGGTAAGTTGAGACTTACTAGACTCTAATGTAGCGTTTATGTGTTGGCATGCTAAATAAGGAGAGTAATGGGGAATTGGGGGTCCCGTACTAGTGATGTGACGATCACTTGTACATGTAAAAATGTACTTAAAAGGTAATTTAATGAACTAGTATGTTGTACATGATGGAGATTAGGTGTTTAGCCTTCGGGCCATGAGTGCGGTGCATAAATCCATATAGGTTCGTACGATTGTTGATTATTTGGGTTCGTAGCCATGTATGATAGTTTTATATGACTTGACTTGTTATGCATTCATCACTCTATATTTCGTCTAAATACTTGAAAAGATTTGATAATACTGATTGTATTGATTATGATGTTGCATGGTGTACACATATCCATATCATGTATACACATTATTATTGGCATTTGAACTGTTGAGATACTGATGAAAGAGGCTTGAAAGCCGATTACTGGATATGGTACATGGTACGAGAGTGATGATTGATGATGACACTACAGCCACAGAGTTGGGATCCGATGGAAATTTTCAAATGGGTATATGGACCTCATGAGTCCCCCATGGTCACGTGACACCTACTGCAGGAGCGTGTGTATACTGGGTACATATGGCCATTGCATTACATACATATCATTTGCATTGCATTTCATATATACATTGTGATGTGTAATTTATGCTATGTGCAAGGCGATGTAAAACTGTAGACTTTATGATCATATTTCTCTTAGCGGAAGAAAATACTAGAACTATACAACTTACTTTCATGTAAGACTGAACACATGAGATTTTGTGGTTTACTTGCTTGAAAGTGAAAGAAAGATAGGATCCTTACGACTTCTGTAGTGCAACGAGTGAATAGATAGAACTTTTATGTGTTTCCTTAATGTAAAAGATGGAAAGATAGAACATTTATGACTATACATGTTCTAAAGATAGGAAGACTGAGTCTTGATTGATATATATTGCCTTAATTAGAGTAATGGGCGAAATCCTTATAACATGTGCGCTTTAGCTGATGAAAAGTTAGAACCTTTGTGGGATTAGACGCCCTGAACGGGATTTAGGCTGGATCCGATAAGACTTGTGAATATTAATGACCCTTATGATTAATTGAACTATATGGTGTTATTGGTAGAGTTGGATAACTGAATTGTTTATACTTAGCTTACTAACTAGTAGAGAAGTATCGGAAAGTACAAACTCTCGCCACCACTATAGTTAGGATCGGTCAACGATGTTGTTGGGTACACATGCTTCCTGTACTCATTCTACACTATTGCACTCTATGTGCATGTACTGATCTGGACGCGGCGCCTGAAGAGCTTTTCTTGGGAGTCTAGGGTGAGCTGTAGTTTCCTTCCCAGCACTGAAACTTCTCATCTTGCTATTTAATTTTTTTGTCCTATATTTTAGACGGTAATTTGTATTTAAGTTTTAGACTTATATTCCAATTAATAATCTCTGTACTCATGACAACAAGATTTTGGGGCTGGTTTGCAAGATTTATGTATCTTAAGTGTCAAGACTTTGTCAGTACTTTCGTTGTTCTTTACTTTTTCGCATTTGTACTTATGTTATTATGTCTTGAATGTTAGTGGTTTGCCTACAGGTTAGGGTTGGCGCCCTCACGACACAAATGGAATTTCCGGTGGGGTTAATATTGGCCAAGAAAAGATAACATACAAAGTGAGGGGGATTCGCCCATTAAGGAATGATTTGCTTGAATGGCCAATCAACTATACACTAACACATGAATGAATAAATAAATAAATGTTAATCAATATAAATTATTTTTGACAATCATATTTTCATGTCAAATAATTTAAAAAATATATCATAAATGAACAAAAATTACTCCTGAATTATTCAAAATAAATTATATATATCCCGTTTGATTTTGATATCATTTAGGCCCTCGCCGTCAATGAGATGGCTCGCCATTTAAGCTAACGTGGGAGTATCATGTGAAAAAAAATTATTCACGTGAATGACCACCTAAGCACTCTCTCCCTCTTCCTCTCATTTTTCTTCCGGCTGCCACCCTCGCCGGAGCCATCTCCATTATCTGCAGGGTTTAAGAATAAACCCCTTAAACCCTGTTCTTGCTGCTACAAAACCAATCAATTTTCATAACCAATTCATTCCTTCAATGTTAACTCAACAACAACCCCTCAATTCTCTTTCCTTCAAAACCCCATTGCCACTATCCATTAAACCCTCTTCCCCTAAACCTAAACCCTTAAAATCATTAACCCCACTCGCTTTCCTTAAACCCACATTAATTTCCACCATTACTGCAACTACCCTTTTCTTCACAAGCTTCAATTTAAACCCCCAAAAAGTCATTTCTACCCCTCTTCCACCACCACCCACCATTGACACAAATGTGAATGAAATTACCAAAATGTCCCTCGAAGAAGAAGTTATCTCTAACCCCAATAATGTATCAATCTTGAAAATTTTGTTGGAAAATAAAGTTAAAAATAGGGAATTACTCGATGCGATTAGTATACTAAATTCCTTTAGAATCTGAATATGGTTCTTATATTCTTATTCCACAACCAAATAAAAGTGTTCTCCTTACTCACTTCTTCTTATTGGACCACTGACTTCTATCCAAAAACTTTAAAATTAAGGTAAAATGACATCTTTTTTCAAGCTATGAGAATGGAGAATCCTGAAGATAATGGAGATGAATGAAATTATGGTGAGTCCTCTTAAACCCTGAAGATAATGGAGGTGGCTCCGGCGAGGGTGGCGGCTGGAAGAAAAATGAGAGGAAAAGAGAGCGCTTAGGTGGCCATCCACGGACAATTTTTTTCAAATGACACTGTCATGTCAGCCTAAATGGTCGGAGTGAAGAGGAGGGAATTTGTTTCCTTACACAGAAAGCACAGGTGTCGGAGACAACATGCAACGAATTCTAATCTCTGTAAATTTCCAAATTTGTTTCTTAATTTATTGGATCTTTTTAAACATATATAGCAAATATAAAAAATTGAAAATATAATTTTACACATCCTGGCAAACCATGCAACCACAAACATTTCAAAGTCACTTTCTTTTATTTTCCTAATAAATATTACAGAGAAAAGGAAAATGAAGACCGTTAAAAACTAAAATCACATTTATTGTGTGAAAAACTTTCATAAGTATCATTAGATTATAAATATTGATTATTCTAAAATTGTATATCTTTTTTTAACTTCTTCAACTTAGATTAGAATTCATACAGGATGACATTTTTAGCCTACTATGTATATTTTACATGAAATAGCAATAATTATAACAATTATTATTATTAAGACTTAATAATACTAGAAAGATTACTTTCAACCAAAAAAAAAAAGAAAGATTACTGTGACCTGCACATTTCTTTAAAAAAAAACTTATTCATGTACTATATGAAAAAAAAAATACTCAAACACCTCATTTGAAAGTTTGGTCTGACCAGAAATGGTGCTCAGGATCGTAATCATTGTTTGTACTATAACATTATTTTTTCCATTAAAAGCATATAAAACGTGTTCTTGAAAACTTGGCTGGAGCTTAAGCCAAGTTTATCTTCTTCATGGTGTGGTGATGTGGTCATCTTTATCTTATCCGCTCTTGCCATACGTAAGCTAACACATATATTTGTACTCTTTGGTGAACATTTCACTCTACCTTACCAACTTAACCAATTGGCTCGTGGTCGAGTTTCGAAATAAACATTAGGGATTCTCAGCCCCTTACTCTATCATATATACGAGCATATACAATAGATAACTATGTTGTTCGAACTCTTTAAAAAATTATCAGGTGACAATCAAGTCTTCAAAAGCATATGTATTTTTAGAGGATAAGATAGGAGTTCTACAATATTTTAAAAGGTTCGACCAACATAGTTATTAGGGATGTTTGAGTTTTTGCTAGTCTTTTGGTCACTTCATATATCGTTGGTCAGTGTAAGAAGCCAAATTGGTGGCGGCCTTAATTTGTAGTTTTGTACTATTACTAGTTTTTTTTTATAGTGGAATTGGTTACGATTGCCACTTAATTCCATAGTCATCAATCCTCTCACAATTATTACAAAAATTGTAGATAAAAGCATGAGATAATGTAATCATGCCATTAATTAGTGTCCTAGCTTCTCTTGCTTGATAAGGAGAGGACAATGCCCCACTCACTAAATCAAATCATATTCCTCACAAGGCTAGGTCCACAATATAGTCAATGAACACAACATATAAATCAAAGATATAATAACTAGTGTTAATTTATTGTAGAGATGTATGATAGAATGTTGGGGTGTTTTGCTAGAAGGCCACTTAAGAAATTTATTTACTAGAAAGGCCATAAGTTTTTTAAAATTTGGGAGATGGCCATCATTTATGACGTCAGTAATGTCATATTTTGGTGCGTCCGACCCTACCCACCATTTTAGATACCCCAAAAAGAAATAAAAAACTTAATATTTTTCTTCATTTTAATTACCCAAAAAGAAATAAATAATTAAATATTTTCCTCCAAAAGCTCCCGATTTGTCCACTTTTTAGATTATGTTTCCGGCGAAAATTTTGGCTATTCATTGAAAAATCAGTCCCCAATGAATTATTATGGCGTCGATTGCAGTCATAGACCATAGTCATAGTCGATTATAGATTTATTATGACATCGATTACAACAACAACATACCTAGTGAAATCCCATAATGTGGGGTCTGGGAGGGTAGAATGTACACAGACCTTACCTCCACCTTGGTAGGTAGAGCGGCTGGTTCCGGGAGACCCTCGACTCAAGACAAAACATAATCAGGCAAAACAAGCAAAGCAAAACAAAGTATGAGAAACGTCGATTACAAAATATATTATAGTAAATGGTGATTACATGGGTGAATGAGAGGAGACCTCAAAATGTTGGAATTGAATTTCTTTGAGCAAGGTAATAGGATGATCTTGATAATGATGACGAAGAGTGTAACAAACAAAAAAATTAAGAAAAATATGAAATCACAAACCACAACCCCAACCCCAAACTCCAAATTGCACAAATCTAAGGGACCGTAGATAGGTATACCATAAATCAACTGTCGTCAATAACTAACAGTTATCATATAGGCTCGACTTAACGCATAGTCAATAATTTTCCACATGTTATATATAGACCAAGGACAATATTTATCTAAAAAGTCATAAATAAATAAAATAAAATAAAATAAATAATAAGATATGTCACTATTTAAATATTATAATAACACTTTGATACATCATATGAGAGTTCTCATCTATTAAACACATGATCAAAAGAGTTTTAGGACAACTAATGGTACTTAAAATGTCAATATTTGTCTAAAAAGTCATAAATAAATAAAAAGATTTGATACTATTTAAACATTATAATAATATTTTAATACATCATATGAGAGTCCTCATCCATAGAATATATGATCAAAAGAGTTTTAAGACAAATATTAATACTTAAAAGGTCAATATTTATCTAAAAAGTCATAAATAAATAAAATAAAAAGACTTGCTACTATTTAAAATTTATAATAACACTTTAATACATCATATGAGATTTTCCATCAATTGAAAACATGATCAAAAGAGTTTTAGAACAAGTAATGATACTTAAAAGGTCAATTTGTCTAAAAAGCTATAAATAAAATAAAATAAATAAATAAATAAATAAAAAGACTTGATACTATTTGAATATTATAATAATATTTTAATACATCATATGAGAGTCACCATCAATTGAACACATGATCTCCTAACGTTTGATCGAAATTCCAACTACACACCAAACATTTGCAGGGTCCTAATACCCTCTGTTTTTTTAAAAGTGGAATATTATATCCCTTAAAAGCTGACATATCCATGTAAATCAAATAAATATGGTATTGGAAAAAAAAAATTGGTGTGGCTCGGGTAGAAATTAGGAGGAGGAAGATGATATTACCGTTGGGAGTCTTTAAATATTAATATTTGATGATTTGGATTGCCACATGGAGTTTTTTATAACGATTAGGTGTTTTTTTTTGAGTTTGAACGCGACTCTCTGCGGTGTAGTCACGCACTTGGACATGTCAGCTTTTAAGGGGTATAATATTCTACTTTTAAAATGAACAAGGGGTATTAGGACCTGTTTGGTATGTAGTTGAGATTTCAGTCAAATGTTAGGGGCTCATTTGACTATTTTCTTAAAGAATTTTAAGATAAATAATGATACTTAAAAGATTAATATTTGTCTAAAAAATCATAAATAAATAAAATAAAATAAATAAAAAGACTTAATACTATTTAAATATTAAAATAAAATTTTAATATATCATATAAGAGTCTCCATCCATTAAAATCAAAAGAATTTTAAAACAAGTAATGATAATCATAACACTAGTATCTAATTAGTCTGACAACAAGTTATTGTTCTTAAAGCATCACCCTGTTCTAAAGACAGCCATCATTTGTGCTTAAACTTTTTGGATCATATGTGTATTAAAATGTTATTATAATGTTTAAATAGTATCAAGTCTTTTTATTTATTTCATTCTATTAATTGATGACTTTTTTAGATAAATATTGACATTTAAGTATCATTACTTGTCCTAAAACTCTTTTGACTATGTGTTCAGTGGATGAGGACTCGCATATGATGTATTAAAATATTATTATAATATTTAAATAGTGACATGTTCTTTGTTTTATTTTATTTATTTATAGCTTTTTAGACAAATATTGTCCTTGGTCTATCTATAACATGTGGATAATTATTGATCATGCTTGAAGTCGAGCCTAAATGATAATTGTTAGCTATTGACGACAGTCGTTTTATGATATCCACCATCCCTTAGATTTCTGCAATTTCGGGTTTGGGGTTTGGATTTCATTTTTAAATTTTTTTCCTGTTGGACTAGTGCAAATTCAGCATGCTTCACATTCCAACAATCGCCTTTATTTCTCTAGTTTGTCATCGATCAATATGGTCTAAAATTGTCCTAAACATTGAGTTATTATAGAGTAAGGTGGTTTATTTCTAGTTAATTTTTTCTATTGTCTCTTTTCTTGATCAAACTCCTCAATTACCTTTCTTGATCAAACTCCTCCATTCTCTTTTTATAAATAAAAGTTTTATAAAAAAAATTATATAAAAATAATAGGAGTAGTCTATTAGGGGGTAAGTAGATGATGGTCAGATCATCAGGCTCTTTCTCGAGCCTTTCAAAAATTACACGCAGAGAATATGCATTTTCAACTGCTATATGTCATCTCTGAACCCCATGAAGAGACGCTCCACGTCATTTCTAAAGAGGAGCACGTCGGGTGAAAGGCGTTGACAACGATGGTAGTCATTGCATCGTGGTCGATCTTGAATCCTTTTCGTCAGAACACGGGATCAATATCTTCATCAGAACCAGACTGCTTTGAATCATCCTCAGAAACATAACTATCACCTCGATTATCTTGAGTTTCATCCACACTATGCTTATCCATGGGGTCTGAGTAGGCCTCACTATTAACTTGTGAAGTTCTTTTTCCTTCTCGTCTAACAACTTCTTCACCATTTTTTTTATCTTTAACAATTGCATTAGAAGGGGTCTGAACCATATCAACAGAACGGGGGACTATTTTTTCTCTTCTTTCTCTACATCTAGGCATTCTTTATGATCTATATACAAACAATAGAGTGTAGTTGATCAACCACGATATAATAACAAAAATAATCAATCAAATGTCTAGTATATACCATAATCCATTGGCAAAAAGCAAAAACAGAAAAAGAAAGTAGATGGATCTACTGACGAGTTCAAAACCTCGGCTACTTGTACATGTGCTCCCCTGGGAGTAGCTTAACATCATGGGCCATTGCAGTCTTGCGTGGCATGAATGTTGAAACAACCTTCCCAACCAGAGAGTTGGAAGAAGAGAATCAGAGTTGGTTTTCTGGACTGTTGGGCTTCTTCCTGAACTTTCATTTTGGTCTCTGAAATGTTTACATTTTGGTCCCGAAAGTTTCAGATAAAACAGAAACAATGAATCTGACCACAGAAATATTGACTCTGAAGTTAGAAAGCCAACAGTTGGAGAATCAACCGTCTGAAAGTAAAAGTCGTATTGAAACAAAGTCTCGATATGAAAGATATGAGTATCACAGATGACATCTTAGTAATTGGATTTCTAAGACATCTAACGGACTGGTCGATAGTTGACAGTCTCATTGAAGCCACCAATGAATATGAATCATAGAACTGATTGGAATCATGGTGTACCCATAGACAAGGAGCGATATGCATAGGTCTTGTGTAGTTCAATGTATTGTACACACTACAACCGACCTGGTATCGTCCTACAAACAGATCAGTTGAACTAAGGTTCACTGATGATCTTAAGACATGATCAATATAAGGCGTTAAGTCGGATATGACGATATCTGAATTATTCGCTTATCCTCGGATTATAGTATTCTGGATGTCCAGCGGTTCTGGGAGAACACAGTGATGCAAACCGGACATCAGATCTGGAGAACACCAAAGCCACAAGTAAATGTGTATGGTGGGTCTTGGAAAATCCTCTAAGCAAACTTGCATCGACCGATTCATGATGGTATCGGAGTTTATCGCTTTATACAAAGCATGAAAGTAGTTGAGTAACTTCACGACTCATTAGAGGACGTCCCATATTGGGAGAAACCTGTGCCTTCAGCAGTTATATATTGTGGCTAGCCGGTCGGCTTCAGGAAGGACACGGATGACGTCGTCTGGACATATCTGTCAGGATCTGTCGGAGACATAAGACCGTATGACAGTTGATCATCACGGGTGTCACTTCCTTATTTACTAACTAAGGGACTACCCGAAGATCAAGTGTTACTCGCTGTCTAGGGAATGAGCTTAAAACCCAAAATATATGGACCAATACAGTGGTAACCCAACCTTACTAACTAGAGATCCCAGTAATTTGGTTCAATGGGAAAACTAAGTTGTAAAGGTTCAGTTGATCGCTTTAGTGGAAGCATGAGCACTTCGGATAGTGATTTCTGAAAAGAAACACCAAATCCAAAGCCGTTCCCGTGATAGACGTTAAGTGCTATCTGCAGTATGGGTAAAGGTTAAGTTTTCAAAACATGTAATGTTCCTCAACAGTTGAGGTTAGGTCTTTGGGAAACTTTTAATGGTTCCTAACACTTGTGAAGTGGGATATAGCAGGATACCTTGTAGGAGACCACCTATTTAAGTGCGAGGACGGGCCGCCTCAAATGAACGCACTTAAGAATTCAAGACGTTGTCCATGGCCAAAACGGACAAAACATTACGAAGAAGAGAGTAAGGGAATTTATTGTGTTGGTACTATTGACTTGGCTTACACTAAACACTGACGGTTCAAGACATCACGTTCACCGCGCAGTAAGTAAGTCCGATGGTATTTAACTATGGAAGGTTCAAAGCTGAAGCTTCCTCTCCTTATGCAACATCGGTCCGCTGAAATATTGCTGGAAATGAAAAGACACCATGTGAGTGCGCCAAAATCTCTTTCAAGAGGGGATTGTTGGAAATTAGCCTTTGGCGGGAGTTGCAACCGACCAACTTTAACGGCTTAAACACTAGTGTTACGTATGTTGGAGAATCCGATTATTCACACATGCATGATCTACTAAGTACGTAGATAACCGTAGGGCCAAGAATCGTCAAATTTCATTGAGAAATGAAAGAGATATTGGTTCACGAAGTGAGGTGTTTGAAGCACGGAAAAGTGTGGTATTGTGTTCAATTCTCCCTCATCGGTAGAGGAAGAAAGAATTGTTGTGTATATAAGACTTGGAATTGGTTTGGGGTTTGGGACCCCAAGGGGTATCCCATGTGTTTAAAGGAGGGAGGACCTAGATGTGCTTCGGTTCGAGCAAGACCACACGCGCGCCGCCGCCGCCTGCCCGTCCGGTCCGATTCCGAGTTCGAGGTTCCGGGGTCACGGGTCACGGGCTGTGGGCTGTGGGCTGTGAGTCTTCTGATATTATCTTTTTGGGCCAGAAAACTTTACCAGAAGTACAGTTTGATCCCAGAAGTTTCATATGTATAGTTTGGACCATAATTATTTCAGATGTACAGTTTGGTCCCTGAAGTTTCAAGATGTACAGTTTGGTCCCTGAAGTTTCCAGAAAGTCAATTTGGACAGTCAAAGCAGAAACGCCAAGCACTCAATTCAGCCATTTATTTTGGCTGAATTATTCCTCTTATAATGGCCAATCCGTTGGTCTTTAACCATTTATGTTGGTGTCTTTACTACCTCCATAATGGCCGCATTTGTTATGGAGCGATTTTGATCCTCTCTCACCTATATAAACACCTCCTTACACCATTGTTGAGTACTAACACTAACACTTGATATACGAAAAAATACACAAGGTAAATCTCTTCTTCCTACAACTTCCAAGCATCATTTCGTTACTCAATATTCTTCACTGTAGCACTTGAGTTTCCTTTGCTTAAGTGTTCCATTGTCGCTTTATCTTGGGAGACAAATTGTCCAGACGTATAAATGATACATACTGGGGCAATATTTTCTTAAGGATAGAGTGTCACACTCGACTCAAAAAAAGCAGTTTCAGCTTTTCTTGTGCAACAATTGTAATTTCAGATTTCTAGTTGAATTATTGAATCTTTGTTTATCCTTTCGAATACTTGTAATAGTTATATACTTCCCGTACTGCTTTATAAAGTACAAGAGTAAAAATTCCCAACATGAACAATATCGAAGCTTGGGGGAGAGGAAGAGCAGGTTGGAAACTTGAGAGAATTCTAATTTTGGAAAGTGATAGGGAGTAAAGAGAGAAAGAGGGGCTTTGTATATTTTATTATAAATTAAAGAGACTTACGTATATAAATTTAACCTCCAAACTTTCAAAAATTATGAATTATTCCTCGGGGCCACCTTTTTAAGCCCTAATCCAGAAAAATAAATGCAGTGACCTTTCTCTATATTAAAACTTAGAAGTGACTTTTTTACCAAATGCTCTCTAGAATGTTTTATCTTTTTTGGGTGCAAAAGGTATTTATATTAATTCTAACTAGAACTCAATACATAAGCTTCCTTCGATCCAACAATAATAAAAGAATATTTAATGTAGTCTCAGAGTGGGGTCTGGAGAACATACTTCCAATGATCCGCTCTTACCAAAAAAAAAAGAAGAAGACTTTCTTCGATTCGTTTCAATTTATTTGACATATTTTCCTCTTTAATATATTTTAAAAAGAATGTCTTACTTTGTTATTTAGAAATAATTTAATTTTACTCATTTTATTCTTAATGAGATAATTTATAGCCACAAAAATGTTCATGGCTTATTTTGAACCACAAATGTCAAAATATTTTCTCTCTCTTAAATTTTGTCCCAAGTCTAATACCGCCACATATATCTATGTGTATGGATGAAGTAGTTACTATATGACTTTTCTAAGGAACACGGCCTTGTGGTTAGCGGCGGAGCTAGAGTAGAGTTTAAGGTTCAGCCGAACCAAGTAAAATTAGTCCAAACACCCTATTTATTTTTAAAAATTCATTGACTATTTATAAATTATTAATTTAGAACCGAATAACCTAAAAAGAGCTAGAATCCTGAACTAATAGTCATCAACAACATTTGAGTAGCATTTGTTTCAATTGTAAAGTGATAACTTAATGTTGCAGTACAATGTTCAATAATCCAGCTTGTAGGGCCACTAATTTTGCAAATATGCATGGATGAATAAATTGATTATATACTAATATTCAGTTTACCATGTGATCTCTAATTATATTCCTCCAATGGCCCCTTTCCCTAAATTTCATAGGGAGGCCCCGAATGTTTCATCAATCATTCGATTTTTGTACGAAATGAAAAAGACTTAGAATAATTTTTTTATTTAGTTATTTATGGGATGGCTAAGAAAGATTTGGCCACTTGCATGGTAACTTGTAACTTCTTTGTTCTCTCCTCACTTGTATTTTCACTTTTTTCAACCATAAAAAAAATGTGCACGGAACCTTCTGTATTTCTGCCGTGTCCGAGGAAAGACTACACTTTAAGGGTGTGTGATATAGACAGTCCATACTGACGCAAAAATTACTGACTGATTTTACGATTTGAACTCGTAAACTATATTTACACGGTTATAACTTTATTATTGTCTCCAAGACTTCCCCTTAAACATATGTAGTGATGTAGACACTTTAAGGGTGTATTTAGTTTTAAGTTCTTAAAAGTGGGGAAGGATTCATTATGATAGGGGAGAAACAAAGAGAACCATTACCTTATAACAATTGACTTTATTTTCTCAGATTTATTACATTTTAAACACATGATTCTTCTATTTAATTTTTTTCTCTTAGGGATGATTATTTATATATGTCATTTTAGTAGTGCGTCAGACATTATCCATTTAAAATTCAATTATATCTTATTTTCCATAATTATTTAACTTTTCTACATTGTTACTTTTGATGCAAAAGATTTTAAGCAGATACCATGTATGGGCTTAAAGTTAAAGCAAGACAAAAAATGTTGGAGAAACACCCACTATGAATGCGTTAGCAATTCCATAGAAAAAGAAATAAGGATTAGTAAATCGAATTTTTAATTAAATTAGCCATTAATGCAACCTTAAACTCAAATACTTTTTTCAAAGGTTTTGGTCTTTTAAATAAACATTTTTTCTTGTTTTATGCAAAACACTACGTACTCCATAGGAATAAAATCTTATACTCCGTAATTAGTTTGGTTACAAGTCAACAAGCTAGTCCAAGTTTGAGATCGTACACAGTTAGTACATTAATATACGTAACATATCAGATTGGTTGTATAAAGTTTTTAATAAAATACACTCCATACGTTTTAATTTATGTGACACTATTTGACTTGATACGAAATTTAAGAAAGAAACAAAGACTTTTGAAATGAGTGGTTCAAAACAAATCTTATTTAAGATTAAATTATTTGTAAATAAGGTTAAAATGTGTAGCTATAAATCATCTCATAAAGTTAAATTATTTATAAATATAAAAATATGACATTCTTTTTTTGAACAGATAAAAAAAAAATCACATAAATTGAAATATAGAAAATAATCATTACCTGGAGATACTCCTCTTGTAGGCTTTGTTGGACTGACATAGGGTCATTAGCAAGAATGCCCTTGGGTGGTCTTTGATTTTTCCCCCTCAAATCACAAGTCTTAAATTTTTGTCCTTCAACATTTTAAGTATTAAAAAAGTGGACCAAAATACTCACGATATCAAAAAAAATCAAAAAAGATATTTATATATATAATTTATTTTCACAAAACAAGATTTTATAGAAACTGTACATATTTAAAAAAAATTATATAAAAATTATGCCTTATTCGGCATAATTACTTTAAAATTAAGCTAACACTCCTCCCAATTGAATGCAATCACGGAGGCAAGCTATAGTTTTGCTAATTGGCAAAATTCAATAGTTTTATCACTATTGTTTCTAAAATATAAAATTCATGGATTTAAAATTTTAGCTCCTCTTTTGAATACAACCTTTGATTCTCGAAGCTAGAGTATCTGCAACAACTTTAGTTGAATTCAGTAACTTTGGTTCAAATGTCATATTTATCTTAATATATGTATATATTATTATTTTAAAATTCAATAACTTAAAAAAGATTAACATTCAAAACCTATAAAATTCAAATTCTACCCCGCCTCTACACTCCAATATTGGTATTCCTGCTTGACTTAAGTCTCAAAGAACCCCACATGGAGTGTTCTCTATTCCCATCCCGTACGGATGCTTCTCGCCATAGCCTCATTATTGGAAGATCACGATTCCTCAGTAGTACCAAACACCAACTTATAGCTAAACACAACTTGAAATGTTAAGTTCACTTATAGCGCAGTTAAGTGTTTGTTTGCACAAAAGGAGTGGAAGAGCAGAAAACAAATATCCATATTTTTGCAGGGTAAAGGGGTAATTGAGTAATGCACTTAAGAAGGGTAGAGAGACGAATAGACACTTGATAGCAATGTGGATATAAGCGTGTCAAGCTTTGTTTTGCCAACACTCAATATGGAATGCAAATTGTAGGCGCACGTGAGAAAAAACATTTCAATCCTTTATTAAATAGTTGTTGAAGAGTGCGTATTTACTTTTTTGAGTTAATTTTTGCGATTGAGTTAAATTAAATATTAATTTTTTTTATGTGATATTAAAGCATGACCCATCATGATTCTTGATTTTTTAATTTACGTCCTCATATTATATTATTCATGCTTCAGATGTTTAGTATTAGAATCCTTTGCTAATTAGTTGTCGTGTCATGAATTGTCTTTTTATATGGTTTAAATAATCATTGCTTTTTTGAGTTAATTTTTGGAATTGAGTTAGATCAAATATTTATTTTTATATGATATTACTGTGGGACCCATCCCGATTTTTGTTTCCCAATTTGCATCCCCATAATATATTATTCATGCTTCAGAGAACGTGCCGGAAAATTCATGAATCATTTACTAAGTAGAAGTAGTAGAAGTAGTAGTAGTAGTAGTAGTATTTGTCAAAGCTGAGTACGGTATGGATGTCTTAATGGATATTTGCATACTACCAGTCTACCACCTTGGCCCTACTACACCCCAAGTGTGTGGGGTTATAGTGTTGGAGGTTTACTACAAAAAGGCCACTATCAGTAACACCAATATATACACAAGCAAAGCAAGCAGTTAAGTAACACACACATATATACAGAGAAAAAGAGAGAAATTGGAAAAAGAAATGGAAATGGAAATGGAAAAGTTGGAGAAGGAAATGAAGCAATCAAAGTTCAATAAAATTTGTGTGTTTTGTGGGAGTAGTCCTGGCAAGAAGAGTAGCTATAAGGAGGCTGCAGTTGAGCTAGGGAAAGAACTGGTAAGAAAAAATGCTCTGTTTTTACTCTGTTTTCAACACTTTATGATCATAAACCCTGCATCTACTTCTAATTATTATACATGACACCGAAAAGAATGGACTAATTGTTGCACAAATGATTTTTTCCCCTTAATTACAACTAGGACAACATAGGACATAACAACCCCCCTCCTCCTCTCTGTCTCTACAACAACATACCCAGTGTAATCCCACAAGTGAGAAGTAATCCCACAAACAGGACGTGGAGAGAATAGGATATACGCAGACCTTACCTCTGCCTTTGTGGGGCAAATCTCCTCCTCTCTGTCCCTCTATCTCACAAACATATTGACGATGATGCATGTAATTTAGGTTAAGGGTATACTTTCTTGCAAGGAAAGTCAAATTCCAGGGATTAGGTGGTTTTTTTCATTTGTACAAGTTTTGGTGCGCAGGGTTATCTGGTATCTATGCTGGTGGGAGGTCACCGTTGCCCCGTAAAATTACGTGCAAGTTGCCCGAACACCACGGTTTTTGAAAAAAAAAGAGGAGCCTTTTCTTGATTCACTCTGTTATAAATTCATGTCTGAGGGCTCTGTCTTGAAAAGAGCATTCTTGAAACTTTCTAATTGATGTTTTATAACATTAAGTTAATTTTCAAACGTAAGGGGCCAAATTTATATATCCTTCCTCCCCACTCCCACCTCACCCCTCACCCTCAGTTTCCTGGTTATAAAGAACTATGATGTCCACTTCAGCTTTATGACATTACTTTTTTTGCTTGTATACTAAGGTATCAAGAAATATAGACCTAGTTTATGGAGGAGGAAGCATTGGTTTGATGGGATTGGTCTCTCAAGCAGTTCACAATGGTGGTCAGCATGTCCTTGGGTGAATTCTACACTTACATTATCAAATCTCTTAAAAAATTAGTACAGTAGTGGAGTAATATTTTTTTATAAAACGTTGATTTTGTAACATGAAAAATAAGATAGGTTGTTTGTTGTTACATGTTAAAATATACAAATAGTATAAAAATCTTTACACTGTCAATGCATATATTAAAGTACAAATGTAAACCCCTTAATTTTAGTTTTGACATTGATTTGACTGATCACCTATTTTAACCATAGTTAGTTATGATCACACCCCCTAACTAAATTTTTATTAACCATAGTTAGTTATGATCACACCCCCTAACTAAATTTTTATCATGTCTTATAATCAGAGTGATTCCAAGGACGCTCATGCCTAGAGAGGTATGCTTTTATCACATAACTAGCATTTTGAAACTTCTTTCTTTTTATCCTGAAATTTCTTGCATAAGAGAGGAGCTACGCTGCTCAGACTCTTCAAAATGTTGTCATATCTTAGTAGAATCCTTAGATATGACATGCACTTGGCAATATTTTCGAAGAGTTTGACAACGTAGGAGAGGAGAGGAAGGAGATGAGATATTTAGCAATTTTGGTTCTTATTCTTTTGAAAGGTAGTGTGTTTGATCTTGTGGCAGGCTATTACTTGAATTTCAACCTCTTCTTTATTATCTTTGGACATGGTTCTTGCACTTGGCATGGAGCATACCTAAAGTGCAAGACAGAATTTTTGTTAGTATTTACTCTGGTTGTTTGTGTTTAATTTGCTTCCCATCTTTTCTCTTTAAAACCCATCCCTTTCTTTGTCCCCTTCCTTTCCTGAACATGGGTCCTAGTTGCTACTTTAGACGTCAAAAAGAAGAAAAAACAAAGATCTAAAATAATAGAAGTACTGTGTTCTTGTACACGAAGGGGAGTCTAGGAGTAACGTAAAGTTGTCTTCGTGTGACCTATTGGTCACAAGTTGGAGCTATGGACTCTACTACTGGTGCTTGCATCAAGGTAGGATGTCTTCATCATGCCCCTTTAGGTGGGTCCTTCTCCAGATCCCATGTGAACGTGGAATACTTAGTGCACTAGGTTACCCTTTACTATGTTCTTGTACATGAAGGGGAGCCTTGTAGTAATGTAAAGTTTTTTCCGTGTGATCTATAGGTCACAAGTTCGAGTCATGGATTCCATAAGTGATGCTTGCATCAACGTAGGTTGTCACACCCCTGTAGGTGCAATCATTACCCAGGCCCTACCTTAATGCTGAATGCTTTGTGTACCGTGCAACCCTATGTACTTGTACATGTATTTCTACAATCTCTAATAATAACCAAAATATGTTCATAAATGCATAGTTCTACCTAAAGTCACAAGAAGCAAACAAAAGGATCATTGAAATTTTACTAGTTCTATACAGCTTGACCACTCTGGAGACACTGTCTTAGGTTTTGAACCTTTTAAAACACCATAAAAAGCACATGCAATGTTGAGTCCTCCACCAGGCCCCCAACTAATTATTGGTGGATTTATCCAGTCATGGTCCATTTTAAGTCTTCCAATCAAATGACATGGTCCATAGAAAGTGTCACTTATTGCCTTGCTCTCAAATCAGTTCCTCAAGATGAGACCTGAGTGAGGAGCCTGCTTTAGAATTTAGAACCCACATTATTTCCTTTTTGTTCTCCTTCCCTTTGTCATGTACTTCCATTTATATCCTTCCAAATTTGTCCTATTCTTGTCACATATGTACAAATTTGATATGAGTGTTTAAAGTGTCGCTTGGTGGTCAATGAAGTGAGTTGAGAATCATGAGGTCTCAACGGAGGCAAACCTACTAGGTGACTTCTTATTCGAGTCGTGGAGCTGGCATTAACGTTTGCATTAGGGTAGGCTGTCCTTATCACATCCCTTAGGGTGCGGCCCTTCCCCGGACCCTGCTAATGCGGGATGCTTTGTGCGCCAGACTGCCCTTTTTTGTTTGTCCAAATCTTGGTTGATATAATTATCTGGTACCTATGTTGGTCGAAGACAACAGATACCCTGCGAAATTAGTCGAGATGCGCCCAAGCTAACTAGGATACTACGGTATTAAAAAAAAATCGTGAGAGAGTTCGGTTTATATCCGGTGTGGGCGTTAGAGCATTGAGAGGACCTTTCCCTAGTACGAGAGAATCAGGAAGTTCCGGAGACAACAAAGAACAAATTTGCTATGACTTTGCCCTTATCCTAGTGGAAGTTAGCAGATACCTCGTAAAATTAGTTGTGATACACTTAAATTAATCCAGACACCACAATTATATGAAAGAGAAGTACAAATTTGCTATGACTATGCCTTTGCCCAATCCTCAGTGCCAAAGAAAAGACCCCCACCATTCATTTAGGGAGATATTCGCTTTATGAGTGGAGTAGCTAAGTTTTTCGTGTTTTGGATTGACTTGGTATGTGGGTATTATTTTTTGCATTGACTTGATTCTTTCTGTTATGCAAAATGCCAATAATAGTGGTGTACGGCACTGCAGATAACTGGTGAAACAGTGGGAGAGGTAAAGGCAGTTGCAGATATGCACCAGAGGAAAGCAGAGATGGCCAAACATTCTGATGCTTTTATAGCTTTACCTGGTTTGTTCTCATTATCCTTTCTAAGATTCTTGGCCCATTTTCACCTCATTATCTTTACTTTCTTTCTTTCTTTAACTTTGGTCAAGATAAATTCTTCATTTACAGCATATGTGCTCTATAATGGAGTGAGAAAAAAAATCACTGTGCATATGCTCGACCGATCCAGAATCTGAACTTTATGTGTTCTGGATTCCAAGGCAGTGACCTCAAGTATTAATAACTGGGTTCTGAATTTGTACATATTTAATGAATTTGTTAACACATACTACATAATTTGGACCAAAGCTACTGGATTTTACCGAACTCATATATTAAAGCCTACTTCTCTACCCCTACTTAGGAGAGACTTGTATCCTAATACTTAAAGTACAATGGGAAAATATATGTTCTAAATGGTGGACCATTAACAAATAATTAACCCAAAAACATTAAGTGAATGTTAATTTCAAGTTAGTTGAAGGGCCTAAATTGGATCCTCTGAAGTGTACTTTCAACTGAATGTTATTTCCCTGGACAACTTGTGGTTTCTTAACTGCAAACTCAAAACAGATAAAAGTAGGATATCTTGCTGTTTCTTTGTAGGTTAATATAACTATGTCGTTGTCTGTTGTTGAAGATATAATTAAGTAAATAAAAGTATATTTTATCTAATATCTTAAATTTTTAAATCAAATGGTCACATAATTAAACACGTGATAATGTTTATAGGTGGCTATGGAACTCTAGAAGAGCTTCTTGAAGTTATTGCTTGGGCACAACTTGGAATTCATGACAAACCGGTAGGACTACTGAATGTGGATGGTTACTATAATTCCCTTTTGACATTCATTGATAAAGCAGTGGAGGAAGGTTTCATCTGTCCTAATGCGCGTCAGATTTTTGTGTCAGCCCCTACTGCCAAAGAGCTTATGAATAAACTCGAGGTAAATGCTCTATCACTACTACTTTTAAATCTCTTCTTTTCCCCTATGAGGGTGTTTAATAAAGCTTATAAGCTGGTCATATTAATAATTTATAAGCATTATATCAAAAGTGCTTATAAGCCAAATCAAGCGAAAGTCCTGAGTTAGTCTCCCCTGACTTACAGATTTTTCAGCTTATAAACACTTTTGATTGACCATACCTTCTATGATTTTGTTTCTAATATCTTTTGTCGTCTCCGAAATACTCTTCCTAAAACATAACTTTTAACTATTTGTCTATTCTATTTTAGTCATTCATCCCTTTTTATGTAAAAATACTTTTAAAGTTACATATATTTTTAAGTAACTTTAAGGACATTTCAATTATTTTAACATAAAAGTGGTTATCAACAACATTTTTACCAAAGAAATACACTAATTACTTATTATTAGTTTCAACACTTCTAACCAAAATAAGTTTCTAACACTTGAGGCTTATCAACAATTTTTAATCAGCTAACCCAAACGAGTTCGTGTTCTTTTGCAGGAATACTCTCCCAGTCATGAAAATGTTGCTTCAAAACTTAATTGGGGAAAAGAGGAGCTAGAAGAGTATATTCCAGCTCCAAATGGCAGATACCATCAAGCTAGTCTAACTGGTTATAGTCCTCCAACATAAAAGTAAAGAAGATGGTATCCTCTTCAAAGTCAGTAGATCAATTTTAGGAAAAATCAGCAGTTCATAGTAATTCTCAAACAATATTTCTCTGTTTGAGGATTGTCGATCGACATTGATGATCATTCAGTGTATCAAGGATAGGGATAAAGTCATGTTCTCTTATGCAAATTGTGTTAGTACGATTCCTTTTGATTATGCTCGAAATTTTGATTTTAGTCCAGTCGTTCTTGGAGGTCCATATATACCAATTCAATCGTCATAGAAGTCTACTTATTCTAGTTAAATTCTTGTTCACTTGTAGTGGTACAGGTAGAACTATCAAGTATCAAGAAGATATGCAGAAACAGCTGTCAAACGTCGATGATTTTCGATGTGTTCATTCTAACTTTAAAAGAATATTTACATAATTAAATTTATATTGTTTGAAAATTCACAGAAGCGTACGAAAATTCATCTAAGCTGAAGGCATATCAAGGAAACTTTCTTTAAAGAAAATGGTATTGTAACAGTGTTGAAAATTTATTAATGTGGAATTAAGCTTATTCTATTATTTATGACTCGAACAATTGGGGCCCGCACGTCGGAAATGTCGTTTCCACACACGTGCACTCGTAGTGCCAAATATCGTAAATTTCGTTAGCGAAAGAGATATTGGTACGTAAGTAAATGTTTGAGACTTAGATTAATAGACGGTTATTGGCTAAATAACAAGTGTTCCACGTCGGTAAATGAAGGAAGGATTGTGCAAAGTGTAAGATGGCGCGGAACCGGAAAGGGCCGCTGCACCACCCGGATGGAATTCCAAAAGTTTGGCTGATTATGGAGAGGTTTTGGAGCATTAAAATGTCAGTTTTTCCTCCGTAAATCAGCCATTATTTGGCTGCATTAATTGGTGAATTAAAGGGCCATTACATGACATTTAAATGGCCATTACTTGTGTCATTACTTGGCTGGTCATCATGGGATTCAATGGCCATTACTTGGCAATGAAGGGCCATTACATGGGCATATGAAGAGCCATCTTGCACACCTATAAATTGAGGCATTTGGCTCAATTCTAGAGACTTACACACAAGTTAACAACACCACAAAGAAATCAGATTTTTCTGTAGCGATCATTCTCTTAGCAATCTTCTTTATTCGCGTTCTTCGCTGAGATCATTTGTGTAGGCTTTGCACATTTGATAGTTTGCTATTTTATCTTGGGAGATTATTGTCCACACTTCCGTAAAGCATATATATGGGGGCAATCTTGTCTTAAAGACAGAGAGCCATCTCTCGACTCAGCCGGTGGTATTATGATTATCTAATTAGTTGCTAAGTGTTTTAGGTGTTAACTTGAAACTCAAAGGACTCTAACCGTTCGGATTCTCAGCGGTTCTACAAACCACAAGTGTAGCAGTTCATGTTCTTGTATTTCTGAATACAAGATCCAGATTTGAAGTTCTAGTTCAAGATTAAAAGATTGACAACTTCTTGTTGTAATCTTTGTTGTTTGTCATTTCGAAGCACTTGTATAGTTATTTACTATTTCCGTACTACTTTATCTCCAACAATTTTAAGACAAGATCGTATTAGTGCTTGAAAGATGTTTGCCAGCAGATATGGTCCCAAATCTGGCTGTGGTTTTCTTCTTGAAAACAGTTCGGTTGACAGTTCTGTTAACAGTTCAAACACTGTCTCTGTCAACAACCGTGCTTTCAACTCTGGTCCTAGTTTTGGTTCTCTCTTTGACGACAGTTACAAAATTGTTTCCGTCAAAGGTGGGATCTCTGAATCTGATGCTGAGCTTCAAGATACTGTTGATAGTCATGCTAGTACGACTAAAGATCAAGGATGAGTTAGTGTCACCGCTCCTGAGGGTGGCGGAAACAAGCGCCCACAAGAGGCTGAAGATGTCAACTGGGACAAGAGGAGAAGGCTGAAGATGATGTTCTATCATGTAGCAAAAGGCCTATATCTGTCCCAGACAAAGGATTCGAATTATGGTAAAGAGAAAATGGGCACTCAGTCCGATGAAGTGACTGAAGTGGGCCAGAATCCAAAATTGGGATAAGTAATTTTTCTTACTTGTCAAAAATAAGATTAAATGATGTCTGATTAAAAAGGGCTTAAAGTAAGGAGGAATATGGAAATGTTTTCCCAGAAAAATTATATTCCTTACGCCTTAAAATCAGAAGTTTAACCTCACATTCCCTCTCATTTAAAGATTGGACTATTGTACACAACGACTTAAAAGATCATTTCTTTTGGGTGTAATTATTAAAAGTGTGTAAAGTATGTTCGCACATACAAAGAAGAGAGATCCACTGACTGTGTGAAAACTGTTACCACTCTTAAGCAAGCGCCAAGAGTTGTCTAGGCACCAATCTCAAGGGAAGAAGACTAAAAGATAATGGCTTATCTTAAGACATTAAACCTGTCACACTATATGACTGAAGATCCTTTATTTGATAGGATGATATTGAACACTTAGTCGTACAAAGCCTACGGACGACTGGAGTGGGCCAAAATTTTCAGGTCTTAAATGATCTGAAGGCCAGAAGAAAGGCAGAAAAGTAATGGACACTTAGTGAGGTGGGCCAAAATTTCCTAGTCTTAAAAGATCTGAAGGCAAACAAAAAGGCAGAAAAGTAATAGACACCTAGTGAGATAGGCCAGAGTTTCCAGGTATTAAATGATCTGAAGGCCAAAAGAAAGGCAGAAAAGAAATTATACACTCAGTCTGCCAAAGCAACTGGAGTGGGCCAGAGTATTCAGATCACATATGATCCGGTTACGGCCTAACCACGGGCAAGAGGCTGTTCATGTGAAGCAACGCCACCTCTAAAGTAGAAGGGGTTGAAAATGTTGTCCTTAAAAAGGACTTTAGCTAATGAGATCACTCTAAAAGGATGTGATACATGTCCCAAACTTGGTTTCAGGGACGCTGTAAGTCAAACTGGTTTGAGACTAGTCCAACAGGTCTGTAATAACAAAGAATGGTACAGTATGTCTATAGTCAAATGAATGATATATTTGTAATCCATTCATCTATGCCGTCATAGATTAAGACACGTTAAATAGAAAGTCATTCAAAAGCTAATGAAGTTGAGATTGTCGCCTTCTGTTGACATAAACCCTCAAAATAAATGTGAGGTGGGCGAAGAGGCAAAATCACCTTTCCATTCCATCAATGGAATAGCGAAAGAAGCACCGCTCCTCTAGAACTTAGTCACACATACATGAGTGATTTGAAGTTTGTACAAAATAGAGAGGGGAGACAAGTACTTTGTGACCTTCATTGATGATGGTACAACGGATTGCATCATTTATTTGTTGAAAAGCAAAGATGAAGCTATTGAAGCGGATGAGCTCTACAAAGCAGAAGTTGAAAATCAACTAAGCCCACACTTTGAGGAATTCGTAGTGATAGAGGGGGAGAATGTGAAGCATCGTTTATCAAACGACTGCTCCTTACTCACTTCAGTCTAACAGTGTTAGCCAAGCGCAAAGCCGTACGCCTAAAATATGTAGGGAAAGGCGATCCTTACCGCTAATGCGATTCTCAACAGAACTACGCATAAGGATAAGGATAACCCTCCGTGTGAAACATGGAAATGATCCTACCTACAAATGTTGTGTTGTGGGGTGGCTTGGTAGAGGTTGAAATACCAAAACAGGTCAAGTTGGACCTAAGACTGTAAATTGCATATCCAATGGATTTGCAAATAACAGTAGTGTTTATCGCCTCTTGGTGTCAAAGAATGCTGAATTCTTTGAAGATAACCTTCCTTGAGAAGAAAAAGAAGTAATTGCTCGAGGTTAACAAGAACCCGCGAGTGCCTGATTTCCCGGAACTAGATGTTCCAGATCTACACGACTAAGAAGTTGCTGACTATCCGGAACTTAATGTTCCAGATCTACAGAACTTGGGGATTTTAGATGTTGAATCGAGACGGAGCAAAGAGGGGACAAATATTTGTTCCAGGCCTTCTAGCTTGCATGGTTGAGAATGAACCATGGACAATTAATAAAGAATTGTCATCTACAGAAGCACTTATTTGGAAAGAAGCTGCAGAGAGAGAAATAGATTCCATCAGATAGAACCATACTTGTGTAATGGTTGAACTTCCTCCAGGAAAAGAACCTTTGGGCTGTAAAAGTGGATACTCAAATTGAGTACAAAGTAGATGGATCTACTGTCGAGCATAAGGATTCGGCTACTTGGACATGTGCTCCCCTATGAATAGCTTAACATCCAGGGCCATTGCAGTCCTGCGTGACATGGATAGTGAGACAGCCTTCCTAACCGGAGAGTTGGAAGGGGAGGATCAGAGTTGGTTTGTTGGACTGTTGGGCTTCTTCCTGCACTTTTTTTGGTCCTGAAATGTTTATATTTTGGTTCTTGGAAGTTTCAGGTGAAACAGAAACAATGAATTTGACAACATAAATATTAACTCTGAAATTAGAAAGCCAACAGTTGGAAAACCAACATTCTAAAAGTGGAAGTCATATTGAAACAAAAGTCTCAATATGAAAGATATGGGTATCACAGATGCCATCTTAGGAATTGGAATTTCTAAGACATCTAACAAACTGGTCTAATTCCAAACTCATTTGTGATGTAGTTGACAGTCTCGTTGAAGCCATCAATGGATATGAATCATAGAATTGATTGGAATCATGGTGCACCCATATACCAGGAGCGATATGCGTATGTCACATGTAGTTCAATGTATTTTACAACTACAACTGACCTGATATCGGCTTACAAAGTAGATAAGTTGAACTAAGGTTCATTCGGGATTCTGGAAATGATCGATAGAAGGCGTTAATCTATGGATTATGGTACTCTGGATGTCCAGCTATTTTGGGAGAACACAGTGATGCAAACTGGACATTAGACTTGAAGAACACCAAAGCCACAAGTGGATGTGTATGATGTGTCTTTGAAAATCCTCTAAGCAAACTTGCATCAGTCGATTCATGATGGAATCGGAGTTTATCGCCTTAAACAAAGCATGAGAAGAAGTTGAGTAACTCCACGACCCCTTAGAGGACGTCCCTTATTGGGAGAAACCCGTGCCTTTGGCAGTTATACACTGTGGCTAGCCGGTCGGCTTTAGGAAGGTCACGGAGGACGGCGTCTGAACATATATATCGAAGAAGACATAAGACCGTATGACAATTGATCATCACTGGTGTCACTTCCTTGATTACTAATCAAATGATATAATGAACCCTTTAACTAAGGGACTAACCGAAGATCAAGAATTCTGCCTGTCTAGGGGAATGGGCTTAAAACCCAAACAATACGAACCTTTGCGGTGGTAACCCAACTATACTGAATGGAGATCCCAAGAATTTGGTTCAATGGAAAAATTAAGCGGCAAAAGGTTCAGTTGAGCGCTTCGGTGGAAGCAAGAGCACTTCTGATTATGATTTCTGTAAAGAAACGTAAATCCAGAGTCATTCCCGCAATAGACGTTAAGTTCTACCTGCATGGAGGGTAAAGGTTAAGTTTCAAAGCCTTTGATGATCCTCAATAGTTGAGGTTAAGGTTTGAGAAACTTTTAATGATTCCTAACGCTTGTGAAGCGGGGTATAGCAGGATAGTTTGTAGGATATCACCTATTTAAGTGCGAGGACAGGCCGCCTCAAATGAACGCACTTAAGAATCTAAGTGTGTCCACAGCCACAACGGACAGAACAATAAGAAGAAATGAATAAATGGGAGGTATTATGTTGGTACCGTTGTCTTGGCTTATATTAAACACTGACAGTTTAAGACATCACGTTCACCGCGCAGTAAGTAAGTCCGATGATATTCAACTAGGGAAGGCTCAAAGCCGAAGCTACCTCTCATGATGCAATATCTTTTCGCTGGAAGATTGATGAAAGTAGGCACCTTGTGTGTGCGCCAAAATCTCTTTCAAGAGAGGATTGCTGGAAATTTACTAATGTGGAATTAAGCTTATCCCATTATTTATGACTTGAACAATTGGGGGCCCATACGTCGGAAATGTCGTTTCCACACACGTGCACTCGTAGTGCCAAGTATCGTAAATTTCGTTAGTGAAAGAGATATTGGTACGTAAGTAAATGTTTGAGACATAGAATAATGGACGGTTATTGGCTAAATAACAAGTGTTCTATGCCGGTAAACAAAGGAAGGATTGTGCAAAGTGTAAGATGGTGCGGCACCGGAAAGGGCCGCGACACCATCCGGACGGAATTCCAAAAGTTTGGCTGATTATGGAGAGGTTTTGGAGCATTAAAATAGCAGTTTTCCTTCATAAATCAGCCATTGTTTGGCTGCATTAATTGGTGAATTAAAGGGCCATTACATGACAATTAAATGGCTATTACTTGTGCCATTACTTGGCTAGTCATCATGGGATTCAATGGCCATTACTTGGCATTGAAGGGCCATTGCATGGGCATATGAAGAGCCATCTTGCACACCTATAAATTGAGGTCTTTGGCTCAATTCTAGAGACTTACACACAAGTTAACAACACCACAAAGAGATCAGATTTTCCTGTAGCGATCATTCTCTTAGCAATCTTCTTTATTCGTGTTCTTCGTTGGGATCATTTGTGTACGCTTTGCACATTTGATAGTTTGCTATTTTATCTTGGGAGATTATTGTCCACACTTTCGTAAAGTCTATATACGGGGGCAATCTTGTCTTAAAGGCAGAGAGCTATTTCTCGACTCAGTCGGTGTTGTTGTGATTATCTAATTGGTTGCTGAGTGTTTTAGGTGTGAACTTGAAACTCAAAGGACTCTAACCATTCGGATTCTCAGCGGTTCTACAAGCCACAAGTGTAGCAGTTCATGTTCTTGTATTTTTGAATACAAGATCCAGATTTGAAGTTCTAGTTCAAGATTAAAAGATTGACAACTTTTTGTTGTAATCTTTGTTGTTTATTCTTTCGAAGCACTTGTAATCGTTATTTACTATTTCCGTACTACTTTATCTCCAACAAACAACAATACTTAAATGATTATATGCCACACGTAAGGGAGGGGGTGGGGGCAAATCCATTAGTTTTGTCTAAAGTCCATATCTCATGTGCGCGATCTTAGTCACTTTTACTAGCTCAATAAAAGACAACTCATTATAAAGTGAAAAGAAGAGCTCTTATTCCTAATTCATGAAGGATACAATCTTTTAATATAACGAGGAATATATTTTTGTCAAAGGAATATACACGTTTTTCTATATTTTAGGAATGTTTAATTTGTAATTACTTGCCTTCCTTTGTTTAGGATTTCTAGGATAAATGTAACATATGTGTATAAATACTCTTACACATTACATGATATCAGAGTTAAGATTACATCGTCAAAATCCTAATGTCGTTGATCCCCTCTTTCGCCTCTAGTCATGTCGAGAAACTCGGGAGCTGGCGATAGAACCGCAATCGTCACAACTATTTTAGTGATGTGATTCCTGCTTCAGGCACGCCAGCACCGTCATCGTATTCCCCCATGCCAAATATCTCCTATCGGATACCTTTAAAGCTTACTTCCACGAATTTTCTCCTATGGAAAATGCAATTTATGTCGATGCTTAAAGGATCTTCTTTCGAACATCATATTGACGACTCAACGTTGTACCGGATCGCTTCCTAGCAGATAATCAAGTTAACCCTGTTTTACGTAGTGGGTTCGTCAAGACCAAATGGTTCTCAGTTGGATTGTTGCGTATGTTTCAGAATGAATTTCTCTCAAATTGTAGGTACCAAAACGGCTCGTGAGGCTTGGGACAAACTTGTCATGGCCAATGCCACAACGTTCAAATCCAAGATTCGTGAACTAAAGTATCTCGGTTATACAACATTCGACCTGGCTGATAGTATTGACACTTATATGGAGAAAGTAAAAAGCAATGCAGATAAATTAGCAGTGTTGCAAGTCCGGTTCAGGCAGACGACCTTGTCAAATTCATCAAGGCTGAATTAGGGCCTTATAATCTCTTTACGTGAGATATACGATAAGGCATAAATTAGTCGTCATTGTCCCATCACAAATTTCTAAAGACTAGGTGACTATGTGACGCAGATTCTTCTATCACAATTCTCATGTTTTCCAGTAGTGACGTACTTAAATATCACTCTTACTCATAATTTGTTTTGCACACTCCTTACATATCTTCCATGATTTTAACTGAGCCGATGATGTTGATGATCATGAGTCTACGACGGTTTCATAACCTTTACATAATATATCCCTTTATTTCTAACAAATATCAATATTGAGCTGCCACTCATTAATCCCTCTAGTTGACTACTTGTTGATTGAGGAATGTTTAAGGGACAATTTCTTTCTTCTTTTTCATTTTGAACAGACTTGAAGTGACTGACGCAAGCCTTGTTCATGAAATTTCGTTATTTAAAATCCATTATAGCCTATCATTATTATTAACGGATAGTAGGTTTACAAGAAATAAGACAAAAGAGCAAGATATAAAGTAAGATCAGTGACTAGAAAGGCAAGCACGCATGTTTCATATTGACCAGACAACAAAATAACGGAAACCAACATTGGTTGCTACATGCCTACACTATTATGTTTCCTATAGTTGTTAGTGTTGGAAATTAGCCTTTAGCGGGGAGATGCGTTCACCCATCTTTGATGAATTAAACACTAGTGTTCCGTATGTTGGAGACCTCGTCTCTTTACACATGCATGATCTACGAAGTGAGTAGATGACCGTAGTGCCAAGAATCGTCTAATTTCGTTAAGAAATGAAAGAGATATTGGTCCACGAAGTAAGGTGTTTGAAACATGGAAATGTGGTGTGGGACAAATCTACCACATCGGTGGAAATAGGAAGAATTGCTCTCTATATAAGTCTCTAATTGGTAAAGGGTTTGGGACCCCTGCCGCAGATCCCATGTGTTTAAAGGAGGGAAGACCTCAGATGTGATTGGGTTCAAGGCTAAGCCCACACGCTGCTGCCGCCTCGCCCGCCCGTCGATTCCGGGTTCACTGGCTGGGCTGTCTAATATTATCTTTTTGGACCAGCAGAACTCGCCAGATGCATACAGTTTGATCCCTCAAGTTTCATATGCAGGTTTGGACCGTAATTGCTTTCATATGCATTTGGTCCCTGCACTTCGGAGACTTTTTCGCCACTGTTGACTGCGTTTGGAGCATTAACCAGCCATTACTTGGGCCGGGACGATCCATTAATCGCCCATTACTTGGGCATTTGGGCAACTCTTTCACGGCCTTAATAGCCATTACGCGGTCGCTTTAATGGCCTCCTCAATGGTCATTACAGCCTTGTTTGTGGCTGTTGGGCTGACCCCTCGTGCTATATATTGAGCTTCATTTGGCTCAAAATAGTAGGAAGAAACAAAGGCGAGAAATAGACAAAAATATAAAGGCACAAAGTAAAACGACCGCAAAAACACCATCAAAACACACGAAACAAAGCAATGCTACCACAAAAGTGCAAAACAAAGGTCGAAATCAGTCCAAAGCAGTGGCAAAAATCAGGTACTGTGGATCGAAAACAAATGAGCAAACTCTCACATATACACAAGATATACACTACTGAGACACACTATATACACAGAGACAAAAGAGAAGAGTAGAGAGAAACTCTTCCTTCATATTCCATATCTTCAAAGAAAGTCGAGTCATATTTGTTTTCTTCGCCAGTTCCCAACTTATTGGCTTTGTAGTGTTGAGATTAAAGTGTTGTTCTATCTCGAGAGACTATTGTCCGCTAACGAAAGCATATATACTGGGCAATCTTGTCTTAAGGATAGAGGGCTATCCTCGACTCAACACACAACGCTGTAACCATCCAGATTTAGTTGTTTCTTGATTTCAGTTATCAAGATTCAAGATACAAATGCGTACAGAAAAGAAAGATTGGCCTATTTGTTCAACAAGATTCAATTTCTCAAGATTGAATATTTGTTCATCCTTTCGAATACTTGTAATAGTTATTTACTTCCCGCATCTTTGCATTATAGTACCATAGAAATACCAACAATTTAAGACAAAGGCGTATTGTGAATACTATTAGTGTTCGAAAGATGTCGCTTGGCCAAAAGTCAGGTAACTAAATCGATATGGCAATGGTTTTCCTGGTAGAAGAGAGGATGATGATTTAACGTGTTCATTGTGTCACCGCTACTAAGATCGTTGGAACAAGCACAGAGCTTGAGGATGTCAACTGGGACAAGAGGAGAAGATCAAGATGTACTTCTATCTTGCAGCAGAAGGCGATCTATCCCGACAAAAGATCTCAATAATGGTAAGAAGGAAATGGACACTCGGTACGGCGGAGTCGGTGAGCAGGAATCCGGAAATCGGGATAAGTAGTTTTTTCTTCCTTGTCAAGTTAATAAAGATTAAATGAGGTCCGATTATAAATTGATTAAAGTAAAGGAGAATATGAAAATAATTTATATTCCTACGCTTTAAAAATCAAGTTTAATCTCATCTTCTTTTCCGCTTAAAGATTGGATTATAAAGCAACTTAAAAGATCCGTTCTTTTTAAGTGTAATTATTAAAAGTGAGTAAAGTATCGCACATACGAGGGAGTAAGATCCATTGACCGTAAGTAAAATCATTACCACTCTTAAGTAAGCGCCAAGAATTATCTGGGCACCAATCATAACGGAAGAAGTCTAAAAGTTAAAGACGCTGAGCTGCCATACTATTTCGCGTAAGATCCTTCATATGATGATATCGACACTACCATATAAGCCTCCGAGGCGTAGGGTGGGCCAAAATTCCTTCGATATGATGATATTGGACACTCGGTCATATAAAGCCTCCCGGCGATCGAGTGGGGCCGTAATTCATTTCATAGAAAAGTAATGGACACCTAGTAAGGCGGGTCGAGTTTCTGTGTCAAAATGATCTCAAGGCCTAAAGAAAGGCGTAGAAAAGAAGTTGGACACTAACTGCGCAAAGTTAACCGCAAGTGGGCGAGTATCCGAGATCACATATGATCCCGCCCCTAACCCGCGGCAACCGGTTGTTCATGTGAAGCAACGCCACCCCAAAGCAGCGGTTGAAAAGGTTGTCCTCAATAGGACTTGGGAATGGGATCACTCTAAGCCGAGGCGACATGTTCCTAACTTGGTTTAAGGGGACGCCGCTTGGTCAAGCCGGGTTTGAGACTAGTCCAACAGTCCGTAATAACTAAGAACGGTACAAGACGCTCGTAGCCAAATGAATGATATATTTGTAATCCGTGCATCTATGCCATCATAGATTAAGACACGTTAAATAGCAAGTCATTCAAAAGCTAACGATGTTGAGATTGTTGCCTTCTCGTCGACATAAACCCTCAAAATGAATGGAGGTAGACGAATAGGGCAAAATCACCTTTCCAAATCTCCATCAAAGGAATAGCTAAAAGAAACACCGCCCTCTCAGAACTTAGTCACACCTACTTGGGTGATTTGCAAGTTTATACAAAATAAGTGGGGGAGACAAGTACGTTGTGACCTTCATCACTGATGATGGGCGTATGGAATCCTTTGTTTGTTAAAAAGCAAAGATGAAGTTGTTGAAGTCGGATAAGCGCTACAAAGCGTATTGAAAATCAACTAAGCCTTCACGGATTGAGAAATTCATAAAGTGATAGAGGGGAGAACGTGAAGCATCGCTCATTAAACGACTGCTCATTTCTCACCTCACCCAACGGTGTTAGCCAAACGCAAAGCTTCGTGACGCCCAAATTATGTGGTGGCTTCGTAAAAGTTGAATATGAAACATGTCAAGTTGTACCTAAGATCGCAGATTGCATATCCATGCGATCCGGCAAATAACATAGTTGATTGCCTCTTGGCGTCAAAGAATGTTGAATTCCTTGGAGATAACTTTCCTTGAAAAAGGAAAAAGGAGTAATTGCTCAAGGTTAATAAGAACCCGCGAGGGCCTGACTGTCCGAAACTAGACGTTTCATATCTACAGGACTCGAAAGTTGCTGGCTATCCGGAACTTAATATTCCAAATCTGCAGAACTCAGGGATTCTAGATGTAGAACCGAGAAGGAGCAAAAAGGGGACAAAGACTTGTTCCATACCTTCTAGTCAGATGGTTGAGAACGAACCATGGATTAACAAATAATTGTCATCTCCAAAAGCACTACTTTGGAAAGAAGCTAAAGAAAGAAATAGATTCTATCTTATAGAACCATACTTTAGCGTAATGGTTGATCTTCCTCCTGAAAGAAACCTGGGTTGTAAAATGTGCTCCCTCACGTGAGCTTCACATCCAGGGCCATTATAGTCTTACATGGCATGGATGTTGAAATGCCTCTTTCCAACCTGGAGAGTTGGAAGAAGAGATCGAGTGGTTTAATGACTGTTGGGCTTCTTCCTAACTTTCATTTTGGTCCCCAAATGTTTACATTTTGGTCCTAAAAGTTTAGATAAATGTAAACAATGAATCGACCACGTAAACATTGACTACGAAATTAGAAAGCCAACGGTTGGAGAATCAACAACAAAGTAAAAGTCATATCAAAACAAAGTCTCGATATATGAAGATATGGGTATCACTGCATTTACATCTTATAATTGATTTCTAAGACATCTAACTGACCGGGTCGATAGCTGACAGCCTCGTTAAAGCCACCAATGGATATGAATCATAGAACTAATTGGAATCATGGTGCACTCCATAGACAAGGAGCGATATGCACAGTCATGTGTAGTTCAATGTATTGTACACACTACAACCGACCGGTATCGCCCTCACGCACGATCATTGAACTAAGGTTCACTTTGTTGATCTTAATACATGATCAATAGAAGGCTTTAAGCCTGGATATGACGATATCTCGGAAAGTTATTCGCTATCTACGGATTATAGTATTCTCGGATGTCGGTGGTTACTGGGAGAACACAAAGTGATGCAACCGGACATCGATCAAAAACACCAAAGCCACAAGCAAACGTGTACATGGTGGGTCTTGGAAAATCCTCTAAGCAAACTTGCATCGGCCGATTCATGATGGAATCGGAGTTTATCGCTTTATACAAAGTAAGAAAGTTGGAGTAACTTCACGGCCCTGTAGAGACGCCGCTTATCGGGAGAAACGCTTCGTGCCTTGTGATATATCGCTGGCTAGGCTAGCCGGCTTCAGAAGGACACGGATGACGATCTGGACATATCTTCGTGATACATCTGGAGACATACATCAGATGGCGTTGATCATCAGGTGTCACATCCTTGTTTACTAACTGCGGACTACGAGATCAAGTTGTTCGCTGCTCAGGGAATTGGCTTAAAACCCAAACAATACGAACTTTATGCGGTGGAAACCCAACCATACGATTGGAGATCCCAAGAATTTGGTTCAATGGAAAAACTAAGCGCAAAAGGTTCAACTTGAAGCGGCATGGAAGCAAGAGCAACTCCGGATGATTTACGATTTCGTAGAGAAACATGAATCCAAAGCTATTCCCGATAGACATTAAAGTGCTATGGGTAAGGTTAAGCTTTTCCAAACCTTTAAAAGATCCTCAAACGGTTGAGGTTAAGGTAGAAACTTTAACGATTCCTAACACTCGAGAAGCTGGGTATAGCAGATACCTTGTAGAGATCACCTATTTAAGTGCAGGATGGTCGCCTTCAAATGAACGCACTTAAGAATCCAAGTGTGTCCATGGCTACAAATCTTATTTAAACGAAGAAGGAAAATGAATAAGAAGAGTTATTGTGTTGATATCGTTGTCTTGGCTTAACACTAAACACCGACGGTTCAAGACATCAATGCTCACCGCCAAAGGTAAGTAAGTCCGATGGTATTCAACTAGGGAAGGTTCAAAGCGTAAGCTACCTCTCCCGATGCAATATCTTTTCGTTTGAAAGATTTCCAAATGTAGGCACCTTGTGTGTGCTCCACAATCTCTCTTTCATGTAGGGGATTGTTGGAAATTAGCTCGGGAGAGATGCGTCCACCCATCTTTGATGAATTAAACACTAGTGTTCCGTATGTTGGAGACCTCATCTCTTTACACATGCATGATCTACTTAAGTGAGTAGATGACCGTAGGGCCAAGAATCGCTAATTCTCAGTAAGAAATGAAAGAGATATTGGTCCACAAGTAGGTGTTTCGAGACATGGAAATGCGGGTGTGGGACAAATCTACCACATCGGTGGGAATAGGAAGAATTGCTCTCTATATAAGTCTCTAATTGGTAAGGGTTTGGGACTCCAAAGGGGTATCCCATGTGTTTAAAGGAGGGAAGACCTAGATGTGTGGGTTCAAGGCTAAGCCCACATGCTGCATCCACCGCTCGCTCGCCCGGATCCCCGTCAGGCTGACCGGTTTGGGTTCCGGTTCCGTTCTCGGGTTCCACGGGTCGTGGGTCGTGGGCTATGGGTCAGGGCTGTCTAATATTATCTTTTGGACCAGAGAACTCGCCAGATGTACGCTTTGATCCCCGAAGTTTCATATGTACAGTTTGGACCGTAATTCTTTCATATGTACATTTGGTCCCAGAATTTCGGAGACTTTTTCTCGCCATCTTGTTGATGCGGTTGGAGCATTAACCAACCATTACTTGGCTGATTAACTCAATTAATCTACCCATTACTGGGCATTTGGGAAGCAAATTTCTTTCAATGGCCTTAATAGCCATTACTTGGCTGTTTTAATGGCCTCTCTCAATGGCCATTACAGCCTTGTTTGTGGCTGTTGGACAGCCCCTCCTCATGCTAGATATTGAGCTTCATTAGGCTCAAAACAGGAGGAAGAAACAGGCCAGAAAATAGACGAAAATACAAAGGCACAACAGAGTAAAACGCATCGCAAAACACCATCGAAAACACACAAAAACAGCAGCGTTTTTCACAAGGGCACAAACAAGGTCAAATCTGTCCAAACAGGCAAAAATCAGTGCAATTCGGATCGAAAATGAGCAAACCCTCACATATACACAAGATATACACTACAGAGACACACTATATACACAGAGACAAAAGAGAAGAGTAGAGAGAAACTCTTCCTTCCTATTCCATATCTTGACAAGTCGAAGTCATATTTGTTTTCTTCGCCAGCTCAACCTATTGGCTTTGTAGTGTTGAGATTAAAGTGTTGTTTTATCTTGGGAGACTATTGTCCGCTAACGTAGTGCCATATATGAGGCAATCTTGTCTTAAGGATAGAGGGCTATCCTCGACTCAACACACAACGTTGTAACCATCCAGATTTAGTTGTTTCTTGATTTCAGGTTATCAAGATTCAAGATACAACAAGCTTGCGGCAAGAAAAGAAGATTGGCCTATTTGTTCAACAAGATTCAATTTCTGAAGATTGAATATTTGTTTATCCTTTCGAATACTTGTAATAATTATTTACTTCCCGTACTGCATTATAAAGTACCATAGAAATACCAACAGTTAGGACGTGGCAACTATTATAAGTTCAACTGAAATCTAATATTTTCGGCCAATAATACAGATATATTATAAAAAAAATACTAAACTTGTAATAATTATTGAAGTTACAAATTTATAATATTAATAGTAAGAATTTTAAAGTTTGAAGTCGAATTCGCCTTTTTAACTCAGATCTAGTGACAATTAACGTTTATATGATGTATTAAATCATGATAGATTTTGCATGAACCTCAAAATTTTCTTCTTTTCGGCGCCCTTATGGAACTCTGACTCGAACCACTAATACAACTTAATCTTCATTCATTTGTAAATATATCATAGTCATAGTGCACTAGTTTGGTCTATGCTTGTTGATGATGTTTCTATAGGCTTTGGATATGGTTTGATGCATGGATTGGGATTTAGATTTAATACGGAGAGGACAAGCACTAGACTAGACTTATACTATGGTTATAACACATAGATTACGATTGGTGTATGTGGGATTTAATAATGAAGAGATTAATTCCTATTTATTGATACATAAATTGGAAACTTTAAAATGACATTTTTGTCTTTAAATAGTTTAATCTTCCCTTCAGTATTATGGATATTTTTTTCTCATATTCTGTTCCACATAAAATAATACGAAGATTTTAGCATGCCTGTTTAACTTAAAAATCATTTATTAGTCAACCAAATAAATTATTTAGAATGAGTTCACAAGAAACATAATTAATCCAAATTGTGTTAATCTGTTTAATAATGTGAATAAAGCGAAAGAGAAATAATAAGAATAACATCTCGAGTAACTAAAGAAAAATAATTGACAAAGTAAAAGAGAGAAATGCATTGATTCTCCGGGCTCAAATGATGAGAATTGTTGAAAAACAATGATGAAAAATAATGTTTGCAGAGAATAATAGTAAAGTTATGTGTAATCAATCAAAAAATCAAACAGATACCATCGTGGGGAAGTGAGGTTATTACGGGATAGCTAAAAGTAACTGCTCCAATGATTCTTCTTGTTTCAACCATTACCTGGCTAAGATCATGGGTGTACATATGGGATTAAATGGAATTGGTAGCTTGACCAGTTCTACAGTTGATTGTGATCTTTTCTACTCTTTGCTTTTGGCATATATTTATCAATAAAGGTACTATTTTCCACTAAACAAACGCTTTATTAGTTATGTGACAATTATTATTTTTTATATGGTCAATCAAATAATTTATTCCTATACTGAATTTTGCTCTCGTGTTAATTATTCTAATCATGGGTCAAACATATACTTGAAAATTCTGCAGAAGGTTTGGTGTGCCACGATGCCATATAAAAGGAACAATAATAATTGGACACTAGGCATGATTTATGATGATTGGACTTTGCAAAACTCTCAAAATTTTACTTGTGAAAATGTGACACCCTAGCATAAAAGAAAGAGTCCTACATCTACAAAAAGACGAGAGATATTTGGTATATAAATAAATAATCTTTACATCTAAGCGATACATTTTAAAACTGTGCGGATCGAGATCTAGAATAAATAATATTACTAGCGAGGTGGACTATTACAGAAAAAGAAAACGGAAGGGGGGAGGGGGTTGTAAAAGGTGAAGAACAATGTTCAACTAAAAACAAACATGCTCAATGTTGTTGCTGACTTGCAACTCTAAAGTACAACATTTTACACCATAAGTGAATGATTGTTTCAACTTTTTTACCCAATCTAAAGCATCTAAGTGAGTTGAAAGTACTTCTTAAATTCACAAAAGAAATAATAAAAATTGAAAACGGGTTACTTTGGTTAGAACTTGATTATTATCTTAATGATGATGAGGGTGTTAAACAATTATCATGTGGCATATTAGTCAAGGTCCTCAAGGATTATGATTACCTGATCCTTAACTTATGTTGATCAGTTAAAAGCCACAAATATCATATGAAGAATTAAATCAAACACATAGTTTTCAGGATCATTAAATTTGTTTCACTAATCTAATAGAGTAATCATATGTTTATGAAACACGAACTACACTGAAATAGCCACAGTCTAAAATCGTACCTGTTACAGACGATTGTTCCTATACTTTTCGGAGAAGAAATCTGCACAAGAATCTTCACAGAAACTTATGAAATTTGAGATAAGAAGAAGTTTTTTGGTACTTTTTGAGAAGGAGAGAAACATTACGTTTTGTTCATTCTCAAGGGCATTTATCGTGTCTCCCTGAAGCGACACAATGGTTAGAGTCCTAACCGTTGTTTTCCCTTTTATTATTTTATAAATATTAAATATATAATAAAAATATATTACTATTTATTTACATAGATCCGGGTTGGCCCACATGGGTGGCCCGATCCAATTTCCTTCATCTCCCACTCACACATAGTGGGTCAACTCTCATTCATATTCTGTAATTTTCATACTTAACGACTAGACCGTGTGACCAGTGCATACTTTGAGAGCTTCATTGCTATACATCTGTTAGGAATATATAGCATCTTGTTCGATGAAACTTAGAGTAGATCATGGTATGCAACACCCTAGATCATTTATCACATTCATATCTCTCACAATCTCTTTGTCTTAAATTTGAGTTCATCATTATGCTCTTGACTCAAAGACAAATATAAAAGACCGATCAATGAACATAATTAAAATGATAATACTTAATGATCTTCCTCTTCTCATGAATCTCTTAATCTCAATCTGATATACTTTTCTAGAAATGTCCAGCCAGACCGAATCAAGCATGATCTCTTGACAACACTCTAAGATAGCAAACACTAAAATGAATCTCAAGAAACTGATCAAAGTCATGAGGGTACAATGCTGGAAAATTATTTAGGGCTTCACACGATAGAAAGTAGAGATTAAACTTGTATCGCCCTTATGTGTCACCATATGCATACATGGTATGAAACATGTATCACAATACTGACTCATTTCCCGTGGAACGTATGTCTTTACAAATTAAATAATGTGCAGATGATAGTTCAAACAACTCATGTCTAACTTTGAGTTCATAAATCTACTCAATCATTTTATTCATCAGAACTCACATCTGGCATTAAGAACAGACTAACTCGCTTTAATCATATATGATTAGACATTAAAAAAATGGCATTCTTATGATAAAATTCAAGCTCTATTTTATTCTGTCATCTAGACAATAAAGGCGATTGCATGTGTGAATAGGCCAATATTTTTATCTGTCCGACATACTTACAGTTGAAATCTATGTTCTAAACATAAAAACCTAACTTATGTAGATGAAACAACACAAAATAAATCATTTAGGCATTAACTAGCATTTATCTCAAAATGCAGTTTTACTTGAACATTAGCAGGAAGTATAAGAAAATATAAATACATCAGCACTACACAAATCCAACGATATCATATCTTTCATAAGTAACAAATGTTATTAATTTTGTTAACAGGTTTACTATTGTTAGAGTGGGTTAGAGTCCCACATTGGTTGGGGAATAGACTGGTGGTTTGCTTATATGGACTTGGGCAATTCTCCCCTCATGAACTAGCTTTTCGGGTTGAGTTAGGCTCATGTGACATATCTTTACATGATATCAGAGTCATGTCCATTTCCGTTTGGGCTCCCGGTCTACACTCCAGTTAGGCACTGGGAGTGAAGGGGAGTGTTAGAGTGGGTTAGAGTCCCACATTGATTGGAGAATTGACTTGTGGTTTGCTTATATGGACTTGGGCAAGCCTCCCCTCATGAGCTAGCTTTTGGAGTTGTACTTCATGTTCACTTATCTATGTACAACTATGTCTCTGACACAAAATTACACTTAATATCAATATATTGTTATATTCTCAATAGTTAGAAGAATATACTCAGATTTAGATTTTCTCTCATCTAAATCTCATTTTCAATTCCTTGAAAATACAAGGAACATTTTATTGTGTCTTTAAGATACCTATGTATCATCTTAACTACTTTCCAATATTATTGTCTAGTGGAGTACGAGGACACATCCTCTCACTCAAAATTTTGCATGTATAAATAGAAGTATTTATAAATCAAGCCTAAAGCTTGAGTTTGAGAATCCTTTGTTTCCAATATCTTTAAGATCCAAAATCTCAATCAACTCCCACTTGGTTTGATTTCTCGGACTCCATTTTAATTTTTATTGTTGTAACTATTTATCCTCAGTAGGGTATGTAAGAGCATATATTACACTATGTGACTCTTTTCATCAAGTGGAGTAACTATATATATGCTTCCCCTTCAATCTCAAATCGATGAGGAGAATGCAAGAACGACTCGTGTGTCGAGGTTGAGATTGACAAACTGATTATCAATTAATTAGTTACTCCCACTAGGATCAATATTATTAAATTGATTATCTTTTGATGGTATATATTTGTGTGATAGGAATATATCCATTATCACCAACTGAATCCACCTAAATCTATTCGAGTATATACAACGGAAGCAATTTGGTCCGTAGTTTCATCAAGAGACAAGTCACAACATATCTCACACTACTTAGTAAAACAACATCACGCGATTCAAATTCAGTTATAATGTCACTTTTATTCACATATGAACAACAAGACCCTTGGATTATTTAGAGTGTCCTAGAAAGATAAACTTATTTCCCATTGGAACTAATTCCATGTGGAAAAAATAAATTATAGAAGAAATTGTATTTGTTTGAATCATTGATGTCATAGGGAATAAATAGCAATGGAGCTCAACACATTAGTTTTTTTCAAATGATTTTCTATTTATTTGTTACCTAGACAATATTAATAAGTAGACAAATCTACTATATCGGTAGCACTAAGCAATCTTGTTTGCCTAAATAATTCTTTCGGCTTTAACCACTAAGGTCAAGTCTAGCATGTCATATATTTGCATCACAAATAAATATTCTTACTGAAATTATAAATAATATCCAGTATACTAAAACCATTAAAGGGATAACCAACACCTTATCTCGTATGTGTCAAAATACAAACAAGATACATTATGAGGCGACATAGACACCATGTAAAACCTTAAGAGTCTTTTTTTCTTCAAGGACATACCAGATATTACGTCATCGTACAACTTTTCACTTATGCTAAGCAGGGAGACTAATATTCTCGTAGCAGTTAACATATTATTTTAAGCAAGTATAAACTATCATGAAACAACTATGTACATTATTGTAGCCTAAATTCATATTTATTTCATACTAAATTCAGAATAAAAATTTTACTAAATTCTCAATCATCATCTGAATTCTAATATGTTGTAAATCTAACACAGTCAATCATCTAAGGAACACATATCTTAAATCACACAAATTTAAGATTAAATAAGCATAAGTTCTATAACAAATGTACAAATGTTCAATAATAATAATAATAATAATAATATAGAGAATTGAATTATAAAATCATCCAACCCATGTCACATATTATACAAGGTAAATACATATTGTCACATTATCTGTCGCACGCGAACTAGAATAGATTTAATAAAGTCTCGGTGCAAGTCTTTAGGCAATAATGATTTCCCTCTAGGAACAATTGGTTTAACTAGATTTGTCCTATTGTTATTTCTTATAGGCAGTCCAAGATAACGACACAGTCTTCTAAACCTTCAAGTCAATGTACTTATACGCAAGATCTTGAACTATTATCCTATAAGATACCAACATATGGTTATCTAACTTATACCACGATTTATCAAGCAACTCCTTTAGAAAACCGTCAGGCAATGGTGAATTGAATCGGGGTAAAGTGGTTATCGGAAATTGATATCCTTTATTGGGATTAAGGAAAGAAGTGGGATGATTAGGCCGAAGTGGTTGGTGAAATCGTAATTTCTACCGTAAGGCCATGTATTTCTCTTTTATTCCTAATAAACCCCAGACCCAAATAACTTCTTGAATTAACTTGTTAATTATCGTACCATGTTTCACAAAGAGTATAAGATTATCATCTTGTACATTGGATTCTAGTGGCAGATTAACCAAGTAGTCAATCATAGCTTTCACCCAACCTTTTCGTTGCTTTGTGAAAACTCGTTTGGGCGTCTTTATCATCACCATGATTTTCTGTAACGCATACAGAAAATAATTAGTGTTAAATATACATAATATACATGTGTATATTATGTATATTTGGCTCTCGATTTTGGTGTAATACCGTGTAGTGTGTATATAATTTAGGTAAGGTTTTAGTCTCCTAGTTTAGGTAATGTTGTGGTGTAATTAGTATTGTACGCTTACCATAATATTTGTATTACCATAATTGTATAGTTAGTGTCCAAGTAGAATAAGGTCTTAGGAGTAGAATAGGAATATGATTCTCCTATTATGGAAATATGTAAATTGTATATATACTCTTTCAATTAATGAAAATAATCAAGGGATTATTTCTTTCATGGTATCAGAAGTCTAGGTCTTAAAATCCTCTCTCAAAAATCCTCCTAATTTTCGTCCAACAACATCGATTTCCGAGCCCCTCCTCCTCGGATTTGTGCCGACGGTCTATCCTCTCTTCCTAAATTTTCTTCCAAATCCCTCGATCACATATTGTTCTATCAATATGTCTACATCCCGGAACACGTTTCATCCTGCCCTTACAGTTTCTAATATCAAGAATAACACCCCTCTTGTTCTTGAAATAGAAAACGTCCAATATGCGACGTGGGACGAACTGTTCAAAATTGGTACATGGACACCGACGCCACTTCTTACATGACGTCCGACCAAAGTACTCTCTCGTCTTATTTCAATTTGAGCAAAAAAACATGGCATTATTATTGGTAATGGCAACCCAATTCCAATTCGTTGTTCCGGTCATACAACTTTATCTCCCCTCCATCTACCTCTTGTCTTGAAAAATACCATTTATGCCCCTAACTTAATTTAAAAATTGGTGTTTGTTCGTAAATTCACCACTGATAATTGAGTTTCTGTTAATTTTGATCCATTTGGGTTTTCTGTGAAGGATTTTAAAACGGGGATACCTCTCACGAGATGCAATAGTAGGGGAGATCTTTATCCAATCACGCCTGCCACCAGTTTCTCAAGTCAAGCCATGCCATTGACATTTGCAGCTCTAGCTCCTTCCTTGTGGCATGCACGTTTGGGTCACTCTGGGTCATCAATTATTTCTTCCTTGCATAAAAATAATTTTATTTCTTGTAAAGGTACGCGTAGTACTCCAATTTGTCATTCCTGTCCGTTAGGAAAACATGTTAGATTATCATTTGTAGCCTCTACTTCTCGTACTTTGATGCCTTTTGACATTATTCATAGCAATTTATGGACTTCTCCCGTTCTAAGTTCTGTGGGCCATCGTTATTATGTTCTAGTTTTGGATGATTATTCTAATTTTTATGGACCTCTCCGTTAGCGAAAAAATATCAAGTTTTTTCCACATTCTTAAAATTTAGAGCATTCATCTGTACCCAATTCGAACGGAAAATAAAAAATATTCAATGTTATAATGGCAAAGAATATGATAATGGGGTGTTTCGGGAATTTTGTGATGCTAATGGCATAGTTTTTCATTTCTCTTGTCCTCACAAAATGGAAAAGCCAAATGAAAAATTTATACCATTAATAATATTGTCCGAAATTTATTGGTCCATGTTTTCGTACCCCCTTCCTTTTGGAATCATGCTCTACAAATGGCTACTTATCTTCTTAACATACTCCCTACCAAAGGGTTGGCATATTCATCCCCTCTTAAAATCCTCTATAATAAGAATCATTCGTATCCACATCTTAGGGTCATTGGGTGTTTATGTTATCCACAATTTCCGTCAACTACAATTAACAAACCTCAAGCCCATTCTACCGCTTGTGTGTTTTTGAGTTATCTATCTAATCATTGTGGTTACAAATATTTTGATTTATCGTCTAATAAAATCATAATTAGTCGCCATGTTATTTTTGATGAAACCCAATTTTCATTTGCTAAAGTGAGTAGTCCCGTGCCTAGTTCATATAATTTTTTAGATAACGAAGTCTCGTCGTACATTATGCACCACTTAATGGGCCGCTCCAGTACCCCCGAAACGCCAAAGAGTTCGCCAACACCCTCGATCCATCCTCCTCGTCTCGGGTCCAAAGAACTGGTCGATCTCAATTCTGCCCGGTTTATTCCGATTACCAGTTTAGGTTCGATGTTGGGCGGCAAGCCCACTGCATCTTTGGCGATCCATCCCCATCCGAATTTTTCCCAAAATCCACCCAATTCTCCCCGAGTCACCGACTTGTTACTCGTAGTCAACATGATATTTTTAAACCAAAAAGACATTTTAATCTTAATTCTAATGTTCTTAAATTCCCACTACCTCGTAACCCAGTGTATGCATTAAATGACCCGAATTGGAAATTATCTATGAACGACGAATATAATGCTCTTATTGAAAATAAGACGTGGGAGTTGGTACCCCGTCCTTTTGACATTAATATTATTCGGTCTATGTGGATTTTTACTCATAAAGATAATTCGGATTGTTCTTTTGCGCGGCATAAGGCTCATCTTATGGGTGATGGTAAGACTCAACAGGTTGGCGTGGATTGTGGTGAGACATTTAGTCTGGTTGTTAAACCGACTACCATGCACACTGTTCTCAGTCTGGCTCTTTCAAAGGCATGGCCCATTCATCAACTAGATGTAAAGAATGTTTTCTTACATGGTGATCTTAAGGAGACAGTCTACATACATCGGCCCTTGGGTTTTCGAGACCCCAAATATCCCAATCATGTCTTTTGTTGAAGAAGTCCTTGTATGGTCTCAAGCAGGCCCCATGAACTTGGTATAAGCGATTTGCAGACTATGTATCTACTATTGAGTTTTCTCACAACAGATATGATAATTCTTTGTTCATATATCGTTATGGTAAATCCCTGGCTTATATTCTCTTATATGTGAATGATATTATCTTGACAGCTTCTTCTGATAATTTATGCCAGTCTATCATGACACTACTCAGTTCTGAGTTTGCTATGAAAGACTTGGGGCCCTTGAGTTATTTCTTGGTGTTGACACCCAATTTTGTCCCATCTTTTATGATTTTATTTGTAATTTTTAATATTTTTGACACTTTAAAACAATTTTAAAATATAGGCATACATATGTATATATATCATTATTATTAGTATTATTTGCATTTTTTATTTGTCATTTGCATTTTTATATCACAAGCATACTTTTATCCTAATATTATATGTTATTTTTATTTTCGCAAAACGACATTGCATTTTTATTTTTTATTTAAGCATCAAACATTTCGTAAATATTATATTTTATCATATTATCATCTTTACAATTTATAAAATTTACAAAGCTTTCTTTTTATATAATAAAACCCTTTTTGTATTTTTAAACCCATAACCCATTTCAACCTTTTTTATATCTTAACCCAAAACAATTTTACCCAAAACCCAAACCCTCAATTTTTCAAGCTCAACCGAAACCCAATTGATCATCAACTCTGGTCATTATGACCTTTTCCCTTTTGTTTCCAACCCAACACCTAATTTCTTATTTCCTAATTCCCAACCAAATCAATCTACCCACACACTTATCCCTACCTGTCGCCTAATTCGGCCACCTAAAACCGCAAGCCCACCGGATCGGCCCAATACCCAATTCCCTTTCCCTTTATTTCCCCCTCTTTTAAACCAAAACCCTAAAAACAATTTCATTTTCATCTCACCACATCTCTCTCCCAAAAAAAAAAAACCCAAAGACACCCTTTTCTCTCCCAGCCGCCGCACACCCCCGCACCCCCACACCGGCGACCCCACGTCGCCGGTCACCTCGCTGACACCGTCGCCCAACACCACCAACCAACCCGTCAACCCCATACCCCCAAAATCCGAAACCCATCTATAATTACCCCCTTTTGTTCACTATTTTGGGGGTCGGTTTGTGTGGATTTTATCCGAAAAGAGGGAGTTTTTGGTCGGATTTTGGGTGGATTTTTCTCATTTTTTTCTCACTGTCTGGTCGGATCGGGTCAACCCGATTTAGGTAAGTTTTTCCATATTTTTATGCTTTTATATCTTCTTGTTGGTTATCTAAAGATTTGGAAAAAATACATTAGAATCAGATCGACCGGTTTGAATAATTTCAGATTTTTATATTTTATGTGTGTTGTTGGTTACCAAATTTGGAGAAAATCGATTGAATGGGTCAACCGACTTCGAGTTCGACAGTTGATTAATTTTGATTTTTGTATGTTTATATTGTGCTGTTGGTTACCTGAAATTTTGAGAAAATCGATTCGGGTTGAAAAACATCCGAGTCGGTTCAGACCATCGACTGGAGTCGTGGTGGACCAGTCGGTCGACCAGGTTAGTTAAATTCACGATTTTGTGTGTTTATATTGTGTTGGTTACCCGAAAAATTTGGAAAAGAATTTGATTAGGGTTGAAGTATTTGATTGAATTGGGTCCTTTATTAGGTCGATTCGACCAGTTGAATAAATTTCCAGATTTTTTATTTTAATATCTTGTTGTTTATTATCTGAAAATAAAAAAAATCTATTAGGGTCGGTTCTTCGAGGGTCGTCCCGGTTGAATAAATTTCAGATTTTACTGCGTTTGTGTTTTGTTGTTGGCTTTACGAAAATCAAAAAAATTGGATACGAATTGGTAGGATCAGCATTGTTGACTGAGTCGAGTCAAATTTCAGAATTCTGGTCGGACGTTTTAATTGGAAACTATTGGTTTATTTTGGCATTTAAATATTCATACATAGATATCTTGTATTTTGCTGTTTTATCATTTTAACTAATACTACAATGGCTGATGAAATTAAATTCGAGGCCGCGCTTTTTTGTTTCGTTCCTCTATTTTCAGCACTGTTTTTAAGTATCCGGGCAACGGATATCTTACTGTTTTTACTGTTTTATTGTTTTATTAATATCGCATTTAGGCCGATGAAATTGAATTCGAGGCCACGCTTTTCTTTCGTTTCATTTCTCTCTGTTTTTCAGCACTGTTTTAAGTATCCGGGCAACATATATTTTACTATTTTTACTGTTTTAAACTAAACACCGCATTTTTTCGGAAATTATTTTTTTTCTGCTTACTGTTTTACCGCCTGTTGCTGCTGTTTCTGTTCCAATTTCATTTTTTTTGCTGATTTGAACACGATACTACACTGGCCGATGAAATTAAATTCGAGGCCGCGCTTTTTTTGTTTGTTTCTCTGTTTTCTGTTTACTGTTTACTGTTTTAAACATCCGTGCAACGAATATTTTGTTGTTTTACTGTTTTATTATTTTTAACTAATATTGCATTTGGCCGATGAAAAAATATCCGTCGATTTTTGAGGCCTCCACAGTTGTAAAGACGGAAAATAAAGCTTATGGGCAAGGATGAAACTTAAATCTTTTTCTGAGAGACCAACATGTCGAGCAGGCAAGGCAACTAAAATGACCACCGAGTCATATGTTAACCATGACGTGATTGGAATGATCTTTTAAAAATTTAAGTCTGAGCCCTCCGTAATAAAAACATTTATTGTTTTGGATACAGATTGAAGTTATGTATATTTAATTGTTTTCTAACCGTTTATTCTTGATGACTTGCAAAGATAAAGTCAAAGAAGGCAAATAACCCCTCGGAGATTATTTATTTTGTTGTTGTCATTTACTTTCTTAATTGACTTTATTTCATTCTGTATTGTAATATTATTGTACTCGTGAAATTATTGAAATGTTTAGAATAGACAAACATAGAATTAATTAATAGGGTAGTCTAAAACTTGAAACCCATTGCTAGTTCATTTATTTTTAGGCTCGGTTAGTTTTAAAATTGTTAATCGCTAGTTTATCTATTTTTAGGCCCGTCGCCCATAAGAAATCACATTGCATACATCTTTATCAATTTTCATACGAATGCATATTCATATTTTTTTTTAGCTTTACATGTATATTATTGTCATACAAATGCATGCTTGTACAAATGCATCATTTCATTAAATACTTGCAACATTATTTTTATACTTGTAAAACATGTACTTTTAACACAATAATTAACCTGAGTTTGATCGGATAACCGCAAGTTAGCGGATCTTAAAGGATGCCTAACCCCTTCCCTTTAGGATAATAAAGAACCCTTACCTAGAATCTCATTAGTTTCGTAGATCATAAAATTGGAGTTATTTTACAGCTTTTAGTTAGTATTTAGGTGCCCTAATTCACCTTAGAATAATTAGGTGGCGACTCCTCAAAGCAAGCATTTGTAACCGATCCAGAGGGAATCGAGCCATCACGTCGCGAAGCCCGCAGGTCAAAATCGGGTGCGACACTTGGGGATTGTTATTACTCGTCATGAAGGTGGGTTATTCTTATCACAACGGAAGTATACCGCTGAGATAATTGCGCGGGCTGGTATGTCCTCGTGTAAGTCTACTTCCACTCCAGTTGATACTAAACTCAAGCTGGGTGGTGCGGCTGACTCACTTTACGAGGATCCCACCCACTATCGCAGCCTTGCCGAAACTCTTCAGTATCTTACTTTTACGAGACTGGATATTACGTATGTCGTACATCAATTGTGTTTGTTTATGCATGATCCTAGGGTTGAGCACATGCGTGCGTTTAAACGCATTATCTGATACATCCAGGGAACACTTGACTATGGCTTGCATCTATATCCATCATCGGCCTCTACACTTGTCTCATATACGATGCTGATTGGGGTGATTGTCTGTATACCAGACGCTCCACGTCTTGTTACTGTATGTTTCTTGGTAATAACTTGGTCTCATTGTCTGCAAAGCGCCAGTCTACATTATCACGCTTCAGTGTAGATGCCGAGTATCGAGGGGTAGCCAATGTGGTCTCTGAATCATGTTGGTTACATAATCTTCTCTTAGAGTTTCATTGTCTCATTCAGAAAGCTACTTTGGTTTATTGTGATAATATTAATGTCGTCTATCTTTCTGGTAATCATGTTCAACATCAGCACACTAAACATATCGAGATGGATATCCACTTCGTTCGAGAAAAGGTAGCTCGTGGACAAGTACGCGTCTTACATGTCCCTTCTAGGTACCAAATTGCAGACATCTTTACTAAGGGTCTTCTCTCGGCTCTGTTTGAATATTTTAGAGACAGTCTCAGCGTACGACGACCGCCCTCTATGAATGCGAGGGTGTGAAAGTATACTGTGATATACACGGCATATACAATGCCTTGTGTATACCGTATATCACGAAAACACAAGACAGTTTGGACAAAACAGTCCGTGATATACATGACAAGTATATCACGGTTTGGAGTTATATTTGGTAACATGTTATTTGTATTTAATTAGCATTGTACACTTACCATAATTGTAGAATTCGTGTTCAAATAGAATAGGGTTTTGGGAGTAGAATTTCCATATTATGGAAATTATAAATTGTATATTTACTCATTAATTAATGAAAATAATCAAGGGATTATTTCTTTAAAAAACAATTGCTACAAACAATTCGTTAGAATTTGGTTCGTCCCTAAAGGATTTTTTATGAAAACTCCGTCAGAAACATTACCTACGAGCTAATTTTTGGAGGAATTCAGTAGTAACATTATACAGTAGTTGCAACATTTTCTGTTAACTATTTTGAATAGTTTAATACTCTGTCTGATCCAATTTATGTGATAATTTTTTAAATTAGTTTTAAAAAGAATAATACTTTTAAATCTGAAAATAATTAATAGTATACTTTTCATTCTATTCTTAATGAGAATCTTTGTAATCATGCAAATATTATGACATATTTACGGCTACAAATTATAAATATTATAGCCAAACAAATGTTATGGCATGTTTAAGACCACATAAATTTCAAAAAAAATTATCTCTTTTCAAACTCCGATTCAAACTAAGCAGGGGCAGAGCTATGGTTTTGCTCGACAGAACCAAAGTAATTTTGGCTTAAACCTTATATTTATGTTTAAATCTATTTAATATGGATAAATAATTTAATTAGAACCCAATAAGCTATCTTTTTAAAAATCAAGCACACACAACTCGAAATTTTAACTCTCTTTAAAACTATGTCACAGGAATATAAGGTTTAACATATTGAAATCAAAGAAATGCACTTTAGACCTAATACTAACATATTTCTTAATTTTAAACTCTCCCCTTTCTAGTAAGAAATTTGATAGCTTTTGCTCGCACTCTATAAATATATTAAAATATTTATTAAATATCTATAAACATTTGATTGTGAACCTATTTATTATGATACATTAGCTTAATATTGATATATAGTATGCATAAACTTTAAATCTTGAATCCGCCGCTATTTCAAACCATTGTATACATTGGCTGCATATATGCAATTTCCTGGAAAAAACAAAGAGAAGAAACCTTATAAGAGAAATTGTCCCTGATGCAAGTAAAATAATCAGTCCGTGGCTAAAAGGATGCTTTAATTTCGTTCAACTTGTCCCAAGTTTGGCAAAAAGGCAATAACATGAAGTTGCTGCAATGTTCACCCACTCAAAAATTAAAATGTACTATATATCATACGCCATACTAATTAAAGTCAACATAGGCCAACTTCTTTATTTCAGTATATAAATCTCTTCATACTCAATCTAATTTTTGTCAATCCTAAAATATTTGACATTTTAATTTCCTTCTCTATACTCCACACGGCAGCTAATTAGAGGGTATCTACATTTGGTGTAAGCTTGAGGTTTTGCTTTAAGCTTAATTTGCTCAAGAAGAAAAGGCTCTCTCAATTATTCTGTTCCTAATAATTGTCGTTTTTCTTCATTCCCAAGGTAATGTCTTCATATTTTTTTCTATCTTGTATTAGTTCTTCTCTAAAACAAATATTTATATATTAATATATTATGATCTTATTTATTAGATTATTTTAATTTATGTGAACTTATTTTTTTTGCTAGTATATTTTATCTTTGTGGTTGCTTCCGGTGGTGGAGCCACATGCATTCGAGGGGTGATAATTTGACACTCAATCGTTGAAAAATTATAATGTGTAACTAGAAAAAAAATTATGTACATATACTATATTCTGACTCTCTTTATGGGTTAACACCTTTATATTCTGACAAAATCTTAATTCCTCCACTGGTTGCTTCAGAAACATTACATACTCGACGATATTATGCTTGCGTCTCATCGTCTTGGGAACACTCGTAGTTGTTTGAGTCGTTGCATTAGGGCAATACAACTACGAGAACCAGTTGTCCTAACGCTACTGTCGGCCAACCCTTTTCTAATTTTGGAAAAAATTTAAGTTAGAATTTTTATTTAACCGTTAATGAGAAATTGTTATAGCCACACAAATGTGATGACATATTTAAGACCATAAATTTCAAAAATCTTTTTTTTTACTTAAACATTTGCGTGCCCAATCAAATAGGTTTACGTAAATTAAAACAGAGGAATCAATACTCTCTCCGTTTTCCTTTTTATTAGGTCCTTACACTAATTTTTTTTATTTTTTATTTTACTTGTCTATTTTAGCAAATCAAAATAAATTTACTACTAGCTTCCAATATTACTTTATTAATTATATAAAATACTAGTAGTTAAATTTAAATTTTCAAAGCATAGTTAATATGGATAATTTGATAAAACAAATCCTTAATGAATACAATAATTTTTTAAGAGGAGTGTCAAGTCAATAGAGGATAAATAAAAAAGGAATAGAGGGATTACTATTATTCCCTCCCATCCATTTTACTTGTCACCCTTATTAGAAATAGATGATCCAAAATAGTTGTCATTTTAGAAAAATAATATATAATTAATTATTAGTTTTCATTTTTACCTTTACTTAATAAATGTGGAGAGAGATTAATGTGGAGTTGTATTAAATTGAAATCAAAGAATAAACAAGGATAATTTAGTCAAATTATCCTTTTAATTAATTAATGTTTTCTTAATGGATCTAAAAAAAACATGACAAGTAAAATGGACCAAAGGGAGTATAAGTCATTTTATATGGTCGGTTTTGTATTCTTAGAAGTTGATGTTTGACAATTTGAGATTCTTAGTGGTTTTAACAATTTGGAAATTGTGTGATCTTTGAGTTTTCTGCAAGTGAAATATACTCCTATGTACCTGATCATGGAGTCTTTATTCTGTAAAGATTCATTTTTTATCCTAATTTCAACGTTTTTTATCTTTCTATTTTTGGAAATTTAAGTATATTAGCAATCCGTGCTTTTCCTACCTAAAGTAATCCGTTTTCACATTGTATTTCTTATATTATAGGAGTAGTTAATTGATAAATGGAAATTAGTGATAATTAACTGATTAATTACTACTAATGTTTTTGAAGAACATTATTATTACTACTGATTTGTTTACAAAATTTATTATAGATCTGTTGAAATAATGCAAATAAAATAGGTGAATTGTTTGTCCCTTTTTCTTTCTAATTCTAGCTTTTGTCTAATTAACCAAAAGGGTTTAGTATCCTTTTTTTGGGTCAACTACATAAACGATATCTCCCCAAACGCCATTTGTAGATTACACTGAATATGTTATTGTTGTTGTTATTCATAAAGGATATTTACTCTATATTCAATCATGATTACCTTATCTCAAGAAAATGCAGATAAAGGTTTTTCCTAATTATATGTGAAAATTGCAACCAGCCAAACTTATATTGGGATACAATTGTTGCAGGGAACGAGAAGTAAGTAACTACTGCAATGGTAAGAAAGGATAAACTAAATATTACAATAAACTGGAAATCAAGAACTTAACAAACTACTTGTGTGATTTGCTGAGTCGAGTGATGACACTTTGTCTTTAACACAAGATTGCCCCGTATATCTCCTTTTATGTTGTCGGGCAATAGTCTCCCAAGATACAACAACAACTTAACAATTGAGCAAAAGAAACTCAAGTGTTACTCTTGAAGAACTTTGAGTATAGTAACTTTGCTAGAGAGGAAGAAGATGAATTCAGAAAATTCTGGAGTATTTTCTAAGTGTTGGGTTGTTCTTCAATTGAGCCAAAGGCCTCAATTTATAGTGCAAGAGAAGACCCCTCAACTAGCCAACTAATAGCCTTCAATAGCCATGTAATGACTCTTAATTGATAGGTTACATTCAGCCAAATAATGGATGAATGCATGTGCCAAGTAATGGAGAATCAATGCTCCAAAACCAGCCCAAAGGTCAGAACTTTTCCACTTTCCGTCGCAGCATTCTGCCTCTGAAGCGTCGTGACTCTGTGAATTAGCGCCGCGGCTCCAGTAACTGAAGACCCAATTAGCGTCGCGGCACTCCCTGGGAGGCGTCATTGCGCTCCGGCGCCTCGGCTCCGACGGGGCTGCACCGCGGCTCCGCGGCGATTTCTGACATGTTTCATCTTACACTTATTCCTTCATTTACCAATGTGGAATACTTTGTCATTTGGCCAATAACCGTCCATCATTCTATGTCTCAAATGTATTACATCCGGACCAATATCTCTTTCACTAATGAAATTTGCGATACTTGGCACTAGGTGTGCACGTGTGTGGAAATGACGTTTCCGACGTGCGGGGCCCCAATTGTTTGAGTCATAAATAATGGGATATACGTAATTCCACATTAGTAAATTTCCAACGTAAAGAAACCACAGCTAGATAATGAACGAAATCGGGGGCTGATCTAGTGCAATTAATAATGGTCAGGATTCAACGTGAATTCAATAATTTTTGCGATATTATATATTTATATTAAAAAGTTTATTAATGTATAAGAATATTTAGCTCGGAATTTAAACCGTTGATTCAGTTATTATTGTATAGTAAATAATTATTAACTTGAGATTGATGTAAGAATTTATAAACTTAACATCTCCTAAAATCTCGAATCCACCTCTGATTATGAAATAGGACATCTATAATGGGTTTTAACTTATAGAAAGTGCTATTAATGTAGGTTAACTATGTATTGCAAGTTACTTATTATTCCTTCCTGTTAATTTCAAACGTTATTTAAGGTTAAGAGATTAAAATTACCTTTTTATATCTGATAGAATAATAATTATTAATGTTGTTATTAATAACTATTATTGTAATTGAATAGTATCATGTATATATATGGTAGGAGGTAAAATATTCATTAGCATTATCTTATCATTAGGAAGATTAGCATTATCTTAGGGAGATAATTAGGCATAATCTTTTCGTTATCATCTACTAATTTCTAGAATGTATAGTTGTATATTAACCACATTTGTGGAATAAGAATGATGAGAAAAATATTCTTTACATGGTATCAAGAGATTAGGAAAAGATTCTACTCTAAACACCTCCCAAAACCTTCCAATTGGCCACCCCCCCCCCCCATTAGTCGATTTTTGTTTTCTTGTTCTTTCTTTTTTTTCTTTCATCTCCATTATTGTTCTTCCTATTTTTTTCTTCCAATCAACAATGTCTGACTCCAAAAATAATTTTCATTCAGCCCTTACCGTTTCAAACATCAAAACACATATTTCCATCACTCTTGAGATGGAAAATGTTCACTATGCAACTTAGGCAGAACTTTTTAAGATTGTTGTTGTTCCCACCAAGTTATTCATCACATAATCCCGCCGGAGAATGGCAAAGGGAGGAGTTAAAGACCGGTGATGACAAAGAACTCTGGGAAACTCCTGATGCCTGAGTTCTCTCATGGATTTATGCAACAATCTCTTCTGATTTGTTACACACAATAATGAAACCAATTCCACAACAATGGAGGCTTGGAATCGTTTGCGGGACATTTTTCAAGACAACAAAAATTCTCGCGCCGTCACTTTAGAACAAGAATTCTCCACCATTGATATGGCGGATTTCCAAATGTGTCGGCATATTATCAACGCCTTAAAGTCTTATCGGATCAACTTAAAAATGTTGGTTCGCCGGTTACCAACAATCGCTTAGTCTTACAAATGGTTGACGGTCTTACCGACGCCTATAGTGGTGTGGGGACACTCATCTGACAAAGTAATTCTCTACCACTTTTTTACCAAGCACGTTCGATGCTTATACTTGAAGAGGCGGGCTTAGCCAAAAAGGCCTCCACCGTTTCTAATTACGCCATGATTGCTACCCCCACGAATTACGGTACTACCTACTTTAAACCTTCACAACAAAATCAGGGACAAAAATGACGTAATAATGGTAAAAATAAGGGTGGAAATCGCGGCAATAATAAAAGTGGAGTCTACCGGAATTCCGGTGGCGGAGAAAATTCCAGTGGCAGTGGCGGCGGTAACTCACGGAACAGAAGAGCCCAAAACTGGCAGCCCGTGGTCCACCCAGTGGGCCTGGCAGTGGCCTTGGGCCTTGTCACCGTGCCCCGTCTGACTGGAAACTGGACCAGGCCAGCCCCAGGCCCACTAGACATTATCCCAATTTTTTGGGCCATCAAATAATAGGCAGAGAAGCAGCAATGGGGTAGTGAATTCTGGGCCACTGCCGACCCAGTGGCAGGAGGCCCATTCGACAGTGGCCCACTCGACGGATATTGAGTCCGCCATGCACACTCTTGAAATTAATCCGCTACATGCAAATTGGTATATGGACTCCGGAGCGACGTCTCACATGACGTCCTTCCAAGGTAATCTCTCGTCCTATTTTAATTTGAGCAAAAATAATAGTATAATTGTCGGAAATTATCATTCTATTCTAGTTCGAGATTATGGTTCTACTAATTTGTCACCACCACACCCACCACTAACTTTAAAAAATGTCCTTCATGCTCCACAATTAATTAAAAACTTGGTATCTGTTAGAAAGTTTACTACTGACAATTGGGTGTCTATTGTTTTTGACCCTTTTGAATTTTCCATGAAGGATTTTCAGACGGAGAGACTTCTCATGAGATGTGATAACCAAGGCGAGCTCTATCCAATAATGTCACCTATCCAACAGTCCAAGTTACCATTTTATTTTGCAGGATTAGCCTCTTCATTATGACATGAATAGTTGGGTCATTCGCGGGCACCTGTTTTAGCCTCCCTTAAGCAAAATAAGTTTATTTCCTGTACTCAATCCCAAACGTTAAATAAATGTCATTCATGTCCACTTGATAAACAAGTTAATTTACCATTTGTTTCCTATAATTCATGCACTCTTATTCCATTTGATATTATCGACTGTGATATTTGGACTTCCCCCGTTTTGTGCTCTTCGGGCCATAGATATTATTTGCTTCTGTTAGATGATTACTCTAATTTTTTGTGGACATTTCCCTTGTCTAAAAATTCACAAGTTTTTTTCCACATTTCTAAAGTTTAGAGCTTTTATCAAAAATCAATTTGAACGAGAAATCAAGAATATTCAATGGGATAATGGCAGGGAGTTTGATAATAGGCATTTTTGGGATTTTTACAATTCTCATGGTTTAAACTTACGCCTTTCATGTCCCCACACATCCTCCCAGAATGGGAAGGCGGAACGCAAAATACGAACCATCAACAATATTGTTCGAACATTCCTTGCCCATGCCACACTACCCTCCTCATTTTGGCACCATGCACTACAAATGGCCACATACTTATTAAACATACTCCCTCAAAAGAATTTGTCCTACCCAGCTCCACTAAAAATCCTCTACCTACGGGACCTTCTTACTCTCATTTACGGGTATTCAGGTGCTTATGTTATCCTCTTTTTCGATCAACTATAATCACCAAACTTCAACCCCGGTCTACTTTGTGTGTTTTCTTGGGATATCAATTTAATCATCGAGGTTACAAATATTGCAACATATCTTCAAATAAAATAATTATAAGTCGTCATGTAATTTTTTATGAAACGAATTTCCCATTTGCCAAAATACACAAGTTTGGACGTCATACCTATGATTTTCTTGATGATAGCCGACTCCCGTACTTAACCAAATTTTTTTGCTCTCCCAAGCCCACTGTTTCAGGTAACCTGGTTGAATTGGGCCAACTAGGCCCCGAAACAGTGGTCCACCCACAAGATAAGTCAGTTCAGCAGACTGGCCTCCAGTTCCAAGGCCCAGTGCTCCAAATATGGTTACACTCATTCCGGTTGACAGGCCAACTTTTATATCCCAGCCCAATGCCACTATCTCGGTACCACATCTTGGCAGTGACTTAGGCTGAGGCCCAGCTCCCTCCCACTTGCCAGACATTGCTATCCCCTCGACCCAAAATTCAGTCCATCGACCCATTACCCGAAGACAACACGGTATTGTCAAACCCAACACCAACTATAGCCTACACACTCAAATCTCAAAATCGCCATTACCATGTAATCCTGTGTCTGCTCTTCATGACCCGAATTGAAAAATGGCTATGGATGATGAATTTAACGCTCTTATTAAAAATAGGATGTGGGAATTGGTACCTCGTCCCCCTCATGCTAATATAATTCGGTCTATGTGGATTTTTAGTCACAAAGAAAACTCTGATGGTTCTTTTGAACGGCATAAAGCCCGTCTTGTAGGTGATGGAAAAACACAATGTGTTGGCGTAGATTACGGTGAGACGTTCAGTCCGGTGGTCAAACCAGCGACTATCCGAACAATACTTAGTTTGGCTCTCTTAAAGGGTTGGCCACTTCATCAATTAGATGTCAAAAATGCCTTCCTCCATGGCCAACTAAATGAAACGGTATACATGTACCAACCGTTGGGGTATAGGGACTCCAAATACCCTAATCATGTGTGTCTCCTCAAAAAAACATTATATGGACTAAAGCAAGCTCCCAGGGCATGGTACAAGCGATTTGCGAATTTTGTTTCACATATTAGTTTTGTCTAACAGCCGTTCCGATCATTCTCTGTTTATTTATCATCATGGAAATAATATTGCTTATCTTCTCTTATATGTGGATGTTATTATATTGACTACCTCATCAGATGCTCTTCGAAAGTCCATCATGTCACAACTTGGCTTTGAATTTGCAATGAAGGACCTAGGTCCACTACATTATTTTTTGGGCATAGCAGTGACACGACATGCAGGTGGTTTGTTTCTCTGCCAAAAGAAGTATGCATCAGAGATTGTGGAACGAGCTGGCATGTCCTCCTATAAACCCTCAGCAACTTCGGTGGATACTAAATCCAAATTGTATGCATCTTTCGGCAAGCCTTTTGTCGACCCGACACTCTACCGCATCCTGGCAAGAGCCCTGCAGTATCTCACCTTCACCAGACCGGATATCTCTTATGTTGTACAACAAGTGTGCATTTTCATGCATAATCCGATGGATGATCATATTCATGCTCTAAAACGCATTGTGCGATATATACAGGGTATTCTTGAATATGACTTGCACTTATATCCATCGTCCACGTCCACACTTGTCTCCTACACAGATGTAGACTGGGGAGGCTGCCCAGACACCAGACGCTCCACCTCAGGTTATGGTATATTTTTTTGTGATAACTTGGTTTCTTGGTCCTAAAAAAGACAAGCCACATTATCCAAATCCAGTGCCGAAGCAGAATATCGAGGTATTGCCAATGTTGTGTCTGAATCATGTTGGCTTCGAAATCTTCTTCTTCAGCTCCACTGCCCGATTCCGAAAGCGACTTTGGTATATCGTGATAATGTTAGTGTTATCTACCTGTCCGACAATCCAGTCAATCATCAACGCACAAAACATATTGAGCTGGATATCCCCTTGTCCGTGAAAAAGTGTCATGTGGTCAAGTGCGGGTGCTACATGTCCCGTCGCGCCATCAAATTGCAGATATCTTTACTAAAGGTCTTCCGTTGATATTATTTGAAGATTTTCGGGACAGTCTCAGCATTCGTTTGCCTCCCGCTTCGACTGCGGAGGAGTGATATAATAATAATTATTAATATTGTTATTAATAATTATTATTATTATTGTAATTAAATAGTATCATGTATATATGGTAGGAGGTAAAATATTTATTAGCATTATCTTATCATTAGAAAGATTAGCATTATCTTAGGGAGATAATTAGGCATAATCTTCTCCTTATCATCTATTAATTTCTAGCATGTATAGTTGTATATTAACCACATTTGTGGAAGAAGAATGATGAGGAAAATATTATTTACAATATCTTCTCAAAATAAGTAATATATAATTGTTGAACGACTTTAGAAATTGAATCATTTATTAGAGCAAGGGATTAGGGAAAAAATAACTACTAATATTTGTTTTTTAAAGTGACATTTATTTTGGATCAAATCTTTTGGCAAAACGACATTTAAAATGGATAGGAGGTAGTACATATTAACCACTTCTACTTAGTGTGGAAATTTACCTATAACAGTTACTAGCTAGAAAAATCAGGATTTCCTACGGACTTTCTATCTGAAATCCATTGAAAATGTACTCGTCCCAACTGTTTTCAACGGAAATTGCCGTCGAAAAAGGAGGTAGTGTATATATTAACAACCTCTATTTAGTGTAGATATTTACTTATAATAATTACTAGAAAAATAAGGATTTCCGACGGACTTTCTGTTAGAATTTCGTTGCAACAGTTTTCAACAGAGTTTTTTGTCGGAAGAAAATTGGCTTGTACTACTAGAAACAGAAAGTTTTTCCATGAACATCCAGTAAAACATGATTTTCTCATCTCATTTCTATCGAATCAGCTCACAGGAAAAACGCATGGTAGGAAACAGGTTCTCATTAAAACGCTAGGAAACTTCTTAATTTTTCGTGTGAAAATACTACTATTAAGATTTTTCCCATTGACATTCAGTGTGAAATCTCCACTGAACATTTTTCCGTGGGAAATAGAAATGTTTTAGTAGTCACGTGCTACTATCTTCAAATGATCTGATAAGCTAACCTCATATCTAATATATCACATACGTCACTTTCTCTTCTTCCATATACTATGTGCTATTTATGTCTCTTTCTTTCTTTTTTGTGTATTTGGGGGTGGGGATCTATTTTCTAAAAAACTTTTAAGTGATCTGATTGTGTAAATATATTTTAGTATCATTCATATAAAAAAGTTAACCTCAGCTATAATATACTACTTACATCATTTTCTCTTCTTCTATATACTATGTGCTATTTATTTATTTTCTTTTTCATATATGTTGTTGTTGGGGGAGGGGGTTGGTCTAATATAAGACTCTTTAGTACAAAGATTAGATTTGGAGTGTTAAAAACGCAGGGTGGAGGCCTTCCTCTCAGGCAACAAAACCGGGCTTTTTATTTAATGTAGTGGTGATTGTATGTGTAAGATAGCATATAGTACAATGTAACGCGTTGCTTATCTCATTTTTATATGCTTTAAGCCGTTAACCCCATGTGATCTAGACTCATTTCTCATGGCTTCCTTCAATTCCAACTTTATTACTTTTCACACATACTTCTAAGTGTCCTATATATATACATTATTTTCTTGCACAAGATCCATTGCTCTACAAACTCCAATAACCAAAAAAAACAAGTCTCTCCCTTTTCATATCCCACGTACAAAAGTCCTTACACTTTTTATTAATTGTGTTAACAAGTTCATTTCAATCATAGAGCCTTGTTTCAACTATTGATATATTGTGTGGTAAGTGCATAGTTTTGGTTAAGTATCAAAAGAGGCATTTCCATAATTTTAACTTGAGTTCAAGACTCTTAGTTCTTTAAAATAATTGGTATATAACTTATAGTTTTGCTACTTTTCGGAGCTTTTCACGTGTATATTTATGGTATATATGCTGAAAATGATGTGTTGAGTTGAACTCATTCTTCATACTAGGTCCATCTTTTGAGTCTGAATGTTTGGTTTTTCTTCCAAGTTTTGGTTAAGTATCAACATAAGCAGTTCTAAAATTTTAACTTAATTTCAAGATTCTGAGTTCTTTGAAAATATTGGTATACAACTTATATTTATACTACTATTTTTCATAGCTCTTCGCGTATATATTTATGTGTTCAAGATTTTGTCTTTACTTTGTGTTTTTAACATTTTTGTAGGTGGATAGTTGATTTGGCTCCATTTATGAGATGGGGTTAGCTAGGAATCCTAATATGAGAAGTGGGGATCACTTGGAAGGGATGTTGAGTGACTACATGGGAGGTTAGCCAGCAAAGATGAGACCACCAAAAAGTTCTTCAACTAAGCTTGTTACAGTATTAACTTGTTTGCAGTTCTCTTTTGCTGTTTATGCAACATTTCTTCTGTATTACATGAGCCCTTCAGTAGATTTAAGGACTAAACCAGATTTTACGTGGGCTACGCGAATCGCTCAGTCTTGGAAAAACTTCATTATACCTCCTCATGTTGTTAGTCATTATCAAGAAGCTAATAATAATACAACTGATCAAAGCCAACGAAAACCGATTAGTCTTTCTGATGTTTGTGAACATGAGAAGATTGATTTTGAACAGAAGAAATCTAATGATGCACTCATGATCAAGTTGAAGACAGAGTTGTATCAAGAAGTGAGGGATTTTCAAAGCAAGAATCTTGGTACTGAGACTTGTCTGAGTTAATGTCAATGAAGTCCAAGTGGGATTTGCGCGGTCCAAACAAGCCGAAAATCACAGTGATATTGAACTATTTCAAGAGGAAAACTTTATGTTCTCAGCTTGATTCTTTGCTTGGCCAAACACTCCCATTTCATCATGCTTGGGTAGTTGCATTTGGAAGTCCTAATGAGCAATCACTCAAGAGGATCGTCGATAGTTACAACGACTCAAGAATAAGTTTTATAAGTTCAACTTATGATTTCAAGTACTATGGAAGGTTCCAAATGGCTTTGCAAACAGAAGCTGACCTTGTATATATCGTAGACGATGACATGATCCCCGGAAAGAAGTGTTGTTTTTACAAAGGATTGCAGGAAACGGAAATTACAAGTAACTGCAAAGTAATTCAAGAACTGAAAATTACAATAGAACAACAAAACTGAAATTACAATTTTGTTGAAGAAGAAAACTGGAAACTATTTTTGTTGAGTCGAGTGTGGCACTCTGTCCTTAAGACAATATTGCCCCGTATGTATCATTTATACGTCCTGGACAATTCGTCTCCCAAGATAAAACAGCAATGGAACAATTGAGCAAAGGAAACTCAAGAGCTACCGTGAAGAATATTGAGTAACGAAATGATGCTTGAAAGTTGTAGAAAGAAACTGTTTTTCTGCTTGTGTATTTTCGTGTATATCAAGTGTTTTTCAACAATGGTGCAAGGGGTGTTTATATAGATGAGGGAGGGCTGCTATTGGATCGCTTCCATAATGCCATTATTGGCCAAATAACGACTCATTATGGAGGTAGTAAAGCCACCAAATAAATGGTGAGAAAGACCAACGGATTGGCTATTATAGAGGAGAAATTCACCAAAATAAATGGTCAACTGGAGGCCGGACGCTTCGCTCGATCGCCCAAATTCCGACTTCTCGAAACTTGGGACCAAATCAGACATCTTGAAACTTCAGGGACCAAATCAGACATCTGAAAGAATTTCGTCCAAATTGTACATCCAAACTTCGGGATCAAACTGCATTTCCGAAAAGTTCTTCGCCCAAAAGATAATATCAAGACCCACACCAAAGCCCAAAGCCCAAAGCCCGTGGAACCGGATCGACCGATCGGACGGGCGGCAAGGCGGCGGCGCATACAGTGGGCCTTCCTCGAACCGGAAGCACGCCCAGGTCCTCCTCCTTTAAACACATGGATACCTTGGAGTCCCAAACCCCAAACCAATTTCGAGTCTTATATACACAACAATTCTTTTCTTCCTCTACCGATTTAGGGAGAGAATTGATCACACACCACACTTTTCCATGCTTCAAACACCTTACTTCATGAACCAATATCTCTTTCATTTCTCAATGAAATTCGACAATTCTTGGCCCTACGACATTATCTACGCACTTAGTAGATCATGCATGATGTGAAGAACCAGATTCTCTAATATGCTGAATAATTAGTGTTTAAGCCGCAAAGTTGGTCGATCGCAACTCCCGCTAAAGGCTAATTTCCAACAATCCGCTTCGAAAGAGATTTTGGCGCACTCACATAGTGTCTTTTCATTTTCAAGAATATTTCAAATGATCGATGTTGCATAAGGAGAGATAGTCAGCTTGAACCTTCCATAGTTGAATACCATAGACTTACTATCACACAGGTAAACGTGATGTCTTGAATCGCTGTTTAGTGTAAGCCAAGTCACGGTACCAACACAACAAATTCTTACTCTCTTTCGTAATGTTTTGTCCATTTTGGCTATGGACAACGCCTTGGATTCTTAAGTGCTCATTTTGAGGCGTCGCCCTCGCACTTAAATAGGTGGTCTCTACAAGGTATCCCGCTATACCCCACTTCACAAGTGTTAGGAACTATTAAAGTTTTTCAAAACCTAACCTCAACCGCCGAGGATCATTACAGTGTTTGAAAACTTAACATTTACCCATACAAATAGAGAAGCACTTAACGCCTATCGCGTGAACGACTTTGGATTTGTGTTTCTTTTCGTAAATCACTATCTCAAGTGCTCATGCTTCCATCGTGGCGATCAATCAACCTTTACAACTTAGTTTTCCCATTGAACCAAATTACCGGGATCTCCACTCAGAAGGTTGGGTTACCACATATTGGGTCCTTATATTTTCGGGGTTTTAAGCCCATTCCCCTAGACAGCAAGCCATATCCGATCCTTGACTAAGCCCTTAGTCAATGGGTCTCGCTATATTATCCTTTGACTTAATGTAATCAATGGATAGTATACGCGTCGATCGGGCTACCTAATCTGCCTTTATGCCTCCGTCGAATATGACGAGACTTGCCGCTTGTACATAGTATTTTGTGCCCTTTCAGAGCCGATCGATCGTCATGAGCGATCATTACCGGCGGTACGGGTTTGTTCCAACACTTAACATCCTCTAGAAGTCATGAAGCCACCGCCTTCTTCTCTCCTCGCTTTTCTAAAGCGATAAACTCCGATTTCATCAGGATCGGGCGATGCAAGTTTGCTTAGAGGATTTCCAAGACACACCCACCACTAATTGTAAATATATACCATCGGTGGACTTGGTGTTTTATATCGTATATCCGCTTTGCATCACTGGTACTTCTAGTACAATCGATATCTCGAATAGTGTAACCTAAAATTTAACGTATTTCGTATTGTAATACCCGATTCAACGCTTTCCGTGATTATCACTCAATTACGGTGAACTTAGCTAACTTATTAATCGCGGTAAGCAATATTGGTGCGCAGCTTTGTTATATACATCAAACTACCGATCACTTGTATATCGCTCCTGGTATACGTGCACCAAGATTTTTATCGCTTTTGATTTGTATCCATTGGTGACGCTTATCGGTGAACTGCCGTTTAACATCTTGAACTTTCAAAACATCCTCGATGTAGTGAGACCGAGATAAGACCACCACGACGCCTTAGAGATTTTAATCCCTAGGATGACATCTGTGATACCCATATCCTTCATGTTGAAGCATTGTTTCAACGTGTTCTTAGTCTCTAGTGATTACTCCTAGACCGCCTACGTGATCAACATGTCGCCTACATACAGCATATCATAACAAATGACGCAGAGTTACCCTTCGTGGTAAACACATTTATCACACTCATTAACGGCGATAACCCTTCGATAGTAGAGTACTACCAAATTTTTCGCGCCATTGCTTCGGCTTGTTTCACCGCATGCAGATTTGACAAGCCGGTGACTTTCTTCTCTTGCCCTTGAACCACATACCCCTCGGGTTGGTCCATATAAATTTCTTCTTCCAAATCACCATTTAGCAAGGCCGACTTAATATCTATCCGTGTATCTCAAGGTCACGCAGCTTACGATCGCAATGAATACCCGTGATGGATGTCATTCGGGATACCGAGAGTAGGTATCAAAGTAGTCAAAGCCTTCGCTCCTGGCCGATAGCCCTTGACTACCAACCTGGCCTTGTACTTGCTCCATAGACCCATCTCGCCTTTGTATTTCCGCTGAGTATCCACTTACTACCCAACCGGTTTATTTCGGGAGGAAGATCAACCAACTCCCAAGTATGGTTATGCAGAATGGAGCCTATTTCACTTCAATAGCTTCTTTCCCAGAGCGGTGCTCGAGTTGACAACGCCTTAGCAATTGTCTGCGTGGTTCATCATTAACCATATAAGCTACAAAGTCGTGAACGGCGTATTTATCCTTCCCGCCCTTTTACTTCGCCTTAGATCCATCTCTCGAGTCTCCAAGTTCCGAGAACTGAACACTAGATTTCGGATGTTCACCACCTCGAGATTCGCTAGATTCAACTATCTAGATCCGGCAAATAAGGACTCTTGCTTGAGAGCTTTGTGCATAACTTCGCTTATAGAGGTTATGTCTTTTTCCTTTATAGGAAAGGTACTCTTTCAAATAATAAAGCATTCCTTGATTCCATAATTGTACCTTCACGATATCTGGAATATCTCACTTATGCACTAAGAAGCGATAAGCACTCACGTTATTTGCATATCCAATGAATATTCAATCTACGCCTTAGGCCCAATCTTGACTCGCTTTGGCTTGGGTATTTCAACCTTGCCAAACAACCCCACACCTTAAAATACTTGTAGGTGGGTTTCTTCTTTCCATGATTCATATGGAGTTTTGTCCTACCCTTATGTGGACTCAAGAATCGATAGCTGTAAGGACGACGCTTATCCCCACATGTTTTGGGGAAGTCCTGGAATTGATAAGCAAGGCATTCATCATTTTCTTTAATGTGCGGTTCTTACGCTCCGCCACATCGCTTGATTGATTGAGGTGAGCATGAGTCGCCGTTGATGAATAATGCCTTCTTGGGCACATTATTTCTCAAATGGCGCCACATATTCTCCCCTCTATCGCTACGCACGGATTTAATCCGTGAGGCTTAGTTGGTTCTCAACCGCTTGTAACTTCGAATGCTTCAAAGGCTTCATCCTTACTCTTTAACAAGTAAAGGTAACAATACCAGTGCTATCGCCAATGAAAGTCACAAAGTACTTGTTCTCTAGTTTGAGCGAACTTCAAATCACATATATCTGAATAAGCTCTAGAGGAGCTTGTATTTCTTCGACTTTGATCGAAAAGGAAGCTTGGTGAGTTTTTCCTTCACGCACACCTCACACTTATGTTGAGGGTTTACGCCGATAAGGCAACAACTCCATCTTTACCACCTTTGAATAGACTTGTAGTTAACGTGGTATTAATCTGTGATGCCATAAATTAGAAGACTCAAGCAAATAAGAAGAAGGTTCAACTTTATTTCATGGCGCAATAATGCATGGCATTCACTTTGAAGCAGAGCCTTCACAGACGGCCTAAGCCTTTCCCCACAAATGTGCAATTTTTAGCGAGTACAAACTTATCGATTCAAACACTAGCCTAAACCAAAGATTAACTAATAAAGGTCCGTAAACCAAATTTCTTCTAATTTCGGGACATGCATCACTTCTTTCAGTGAGTTCCTTGCCTAAGTCATCTTCAGACCACATTTCCAACCCCAAAGACGCCCGAGTAAGCGTTGTTGCCCATGAACAAATTTTCTCTTGTCTGGTGACCGGAGTGTACGTGGAGAAGGCATCTTTATTGGAACAGATGTGTCTTGTTGCACCTGTGTCCACCGATCGCTGACGGATTTCTCAACCAAGTTGGCTTCTAGCACAATCGCCGAGAATTTCAATCATGTCATCCAGAGCGTGTCCTTGACGATGTTTGCTTGCGCTTGCCTTCGACTTGGCTTTCTCGTTGTTGCTCGCTTGCTGCGGTATTCCTTAATCATATGACCAGGTTTCCCACGCGATGACAATTACCTCGAACATCTCTCGGCCGGGGGCTTTGCCGCTCTTCGAACTTCCGCTTCGCTTGAGTTCCTTTGTCCTCACTGCATTTGCCTTTGCCGCCAGCTTGTCTCGCCTTTAGTGTAAGGCCTTCTTGTTATCTTCCTAGATTTGGAGTTTGATAACAAGCTCTTCAAAGATCATCTCTTTTGTCTTAAGTTTCAAGTAACTCATAAACTCATTCCATGAATGAGGTAACTTTTCAATCAGCGATGCAACCAAAAACTGCTCATTTGGTTTCAGTCCTTCCAAATCCAGGTGATGTATCATCATTTGGAATTTCTGGACTTGGGACATCACTGTCTTGCTGTCCACCATTTGGAATTTTAGAAATTTCCCAACGATGAACTTCTTAATACCCAGATCTTGTGCGGCGTTGTACTTCTTGCGCTTTTTCCCACACTTTGGCGGCCAACGATGTAATAGACCATGTAGAGAGAGGGTCTGCTAAGGCTTCAAGATATAATTCTTGCACATGAAATCGCTTATGATTCCATGCGCCACGAACTATCTTTCATGTCATTAACGACATGGATACCAAGACCCCATTCACCCGCTTTTCATTAGCGAAGAGTCCATTTCATCTCCAAATTTCATGCGAGGATCTTCTCAGAAGGAACTGGCCATGCCCATAATCATAAGTAGAACAAAGATCTTTGCCGCCATCTTCTTAAATTTCGATCCCATGAATTTTTCAGTGGCGATCATGGTGGTGTGAGTAAGGCGTGTAGCACCGCTGGGAAGGCAAATACAGCATTTCCTTGAATAAAGGCAAAGATCAAAGGAAGGCAAAGTAGCAGCATCGCTTTGGCCAATAGCGTAATGGCGAGGGTTAAGGCAAAGAACGCGTCGAGAGGCATCGCCAGTGAGTAAAGAATATCGGTCATATTTCCAGCCATGTTATTGCAGTTACCGTAAGCAAAATATTGTCTTAAGTTGTTATTTTTACAAAGGATTGCAGGAAACGGAAATTACAAGTAACTGCAAAGTAATTCAAGAATTGAAAATTACAATAGAACAACAAAACTGAAATTACAATTTTGTTGAAGAAGAAAACTGGAAACTATTTTTGTTGAGTCGAGTGTGGCACTCTGTCCTTAAGACAATATTGCCCCGTATGTATCCTTTACACGTCCTGGACAATTCGTCTCCCAAGATAAAACAGCAATGGAACAATTGAGCAAAGAAAACTCAAGAGCTACCGTGAAGAATATTGAGTAACGAAATGATGCTTGGAAGTTGTAGGAAGAAACTATTTTTCTGCTCGTGTATTTTCGTGTATATCAAGTGTTTTTCAACAATGGTGCAAGGGGTGTTTATATAGGTGAGGGAGGGCTGTTGGACTGCCTCCATAACAGCCATTATTGGCCAAATAATGACCATTATGGAGGTAGTAAATCCACCAAATAAATGGTGAGAAAGACCAACGGATTGACCATTATAGGAGGAGAAATTCAGCCAAAATAAAAGGCCGACCGAATTGAGGCCGGACGTTTCGTTTCTCGATTGCCCAAATTTCGACTGAAACTTCAGGGACCAAACTGCATATCCAAAGAATTCTGGTCTAAACTGACATCCGGGCCTAAAAAGATAATATCAAGACATCTACAACCTGCGTGAGCCTGAACTGACCGGACGGGCGCGCTAAGGTGTGGGCTTTCTCGAACCAAGCACATCTAGGTCCTCCTCCTTAAACACATGGGATACCCTTGGGGTCCCAAACCCCAAACCAATTTTGAGTCTTATATACACAACAATTCTTTTCTTCTCTACCGATGAGGAGAATTGATCACACACCACACTTTTCCATGCTTCAAACACCTTACTGGTGGAACCAATATCTCTTTCATTTCTCAATGAAATTCGACGATTCTTGGCCCTACGGTTATCTACGTACTTAGTAGATCATGCATGTGTGAAGAACCGGATTCTCCAATATGCGTAACACTAGTGTTTAAGCCGTTAAAGTTGGTCGGTCGCAACTCCCGCCAAAGGCTAATTTCCAACAAGAAGATGCTGCAGATTTTAGCACATGTTGCAGGGACATACAAGTATAAGAATTCTGTTTTGGGAAGTATTGGTAGGGTTTTGCCTTTTAGACGGAAAGATTTCGTTTTTCCGAGCTACAGGAAGTTTCGATCCAAGGAAGCCGGGCTTTATTTGCCTGATCCTGCTTATAATATCACTGTTGACAGAATTGTTCAAGCAGATTTCCTCTCGAGTTCTTGGTTTCTTTCTGCTGAACTTGTCAAGACACTTTTCATCGAGACGCCCTTCACTGTCATGCACTTTCATGACAGGAGAAGACCTGCACTTAAGGTAAAATTTCTACTTCAATTATGTTTGAAATTGTATGTGTTAATAATTCAGGTTCCTTCATAGTTCTTTTATTTGTTCAACTTGATGATAGAAAAGTACAATAGGATTTGCTCGTAGAATCGATTAGCACCATTAGAAGTTGTTGAATGAAGTAGACAGCTAGGTCTTTTTCCATTTTTCAAGGTTAATATCTGCTTCACTAATATTAGAAACTATTAAGAACTTTGTAGTATTGAAAATATGCAATAATCCATCACTTATAATACTTTGAATTATTGATCTACACCAGATAAAAATATTCAATGATAAAATGTTTCAGATGATTCATAATAAGGGTAAGCCTTGAAAGGGATGAGTAGATATTAGTATGATCAGGGTGACATAGGAGTCCATTTGGATTAGCTGAATTGAAGCAGCTTTTAAGCACCAAGTGGTGAAAAACACTTTTAAGTGCTGGAGCTGGTTTTATAAATAAGTAGTTACGTGTTTGGGTAGAAGTGTTGATACTTAAAATAAGCAGTCAACGTGTGTGAAGTTTCTAAAAAATTTACTTTCATGGAAATATAATGCAGCTATCAGCTTCAGAAGTACAGAAATGCCGGTTCATTTGTGCTACCAGTTGATCCAAAAGACAAAGAAGCATGGGGTGACAGTGAGCACAGACTTGCTTATGTATCTGAAACCACTGTAATATTCAAGGACACGGTTCAAGTACGAGATGATCAATGGTGGAAAGCACTCTCCACTGGTTACATAACGCAATGGGCAGCAATGAATCCTCAGAAAATCGATGTACTCTTCTACGCCCACTCTGTCGATGAAGTCAAAGCCCTCGCGCCTCTTCTTGAAAAATTCCGATCAACTGTTGGAAAAAAGGCCTATATAGTTGTCTCAGGAGGCAATTTCTGCCCTTGTGAAGATGCTGCTTCAGCTTTGAACTGGCCTAAGGTAGTATGCAAAGAAAGAAGATTTAAGATTATGGATTTAGGTGTTGGTGCTCTATCAGGGATTTCAAATTCAGAAGTGCCCGTCGTTCAATCCGTCTATGCCAGCATGAAAGGACTAATCAAGATTCACAATCCCAGCCTCGTGATCACGGTAGCTGATGCAGATTCTAATGTGAAAAAAGCACTCAAGATGGCTACAGAAGCTTACACAAACAGTTCAAACTTGGTTCTTCTACCTAGATCATCGGTCACTAAGGTTCTTTGGATGGCTGATCTTCGTTCCACAGCATTGCCAAGTAAGATTTTGATGAATCTTATACAGTCAGACCTCTCTATAACAGTCATTCTCTATAACAACATTTCACTATAACAACTTTATTTTTTGTGGAACCGATCATATATGTTATGCTATATTATATGTTCTTTATCACAACATTTCGCTATAGCGGTCAAAAGTATCAAAGTAAACGACGTTGTTATAGAGAGGTTTGACTGTACCTAATCCCTTCTTTTTTCCTACATTTGATATAATAATGCAATTTGTACTTGCAGATTGGAACCGTATGACACTTTCTATAAACATCATCACACAAAACAGAGCTAATTCACTAGCAAGGCTTCTCAAGGCACTCAGTGACGCGTACTATATAGGTGATGAAGTTCCTATTACTTTCAGCATGGATAGCAAGGTGGATGAGGCAACTATAAAGCTTGTTAACTCATTCAATTGGCCTCACGGGCCTAAAACTCTTCGAAGAAGGATCATCCAAGGAGGCCTAATTCGAGCTGTTAGTGAGAGTTGGTACCCCTCATCGGATGATAATTTTGGCCTGTTACTTGAAGATGACATCGAAGTTTCCCCTTTCTATTACCTATGGATCAAATATGCTCTCTTGGCCTACCACTATGACCCTCAAAAATCCCTCCCTGATCTCTCCTCGGTCTCTCTTTACACGCCACGTTTGGTGGAAGTTGTAAAAGAAAGGCCTAAATGGAATGCAACAGAGTTCTTCAAGCACATTCATCCAAACACACCTTATCTCCACCAATTGCCTTGCAGTTGGGGTGCGGTTTTCTTCCCCAAGCAATGGAAGGAATTTTATGTCTACGTGAACATGAGGTTCACCGAATATCCAAAGCAAAATCCTGTTCAAATCCCAAAATCAAGAACGAACGGATGGCAAGCTTCTTGGAAGAAATTCTTGATAGACATGATGTACTTAAGAGGGTACGTCAGTCTTTATCCGAACTTCCCAAATCAAATGAGCTTTTCCACAAACCATATGGAACCAGGAGCACATATTGCTGCTAAGAACAATGTGGTTAAGCACAACAAGGCTGATTTTGAAGTGTCATTGCTAAAAGAAGATTTCAAAAACCTTTTGCCAAATGGGAAAATGCCTCCAGCTTCGAAGTTACCTTCGTTAAACCTCTTCAATCAGCCTGTTTCATTGAAGGGATTAAAGGCCGCAGGAGCAAAACTCGGGACAGATGTACTTCAATGCAGTCCAACAGAGATAGTAGCCGTTCACCACGATACAGGTTTACCTTCACATTGTGCAAGATTCTGAGAACTCCATACTCGTCCATTTACAAATTACAATTCTTTTGTTTATCTCCCAAGAATTTTATTTTGAATTTTTTTTCCATGTTACATTATTTTGTGGGAGAGAAAGGTGAGGCTTTAATTCATATCCTTATTTCACAATGCAAGGAAGGGAATAAGGATTCTTTTATGAATGACTACAAAAATTGAGAATTATACAGTTCCTATTGTAATGTTGCAGCCAAAAGCGGCTTTCTGTATCCTCTTGTTCTGCCTATTTCTTGATATCAATGAACACAAATTCACTCATTAACTTTAGCATTGCCTTTGATCGTTAATATTTTTCAGTGTCTAGAAATGTTTAGAATCCAAATTATGGAGTTTGAGATTATCATGTCATTACAACAAATCTCAAGTTTCAATCAGCATGTCCTTGTAACTAAAACAACATTCACTAGATAAATTATACTTGAACACGGTACGTATATGTAAAGAATGGATCTTTGACCTAATTCAAACCCAAAAGCTAGCTTGTAGGGTGAGAATTGTTCAAGTCCATATAAGGAGTCCATGTTCTCATTCCATATCCGATGTGGGACTCTTAACACTCCCCCGCACGCCCAGGCATTGTTAACTGCAGCGTGAATAATATAATTTGGGGTCCAACATCGGTGAACAAAGAATTGGAATGGACCTCACTCTGATACTATGTAAAGAATGGATCTTGGGCCTAACTCAACTCCAAAAGCTAGCTTGTAGGGTGAAAATTGTCCAAGTCCATATAAGGAGTCCATGTTCTCATTCCATATCCGATGTGGGACTCTTAACAGTATAGACTGAACAGGAGAGCCCAACCCAAAATACTACTAGGTAGTTAAGAGCCCACTCAATCGATAAATCCATCAACAGAATGAAAAGGAATTTGTATCATTTCAAATCTCTATTCTTATCGAAGAGAAGGAACTTAGAAGAAACTATTTTTCAATTTAATGAACGAAGAACAACTGACACACAATAATCGCCCCACTTGAGAATCAATGACATTGTTGGTCATTGTTGGCATCACTTCTTTAATTACGGCCACCAGTCTTGGCACCCATCTGGCCCAATTGGTCACGGTTGGTATATTATTTTTTGTTTCTTTTTATTTTTGGACCTTGTTGGTTAGAACTGATACCACTCTTGGATCCAAGCCACCACTCCTAACGCACTGCCAGTTGGTCACGATTGGCACCCATCCTAGGTCCATTCCACTACTCATGGCACTCAACCACCACCAGACCAGCACGTCTAATTGCGAACTCAGGTGTTGATCGATCTGCTCTGATACCAATTGTTATCAACTAAACATGCTTGAGAGTCCAAAAACCAGTCGACTAGTTTAGTAGGTGGGAGAGCCCACTCAAATTATAAACGCATTAGTATTTTTCTTTTTAATATATGAAGAATAATTATCTGGTGAGTGAAATAGTCCTGTCAACTGATACCTATGGGATACAATAATTGCAGGGAACGGAAAGTAAGTAAATATTACAATTGCTAGAAAGGATAAACTAAAGATTACAATAAAACTGGAAATCAAGAATGAAACAAACTCCTTGTATGATTTGCTGAGTCGAGTGATGGCACTCTGTCTTTAAGACGAGATTGCCCCGTATATCTCATTTTACGTTGTCAGACAATAGTCTCCCAAGATACAACAGCAACTTAACAATTGAGCAAAGAAAACTCAAGTGTTACTCTTGAAGAACTTTGAGTGTAGTAAACTTGCTAGAGAGGAAGAAGAAGATGTTAGAAAATTCTGCAAATATTTTTAAGTGTAGTGTTCAACAATTGAGCTAAAGGCCTCAATTTATAGTGTAATGAGATGACCCTTCAACTAGCCAACTATTGGCCTTAAATAGCCATGTAATGACACTTGATGGAGGGGTTACATTCAGCCAAATAATGGCTGAATTCATGTGTCAAGTAATGGAGATTCAATGCTCCAAAACAAGCCCAAAGGTAGGAACTTTCCAACTTCCCGTCGCAGCATTCTTCCTCCGAAGCGTCGCGGCGCTGCGGCTCCAGTGGCTGAAGACCCAATTAGCGCCGCGGCTACTTTCGACTCGTTTCATCTTACACTTCTTCCTTCGTTTACCAACGTGGAATACTTTGTCATTTGGCCAATAACTGTCCATCATTCTATGTCTCAAACGTATTACATACGTACCAATATCTCTTTCACTAATGAAATTTGCGATACATGGCACAACGCGTGCACGTGTGTGGAAACTACGTTTCCGACGTGCAGGGCCCCAATTGTTTGAGTCATAAATAATGGGATATACCTAATTCCACATTAGTAAATCTCCAATAATCCCTTCTTGAAAGAGATTTTGGCGCACTCAAATGGTGCCTTTTCCAGCAATCTTTCAGCGTACCGATGTTGCATCTGGATAGGTAGCTTCCGCTTTGAACCTTCCATAGTTGAATACCATCGGACTTACTTACTGCGCGGTGAACGTGATGTCTTGAACCATCAGTGTTTAGTGTAAGTCAAGTCAACTGTACCAACACAAGAACTTCCATTACTCTGTTCTTTGTAATGTTTTGTCCATTGTGGTCGTGGACACTTCTTGGATTCTTAAGTGCGTTCATTTGAGGCGTCATGTCCTCGCACTTAAATAGGTGATTTCCTACAAGGTATCCTGCTATACCCTACTTTACAAGTGTTAGGAACCATTAAAAGTTTTCCCAAACCTAACCTCAACCGGTGAGGATCATTAAAGGTTTTGGAAACGTAACATTTACCCACAATGCAGATAGCACTTATAGTCTATCGCGGGAACGACTTTGGATTTGGTGTTTCTCTACAGAAATCACTATCTGAAGTGCTCATGCTTCCACCGAAGCGCTCAACTGAACCTTTACAACTTAGTTTTTCATTGAACCTAATTCCTGGGATCTCCAGTTAGTAAGGTTGGGTTACCACCGTATTGGTCCTTATACCTTGGGTTTTAAGCCCATTCCCCTAGACAGGCAGAACATCTGATATTTGGGTAAGCCCTTTGTCAGTGGGCCCGCTATATTATTCTTTGATTTTATATAATCAATGGATATTATACCCATGGTGATAACGATCTTATGTCTTCGTCGAATATGATGAGACTTGCCGTTGTACATAGAACTCCGTGCCCTTCCTAGAGCCGACCGACTGTCGCAGTGGATCATTACATAAGGTACGGGTTTGTCCCAATAAGGAACATCATCTAAGAAGTCGTGAAGCCACTCAGCTTCTTCTCCTGCTTTGTCTAAAGCGATAAACTCCGATTTTATCGTGGATCGGGTGATGCAAGTTTGCTTAGAGGATTTCCAAGACACAGCCCCACCACCAATTGTAAATACATACCCACTGGTGGACTTGGTATTCTCTATATCAGATATCCAGTTTGCATCACTGTACCCCTCTAGTATAGCTAGATATCTCCAATAATGCAACCCGTAAGTTAGCATGTATTTCAGGTATCCTCGTACCCGATTCAACGCCTTCCAATGATCATTACTCGGATTACGGGTAAACCTAGCCAAGTTGTTGACTGCGTAAATAATATTAGGTCGGGTGCAGTTTGTTATGTACATCAAACTACCAATCACTTCTGCATATTACTCCTAGCATACGGGTGCACCACGATTTTTATCAAGCTTTTAATTTCTATCCATTGGTGACTTCATAGGCGAACTGTCAAACATCTCGAACTTTCTCAACACATCTTCGATGTAGTGAGACTGAGATAAGACCAGTCCGTCAAACGTCTTAGAGATCTTTATCCCTAAGATGACATATGTGATACCCATATCCTTCATGTCGAAGCATTGTTTCAACATGTTCTTAGTCTCTAGAATCAAGCTAGGACTGCTCCATGTGATCAACATGTCATCTACGTACAGGCATATCATGACGAACGAGTCAGAGTTACCTTTCATGTAGACACATTTGTCACACTCATTAATGGAAAAACCCTTCGATAGTAGAGTACCATCAATTTTTTTGTGCCATTGCTTCGGGGCTTGTTTCAGCCCGTACAGAGATTTGACAAATCGACAGACTTTCTTCTCTTGCCTTGGAACCACATACCCCTCAGGTTGTTCCATATAAATTTCTTCTTCCAAATCACCATTTAGGAAGGTTGTCTTGACATCCATTTGATGTATCTCAAAGTCACGCAACGCTGCGATCGCAATGAATACTCGTATGGACGTCATCCTAGACACCGGGGAGTACGTGTCAAAATAGTCAAGGCCTTCTTTCTGTCGATAGCCCTTGACTACCAACCTAGCCTTATACTTATCTATAGACCCATCTGCTTTATACTTCCATTTGAGTATCCATTTACAACCCAATGGTTTATTTCCCAGAGGAAGATCAACCAACTCCCAAGTATGGTTATGCAAAACGGAGTCTATTTCACTCTCAATATCTTCTTTCCAGAGCGGTGCCTCTGGAGTTGACAATGCTTCAGCAATTGTCCTTAGTTCATCTTCAACCATATAAGCTACAAAGTCAGAACCCAAGGATTTATCCTTCCTGGCCCTTTTACTTCGCCTTGGTTCCATCTCTGGAGTCTCCAAGTTCTGAGAATCTGGAACACTGGTTTCCAGATATTCAGCCACTTTGAAGTCTACTAGATCTGAACTATCTAGATCCGGGAAGGCAATGACTCCTGGTTGTGGATGATCTTCTATTAGGAAACGAGTCATTCCCATAACAGTCAGATAGAATAACATCTTCTGTTGTCATCTCTTGAAGTTGGAGCCCATGAACTTTTCAGGGCGTTCATGGTGGAATCCAGCGGGTGGAGGAACGGTAACGTTCCCTTGAACAGCAGAAAAGGCGTTGGATGAGCCTTGAGCAGCCGGAAAGGCATTGGGTGTGCCTTGAGTATTTGGGAAGGCATAGGGGTTGCCTTGAGTAGCAACAGCAGCAGAATCAGAAGCGAGTTGTTCTCTTCCAGTCATCTTTCTAAGCACTTACAATAAATCTTGTCTTAAAATTGTGGGATACAATAATTGCAGGGAACGGGAAGTAAGTAAGTATTACAATTGCTAGAAAGGATAAACTAAAGATTACAACAAAACTGGAAATCAAGAATGAAATAAACTCCTTGTGTGATTTGTTGAGTCGAGTGATGGCACTCTGTCTTTAAGACAAGATTTCCCCGTATATCTCCTTTTACATTGTTGGACAATAGTCTCCCAAGATACAACAGCAACTTAACAATTGAGCAAAGGAAACTCAAGTGTTACTCTTGAAGAACTTTGAGTGTAGTAAACTTGCTAGAGAGGAAGAAGAAGATGTTAGAAAATTCTATAAATATTTCTAAGTTTAGTGTTCAACAATTGAGCCAAAGACCTCAATTTATAGTGTAATGAGATGACCCTTCAACTAGCCAACTAATGGCCTTCAATAGCCATGTAATGGCACTTGATGGAGGGTTACATTCAGCCAAATAATGGTTGAATTCATGTGCCAAGTAATGGAGATTCAATGTTCCAAAATCAGCCCAAAGGTCAGAACTTTCCAACTTCCCATCGTAGCATTCTTCCTCCGAAGTGTCGCGACTCTGCGAATTAGCGCCGCGGCTCCAGTGGCTGAAGACCCAATTAGCGTCGCGGCGCTCTGGCGCCTCGGCTCCGACGGGGCTGCGTCGCGGCCCTTCGCAGCTCCGCGGCGACTTCCGACTCGTTTCATCTTACACTTCTTTTGTTTACCAACGTGGAATACTTTGTCATTTGGCCAATAACCATCCATCATTATATGTCTCAAACGTATTACATATGTACTAATATCTCTTTCACTAATGAAATTTGCGATATTTGGCACAACGCGTGCACGTGTGTGAAAATGACGTTTTCGACGTGCGGGACCCCAATTATTTGAGTCATAAATAATGGGATATACTTAATTCCACATTAGTAAATTTTCAACCATACCAACATGGAAACTTGCTTGTTCAACTCTCAACATCTCATGAAAATCAAGAAAAAGGTACAATGTTAAGCAGAGTGGGGTAGAATTCATGACATGCAAGACAATATCTTTTTCAAAATAATCAAGACATTGTACTTTTGCTTTCAAGAAATGTAGATAGTTTACCAAACTTTCTCTTGAAAGTTAAAAGGGGACTATCATCAAGTACTTTTCATTATTGGGGTTATAGAAAGTTCACCTCTAGGACCTACTTCTCGTGCCTTATGCAGTTCCTCTTCTTCTTCTTTTTTGTGTTAATAATCAATATTCGGATAGTTTACAATTTACACGTACAATGACTAATCTTATGTATACCATCATCACATTTATCGGATAATTATGTAGATGAAAAAATAATCATCTAATTCTTTTGCTTCGGCTGGAATATTTATTTTCATTTTACCGACAAAGTCAGTTACTTATTTAATTGACATTCTGTCACAGAAAAATTATATTTATTACGTGGATAGATAAAAGAAACTATGTATATATACTACATGTGGAATTCTTTATATTTTGACCCTCTTCCGTAAAAATTCTAATTGTGTTACTGATTATAAAGTTTAAGCATTTAATTTGTTATGGAAGGTAAAACATGAAAGAAGCATGTTGGCAAATGTCTTTCTCGTTCATCAACGTCATATAATAATGTTATCTCACGTTTATAAGTAATGTGTCAATATCACAGTTTAATTGTCCATGTCCGTATGACTTTGATGGAGATTGCTAGTAAATGGTTCTAAGATAGTTTTATAATACTAGTTGTAAACTTGTAATTCATATACTTCTATCAGCTTCGGACTAAATCAACACATGCCGCACGGATAACAAAATAGAAAGGCTGAATACATAGTACCATTTAAAATTGTCAGTAAATTTTATCTAAACATTCAAATTATAACTTATTTCTATTAAACAAGCTCGCCTTTGAGAAAGGTTATGCGCCTATTTTCAAACATATTACGTTTATAAGTCAATCATCTAAAATATGTTTCCTCCTTTAATTATACACATTAGCATCAATTGGAGCATATCTGAGCGTTTACGGCTTATCCAGACTAATGCGTATAATTAAAGGAAGTGATATATTTTTGAGAAAAAGCTCAAATATGTCATCGAAAATGGTTCATTTATGTCACTCGTTAATAATTTGGCTCATTTATGTCATCACTGTTACCAAAATGGCTCATCAAAACTGATAGATTTTGGAAATAATTTTGATTATTTCCATAATCAAAATAAATATTTTATATTTAGATTGCAAATATTCTGAGTATATTCTACCATAATTGTAGCCTAAATTAATTCTTGTAAACATGTATATAATATTACATCCAATGAATGAAATGATTACGGAAAATATTTCCTTCATTGTATCAAGAGCCAAAAATTAACCCTAGACTAAAACCCTAAACTCGGTCGCCGTCCAACCTCGTTAGAACCCTAAGCTCCGCCGCCACCCTACCTCCTCTTCCTTTCTTTTTTTTCTTATTTCTCTAGGACAACAATGACCGACCAATACAAATTTCATCCCGCTCTTGCCGTAAACAATGTCAAGAGCTTCATTTCGATAATTCTTGAGATGGAAAAAGGACAATATTCATCTTGGACGAAGTTATTCAAAATCCATTGCCGCGCATACCAATTCATTGACCATATTCTTCCTCCAAAGCCTCAATCAGGTGTTATGGAAAAATCCACTGATATTGACATGACTCTTTAGTCTTGCTTGGATGTTATAGTCATTCAATGGATTTACGGCACCATATCAAATGACCTTTTGCACACCATATTGGAACCGGATTCGACGGCTCAACAAGCATGGGAGCGTTTGCGAAATATTTTTCAAGATAACAAGATTTCTCGTGTGGTTTATCTTGAAAATCAATTCACCAAGATGGATGATTTTCCAAATGTCTCTGCATATTGTCAAGAATTAAAAATGATTGCCGATCAACTATCCAAAATTGGTGCTCCAGTGATAAATCAAAGGTTAGTTCTCCAATTAATTGCGGGTTTGAATGAACAATATGATGGTGTTGCTACGTTCATTCAACAATGTAATCCATTGCCACCATTTTATGAGGCTCGTTCGAGATTGATTCTTGAAGAAACTCGGATACTAAAACAAGCGGAGCTAGCGGAAAACAATGTCGGCAACGCCCTCCTTTCCACCAACACGTATACCGATGATTTTGGCCCTCAAAATTCTGGTTCGGACAGTGGACAAAACTGCAACAACAATGGACCAAAACAGGGACAAAATCGCAACAATAACAAAGGAAAAATTAATTGTGGAAGGGAACGATGTCGTGGTGGCGGAAATCAGGCCGGCGGCGGCAGTAACAACCAGCAGCATGGGCAAACTAAGCCCAGCCAGTGGCAGTTGCAAGCCCAGCCATGGAGGCAGTACCCACCGTGGGGTTGGGCACCGCAATAGTGGGATGCCCCTTCCTGCCCGTACCTCACGGCATCTTGGGCCAGGCCACCGCCACCCACTCGGTAGGCCGGGGTTCTTGGCATCCGTTCTCAGCAAGCATTTGCCGCTCATAGACCAGCTTCTTTGAGTTATGATCCAACGGACATCGAGCAAGCCATGCACACCATGATTCTCAATGTTCCCGACGACACATGATACATGTTGACACCCAATTTTGTCCCATCTTTTATCATTTCATTCGTAATTTTTAATATTTTTGACACTTTTAAAACAATTTTAAAATATAGGCATATATGTGTATATATCTTATTATTATTATTATTTGCATTTTTTACTATCATTTGCATCTTTATCATAATCATAAGTTTTATCCGAAAATTCTATGTTATTTTATTCTCGCAAAATTGCATCGCATTTTTCATTTTTTTATTAAGCATTAAACATTTCGCAAATATTATATTTTATTATTATCACATCGTTAGGTTATTTTAAATAATTCACATCTTTTACAAAAATAATATTTTTTATGTTAAACCCCTTTTATATTTTTTTTACCCAAAACAATTTCTAACCCATTTAATCTCCCCTCAAACAAAATAAATCAAAACCCACAAAACAAAACAAACCCCCCAATTTTCCGCCCACACCAAAACAAGCCCAAAACCAAACTCCCAATTAAATACCTTTCATCCCCTTTAGGCCAATTCCCATTCCCTTACAACCCAACCAAACCCCTACCCAAAATCACAACCCAACTGAAGCCCAACGCCGCCAGCCCAACCAATGACCACCCACAAACTTTTTCCCTTTATTTCCCCAATTCCCACAACCCACAACCAAAAACTCCCAAGCCCATTCCCTTTATTTCACCAAGCCCACCCGAAACCCCTAAACCGCCCAACCCCACACCCCTTTATTCTACACCCAACTCCCAAATCCCCATTTCCCAAAACCTAAAACCCTAACACCCGTCGGCCGCCACCCTACACCCCTACCCCCACGCCGTCACCCTACACCCATATGCCTGACACCACCAGTCGCCACACCGCCGCCTGACACCACCAATCTACCCCATCACATTTCTGCAACACATGCCCCAAGAACACGCCCCAAAAATCAGATTTTTGTTCCCCCTTTATTTTGAAATTTGAATTCGTTTTAAGGGGGTATGACGGGGTTAAACGTTGGGGTGGGTGTCTATAAACCCCCCCCCCCTTTGCTCACTAATTGGGGAAGTCTTAGAATTTTCGGGTCATTTTTAGGTCCGAAATTTAAGAAAAATCCGAAATCTCCTTAAAGGTTTGGCATTATATTTTGTTTGTGTTGTTCTTCACTAAAAAAAAAAGGGCAATCCGAAATATTTGTTTGTTCTTGCATGTGTTCTTCAACTTAAAAATTCCGAAATATAAGTCGGAATTATTGTTTTTTTTGTGTTGAAGAATCTGGATTTTTAGCTATTTTTTCACTGTTTTTTTGTCCAATTCGGGTCGGGTCACTGCTGGGTCGGGTCAGGTCATTTCGGGTCGGGTCAAACATCCGAAAATCAGAAAACAGAGTCCTATTTCCAGAAAAATCAGAATTCAAAAAAAATCTACAACAAAAAATCAAATTCTAACACTTCCGGGCAGATTCGACGATTCAAAACAACGCCTCGGTTCGCTACCCGGAAAAGGTTAGATTTGTTCCAATTCTTCTATATTTCTTTAATCTTATTTGATTGAATGTTTATGTTTGATTTGGTATGATATTTTGCTAAGTAATGTAGTCTTGATTAATTAATATGATAATGCGACGTTTTGCTTATAATCGTATATATGTGTCGTTGGGATATTTCCGATTTGGAGTAGATATGTGATAGATGATATTGCCTCGATGTTTTGGTTAACTAATTATTATCATTAGCTTTAGTAAGGTATCTTGGGTTCATTATTAAATGCAATACGGATAATGTAAGATTAATACGTGTTTGGAAGGGCTATGGCTTGATTAAATACTCTTAGGACACCTAGCGGATTGTTGATATTCAAATTATTATGCGTTGTGTAAGTTGTTAGTTTGGTGGCTGCCTAATTAATCAAAAACTCATACTTTAATTGATTAAAATGACGATATACACATGTGATATTCTAGATTAATATGTGCAATTTTAAAGGGAGTATATTATCCATGTTTTAATATAATAGTATGTGCGTGTGGTTTAAGTTTATGAATGTCGTGTTTCTTTAAGATTAAGATGAGTTCAATGGAATTTATCATGTATGTTTACATAATTTATACATTGGTCTTCCTTGCCTCTTTTATTCTTGTTTAAATTTAGAGTCGGTTGTGTTAGTGTATATTCTTTCTTCGACTACTTTAATGTGCCAAAATCTAAAAAAATAATGTCTTAAGGATATGTAAAATATATGACCATGAGTATTCATTCCTATGTATATTTAATGTTGTATATTTCATCTATATATATATTAGGAATATTCATGAGTTTATATTTTCGTTCCGTCTACTAATCCTTTTCTTTTCTTTTATTTACATGAAATGCATCGGGAGCTACGAAGAGTCTCGTTATGAGACTCATCATGACTTCGTCCAAAATGAAGAACCACATCTATGTTCATTGCATTCCCCGCTCTCGGAACTTCAAAACAAATAGGGTGCCGATGATATCGTCATCCGTCCTAGCCGCTGCTTTTGTTTATTGTTTAATTTGTCTTTCATTATTATTTGAGTTGTAATAATTATTTAATTATGTACTGTCATTAGAATGCTTAGAATAATTAGGCCGCGAATAGATGAATGAATAGGATAGTCCAACTGCCGTTAGTTTATTTCTTAGGCTCGTTTGAATTGGAAACCATCGCTAGCTTTATTTGTTTAAGGCCGTCTTGTGTGTTCCAAACTTAGCCTCTAGTTATGTTGGTCTATTTTTGGTTTGTTATGCATGCTTAATATCTTTCAAAAAATAATTTGGCTATCTATTACTCACTTTCTTTAATCCTAAAAAATAAGGTTTGCATTCTATCCGATTTGCAACCTTGAAAGGTTCATAAAAATTGCTTCTTTTATTATTCAATTGTCAAATATGTATTTTTCTAAATAAGTATAACTTCTGGGTAAGGATGAGGCTTAAACCTTTATTTCATCCGAGATCAACATGTTTAGTAGGCGAGGTGACCAAAATAACCAACAAGTTATATATTCGCAGCCACGACGTGATTATAGTGATCTTTTCTTTTCATCCGAGAGAACAACACGTTTAGTAGGCGAGGCAATCAAAATAACCACATTAGTCATATGTTTGCTGCCACGACGTGATTGGAATGGTCTTTTCAAAATTTAAGTCTGAGCCCTCCGTGATCAAAACATTTACTGTTTTGGACGCGGATCCGAAGTTATTTGTATTTAATTGTTTCTAACCGTTTATTCTTGACAGCTTGCAGAGAATAAAGTAAATAAAGACAGATATTCTCCGGAGTTTATTTATTTTATTTATTTTCTTTAATTCAGCTTTTATCCCGCTCTGCATTGTAATATTATTTACCGCACCTATGTAATTTTTGAAATGCTTAGAATAGGTAGAGTTAGAATTAATTTATAGGATAGTCTAAAGTTGGAAACCCGTCACTAGCTTATTTACTTGTAGGCTCGGTTAATTCAAACTTAGAAATCCTCCGCTAGTTTATTTATTTTTAGGCTCGTCATACATATTTAAAATTTTCAAAACAAATTTTGATCATCTTCTATTTATTTTATTAATTGCACAACTAAAAATGATTTTCAAAAATTAGTCATTTGGCATTACAAATGAATTTTTTTTCTCCTTATTATTGTCACAAATGCATACATGTACAAAAATGCATCTCTTTCATTAATTATTTGCAAACATCTTTTAACTTCATACTTCAAACATGCATTTTTTCTAGAAATAATTAACCTGAGTTTGACCGGATAACCGCAAGTTAGCGGATCTTAAAGGATGTCTAACTCCTTCCCTTTAGGATAATAAAGAACCCTTACCTAGAACCTCATTAGTTTCGCAGATCTTAAAATTAGAGTTATATTGCAGCATTTAGTTAAATATTTAGGTGTCCTAATTCACCGTAAAAATAATTAGGTGGCGACTCTTCAATCCTTAATTAAATTACTCAGGAATCACCGGGATACGTTGTGCTCCGCTTTCTGACCCGAGCAGGTCGAAAAATGGGGCGCGACAGCATGGCGACTCCGCTGGGGATATTCAGGTTCTTAACCATAGCAAATTCAGGTTAATTATTATTATGCTTTATATTGCTCCTTATTTAATCGTTTCCTTTTTGAAAATTTTTTGTATGCATAACTGCTTTAATTGTTATATTCTCTTACTGCTTTCCTTAAATTGGCATTCCGCTCATATTTCCTCCATTACGGAAAATTGACACTATCACACATTACACGCGATGTGTGTTTTGCGCACTCGCAAATTTCTTTCAAATTACCAAATTTTTAGGAGAGTTGGTATGTGCGCGGAGCGTCCGGACCATCCGATTGGCCGCGTAGCCTTCTCACTCGAGCAGTCCGCTCAGGAACTTTGAGTCTAGTCAGCCAAATCTTAGAAAATTTAGGATAGAGCTATACCACCCTTTATTTTAAGTCATGCATGCATACACCTTAGGTGGGTCGATCCTTGGTATCGACACCACAATTAAGAAAATCTACCAAAATTGTCAACGGGTCTCGCAACCCAACGACCAATCAACATATTACGTGTAGCGTGATAATGATAGACAAATCCAAGCCCAATCATGACATGCTGAAATTGGAAAATGTACATTCATTTTGTCTCATTTCCAACAAAAGCATTACAGTTTAACAGCTTTGATCAATCTGTCGTAATCTCGCATATCTGGCGTTTAGACCCACTTCTGGCATAAGAGAGGCCCCATGCATATTAGGACGCGCATTTAATTGTCATGCAATCATTTTGTTGTTTTCTCCTGCTTTTTCACTCTGTGCATATTATTTGAAGCAATAAATTACTCGCCCTATACTAACTTGGTTTTTTTCATTTTTAGAAGGTTTATTTTGCCTAGATTATTTTTCCCAAAGGTTGATTTGCGTTGACTAAAACTGGCGGAACATCCCTACTTCACGAGGTCAAAGACACGATCATTCAGCGAAATGACTGATTCAGGTGCATCCGAACATACTGGTCTGAGACTTATCACTCTCTCGGGAGATGAATCAGGAGTTTCAGAAAGGGAAAATACTACCGTCCAGGAAAAATACATCGCCCAACTGTTGCAACAAATGGCAGTCATGCAGACTGAGATTGAGCGGCTCCAAAATCTCACAAACTTGTCCATTAGCGTCAATACTCCACTCCCTGAACAAGGGACTAATACAACTGCACCGCAAACTTTTTCATCTCATGAACAACCATTTTTCGAAAACCTCCCCGAAAATTCGCCACTAAACAAGACCAATCCACAACACACTAACCCGCAAGCAAGTCCACAACAAAGCCCGCTTCAAAATGATCCGGCATCCTTCACAACTCCACATACCCAAATTACCCCACTCATCCAAAACACCTCTTCCACGCAAAATCACCCGACAGACCAACACATATGGATGGCACACGTTGCCGATCACAAAGAGCAATGTGTGCCACCAGTATATGCAACGGAAGCTCAACCTTTTACTACCACAGTACTAAACATGGCTCTTCAGGAAATCGGTCAGTGTGAAGAAATGGACAGGCAGGTAAGGATCAGAACCGATGAAAGTGTGGCGAGAGAGATTCATACCCTAAAAGAAGCATTCAAGAATATCCAAACCAGCAAGGGGAGTACGAAGATCTGTGCATGCATCCCGACATTGAATTACCTGTCGGATATAACATGCCAAAATTTGACTTGTTTGATGGGAAAGGAAATTCTTACTCTCATTTGAGATCGTACTGCGACAAACTGGTTGGGGTAGGTAAAAACCAGGCCATCATAATGAAGTTGTTCATAAGGAGTTTGACAGGAGAAGCACTAGACTGGTACACAAGCCAGGACCCACGAAAATGGCATGACTGGGGCACAATGGCACAGGATTTCGTGGATAGGTTCAGATTTAACACCGACACAGTCTTGGATAGATTTTATTTGATGAAGTTGGAGAAAAAGTCCACAGAGACCTTCAGAGAATATGCCATGAAGTGGAGGGCAGAAGCAGCAAAAGTTCAACCCTCGATAACGGGAAGTGAAATGACCACTCTCTTTGTACAATCTTTGAAAGATGCAACATATTATGAAAGAATGATAAGCGTAATAGGACGAAGTTTCTCTGAAGTCGTAAGGATGGGAGATTTCATAGAAGAAGGTATCAAAACTGGGAGAATTGCAAACTTGGTAGCGTTGCAAGCAACGAGTGAGGCAATCCAGTCGGACTCATTTGGGGGAATAATAAAGAAGAAGAGGGACGGAGTGTCGCCTGTCATGACGGTCCAGAAACATAGGCCAAATCAAATGTCAAATTACCAAAGGTCGTCACCCCAGCCTCCCTACTACAATCAAAATACCCAAAATCCTCAGCTTTCCTATTATAACCCATACGCCCAAAGCCCTCAACATTACTATCAATACCCACCTAGTCCCTACCCTGTCTACCTTACCCAGCCAATATATAGCCTGCATCGAGCGCCAGCCTATCCAAATCCCCCACAATATCAGCCCACATATTTACCTCAGCCACGAGTCCATCTACCAAACGCACCCAGACCTCGTGGAAAACACGAAAGAAAGCCAGTAAAAACCTATACACCTTTAGCCGAACCTCGAGCCCAGTTGTATGAACGACTGAGAACCGCATGAATACTCCAGCCTATCCAAGGAAATGTCCCCAATCATGTTCCAAAATGGCACGATGAGACTAAGCATTGTGCGTACCACTCGGGAATCTCTGGACACGACACTGAAAATTGCTATGCCCTCAGAGACAAAATTGAGGCATTAATCAAAGAAGGAGTTATCCAACTGAAAGGACCTTCCTCTAATGTAAATGATAACCCTTTGCCAGATCATGACAATGCCAATGTGAACATGATTACTGTTGATGAAGAACACAATTTGGAAGGGACTATTGTGCCAGTCCGGAGAAAGGAAAATGTTGAATCACCGGCCTCTATCACCCCTATGATTACAGTCCAGTTAAGGGCACCGTTCGAAGTAGAAGTGTTTCCTCCAAAGTCGCGGGTCATGGCACCATCTTTTCTTGGAAAAGTCTTATCAACCAATCTCCGAAGAAAAAGAGATGTTCCTTTACCAAAGCCTGTTCCACCTCTGAGTCAGTCATTCGTCAAAGCATGCGCCACTCAGGAATCAAAGGAGGACAATGCAGCCAACCTCGTGAAGGGATTCCAAAGATTTTCATTATTGAAGAAGAAGCAAAATGCAATGTGATTCTCAATGATCACGCTAGAGGCTCAACCATGTGGGATGTAGAGCAAGGAGATGTTTTGGAAAAATTGGACCTGTGCCCTGGCCTTGTTACTCCCGGAAACTAGTTAACTGCATCAATATTTAATGAAATAATGTGATTCAGATTGAGGCCTGAATCACATATGTGCATCCAATATGTTTTACCTCTACATTTTGAAAGCTTAAAAAGACAAATCTGCATTGATGTTGCTATTTTAAAATCTGTTTTGTTTAATAATTTTCTTTTCTTTTCCATCATGCAAACTAATCTGTCGATAATGTGTGACACATTTGAAACAAGCAAGCAAGACTTCGAAGAATATAAGGAAGACTCACAACCGGAAGAACTGGGGCATAAGCCAAAGCCAGGTTTGGATGAAACATCAAGATGGTTGATAATTACAAAGCATTGGTACGAGCATTTTCTTCTGGGCAACGATATATCTTTCGAAGTCAAGTGGATACAGAATCATATACTAAGAGACTGATTGATGAAAAGCAGATGGACGCAGTTGTCCGGGGCAACCTTATCAGAATAGAATGGTCAAAAACCATCAATGCAGATGCAGTGAAGAGATACCATATCTAAGATTAGTTATTCTCTATGTAATACTTTTTTCTATGTTGTAAAAGTTGCGCTCCCTCGGCGGGATACGCATAGAACCCACGAAGGGTTCCGTTTCTTTAGATCACAAATTTCCCCAAGCTCCTTTTTACTTGTAACCCGAACTACGTTATGACCTGATTCCCTCGGCGGGATACGTAGGCGGCCACATCGGCTTCGGTCCCATTTTATGGAAAAAAAAAATCTTATAGTCTCATTTGCTTGTAATGAACTACGTTATGACCTGATTCCCTCATGGGGATACGTAGACGGCCTAAATCGGCTTCGGTCCCACCATTAGGAAATCTTTTTTTTTACTTTATCTCACATATGACAAAATGCACCCATCTGATCACCCTGATAGGACAGGCAAGCAACCCACACAAGACTCGGCCTGGTCCAGTTGAAAGTTCAGCATCCTCACATATAAAAAACTGGAGCATTTTTTTAAGAGATCACCGCAAGAAGACGCCGATAAACATGGAAAAGCATCGGCAAACTAAGTCTTCAGCCAGAAGAAGGATTTTGGATAAGACGTTTGTTTTGTTTCACCGCATGTCACTGCTCGACAGACATTTACATATATGCATACTTTCTTATAAGCAAATTATTTTCAACAAATATTTTCATTAGAGTTCGACAAGAATTTTTTACTGATATGCATACTTTCTTATAAACAAATTGTTTTCAACAAATGTTTTCATTAACGGTTAGCCAAGACTGGAAACCCAAACATGGGCTACAGGTCCGAATCAGCGGGACATGCACCTATCAAGAGCAGAAGCTACAAAGTCAACGCGAATCAACCGTCCCTCCCCCGAACTCACAAATTTTTCTTTTAGTACAGGTTCTTCAGGTTGAAAGAAGCAGGGAAGCCATGTTATGATCAAGCTCACAAAGAATTTCTGCATGACAGCTCACCGCAAGGATCACTCTCCTATTTTGCGTCTATACAAAGACATCGTCTTGACCTACAAAGACCCAACCATTGTGTCTGCACAATGATGTTATTTCAAATCACAGGGAGCTAAACACAGCAAACTGAAGTGGAATCATCTATTACAGCAAAATGACGGCAAGAACGTCATTTACATCAAACGACGACAAGGATGTCGCATCATATTTTCGTCTGGGTGACATTTCAATTCACGGTCCACGGGAGTTTGAATCAACAGAAGATTCAGCACAACGTGGAACCATATTACAGCAAATACGCCAACGCAACAACTATCTTTTACAGCATCTCAACGACGTCAACAGCATTACAATGACGTCTTCAACGCAACAACTATCTTTTATGGCAACGCAGCAACTATCTTTTACCGCATCTCAACGACGTCAACAACATTACAATGACGTCTTCAGCGCAGCAGCTATCTTTTATGGCAACGCAGCAACTATCTTTTACCGCATCTCAACGACGTCAACATCATTACAATGACGTCTTCAGCGCAGCAGCTATCTTTTACAATATTTACAATGGCATCGACATCATTACAACGATGTCATCAGCATTATTATCACAACGACGTCAATAGCATTACAACGACGTCTTCAGCGCAACAGCTATCTCTTACAGCAAACAACATTACATTCTTGCAACAACGTCATCACAATGACGTCCTCAACACAACACGTCGATACAATGACGACCCCAGCGTTACATTCTTACAACAACTACATCAACAACATTACAATGATGTCATCAGCAACACGCCCATCCAACGGCGTCATCAACAACGCGCCCATACAACGGCGTCACGAACAACACGCCTACGCAATGGCGTCTTCTGCAAAACAACTATCTTTTACAGCATTACAACGACATCAACAACATTACAATGATGTCATCAGCAATACGCCCATACAACGGCGTCATCAATAACGCGCCCATACAACGGCGTCATCAACAACACGCCTACGCAATGGCGTCTTCTGCAAAATAACTATCTTTTACATTCTTACAACGACATCAACATCATTACAATGATATTATCAGCAACACGTCCATACAACGGCGTCATCAACAACACGCCTACTCAACGGCGTCTTCTGCACAACATTTATCTTTACAACATTACAATGACGTCAACATCATTACAACGACGTCTTCTGCACAATATTTATCTTTACAGCATTACAATGACGTCAACAGCATTACAACGACGTCTTCTGCCCAACATTTATTTCTGACAAAGATTACAATGACGCCAACAAAGATTACAACGACGCCTTCAAAGACAACAATTATCTTTACAAAGAAACAACATTACAACAACGCCATCGACAAGCATAGCAAAGATAACAACAGTCTTTTAAAGCATTACAACGACATCTTCTACCCAACATTTATTTTACAGCATTACAATGACGTCAACAGCATTACAACGACGTCTTCAGCACAACAATTATCTTTTACAGCAAAACAACATTACAACAACGTCCTCAACGTTACAGCCAGCATAACAATTGCCTTTTACATCATTACAACGACGTCTTCAACACAACACGTCAATCCAACGACGTCATTTTAGGCGCCCACCTTATAATGCGGGTATTTTAATTTCAGTCAGGCGCCCACCTTATAATGCGGGTATTTTAATTTCAGTCAGGCGCCCACCTCCTAATGCGGGTATTTCCAAGTTATATTCTCTATAGTTTTTCTCAGCAGTTATACACTAATTATATCTTAAGCTTTAGTTTGCAGGAGTTTTTAATTTGCAGGAACTTCATCACGGCGTGGAACCATCTCTTACGGCGAACCGAGGCAAATTGGTCAACGACCTACTTCGAACGTCGATCTGCTCTTTCCTAATAGTTTCTCACATCTGCGACCAGTGTCATCCTAAGTCGACACTGAGGCATTGTTTTTTGAATGTGCACCATCTTTTTGCAACTTCTCTTCCCCCTCGGGATTCTATTTCTTACTATGCAGTCCCGATGGTCAGGACAAAATTGGATACTCAGTCAACTTCTTTGGCCGAAAACTCTTTCATCGTCTCCGTCCAAAGAGGGGCATCTGTTGACACCCAATTTTGTCCCATCTTTTATGATTTCATTCGTAATTTTTAATATTTTTGACACTTTTAAAACAATTTTAAAATATAGGCATATATGTGTATATATCTTATTATTATTTGCATTTGCATTTTTTACTATCATTTGCATCTTTATCATAATCATAAGTTTTATCCGAAAATTCTATGTTATTTTATTCTCGCAAAATTGCATCGCATTTTCATTTTTTTTATTAAGCATTAAATATTTCGCAAATATTATATTTTATTATTATCACATCGTTAAGTTATTTTAAATAATTCACATCTTTTACAAAAATAATATTTTTTATGTTAAACCCCTTTTATATTTATTTTTTTTACCCAAACCAATTTCTAACCCATTTAATCTCCCCTCACCCAAAATAAATCAAAACCCACAAAACAAAACAAACCCCCCCCCCAATTTTCGGCCCACACCAAAACAAGCCCAAAACCAAACTCCCCAATTAAATACCTTTCATCTCCTTTAGGCCAATTCCCATTCCCTTACAACCCAACCAAAACCCCTACCCAAAATCACAACCCAAGAAGCCCAACGCCGCCCAGTGCCCAATCGGTGACCCGACCCACAAACCTTTTCCCTTTATTTCCCCCAATTCCCACAACCCACAACCAAAAACTCCCAAGCCCATTCCCTTTATTTCACCAAGCCCACCCGAAACCCCCTAAACCGCCCAACCCCACACCCCTTTTATTCTACACCCAACTCCCAAATCTCCATTTCCCCAAAACCTAAAACCCTAACACCGCCGTCGCCACCCTACACCCCTACCCCCACGCCGCCACCCTACACCCCTATGCCTGACACCACCAGTCGCCACACCGCCGCCTGACACCACCAATCTACCCCATCACATTTCTGCAACACATGCCCCAAGAACACGCCCCAAAAATCAGATTTTTGTTCTCCCATTATTTTGAAATTTGAATTCGTTTTAAGGGGGGTATGAGGGGGTTAAACATTGGGGTGGTTGTCTATAAACCCCCCCCCCCCCTTTTGCTCACTAATTGGGGAAGTCTTAGAATTTTCGGGTCATTTTTAGGTCCGAAATTTAAGAAAAATCCGAAGTCTCCTTAAAGGTTTGGCATTATATTTTGTTTGTGTTGTTCTTCACTAAAAAAAAAGGGGCAATCCGAAATATTTGTTTGTTCTTGCATGTGTTCTTCAACTTAAAGATTCCGAAATATAAGTCGAAATTATTGTTTTTTTTGTGTTGAAGAATCTGGATTTTTAGCTATTTTTTCACTGTTTTTTGGTCCAATTCGGGTCGGGTCACTGCTGGGTCGGGTCGGGTCATTCCGGGTCGGGTCAAACATCCGAAAATCAGAAAACAGAGTCCTATTTCCAGAAAAATCAGAATTCAAAAAAAATCTACAACAAAAAATCAAATTCTAACACTTCCGGGCAGATTCGACGATTCAAAACAACGCCTCGGTTCGCTACCCGGAAAAGGTTAGATTTGTTCCAATTCTTCTATATTTCTTTAATCTTATTTGATTGAATGTTTATGTTTGATTTGGTATGATATTTTGCTAAGTAATGTAGTCTTGATTAATTAATATGATAATGCGACGTTTTGCTTATAATCGTATATATGTGTCGTTGGGATATTTCCGATTTGGAGTAGATATGTGATAGATGATATTGCCTCGATGTTTTGGTTAACTAATTATTATCATTAGCTTTAGTAAGGTATCTTGGGTTCATTATTAAATGCAATACGGATAATGTAAGATTAATACGTGTTTGGAAGGGCTATGGCTTGATTAAATACTCTTAGGACACCTAGCGGATTGTTGATATTCAAATTATTGTACGTTGTGTAAGTTGTTAGTTTGGTGGCTGCCTAATTAATCAAAAACTCGCATACTTTAATTGATTAAAATGACGATATACACATGTGATATTCTAGATTAATATGTGCAATTTTAAAGGGAGTATATTATCCATGTTTTAATATAATAGTATGTGCGTGTGGTTTAAGTTTATGAATGTCGTGTTTCTTTAAGATTAAGATGAGTTCAATGGAATTTATCATGTATGTTTACATAATTTATACATTGGTCTTCCTTGCCTCTTTTATTCTTGTTTAAATTTAGAGCCGGTTGTGTTAGTGTATATTCTTTCTTCGACTACTTTAATGTGCCAAAATCTAAAAAAATAATGTCTTAAGGATATGTAAAATATATGACCATGAGTATTCATTCCTATGTATATTTAATGTTGTATATTTCGTCTATATATATATTAGGAATATTCATGAGTTTATATTTTCGTTCCGTCTACTAATCCTTTTCTTTTCTTTTATTTACATGAAATGCATCGGGAGCTACGAAGAGTCTCGTTATGAGACTCATCATGACTTCGTCCAAAATGAAGAACCACATCTATGTTCATTGCATTCCCGCTCTCGGAACTTCAAAACAAATAGGGTGCCGATGATATCGCCATCCGCCCCAGCCGCTATACATTTATTGTTTAATTTGTCTTTCATTATTATTTGGGTTGTAATAATTATTTAATTATGTACTGTCATTAGAATGCTTAGAATAATTAGGCCGCGAATAGATGAATGAATAGGATAGTCCAACTGCCGTTAGTTTATTTCTTAGGCTCGTTTGAATTGGAAACCATCGCTAGCTTTATTTGTTTAGGGTCGTCTTGTGTGTTCCAAACTTAGCCTCTAGTTACGTTGGTCTATTTTTGGTTTGTTATGCATGCTTTAATATCTTTCAAAAAAAAAAATTTGGCTATCTATTACTCACTTTCTTTAATCCTAAAAAATAAGGTTTGCATTCTATCCGATTTGCAACCTTGAAAGGTTCATAAAAATTGCTTTTTTTATTATTCAATTGTCAAATATGTATTTTTTCTAAATAAATATAACTTCTGGGCAAGGATGAGGCTTAAACCTTTATTTCATCCGAGATCAACATGTTTAGTAGGCGAGGTGACTAAAATAACTAATAAGTTATATATTCGCAGCCACGACGTGATTATAGTGATCTTTTCTTTTCATCCGAGAGACCAACACGTTTAGTAGGCGAGGCAATCAAAATAACCACATTAGTCATATATTTGCTGCCACGACGTGATTGGAATGGTCTTTTCAAAATTTAAGTCTGAGCCCTCCGTGATCAAAACATTTACTGTTTTGGACGCGGATCCGAAGTTATTTGTATTTAATTGTTTCTAACCGTTTATTCTTGACAGCTTGCAGAGAATAAAGTAAATAAAGACAGATATTCTCCGGAGTTTATTTATTTTATTTATTTTCTTTAATTCAGCTTTTATCCCGCTCTGCATTGTAATATTATTTACCGCACCTATGTAATTTTTGAAATGCTTAGAATAGGTAGAGTTAGAATTAATTTATAGGATAGTCTAAAGTTGGAAACCCGTCGCTAGCTTATTTACTTGTAGGCTCGGTTAATTCAAACTTAGAAACCCTCCGCTAGTTTATTTATTTTTAGGCTCGTCATACATATTTAAAAATTTCAAAACAAATTTTGATCATCTTCTATTTATTTTATTAATTGCACAACTAAAAATGATTTTCAAAAATTACTCATTTGGCATTACAAATGAATTGTTTTTCTCCTTATTATTGTCACAAATGCATACATGTACAAAAATGCATCTCTTTCATTAATTATTTGCAAACATCTTTTAACTTCATACTTCAAACATGCATTTTTTCTAGCAATAATTAACCTGAGTTTGACCGGATAACCGCAAGTTAGCGGATCTTAAAGGATGCCTAACCCCTTCCCTTTAGGATAATAAAGAACTCTTACCTATAACCTCATTAGTTTCGCAGACCTTAAAATTGGAGTTATATTGCAGCATTTAGTTAAATATTTAGGTGTCCTAATTCACCGTAAAAATAATTAGGTGACGACTCCTCAATCCTTAATTAAATTACTCAGGAATCACCGGGATACGTTGTGCTCCGCTTTCTGACCCGAGCAGGTCGAAAAATGGGGCGCGACAATACATGGACACGGGGGCGACCTCTCACATGATGGCTTCTCAAGGTAATCTCTCATCTTATTTTAATATGAGCAGTAATAAAAATATTGTGTTTGGCAGTGGATAAGAAATTCCAATTCGTGGTATTGGAAAATCAAACCTCCCCCCTTACCCACCTTTACATTTAAAGAATGTCCTATATGAACTCAAACTTATTAAAAACTTGATATATGTTCGTCGTTTCACCACTGACAATAATATTTCTGTTGAGTTTGATCCGTTTGAGTTTCTGTGAAGGACATTTGGACGGGGATGACAATAATGAGATGTGCTAGCACTGGGGACTTGTATCCCTTCACCACCACCACCAACAACCAAGTCACCTCTCCATAAACTTTTGCTGCTCTTTCTCCAACTTTATGGCATAATTGTTTGGGACACCCAGGAGCACCGGTGTTCAACTCCCTTAGAAAAAATAAGTTTATTGATTGTAAATAATCTTTGGGTTCCCATGTTTGTCAGTCTTGCATTTTTGGGAAGCATGTTAAATTACCTTTTTCTTTATCTACTTCAAACACTATTATGCCATTTGATATCATGCATAGTGACTTATGGACATCCCCGTTTTTAAGTTCGGCAGATCATAAGTATTATATGCTTATTTTGGATGATTACTCTAATTTTCTATGGACATTTTCCATTGAAAAAAATCACAGGTTCACACTATTTTCAAGCAATTTAGTACTTTCAGCCATACCCAATTTGAGAATTCTATTAAATGTTCAATGTGACAATGGGAGAGAATTCATAAATGACAGATTTCAGGAATTTTGTCACAAAAATGGTATGAAATTTTGTCTCTCTTGTCTGCACACTTCTCCTCAAAATGGGAAAGTCGAACGCAAAATACGAGCAATAAATAATTTAATTCAAACACTTCTTGCTCATTCGTCCATACCACCATCATTTCGGAATCATGCTCTTCAAATGACCACATACCTCTTAAACATTCTCTCTAGCAAGTTACTGTCAAACTTTTCACCCACACAAATTCTTTATCATTGTGTTCCTTCCTACACACATTTGAGTGTTTTAGGGTGTTTAAGTTATCCTCTCTTTCCATCCATAATAATAAACAAACTTCAAGTTCGTTCCACTCCGTGTATATTTTTGGGATACCCACAAAATTATCGGGGCTATAAGTGTTATGATATGACTAATATGAAAATTGTCATCTCTCGTCATGTATTTTCGATGAGTTCAAATTTCCATTTGCCAATATACACACACCTTCCCCGCCCTCATGTGATTTTTTGGACACTAGGCTACATCCTCTATTATAATATCATTTAAACAGCCCATATAGTCAAGCCCAAATGACGAAGTCCACTTCTCTCTCTCCATCTCCATTGGATCGGTTAAATGGCCAAAATGGGCCAGCCCAAATGAGGCAGCCCACTGCTCTTTTTCCCCTCCCTCGGACCAGTTAAATGGATGAAATGGGCCAGCCCAAATGAGGGAGTCCACTGCTCTCTTTCCCCCTCCATCGGTCCGGATAAACGGCGCATTATTACACCAACCGAGGGAGCCCACTGCTCCCTCTTCCTTGGTCCAATCAGCCCACGACAACCCGAGAGCCCCACTGCCCTAGTAGTCCACTTCGGCCCCAACCCGGTCCATCGAAACCCATGCCATGCATGAGATTTTTTTGCCTAAGCGTCATTTTAATCTGACATCTTCGGTCCAACCATCCCTGATTCCCCGTAACCCGAAAGATGCCCTATCGGACCCGAATTAGAAGGTCGTCATGTTAGATGAAATTGATGCTCTTATTAAAAATAAGACGTGGGAGTTAGTGCCCCGTTCGTCTAATGTAAACATAATACGTTCTATGTGGATTTTTTATCATAAAAAGAAATATGGTGGTTCCTTTAAGAGGCACAAAGCCCGTCTTGTTGGTGATGGCAGGTCTCAACAGGTTGGAGTGGATTGTGATGAAACTTTTAGCCCAATTGTTAAACCGATAACTATCCGGCCAGTTCTCAGTCTGGCTCTGTCAAAATCATGGTCCATTCATTAGTTGGACGTAAATAATATGTTACTCTACAGTCACCTACAGGAAACAGTTTACATGCACTAGCCTTTGGGATTCTGAGATCCTATTCATCCTGATTATGTTTGTTTGTTGAAGAAATATTTATATGGTCTCAAACAGGCCCCACGAGCATGGTATAACAGGTTTGCTGGGTTTGTTTCCACACTGGGCTTCTCACATAGCAAATCCGGTCAGTCTATGTTTATTTATCAAAAAGGGAATAACATGGCATACATTCTTCTCTATGTTGATGAAATCATCCTCACAACATCATCCGCCGCTCTTCGCTAGTCGATTATGTCCCTTCTTGCATCTGAATTTGCTATGAAGGATTTGGGTCCTTTGAACCATTTTTTGGGAATTGTTGTAACTCAACATACAGGTGGTATGTTTCTTTGTCAAAGAAAATATGTTGAGGAGATAATTGAAAGAGCCGGCATGTCTTCATGTAAGCCGTCACCTACACCGGTGGATACCAAGGCTAAGTTAAGTAACTCTTCAGGGTCTCCATACAGCGATCCGACACATTACCGCAGTTTAGTAGGGATATTGTAGTATCTCACCTTTACGAGAGTTGATATATTATATGATGTTCAACAGGTATGTTTACATATGCATGACCCGAAGGAGGATCATATGGGTGCTCTCAAACGAATTTTGCGGTATATTCAAGGTACTTAGGATTTTGGCTTACATCTATATAAGTTAGTCGTATCTGGTCTCACGTCTTATACCAATGTTGATTGGGGTGGATGTCCAGATACCAGACGTTGCACCTCTGGTTATTGTGTATTTCTCGGAGATAATTTGATCTCGTGGTCGTTGAAGCGTCAACCTACGCTATATCGATCTAGTGTTGAAGCCGAATATAGAGGGGTAGCGAATGTTGTCTCCAAATCATGTTGGCTCTGTAATCTGTTATTGGAGCTCCATTGTCCAATAAAAAAGGCAATCGTAGTTTATTGTGATAATGTGAGTGCGATATATCTGTCAGGGAACCCCGTACAACATCAACGCACTAAACATATAGAGATGGATATTTTATTTGTCCGTGAAAAGGTTGCACATGGACAAGTCTGTGTTCTCCATGTCCCGCCCTGCTATCAGATTGTCGATATATTCACAAAGGGTCTTCCGCGGATACTATTTGATGATTTCAGGGACAGTCTCAGCGTACAAGAGCCTCCCGCTAAGACTGTGGGGGAATGATAGATTATGAAAATAATCTTTGATTATGTCCATAATCAAAGTAAATTTTTTATATTTAGATTGTAAATATTTTGAGTATATTATACCATAATTATAGCCTAAATTTAATCTTATAAACATGTATATATTATTACATTCAAGGAATGAAAATATTACTGAAAATATTTCGTAACCGAACCAAATGACCCTAATTAGCTTAAACAAAGACCACTGCTCAAGTCATGAACAAAAAGACAAGCATGTCAAAAAAAAACCAAAAATATATATAACTACTTACTCCTAAGTCCAAACAAACTTTGTATAAACACGTCTACACGGTGTTTACTCCTAAATCCAAACAAACTTTGTATAAACACGTCTACACGGTGTAAACACGGTTTACCTTAGCCTACAATACTCTCAGCTTTATACAAGTTAAAATTCATAAAATCTTTACACTGTTGAGTTACTATCAAGTATCAACTATGGGAAACTTCTAAATACATGCATATATCCTGACAATGGAACTATGACAATAATTAGCTTTCACACCATCACTGTTTAGGAAATAGGCAAACACAATTGAAGAAAGACTTAGACGAGAAACATTATTAACCTTAAAAAAATATTGTCTGTATACTATTCAAGGGATCACAAACATTCTCTTCAAGTTTCAACAAAGTGTTAATCCCTCCGTCTCATTTTATACGAGGGCAAGAAGATTTTTAAAACTTGTGATTTAAACTCTAAAGCAAAGCATTGAGAAACGTGTGTGGCTATGAATCATTTTAGTACGGATAAAATAGAAAATTTAAAGTTACATTGTTATTAAATATAGAAAAATGTCATTTTTTTTATTGACTAAAATGAAAAGAGTGTCATATAGATTGACACAGAAAAAGTACTACATTGGAAATTTACTGTGCTACTTCAGTGAAGTCCTATCTATAGAACTTGAGAAAGAACTTGTTGAGCTATTCGTTTCGCTTTATGGGCGCTTCAGTATCGTCATCAAGGCTCTAAGGCATACTTTTCCTGCAAATGGGCGTAATCCTGGAGATGGACACTAAAAATAGATATTTCACTTTATTATACTCCCTTCGTCCTAAGGAAGTATGTCTTTATTGTTAAACTTTTACTCCTCTGTCTCAAATTATTTGTCGTGTTTCTCTTTTACACATCTCTTAGAAAATATTAATTAGGAGGTATTTCTGGCTATTTCCCTTATTTATGTCCTATGATATAATCTCTTTTCATTTAATATTTTCTCTATTTATGTGTCATCACCCCATAATTGAGGTGTTTATAGTCTTGAAGAACCATTTCTACTAGACCTGTCCATCAGGTCAGGGACCCGCTCGGCCCGGCCCGACCCGAAAAAACTAGGGCCAGGGTCAGCTTATATCTGACCCGTGAGCCACCTGATCCGAAAAAGCGGGGGCTCGATCATATATAAGGTCGGGCCAGGGTCAAAATTTTTTACCTACTTGACCCGATCCCGATCCGCGTATCTTTTTAATATAATTTATATTATTTTTTATTTTATGAATATTTATTTTTTACTTATAGATGTGAAGGGACAAACGAAGAATGGAACTAGTCCCTTTTCTCTATTAATGTGTAACTAACAAACCAACAAGACCAAATTAACATCAGAAAATAACAGGAAAAGTGAATTTTCTGTTCTATCCACCGATGTGTTAAAAACGAGTTCTGTTCCAGTCAGGAAAGAAAAGAAGGAATAAACAATTAAACATGAACTTAATCAGATGTTTATATAACAATGCATATTAATTAGCTGCTGATTGTACCTGATGCATTTGCTTATGTGTTTTGTGTCACGGAAACCAATAGTAACTGCTAAGCATAGCACCATCAACGTCCAGTTTATATCTGGCCATGGATTTTGGACGATGTATGTATTATTTTGACCTTTGGGAAGCAATCCAAAGCTGAGCATTGCTTGATTATGGAAAACGTCCCAGTGATGATGGCCTGGCTTCCAACCACTGCAGCAAGTATTGCAATAGCCAGAACAGGATACCCTAGTTTTTCTGGGACAATGATAAGCATATGAATTAGTTGAGATGTTAAAAAACATAACCATGCTGCGAGTTTTAAATGAATTAAGGAAAAAAAATAAAAGAACTGAGAATGTAGCCAAGAGAGGAGCAAAGTAGTTACCAGGTACTGATAAGGGAAAAAAATAAAAGAAATGGTTTATTTTGTTTTGTAGAGCGGGTCAGGACCGATCCGTGACCCGTAGTGTCCCCGAATGGTGAGGCTAGGGTCGGAAAATTAAAAAATAAAATGGGGTCAGGATCGGACAAACAGAAACAAAAAATTATCTGACCCGGCCCGACCCAAACTTTGGATAGGTCTAATTTCTACTAATGTAAGATGAAAATAATAATTAAATTTGTCTTGAAGTTATGAAATGACAAATAATTTGAGGGCATATATTTTTAGAAATTACTACAAATAATTTGAGGAGTAGAGAGTATAAGAACTGTTACTTGGTTCGGTTTTTAGGCTTTAGTTAGTTAATTGAATTGAGAGATTGAGTTTTGGGGAGAATGGTTGTTGAAAAAATTTGTCCGGATTAATGTATGGTGATAGTTCATATGTGCTATCAGATTCCACAATTTTAGTATAAAACTTTTTCACTGTGAAATTACTAGAAATTGATGACAATATTAGGTTAGATTAGGTGCTAGGTTTGACTTCTTTTTTTTGGTTGACTTATTGCCCCATGACTAATAGGATTTAGATTTTCAGGCATGTGAGGATGCTCAAGGAATTGGTTTCTGCCTAGTGCATGACCTTTGAGTTGAGAAAATTGGTTTCTTAGACCTTATTTGCACGTCTCTCTAAGGGGCTTTCAAAAGATCGAATGGTGTTTGGATACTTTGTTGGGATTTCTTTTCCATCTGTTTCTCTAACAAAGGTATGTTAGCTCAATGCCCCCTTGCATACTTCTTTTGGTATAAACCAAGTCAGTTTTCTCATTCATTACAATCTTCGGATCGTTTGCAGATTAATTTACCTTCAAGCCTAATATCAACTCTCCATTATGCCTTCAATGATGATCATAGAGCGTAGGTTCCCGGAGAATCTTGGTTCTGGTAGCACTCCTTTAACACCAAAGGTATTTATTTCATTGTTGATTGATGGAATATCATTATAAGTTGTAAAGACTATATTTTTTTATGGTGAAAATGCTTTAGGACTCAATGTGGGAAGAAATAACATTTAACTCCATATTGTGGTTGGTTTTGTGAGGGTGGGGGTGAGCTTTGCTTTTGTCATTCCAGTCCTGTTATTTGCTAAGTACCGTTTTGAATGCTAAAAGATGGAGATACGTACTTTCTTGGTTCACAAGAAGTTGAGCAAATAAATGATTGGGTTTACGAGACTTGGTATGTTGAGTTGTGGAGCCTATACTCATTTATCAACACTATGAAGACCCTACGCAGAGGGTTGGAATCAGCCGATTGAAATTAGGCTATCGTGGGGGGTTGGCATTAGTCGGTGTAATGTTATTAGTGGAGGGTAATTTTAGAATTTTAGGCTTGTATTATGTTCGCCCTAGTTTTCTCTATATATAGTCTAAAGCGTCGTCTTTCTTAATAGAGGTACTTTAGTAGTAGTTCTTTGAGCGTAGCCGACGGTGTAGTCAACAAAGAGAGAAGAGAGAATTGTAAACTCAAAACTCCATTATAGTAAAATCTGCAGCGACAAAGTGGACTAGCTCTAGCATTGAGGGGGAACCACTATAAATCTGTGTGTGTTATTTATTCTTCGTTTAATTTACTGTTTTCTGTTTAGGTAGGATTTGGGATGTAAATCCTAACAACTGATATCAGAGCGACAGGTTGTGTTGCGATTCAGAAAATAATGGGAGGCGAAGATGGTTCGGCACACGACATTGGTAAATTCGATGGTACAGATTTTGCATTCTAGAGAATGCAGATTGAAGACTATTTGTATGGCAGAAAGCTTCATCAACTGCTGAGCCCGAAGCCAGAGGAGATGAATGATGCAGATTGGAATCTCCTTGACATACAGGTTCTGGGAGTACTCCGATTGACGATGTGGAAGAACGTTGCGCACAACGTGGCAAAGGAGAAGACCACCGCTGGCATGATGAAGGATTTGTCCGACATGTATAAGAAACCTTCGGCTAACAATAAACTATTTCTTATGAAGAAACTCTTTCATCTAAAGATAGAAGAAGGTGCTCATGTTGCAATGCACGTGAATGAATTCAACACGATTGTTAATCAATTGTCATCGGTTGCAATCGAGTTTGACGATGAAGTACAAGCCCTAATTTTGATGGCGTCTCTACCGAACAGTTGGGAGCCGATGAGAGCAGCGGTTAGTAATTCTGTCGGCAATGATAAACTGAAATTCAAAAATGTTAGAGATCGTATCCTTGCCGAGGAGGTTCGCGGGATGGATTCTGGAGAAGCATCGACAAGTTCTACTTTGAATGTTGAGAACAGAGGCAGAAATTATGACAGAAACTACAACTGAAATAAGGGCAAGTCAAAGCCAAGGAATGGCAGGGGTCAATCCAAATCCGGGCGAAAACTTGAGTGTTGGAACTGTGGGAAACTGGGCCACATCAAGAAGAATTGCAGGGCATCGAAGAAGGATGACAACAAGGGGAGTGGAATCAATGTTGCCACTGAAGACATTGGCGATGCGTTGTTGTTGTCGGTTGACAGCCCGATCAACTCTTAGGTGCTTGACTCAGGAGCGTCACAAAGGTTAGACATATGCCGAAGCTAATGCGTAATTTGATCTCAGAGGGTTAGCTTGATAATGAGGGACATAATGTTAACTTTGGTAACGGGTCCTGGAAGGTGACGAAGGGTGTTATGGTGGTTGGTCGAGGCAAGAAAATCGGTACTCTTTATATGACGACGAGTTGTCGTGATACGGTCGCTATTGTTGACAACACAAAGAAAACAGAGTTGTGGCACTGCAGACTGGGGCATATGAGCCAGAAAAGAATGAAGCTTTTAGTGACTAATGGCATGATTTTGGAGTTGAAGTCGGTGGACCATCATATGTAGAGATGGCAGTGGATCCTGGACCCGGTCCGGATCCGATGGATCCAGATCCATTTTATAGGATATGGATCTTCAAATTTTAGACTCAACGGATATGGATCGGACCAGGATCCATTTCTGATGGATCGGATCTGGATCTGAATCTTGTATTTGAGATCCGTATCCGGTCCAAATCCGACCTGTGGATCTATTTTTTATTAAATATATTCATAACCTATCCTAGAATGAATTTGGGTCTTCATTTGATTTCTTCATGCATTACTAACTACTACTAGTGTAACTAATAAGGCTATATTAGAATACATGTTGATATTCGTCCTATATAAAGAAGATTTGCGGACCATGTTTTGTTGTAGCTTCTTTTCTTTTGGTATACGGCTTGTATACGGGGTTTTGTCCAAATTGTTAATAAATTATTTACCTTATCAAAGAAAATATAAAGAAGATCTGCAATTATCTACACTACATGAACTTGGGATATGACATTAAATTGTGGTATACATGGACTGGAAATGCTGAAGTATTTTGCTGATTAACAGTAGAAAAGCTTCACATTGAAATTATCTAGACATCACTTGTTAATTTTAAGGGTAAAGAGGTATTTATTCAGTATAGGAATAATGATAGACTTCAAAATAGTTGTGTTCCGCAATAAGAAAAGAGAGCAATTTAAGATGGTTAGGAGGTTCTGCTCGATGTTATCATTTCTTTCTTAGTATTTTCACTAGACGTGGCTTACACAACCAACTAGGAGTTTGCAATTCACAGTTGCACTCATTGCAAGTGCAACTTATGAGGTAGATGAATCACCTGGAAGAAATATGATCTCTCTCATTGGTTAACTTTGATATATCATGCATGATAGCGGCTCCCACCTAAACTCTTCATGTCATGTTGAAATCAAGATTTGTCCAGTCAGATATTGCACAATTGTAATATGCCAAGTAAAATGAAATAGAACGAGTAATAATGAAAAAAAAACACAACTTGATGTTTTGAATGTCTTGTACCTGATAAGCTTGTTTCTTTGAATGTCTTACTGCTGACCTAATGGAATCGGATGGAATTTCCATCAATAAACATACATGGACATGCAGTGGACGGGTGGTTAAGGTCTTGAATGTGAAAATCACATTTCTTAATTACTTTGCCTAGTATAGACCAGGGAAAGTCAGGTACTTGGCTGGTCGTTGATAAATATAGTAAAGAGTGATAACCTAAAAATGTTAATTTTTTTTACATGTGGATCCATATCCGATCCGTGAACCCGGTGGATCCGATGGATCTGATTTTTATGGACCCGATGGATTTGGATCTAGATCCAGGTATGAAAAATGGATCTGGATCTGAATCTAGTAGGATCCGGTCCAGATCCGATCTGTTGCCATCCCTAATCATATGTGTGAAAGTTATAATCTCGGAAAACAGAAACGAGTAAGTTTTTCAAATGCAGGTAGAGAATTGAAGGTCGAGAAGCTTGAACTGGTGCACACTGACGTGTGGGGACCTGCCACTGTCCCCTCATTCGGAGGATCACATTACTACATGACCTTCATTGATGATTCAACCAGAAAGTTATGGATCTATTTTATGAAAAATAAATCTGACGTGTTCACTGTCTTCAAAAGGTAGAAATCCATGGTCGAGAATGAGACAAACCTCAAGTTGAGGAGCCTGAGGTCCGATAACGGTGGAGAATAGATTGATGGTGAAGACTATTCCGAACACCCCAACAAAATGGAATAGCGGAAAGGATGAATCGAACATTGAACGAGTGTGCCCGAAGCATGAAAATACACGCTGGACTGCCCAAGGCATTCTGGGCAGATGCAATCAATACCGCAGCCTTCTTAATTAACAGAGGACCGTCTATTCCTTTGGGTCTCAGAATTCCAAAAGAGGCTTGGAGTGAAAAAGGGATAAATCTTTCTTTTTCTGAAAGTGTTTGGTTGCTTATCCCATGTTCATATTGATGCTACTGCTAGAGGCAAACTTGATCCGAAATCTAAGAAGTGTTTTTTTATCGGCTATGGTGACACCGAGTTCGGTTACCGATTCTGGGATGACCAAAATCGGAAGATCATCTGAAGCAAAGATGTCGTCTTTAATGAACAAGTGTTGTACAAGGACAAGTTGCGGGAGAGTTCAGATTATAAGAACAAGGAATCGGAAACAGCCGATTTGAGAGACTTCTCGGCAGCCGAGCTACAACCAGGTACTACCGAGGCAAAGGAACAAGCTATTGATGGCGGGGTTGATGAAAATGTTGATTCCAAAACAAATCAGTGGACGCCGATTACAGAATTACGCATATCATCCAAAATCAGTAAGCCGGTTCACAGGTTCTCTCCATCCCTCAACTACATTTTGCTCACTGACAAAGGGGAGCCGGAATGTTACGAAGAAGCAATGCAAGTTGATGAATCGATCAAGTGGGAGCTGGTAATGAAATATGAGATGGACTCGCTATTGTCACATACATGGGAGTTAGCTAAGTTACCAGAGGTGAAGAAGGCATTGCAGAACAAATGGGTCTACCGGATAAAGGAAGAACACGATGGAAGTAAGCGCTATAAAGCAAGGCTGATTGTGAAAGGATTTCAACAGAAAGAAGGCATTGACTACACGGAGAACTTCTCTCCCGTAGTCAAGTTGGTGACAATCATAACTATTCTTGGATTGGTAGCAAAGGAAGATCTGCATATTCAACAGATGGACGTGAAAACTATTTTTCTTCAAGGTGAAAACTATTTTTCTTCAAGGTGATCTCCATCGGCTGGACACTTTCATTTGTCGCTGGTGATCGAGGACGAGATGAAGCATATAGACAAGGTACCTTATGCATCGGCGGTTGGCAGTCTTATATATGCAATGGTATGTACGAGGCCAGACATTGCACATGCAGTGGGAGTTTTTAGCCGATTTATGAGCAATCCGAGAAAGCAACACTGGAGGATGTGAAGTGGATTTTCAAATATCTGAAGGGCAGGTCGAGTTCAGCTTTGTGTTTCCGAAAGTCAAAGACGGGATTGCAGGAATATGTTGATGCCGATAATGGTGGTGATGTTGATAGAAGAAAGAGCACATCCGGGTATGTTTACACCTTCGGAGGTACTGCAATTTGCTGGGTTTCAAAGTTGCAGAAGATAGTAGCTCTCTCTAGTTGTGAGGCGGAGTATGTTGCCGTGACGGAGGCCACGAAGGAGATAATGTGGCTACAATCTTTTGTGCGGGAATTGGATCAGGACCACGAGGGGAGTGTGCTATACTGTGATAATCAGAGTCTCATTCATTTGGCAAAGAACCCGGTTTACCATGCTCGCACGAAGTACATACAGTTTCGTTACCACTTCATCCGATCAGCTTTGGATGATGAAGTGTTAATGCTTGAGAATATCCCAGGGAATCAGAATCCAGCTGACATACTGACGAAGGTCGTGCCGAATGATAAACTGAAGTTGTGTGCAACTTCAGTTGGACTTCTTGGATGAGAATCGGAGTCGCCGCTGCAAATGGAGACAGATGACTGAAATTAGTCTCCAAGTGGGAGATTGTTGAGTTGTGGAGTCTAATTCATTTACCGATACTATGAAGACCCTACGCAGAGGGTTGGAATCAGCCGATTGAAATTAGCCAATCGTGCGGGGTTGGCATTAGTTGGTGTAATGTTATTAGTGGAGGGTAATTTGAGAATTTTAGGCTTGTGTTATGTTCTCCCTAGTTTTCTCTATATATAGTCTAGGGCGCCGTCTTTCTCAATAGAGGTTTTTTTAGTAGTAGTTCGTTGAGCGTAGCCGGCGGTGTAGTCGACAAAGAGAGAAGAGAGAATTGTAAACTCAAAATTCCATTATAGTAAAATCTACAGCGGCAAAGTGGATTGGCTCTCGAATTGATGGTGAACCACTATAAATCTGTGTGTGTTATTTATTCTTCATTTAATTTACTATTTTCTGATTAAGTAGGATTCGAGATGTAAATCCTAACATGGTCTAGTCTGAGCCAAAACTGAGTAGAACTAAATACATATAAAATATCTATTTATCCCAAAATAAAATATTTGAAGATAGTGGGTGGTGGATAGTGGTTATAAACCTCATTATCAACCATACATCGATTAAAAAGTTATTTAATATTTGTTTATCACCAATAAGATCTTGGAGTAACTGGTAAAGTTGTTGTCACGTAACTTCGTGGTCACGGATTCGAGCCATGAAACAACATCTTGCAGTAATGTAGGGTAAGTTTGCGTACAATAGACCCTTGTGGTCCGGCCCTTTCCCGGACCCCTTGCATAGCCGGAGCTTAGTGCACCATGATGCCCTTTAAGATCTTGGAGTAATGATTAGGATTGATGGTGCTAAACTGTTGATTCCTGTTTCAGCCATGGCTAAGCGTTCCAGTTAACACATGTTGGTTTCTGTACAACTGGGTTATTTGTCGCATTAATTGGTGGTGCAAATATTACATTTGCTATTAATGAAGGGAAAAAAGAAGGGTATATTTGTATAGATATTGTTGGACTATCAAAGGATGCAGGAAATGGAAATTGCAAGTAACTGCTAATGTGAGAATTGAAATTATAATTCAATTAGAAAACTGAAAATTACAAAGATGTTGAACAAGAAAAACTAGAAATTATTTTTGTTTGCTGAGTCGAGTGTGGCACTCTGTCCTTAAGACAATATTGCCCCGTATGTATTCTTTATACGTCCTGGACAATTTGTCTCCCAAGATAAAACAGCAATGGAACAATTGAGCAAAGGAAACTCAAGAGCTACCGTGAAGAATATTAAGTAATGAAATGATGCTTGAAAGTTGTAGGAAGAACTGTTTTCTGCTTGTGTATTTTTCGTGTATTGTAAAATTATAATTTTAATTCTTACATTAGCAGTTACTTGTAATTTTCATTTCCTGCATCTTTTGATAGTCCAACAATCTTAAGACAATACTTGCTTACGGTAACTGCAATAACATGGTTGGAAATATGACCGATGTTGTTGCTACTGCTGATGCCTCTCGAGGCAACGCGTTCTTTGCCTTTCCCGCCATCTGGCCAAAGGCGTAACATTCTTTGCCTTCACGATGTTGTTCTTTGCAACTGTTCAAGGCAGTAACACCGCTGCCTTCCCGACTGCTGGTGCTACACCTTCTTCCTCACACCAACATGATCGCCCTGAAAAATTCATGGGATCAGAATTTAAGAGATGGAAGCAAAAGATGATGTTCTACTTAACAGTTATGGGCATGGCCCGGTTCCTTACGGAAGATCCTCCACAAGCTGGAGATGAAATGGACTCTTCGCCTAATAAAACGGGTGAATGGGGCCTTGGTATCCATGTCATTAATGGCATGAAGATGGTTCGTGACGCATGGAATCATAGCGATTTCATGTGCAAGAATTACATACTGAACTGCTTAGCAGACCCTCTCTACACAGTCTATTACACCGTTGGCACTGCCAAAGAGCTGTGGGGAAAACTACAAAAGAAGTACAACGCACAAGATGCGGGTACTAAGAAGTTCATCGTTGGGAAATTTCTAAAATTCCAAATGGTGGATAGCAAGACAGTGATGTCCCAAGTCCAGGAATTCCAAATGATGATACATCACCTAGATTTGGAAGGATTGAAACCAAACGAGTAGTTTTTGGTTGCATCGCTGATTGAAAAGTTACCTCCTTCATGGAATGAGTTTATGAGTTACTTAAAACTCAAGACAAATGAGATGACCTTTGAAGAGCTTGTTATCAAACTCCAAATCCAGGAAGATAACAAGAATGCCTTACCTAGGGGCAGACAAACTGCTGAGGCAAAGGCAAATCTGGCTGAGGCCAAAGGGAACCCAAGAAAGAAGCGGAAGCTCCGCAAAGACGGCAAAGCCCCCGCAGCGGAGATGTTCAGAGGTAATTGTCATCACTGTGGGAAACCTGGTCATAGGATCAAGGAATGTCGCAAGCTCAAGACTGAGCAACAACAGAAAGCCAAGTCGAAAGGCAAGGCGCAAGCAAATGTCATCAAGGACACACTCTTGGATGACATGATTGAGGATTTCTCGGCAGTGGTGCTAGAAGCCAACTTGGTTGAGAATCCGATGCAGTGGTGGGTGGATACAGGTGAAACAAGACACATCTGTTCCAACAAAGATGCCTTCTCCACGTACTCACCGGTCACCGATAAGAAGCTGTTCATGGGCAACAACGTTTCCTCGGACGTGCTGGGGGTTGGAAAGGTGGTCCTGAAGATGACTTCCGGTAAGGAGCTCACTCTGAAGGAAGTGATGCATGTCCCAGAGATTAGAAGAAATTTAGTTTCTGGACCTTTATTGGTTAATGCTGATTTTAGGCTAGTGTTTGAATCCAATAAGTTTGTACTCACTAAGAATTGCACATTTGTGGGGAGAGGCTTCATCTGTGAAGGCCTCTTCAAAGTGAATGTCATATTTGTATTGCGTCCAAGTAATAAAGTTGAACCTTCTTCTTATTTGCTTGAGTCTTTTAATTTATGGCATCATAGATTAGGACACGCTAACTACAAGTCTATTCAAAGGCTAGTAAAGATGGAGTTGTTGCCATTTGTCGACGTAAACCCTCAACATAAGTGTGAGGTGTGCGTAGAGGCAAAACTCACCAAGCTTCCGTTTCGATCCGTCGAAAGGAATACCGCTCCTCTAGAACTTATTCACACAGATATATGTGATTTGAAGTTCGCACAAACTAGAGGGGGGAACAAGTACTTTGTGACTTTCATTGACGATAGCACAAGGTATTGTTACATTTACTTGTTAAAAAGTAAGGATGATGCCTTTGAAGCGTTCCGACGTTACAAAGCAGAAGTTGAGAACCAACTGAGCCTATGGATTAAATCCATTCGTAGCGATATAGGGGGAGAATATGTAGCGCCTTTTGAGGAATATTGTGTCCAAGAAGGCATTGTTCATCAAACGACGGCTCCATACTCACCTCAGTCGAACGGTGTGGCGGAACGTAAAAACCGCACATTGAAGGAAATGATGAATGCCTTCCTTATCAATTCCGGTCTTCCCCAAAACATGTGGGGAGAAGCCGTCCTTACCCCTAATATGATTCTTAACAGAGTCCCACATAAGGGGAAGGACAAAACTCCATATGAATCATGGAAGGGAAAGAAACCCACCTACAAATATTTTAAGGTGTGGGGTTGTTTGGCAAAGGTTGAAGTACCAAAGCCAAAGCAGGTCAAGATTGGGCCTAAGACTGTAGATTGCATATTCATCGGATATGCAAATAACAGTAGTGATTATCGCTTCTTAGTGCATAAGTCAGATATTCCAGATATCCACTAGGGTACAATTATGGAATCAAAGAATGCTTTATTCTTTGAAGGTACCTTTCCTAGAAAGGAAAAAGACATAACCTCTCGCAAACGAAGTTATGCCCAAAGCTCTCAAGAACCGGGAGTCCTTGACTGCCCGGATCTAGATGGTTCAGATCTAGCGAATCTCGAGGTGGCTAAACATCCGGAATCTAGTGTTTCAGATTCTCAGAACTTGGAGACTACAGAGATGGATCTAAGGCGAAGTAAAAGGGCCAGGAAGGATAAATCCTTCGGTCCTGACTTTGTAGCTTATATGGTTAAGATTAACCAAGGACAATTGCTAAGGCGTTGTCAACTCCAGAAGCACCGCTCTGGAAAGAAGCTATTGAGAGTGAAATAGGCTCCATTCTGCATAACCATACTTGGGAGTTGGTTGATCTTCCTCCGGGAAATAAACCGTTGGGTTGTAAATGGATACTCAAACGGAAATACAAAGCAGATGGGTCTGTAGACAAGTACAAAGCCAGGTTGGTAGTCAAGGGATATCGACAGACAGAAGGCTTTGACTACTTTGACACATACTCTCCGGTATCCCGGATGATATCCATACGGGTATTCATTGCGATTGCAGCTTTGCGTGACCTTGAGATACACTAGATGGATGTTAAGACAGCCTTCCTAAACGGTGATTTGGAAGAAGAAATTTATATGGACCAACCCGAGGGGTATGTGGTTCAAGGGCAAGAGAAGAAAGTCTGTCGGCTTGTCAAATCTCTGTACGGGCTGAAACAAGCCCCAAAGCAATGGCACAAAAAATTTGATAGTACTCTACTATTGAAGGGGTTCGCCATTAATGAGTGTGATAAATGTGTTTACACGAAAGGTAACTCTGACTCATTTGTTATGATATGCCTGTATGTAGACGACATGTTGATCACAGGAATCAGTCCTAGAGACTAAGAACATTTTGAAACAATGCTTCGACATGAAGGATATGGGTATCGCAGATGTCATCCTAGGGATTAAAATCTCTAAGACGTCTGACGGGCTGGTCTTATCTCAGTCTCACTATATCGAGGATGTTTTGAGAAAGTTCAAGATGTTAGACAGTTCACTGATAACGTCACCAATGGATACAAATCAAAAGCTTGATAAAAATCTTGGTGCACCTGTATACTATGAGCGATATGCATAGGTGATCGGTAGTTTCATGTATATAACAAACTGCACCCGACCTGATATTGCTTACGCAGTCAATAAGTTGGCTAGGTTCACCCGTAATCTGAGTGATAATCACTGGAAGGCATTGAATCAGGTATTACAATACCTGAAATACACGTAAAATTTCGGGTTACACTATTCGAGATATCCAGCTATACTAGAGGGGTACAGTGATGCAAACTGGATATCTGATATAGAGAACACCAAGTCCACCAGTGGGTATGTATTTGCAATTGGTGGTGGGGCTGTGTCTTGGAAATCTTCTAAGCAAACTTGCATCGCCCGATCCACGATGGAATCGGAGTTTATCGCTTTAGACAAAGCAGGAGAAGAAGCTGAGTGGCTTTATGACTTCTTAGAGGATGTTCCATGTTGGAACAAACCCGTACCTTCGGTAATGATCCACGCTGCGACTACCGGGCTCTAGGAAGGGCACGGAATGCTATGTACAATGGCAAGTCTCGTCATATTCGACGGAGGCATAAGACCGTTAGGCAACTGATCACCACGGGTATAATATCCATTGATTACATTAAGTCAAAGGATAATATAGCAGACCCATTGACAAAGGACTTACCCAAGCATCAGGTGGCTTGCCTGTCTACGGGAATGGGCTTAAAACCCAAAATATAAGGACCAATACAGTGGTAACCCAACCTTACTAACTGGAGATCCCAGTAATTTGGTTCAATGGGAAAACTAAGTTGTAAAGGTTCAGTTGATCGCTTCAGTAGGAAGCATGAGCACTTCGGATAGTGATTTCTGAAAAGAAACACCAAATCCAAAGTCATTCCCGCGATAGACGTTAAGTGTTATCTGCAGTATGAGTAAAGGTTAAGTTTTCAAAACCTGTAAATGATCCTCAACAGTTGAGGTTAGGTTTTTGGGAAACTTTTAATGGTTCCTAACACTTGTGAAGTGGGGTATAGCAGGATACCTTGTAGGAGACCACCTATTTAAGTGCGAGGACGGGCCGCCTCAAATGAACGCACTTAAGAATCCAAGAAAATGTCCATGGCCAAAACGGACAAAACATTACGAAGAAGAGAGTAAGGGAATTTGTTGTGTTGGTACCATTGACTTGGCTTACACTAAACACTGACGGTTCAAGACATCACGTTCACCGCGCAGTAAGTAAGTCCGATGGTATTCAACTATGGAAGGTTCAAAGCTGAAGCTACCTCTCCTTATGCAACATCAGTCCGCTGAAATATTGCTGGAAATGAAAAGACACCATGTGAGTGCGCCAAAATCTCTTTCAAAAGAGGATTGTTGGAAATTAGCCTTTGGCGGGAGTTACGACCGACCAACTTTAACGGTTTAAACACTAGTGTTACGCATATTGAAGAATCTGGTTCTTCACACATGCATGATCTACTAAGTACGTAGATAATCGTAGGGCCAAGAATCGTCAAATTTCATTGAGAAATGAAAGAGATATTGGTTCACGAAGTAAGGTGTTTGAAGCATGGAAAAGTGTGGTGTGTGATCAATTCTCCCTCATCGGTAGAGGAAGAAAGGTTCACGAAGTAAGGTGTTTGAAGCATGAAAAAGTATGGTGTGTGATCAATTCTCCCTCATCGGTAGAGGAAGAAAGTATTGTAAGTGTGTTCAACAATGGTGTAAGGGGGTGTTTATATAGGTGAGGGAGGGGTTGTTTAACTGCCTCCATAACAGCCATTATTGGCCAAATAATGGCCATTATGGAGGTAGTAAAGCCACCAAAATAAATGGTGAGAAAGACCAACGGATTGGCCATTATAGGAGGAGTAATTCAGCCAAAATAAATGGCTGAATTGAGTGCTTAGCATTTCTGTTCTGTTTGCCCAAATTCTGACTTTCTGGAAACTTCAGGGACCAAACTGTACATCTGTCAAAGTTCTCTGGCCCAAAAAGATAATATCAGAAGACCCACAGCCCGTGAGCCGAACTGACCGACGGACGGGCGGCGCTGCAGGTGGGCTTTCCTCAATCAAGCACATCTAGGTCCTCCCTCCTTTAAACACATGGGATACCCCTTGGGGTCCCAAACCCCAAACCAATTTTGAGTGTTATATACACAATAATTCTTTCTTCCTCTACCGATGATCTAGGTCCTCCCTCCTTTAAACACATGGGATACCCCTTGGGGTCCCAAACCCCAAACCAATTTTGAGTGTTATATACACAATAATTCTTTCTTCCTCTACCGATGAGGGAGAATTGATCACACACCACACTTTTTCATGCTTCAAACACCTTACTTCGTGAACCAATATCTCTTTCATTTCTCAATGAAATTTGACGATTCTTGGCCCTACGGTTATCTACATACTTAGTAGATCATGCATGTGTGAAGAACCGGATTCTCCAATATACGTAACACTAGTGTTTAAGCCGTTAAAGTTGGTCGGTCGCAACTCCCGCCAAAGGCTAATTTCCATCAGATATACACAAGAAGGGTATATTTAACAGCCTGATTTTAGGTTGATCTGATGTTTTCCGGTTTTCGATTATTCATGGCTGCTACAGGCATATTATGGTGGACCATTTCTTTGGTGAACAGTCTCAAAAGGATAAATTCTGAGAGAAAATTTGCTAAGTTCTTTAAAAGTTAAACCCCATTTTTAAGGCTTGGATCTGAAATCTGAGTCTCATGTTAGTTTATCCTATCTCATTTTTTTTCTCTTTCTGGATAATTGAAGTCTAGCTTCTGTATATCGAAGGGATTTTAATTTGCTCTTAGACCTCTGTGCATTTGTTTTTTTGCACTTGCTTCATTAGTACTTACATGAACCAAATCTAGTTAAGTGATTCCCAATTCCAGTGCTTTTTTATATTTCATTTACATAACCCAAGAAGGTTATGTTCATCTAGTTAAGTGATTGAGTGATTTCTTCTAACTTTATGTATTTCATTACTGGCTAAAGAAGTTAAAGTTTTTTCTGCAAACTCAAGATTCAAGAAACATTGGATATTTGTCTTCTCCCCCATGTAATTGCTTGCTGGTTTAGAGAGGTTAATTACTTCCTGGGTTGCATCTTATGTGGCTTCTTGTTTGTGACTCAAATTAGCAAATTTTACGTTGAAGCTCTACCCTGAAATCTAGAGGAATAAACTTTGGGATATATATGTGTGTGACATCAGCTTTCATTTTTTTTCTCCATTTCAACAGTCTCTTCCAATATATACTATTACTCACTCTTACCAACATTATTGTTTTTATGCTTTACTATCTAGAAATATCACCAAACATAGTTGATCCCCCTCCCCCATCCCCAACTACAGTCACATCTACCATAATAACAGAATGAATTAAGGTGGTGTTTCTTTTGTAAAACATTCTCAAGGAAAATGCTTTCGATTGGGAAACATTTTGTCATATCAAATGTCAGCCTTGTTTTCCAAAACAATATTATGTCATGAAAGTTTGGATTGAGGGAGTAGTAGCATGAAATTAGCTAGAAACATTGAGTAGTACTGGGTCAATGGTGCATTGTTATGGTAGTATGCATGGTTCATATCTGAAGGCGCCAAACTTTTCTTTCTGTTGGTTTTGTGACAAGCTTTTCTAATTCCCTGCAGACCAAAGAGAAAATTTTAAGGGCATAAATGCATAATACATGATTATCTTGCATTGGGGGTTGGTGTAGGATATTTATTCTAACTGCCGTGGTTGGTTTGGGATCTGGAGCAGCTAGACGTTTGTTCAAAGATATTGATGGTTTGCTTTCCTTATGCAGATATATGTTCCAACAAATCCTCGTGGTGCAGAGTCATTGCCACCAGGGATTGTGGTTTCAGAATCAGATTTTTATTTGTGAAGGTTGTGGGGTGAACCAAGTGAGGTATGAAGCAAATATCTCTAATGGTATTGTTTAACAAAAATACTCAAAATTGTCTTTTTTTTTAGTTGGTGTTTCTTCTGGTATAGCTGTGTTTAAAAAATTTGTGGTATTTTCAGGATCTGACAAAAAAAACCAAGTACTTGGTTACATTTACAGTTGGTTTGGATCAAAAGAACTGACGCAGCGGTTAAACAAGTTACATCAATGAAGCAATTCTACTGAATAGATATTGTTGATATTATAGAGCACTAGCGTTTATTCTCTTTTCTCTTGACTGTTGACGTTGTACTCCATATATTGAGTCTTATATTTTATACATGGATTAGTTTTCAGAGGATTTCCAAATTTTGCTTTTCCATTATGATGGCCGAACAAGTGAGTGGGATCAATTTGAATGGTCCAAGCGTGCAGTTCACATCAGTGTTAGGAAGCAGACAAAATGGTAAGACGAGTTTAGTTATTACCTTTTGTATTCTGACTCTGTTTTTATCCAAGATTTCAAGAATAATATGCGAGAGTGAGCTCTTACCGATTCAGGAAGTCCCTTTCTACTACCGCGTTCGGCTCCCTGTATAGGACATAAAATGACGAGAATGTTGTTTGCATACAATAACTAATCCTTTTGATTTTTTCTACACACTGACTGTGTAAAACAATTTTTCACAAAAAATAACTACATTTAACTGTCCATAAAAAGTGGACTTTGTAACCTGAAAAGTAAGACAGGCAGAATGTTAGAATAGGTTAGAATACATTTATTTTCAGTGTATATAAGTTGAATCCAATCCATTTTCATCCATAATTTGTTATTGCTTTCCTGTGACAGGTGGTATGCAAAGAGGTTTTTGCATCCAGATGTTGTAGCTGCCTATGATTACATATTTATATGGGATGAAGATCTTGGAGTTGAGCACTTCAACGCAGAGAAGTAGGTGCCTTTGCATGGTTCTGTCACATGATTTTTCATTCTTTAAAAAAAGTATTTAGTCTCTTTATAATTTTCTTCCATGTGAATATTTTCACCTGAATATGGCAGATATATTCAACTAGTTAAGAAACATGGTCTAGACATCTCTCAGCCTGGTCTTGAACCCAACAATGGACTCACAATGGCAGATGACTAAGAGGAGGGGTGACAGAGAAGTTCACAAGTATGTTCATTGTGTTTACCCCCCACCCCACCCAGGGAGGGGAGGGAGCATCTATCCCTCTTGATAATATTTTTTTCCCTAATTTGGATGGAATCACTCTGGAAATTAACATGTGTTGGTGGTAAACAGGGATGCAGAAGAGAAACCAGGCTGGTGCAGTGATCCACATTTGCCTCCTTGTGCAGCGTACTCCCTCTCTCTCTCTCTCTCTCTCTAACTTATGCAAACCACTGGGTGCAATTTCACCTATGTACCCCTCAAATTGTGTGCTCATAACATTATTAGCTCGGTTCTGCTCTTTTTCTGAAAACATTCATACTTAAATAGATTATTGTTCAGCAATATTGATCTAAATCATAACTTACTCGTCATGGTTAAACGAGTAATATACCTAATATTATCCTTTCTTTTGAGATAGTATGTAATTTAAGACTAAACATGTGCTTTCATAAGTTTCACTTCCACCCTTAGTATTACTAAGCACGTATTTATGAGCTTCTTTCTGGTCCAGCTAGTCTTAGCAACATCATTAAAGTGGAACTCGTTTAATGCACCTTCAACTAGAGTGAGCCTAAAAATTTACTTGCCTGCAGAAATCATTTGAACTTTCTTTATGTTACTCTAAAAAGAGATAAAGAGGAAAAATGTTGCAGTTCACGAGTAGTACAGCATTACAATTTGGCTGTACCTTTTTTTTTCCTGTGTTTCACAAGATGTTAGATTGAAATTTTAGATAGAATTTTTCCAGGGTCTGACTAGACAACCTAATTTTGTTGTGTTACAACAACATACCCAGTGAAATCCCACATAGTGGTTCTGGCTAATTCTGTTGTGTTAGCACTCAGATATACGATATGATCTATTTGAGTTGCATATAGAATTTTTCCTTTGGAAAATTGATTATGCAAGACTCGTCAACTAACAATTGTCAGCAACAGAATATTCCGATGCCTTTATCATTAGCGTGCAACTTATAGTTGTCTTGGTCCATCTTTTTATGTACAGTTTTGTGGAAATAATGGCTCCTGTATTCTCTCGAGAAGCTTGGCGATGTGTTTGGCACATGATTCAGGTTTGTTCTTACACTTGGTATCACTTCCATCTCCTCACGATTTCCATTTCTATAACGCTAAACTAATGCTTGTACCTTGACCTGATGTTTGGTTATAGAATGATTTGGTGCACGGATGGGGATTGGATTTTGCACTAAGAAGATGTGCAGAGGTTAGTAGTTCTCCTAGAAATGTTCTTATGCAGAATGGTAGCAGAAGACCTGCGCCCGTGGTAAAATTGTAAAAGAGAAAGAGAGAGTTGCACCTGGAGAGCATTGATAACACCGAAGACATGGAAATTAATAGTCGTCTTCACTCTTTTAGGAGTTTTTTTAAAAACTAGTCAGAGTATGGTGGACCCTTTGGTATAATCTTATTGTTAATCTCTTGGTCTGCGCAGCCTGCTCATGAAAAAATTGGTGTAGTCGATTCACAGTGGATTGTGCATCAAGTTATTCCTTCTCTTGGGAATCAGGTTAGTCAATTGAAATTTCAAGGAACCTATGTGGTTACTAGTACACAAATTGGTAGTTTGTCAATTACATTTCCAGATTTTAAGCAACCAGGACCGTCATGTCCAAATTGATCGTGAACTAAACTTTAGCAAGACCCATGAGAATTCAAATCTTCTCTCGCTCTTTGAAAGGATGATATCTGTATGACTGCATATATCTTTCTTACCAGTTTCCTTCTCTGATTACCTAGTCTTCAATCACCTGCCTCACCCTCTAATAGGAGTAAACATCCAAAGCATTCACCTTTTTTGAGTCCTTGAGATAATGTCAATTGAATCTAGTGTTACTTTAGTGATTATAGCTGTTGAGTTCGAATGAATAAAGTCTCGTCAACAATACTTTAATGTTCACCTCAAAGCCAATAACCTTATCCCACTTCTTTTTTTCTTTGACAAAGTAAAATTTGAAAACCATTTCCTTTTTGTCCCTTTCAAGTTTGTCCTAGACTTATGTTAAAGGATATATCAACGTTACTTCTGCTTGCTATAAATTTGATAAATATTGCTTGTTATCTCTCTGGCGGAAGATAACTTAGTGACGAACCGAGAGAAAGAACGATCTGCTTTTGGTATGAAATATAATCCTAACGTTTAACTGTTTTTACTTCTTCACACATTGGCTCTATATATAACTAGAGCTCAAAGCTCCGGCTGGTTTATTATGCAACTGACTCATTAGTTCATTTGCTTATTTGTTTTACCTGCTTCGTTTTTTGACAGTCTTCTTGAATCACAGGGTCAGCCCGAGAATGGCAAAGCTCCGTGGCTGTGCCTCCAATTTTGTTCGCAATATGATACGTTATTTGCCTTGGGTTCTAGTGGGTAAAAGTGAAATTGGTTTCTCTTTTCTAGGTAAGAGAGAGAGGTAGAAATGAATGAGCAATGTTCCAAGATTGGTTAGCTAATGCAGACAAAGCGTATTTTTCCCAGCATGGAAGTAAAACACGCCTCAGAATGTCTTGTACATTGCTTCTTTCGCCTATTTTCTCTTCTTTTATTGTGTTTCTAGGGGTGTGCTCATTCTTTTTATTATATTTTCTTAAATTCTATGTAGCTAGTGAACGCTAAACCATTAGATATTGGAAGGTTCTTGTGCATATAGATGGTACACAATGTTTGTAGTCGATATTTTCTGCGTTTTTTTTTTTTGATTAATCGATAAATCCTCGAGGCCAGTAGCACCGATTTTAAACTCAATAGATAATGGGCGCATTTCTCTTTCTCCACTTAAATACCATGCTTTTTTGGCAGTTTCATTGGTCCTTTTGAACCTTAACTTCTTTTTTTATGCAAAAAACGTCGCATGTTCAAGTTTTCAGAGTTTTACTTCCGGATTAAACCTCAAAAATAGAAAGAGAAGAAGGCATTGTCATCGTGGCAACTATGTTTTACCGTTAATGCCCCTCTCTGGGGTTCGAACGTGTGACAATGCGCCTAATTTGCTCATTGTACTCGAGCTCTTACCAATAGACCAAAGTCCTAGGGCTATTTTTCAGTACTTAATTTTTCTTCCCAATGTGGTAATCTAGGGGTGTAGGCAAACATAGCTAAAGACAGATTGCGAATTTCATACTAAAGGAGAAATAGTGAGCCCTTTGGGCAGGTGTACAAAGTATATAACTGATATTGTGTAATTTTGTAAAGGTATAATTGGTAATAGTTATTTAACAATGAATATTTTAGGCCACCTGAGTAATCATGAAAAATCTCATAGTTTTTTCCTCTAATCATTTCATTTAAAATAGTAATAACTGCTTAATCAACTTGCAAAACTTACTGAAATGTACTTCAACGTCAACCCTTCTCCATTAATCTACTTCAAAATTAAAGAGAACATATGTGTTTTATATGTCAACATTTTCTTAAATCCCAAACTAATTGGGTAGGCACATAAATTCTTACCGTGCATATCGCTCTATTTGAACCCATTTTGTTCCCATATATAATAATTTTGGATTTCTAGTCTAAAGATTTTTTTATATTTTTTACTGATATATAAATCTTCAAATAGAAAAAAGAAAATCCAAACCATGCATAGCCTGATTTTAAGAAGAATCCTCAAGCCAGCCGGTTAATATTGTCTATATGGATCTTTTGCTTTTACTATGTCCGACTTCTCACAAAATCTACATGAATCTAAGATACTGTAAGCTTTTCGAAAACACTTTTTTTCTATGATGTTAGTTCTATCTCGTCCCATTTTAACTTGGTCTCACCTACTGATCGTGAGTGGAGGGGATGGGAGAGGGGGGACCTATTAGGAAGGAAGGTTCAATTGAATTTCCTTTATTGAGAAGTCATAATGCGCAAATAGAATAAAACAATTCCTTTTGATTTAGTTTTAAACGTCGAAACCCCTTAACGTACAAGAAACTTTTAGTACAGTAGTCAGTAAGGGAGTTTAGAATTACTTTAGATTGGAGGTTCAGATATCATCGTAATATTCCTAAATTTTTCTAATCCTCTTGCTAGAATTCATGGTTTCATCACTCTTACCAACATATTGTGTCTAAATGTCTAAGTAACACATGACCAAATCATACACTCATCCGGGCATTTCGTTGGACCTCGAACAAAAATGTTTCTGAATTTCTATCAAAATATATTTAGTAAGTAGTGATATTCGTCTATAAATATGAATATTGAAGAAAATATGGTTAGTAATAAATATTCTTTAATTAAAGGAATTGACAGCTTATCAAAATTCCAATGACTAAAATTAATATTGCGATAATGATTATGTACGTAATCAATCACATCAACCCTTAAACACACACATGAATGTACTACAATTTGTTCTTTATTTTCTCGCCAATTAAAGCTTCAATTAATTGGAATGTTTTATTTCTCAACGACTATCTTCCAAAATATTATAAGAAGTGTAGTAAAATGACAGATGAATGTGCTGAGAACCTCATGAAGAATCTTTTCTTTTATTAAAATAAAATGAATATACCACACTAAAAAAGGAATTAGTTATAAAATTTGCTAATAATCTATCGTGAAATAGTCTGTAGCTAACACATTTTTTATAACTCATTGCTATTTAGTTGTTAAATAGGATTAGCGACAGATTTTACTGTTTAGTGTCAGAATTTTTTCGCCACTAATCCATCGTCAAGCAAGATTAGCGATGAAATTTTACAGTTTAGTGTCAGAATTTTTCCGTCGTTAATCTTGCTTGATGATGGATTAGCGACGAAATAAATTCTGTTAGTAACTAATGAAATTTATCACTAATTTGTCGCTAATTTTTTTTTTTTGGGTAGTGTCAATTATTTTATTGTTATAAGCTTTTAGACATTATTTTTCATTTTATATATGACACATGGTTGGAGATTCGTCATATTTGGAGTAAAATTAAAGTCTTATAATCTTACCAAACACATTGCCAATGGTTTTTGCTAGTATTGGCAGGTACATTGTCAAATTTTGAAATGTTCACTTCACCTTTCTGGCTTCTGTATTATGACTTGTTTATTTATTTCCTAATTAGGTGAGCCAACAATTTTTTTAATAAAATATTATCAAATTGTCACTCACTCTCTCAGTGTAATTAATAGAGAAAAAAAATCATTAAGGGTTATTTAATTTTGGACCACTTAAACTTTATATTTGATTCGTTGTTAGGTTTAGATGAAACAAAAATAAAACCACGCCGTTGTCATGTTAATTATAATGTTTCTTGTTAGGAGATCTATTTAGAGGTTTAGTAAACGAGCAAGTACATGTATTATCTAAAAAATAAAAATTGGAAAAAGTAAAATATAATACATGCACGTTTATTCATTAAAAGAATGTCCCTTACTTTGGTTGTATGGATGATTAGTCCACTATCTTAGGGTTAATTTAATAAGAATATATGTTAGCTTAATTTATCTAAGCCTTAGCGAGTAGAAATACCCTATTCATGTGTTGATAGGGCAGATATTCGATGAAATAGTCAAACTACCTACCAGGTAATCACTTCTTTAAGTTGACCATTTTTTCACAATTAGATTCGTCGTCCAGATATTAATTTTATATTTCAAACTTAGGTGAGGACTTTCGAAACCCAAACTACTAGTCTAATCGTAGTGGACCAATTGTTTACTCCCTTTATCCCAAAAAAATGATCCACTTTCCTTTTTAGTCCGTCCAAAAAAATGATATATTTTCTTATTTGACAATAATTTAATTTTAAATTTTACCTTTTACGCAAACGAGATGATCTATAACCACACAAATATCTTTGACTTATTTTAGACATTTAAAAGTCTTTCTTTATTTCTTAAAGTGCATGTCAAATAAAAGTATATCATATAAATTGGGACGAAGAGAATACTAAATACTAGGCTACAAAGGTGGATACTAGTGTAAATCAATCTCCAGATACGTACAAACTAGCATGAATATCATCATTATTAAAAATGAGATTTTGGCACTACATATCAGTCAACAACCCACAAAAAAAATCATAATATTCGTTTCTTAAAGAAATTTAGCCAGTATAATCACTATAAAGTCTATGTATAAATAATTAGTGTGTATATATTATATATTAATTATACATTGAGTATATACCAGCGATGATTACAAGGTAAAAAAATCTTTTAAACGCCTAACTAAAAATGTTTTTAAAAAATTAACCTAATGTTAGTCAAATAATGGCTTTGCTTATAAAAACCGTTAGGCCTTGAAAACGAACCATAGCTAAAATTAACGACGTTATATAGCACCAACCACACTCCAACATAAGTCTAAATAAAGGCATTGCATATTTCTTTCTTCAACACATTCTCATAAAAGCCACAAAGCTCTCCCTCTCAACCCCACACCCAACAAAAGAAAAAAATTCTCATTCTATCACTTCAAATTACATTTGTATAATCACACCATCACCATTTGAAGAGGTAATCTCCATTATATCCTTTTCAATTCCATGTTCTTTGTTTTAGTCTTTCTATTGTGTTGATATTGATGGTGTTTTACATGCATTTATGTTTGTTAAGATGGAAACTGAAAATTTGTAAAGTCAAGATCAGTTTGGCTCCTCAGTGTCAATTATATATACTGTACTTAAAAGTTGTGAATTTCCAACATATGTATTGAACTATCGTCGGAAATATGAGATTTTTGATGAAAAGTCCGTCCAAAATACTTCCGACAAGCCATACATTATGTGCTCGGCTACTAAGTTCTCTTTTTGCCGGACATTAAGTTATTACCTTATTTAAATTTCACGAGTTCATGTTCTTGTTTTATTATGAGTCCTTTAGTCCAATATTACCTTATATAAGTTTCAAGAGTTCATGTTCTTGTTTTTATTATGACTTGATTGGATCAATTTGGTTCATTCACCTTTTCACAAAAGAATGTTTATAAGTATAAATCTAACTAAGGCCTAGAAATATTTGTGTCATATAATTCAGACTCGTGTTGGCTAACGTCTATTTAAGTGGAACGCGCTTCTTATCATGGGTCAATGATTTTATTATAAAAAATATTAGAGTATTATGATAAATTATCCAATTTTTACATATTAACCAATGATTATAAGTATCAGATGATTTTTTTCTAATATATTTTTATTTATTGTGGTTGATGAAGATGGGAGAAATGACAAGTTTCCAGTTGGGTGTGGTAGGAGCACTGTTTCTATCAGTGGCATCCTCAGTCTCCATTGTCATTTGCAACAAAGCCTTGATGAGTAATCTTGGTTTTCCCTTTGGTAATATTTCATTTTCCTCTCACTTGCACTTAATTCTGGCATTTAATAGAATATTTTTTTTATCAATAAACTATGTATAACTAATCATAGTACTCACGAAACTTTCAATAAGATAACAAATATTAGTTGTGCACACCTAAAAAGTTAGTTATACTCTAATGGATAAATGCACTTTTTGTCTCACGGTTATGGATGAATTATGATTTTGATCTTTATAATATTTAGCTTAGCACATTTAACATTTAAATAACTGAAATATGTATTTATGGTCTCTTTATGTAAAAAAATGTGTGATAATTAGAGTACTTTTTAGAATTATACATCCTCAAATATAGAATAACAATCAAATTTAACATAATACATCGACAACTGAATGGCTTAGCACATAATGATTTGTTAAGTTTGTGAAGATCCACAGTTTGAGGGATCAAAAGTGCACTTGTCAATCAATCGAAGGTTAAATGTGCTAAATTAGAACTATTTCGTTTACTTCCTGCAAATTGCTAATGTAAGAACTAGTAGAAAGAAAGATATTTTGTGTACCGGTTAACATACCTGCGATAAAGTATAAACGATGGGTAGCTAAGTGCAAAACGAATAACTGATAAAAGCATTTAAATAGTAAGCATACTCCAGGATAGTGCTCTCCTATTTTGACTTTCCAGAGCCTTAGATAGCACAGTCGAGACAACCATGGGTTCTCTATCCTTGCAGGGTCACAAAACTAAAATTATAATTTGCTCTTTTTTGAGGAATTAAAAGTACTAAATAATTAGTTCAAGATCAGTTATTTATTTATTTTCCACGGATTAGTAATGTACTGATGCCTATTTGTTTTTTCAATTACAGCCACAACATTAACAAGTTGGCATTTGATGGTGACATATTGCACACTTCATGTGGCACTGAAATTCAATTTCTTTGAGAACAAGCCCGTTGACATGAAGACAGTAATGCTCTTTGGCATATTAAATGGAGTATCCATTGGCTTTCTCAACCTTAGCCTTGGCTTTAATTCCATTGGCTTCTACCAGGTATAATATCAGTGTCAAATTATATTTACATCTATTTTAAATGGTATAAGAGCAAAAAGAAATTATGTGTGCATGTGATGTACAATAAAGTGGCAAATGGTCTGGGTCAAATTTGGACAAATCATAATTCATAACGATCAAGTTAATAAACGGGTCACGATCCAACTCATCCAAAATTTGGTTGGAGCAAATAATGGGTCATAATTCAACAGCACGGTCAACCTGCCCTCCATTTCTATTTCCTTTTTGAAAATAAAGTGAAAGCTAATGTATTTTTCTTAGAGTATCAGTTTAAGTTCTTTTAAATTTACGCAATTCTTATTCCAAATTTGGTTTTTCATATTTGGGTTCGGGTTGTATTTGAACTTGTTGGGTGTACACTATTCGACTTGTTTTGACCCAATAGTTTGATGTGTCATTTCAGATTCGACATGTTAGGTCAAATCAATAAATAAGTCATAATCTAGCTCGTTTAAACTTTGGCAGAAATACTTATAAATAAGTTGTCTAACGTTATTTTTGTGCTTTTATGTTTTTGTTTGCAGATGACAAAACTAGCAATTATACCTTTTACAGTACTATTAGAAACCCTTGTCTTGAAAAAGCAGTTCAGGTAACTCCATTATTCTAAATTTTAATTTCCACTATATAATAAGAAGTGATTATAATTGTTTTTCACATTTGCAGTAAGAATATTAAGTTTGCTCTACTCATTTTGTTGATTGGAGTTGGAATTGCCTCCATCACTGATCTTCAGCTCAATTTTGTTGGAACAGTTCTCTCCCTTCTGGCCATTGTTACAACTTGTGTTGGACAAATTGTATCCTTTTGATGATCTACTTGACCCACTATTTATTTGGATTTAACTTATATACACACTGATAATTACATAGTCGTAATTTTTAATTTATGAATTCTGGACCTTTTATTATTTTTGCTTACAGGGTTCTGAATAGATTATATATATATATATTAAATAACTTTTATAACACAAATACAATTTTTTTGAGACAAAGTTATTGGTCGGCTTTTACAAAACCTATAACTACAACAGTGGATCCATCCTTGCTAACAATGTAACAAGAGGGTATATATATATATATATATATATATATAATTCTCCTTGACTTTTTGGTGTGTTTCTTTCTTTATACTTTGAATTCCTTTACTGAAAATTTTGGTTATGAGTTCTTATGCTATCAATGTATTTTAATGTGCTATAGGAAGCTATCTGCCTTATTTTCCCGGTTACAAATCTTGCTTATTATAAATAGTTACTTGAAGTTATCTTTTAATCGACTTGATATAGTAAAAAAATGTTTTTTTATAAAATAACATATTTATGTGGTGTGATTCTTTTATCTCATAATTTGACCTTAACCCTCCAATTCAGCTTACCAACACAATTCAAAAGAGGCTCAACATCTCATCCACACAATTGTTGTACCAATCAGCCCCTTTCCAAGCAGCTATTCTATTTGTGACTGGGCCTGTGGTGGATCAATTCCTCACCAAACAAAGTGTTTTTGCCTACAAATATTCCCCTATTGTCGTGGTAAGAAAGCACTACTCACATTTTTAAATGGAAAATTTACATTTTTAGCCAGCAGCTAAAAATATTTATTCGCCGTCAAAGTTCCTATGGTACAGTTCATATTTGGTTACGCGCCTAGCGGCGACCGCTTGTTGCAGGTGCACGTATATACTCGGTGTATAACAATTGTATACTAAATATGCAATAGGTGTATACTATTTATATGTTATATATAGATTATACAGTGATTATACAGGCTAAATTTTATTAAATAATAATGTTATTTATTAAAATGGGTCACTTTGGATTATTGTGTAGTGTAAAAAAATTTAAATAACGCATGTTATCGGACTTACTGATTCTAAATTCTAGATTTGCGTCTAAGTTTACTTTTTGTTTTGTGTGTTCTTAATGCAGGGATTTATAATGCTATCATGCTTGATTGCTGTATCAGTGAATTTCAGCACATTTTTAGTGATTGGAAAGACATCACCAGTTACATATCAAGTGTTAGGCCACCTCAAAACATGTTTGGTTCTAGGATTTGGCTACACGTTGTTGCATGATCCTTTCACTTCAAGGAACATTATTGGAATTCTTGTGGCTATTATTGGAATGGGATTATATTCCTATTTTTGTGTCAATGAAACCAAAAGGAAACAAGTTGGAGACCTTTCTTCCACGGCCCAAGTAAGTTTTTCTAGTAGAAATAGTGTTTAGTAGACACTTTTTGGCTCAGTTTTTTTAAAATAACCAATGTCATTTAGTGCTAAATTCCTCAGGTGAAACTCAATGACAATCCTGGAGTTTATTAGAAAATCGAATTAGCAACTTTTACACGAATTTTCAAGTGGATGAAATCGGTCGAATGGTCTCAGTTAATCTGTGAAATTTGAAATACCATGACAATAACTTTTTTTTTCAAATACATGGGTTAAAAGTGGTTATTTGTGAATTTTACTTGATTTTTTCTCCCTTTCTCCTCCTCGCGACGAATTGAAGGATATTGTACGTTGTGCTTAAGCAGTTGTACCTTATTCGTGCTAAAAAAATTGTTATCATGTCAGGTTAAAGAGAAAGATACCACTGCACCACTTCTAGCTGGGAAGAATGGCCAAGTTAAAGAAAATAACTCCCTTGTTTAAATTTAGGGTTGAAGTGAAGATGTTTCTTATCAAAGAATTTTTATTTTTAATTCAGAGACATTATATTCCACTTGATGGATGTAAATGATTTTTGGTTCATAAAATACCCTGCTCGTTTGTTCCAACATTTGGTCATTGCTAGATTGTATCTACTTCTTACATGTAGACAAAATGTGATTACAAAAAGTTCTTAGTTACACCACTTTCTTTAGATATGGCTCATTGTGTTTAAATTTTAGAGGAAAGAACGTGCATGCCCCTCGAATCAAAATAATTACCCGTTCATACTCTCATTACTTTCGTACCCTCAAAAAAAATTTATCCGAAATGGCTCCGAAATTATTATATCAAAATGGTATATAAATATATTGAAATAGTATCATGGAAGATCATATTCATTTATTCAAAAAGACACTTTTCTAAGAAAAAACCTCTATGATACCATCATTTTATATACTTATATTGTGATGGTATCATCAAGGACTGCTTCAATCCTTCAATGAGACACTTCTTAGTCTTCCATGGTACTATCGTGGTATATAAATATATTGAGATGGTACCATGGAGGACTGTTTCAGTCCTTCTCTTAGTCATCCATGATACCATCATGGTATATAAATATACTGCGATGGTATCATGGAGGAAGGATTTTGGGTGAGAGGATACTCAGGTAAATATTGTCGGCCGGTTAGATAAGAAGAGAAATTTGTTTAGAAGGCGCATGAGGTGGGTAAATATTTTGTATTTTAGGGGTATTTAGTGTTGTTTCCCAAAATTTTATGTCATGTTTCCTGACTTAGCAAAACGGTTGATCAACAAATTATAATTTTAGTCATCGTGATTTTTGACATATTTAGTTTTTAATAAATTGATATGTGCACTTTTGAATCTTTTGACTGTGAATATTCACAAATTTAACAAATCATTAAGCGTTAAACCATTTGCTTCTCGATGTGTAATGTTAAATTTTTACTGTTACTTCATATTAAAAGTAACACGGTTCTAAAAATAGTGTAAATATCAAATACATCCTATATAATGGGACCAAAAATGCACATTTTGGTTAATTATTTTAGGATGAGCATGTTGAACCCCAAAGTTAATTGTGAATGATACACTAAAGCCCAATTGGGCCCAAATTAAATCCAAAAGGCTACCAAGCAAGCAAATGCAAGCTTTTCAAGGGCCCAACCCATTGCTTTGAGTTAGAAAGCCCGTTACAATAAACAAGTTACCGATCCTGGTCTTAGAACCTTTGGCCCAAGGTGGACTTTTAGCAAATTTAGCAATTTGGTGCAGTGCATGTGCATCTCAAACGTAAAAATTTCACGGGGCAACTTGTCATTGTCTTTTTAAAATTTTGCAGACGTATGGTGTCTGAAGTTAGACTCGACAAAATTTAACTTCAGGCAGAATATATGAAGAAATATGAGTGAAGTTCATATATTTCTACCTGAAGTTCAGGCAAAAATGGTTGAACTTCAGTCATTTTTTCTGAACTTAAACTACATCTGATTGAAGTTCAATCATTTTTATATGACTTCATTTAATTTTGTTTGAACTTCAATCATATGAAACCTTAGGTATTGTGTCTAAAATTAGACTTTATCACTGAAGTTTGAAAGAAATAATCCCCTTGATTATTTTCATTAATTGAATAGCTATTTATACAAGATACAAAATAGGAGAATCATATTCCTATTCTAATCCTAAAACCTTATTCTACCATAATTCTAACTATACAATTATGGTAAGTGTATAATCCTAATTTAGGTAATAAATACACTACAATATACATCAAATATATATACCATATATACAAGATTGGTACAAGATACCAATCCACGATCCCATGATTTGATTCAGTGAACTTGCCCACTCTGGGCTTCCCGTGTTGGGCAACTTACCATTTTCGTGTTGGGCCATTGTTTAACTTACACCCTTGATCATAGCAGAGGCGGTCTTCAAAGCCGAGATCTGGTCCCTAAAATCTTGAAGCGAGGAGCGGGTAGACCGCTTTGTAAAGATGTCCGCATGACTTGATATCTTGGCCCAGACTTTGACATGACATACGCAGACGCCCTGAAGCAACCTTTCACGGACAAAGTGAATGTCCGTATGCGATATGTTTTGTGCGTTGGTCTTGAGCAGGATTACCTGAGAGGTAGATGGCACTAACATTATCACAATATACTAAAGGTCGCCTTCTCAATGGGGCAATGGAGCTCTAACAGAAAATTACGTAACCAACATGATTACGAGACCACATTAGCTACCCTCGATAATGCCGCCTCTGCATTCTGAGCGGAAAAGAGTTAAACGGACGCTTTGCGCCATATCAGGGAGACCAAGTTGTTGCCAAGGAACATACAATATCCTGACGTGACGATGCGGTGTCGGACAATCACCCCAATCCGCATCATTAATGAGACAAGTGTGGATGTAGAAAGAAGGACACAAGTGCGAACCTATAGTCCAGGTGTCCCTGAATATCTTGAATGATGCGTTTGATTGCATTCGTATGTGCTCAACTCGGGATCACGTCATGAATAAACACCTGGCCGAGCAGATACCTAATATCCGTCCGGTAAATGTAAAGATCTTGGAGGCCCTCGCAAGCTGCGATAGCGGGTCGGGTCCTCGTATGGTGCACTGTCAGCGGCACTAAGCTTGGGTTTTGCATCAACTCGGAGTAGAAATGGACTTACTGAGGATGACATCCCGTACTACCGATGATGTCAAGATACTCCGTTGAGACAAAAACAAACCACTGAATGACGTTTGACAACAATTCCCAAAAAATAACTCTCAAAAGGGCCCTAAGTCTTTCATAGAAAACTTCGAGAAGCTAAACATAGCCATGATAGATCGGGCGCAAGGCATCCGAAAGAGGCGATCCAAGATGATATCATCCACATACAACAAAATGTAGGCCAATGGACGCAACCACTGACGGTTGATAAACAAGGAATTATCGACTGGCGTGAGTGAACCCAATGGTCGAAACAAAGTCGGCAAATCTCGTATACCAGGCCCGTGGAGGCGATTAAGCCCATATAATGACTCTTCAACAAACAGACATGATGAGGAAGCGGTTGGGATCCTGAAACCCAACTACCGATGCATATAGACTGTTTCCTTGAGATCACCATGTAGGAAAGCATTCTTGACATCCAACTGATGAATAGGCCAAGTATTTAAAAGAGTCAAGCTAAGCACAGTGCGAATAGTGGCCGGCTTGACTACCGGGGTAAACGTCTCCCACAATCTATCCCAAACCATCGAGTCTTACCATCGCCACAAAGTTCGCCGCCTTTATGTCGAGCAAATGAACCATCGAATTCTCCTTATGAGCAAAATCACATAGACTGATAACATTAATACCATATGGGCGGGCATCAAGACTCCCCATGTCTTATTATCAATAAAGAGCATTATATTCATCGATCATAGCAATTTTCCAATTAGGGTCATTTAAGGCGGACACAAGATTACGAGGGTGAGGGGATTTGTAGACATCAGAATGTAAATTAAAATGTCTTTTAGGTGTAAAAATACCCCATTGACTACTGAGTAACCTGGGCCTATGACTCGAGGAAGAATTGAGTGAATTTGGGAATTTCTTTGGGCTGACCGGATGGGCGGGCGGACGATGGGCTGGCCCAAATCGTAAAGCGGCGTCTTCGACGGGCCGGTTGGTAGACTGGGTGCGCTGCCCACTGGCTGGCTAACGGACTGATCAGCAAACGGAATAGGGCGGCACGCGATGGGTCCAGGCGATGTAGGTTCATTGGAGGATTTTTAGTGAGAGATGTCCGAAAAATGCCGAATAATATACGGGGATATTTGTTCATCCAAAAAATTATACGACTGAGGCTCGGGAGTATGAACTTTTGCAAAAGGAAATTGGGTTTCATAAAAATTGACGTGGCGATTAATTATGATTTTATTGGAGGATAAATCAAAGCATTTATAACCACGATGATTCGACGGATAACCCAAAAATACACAAGGGGTAGACCGAGCCTGAAGTTTGTTAATTATGGTGGATGGGAATAAAGGAAAACACAAGCACCCAAAAACCCGGCGAGAATAGGGGTTCTTATTATACAAGATGTTGGAGGGGGAGAATATGTCAGCCCTTTAGAAGGAATTATGTTAAGAAGATATGTGGCTATTTGTAGTGCATGATGCAAAAAATATGGAGGTATAGAGGCATGAATTAAGAGAGTTTGGACAATGTTATTTATGGAATGAATTTTGCGTTCGGCCTTCCCATTTTGTGAAGATGTATGAGGACACGAAAACCGAAAATTGATCTCATTATTAGCACGGAAATTTGCAAACTCCCCTTCTATTGTCATACTCTTTCCCATTATCACATTGGAATATTTTTATTTCTCTTTTCGAGTTGAGTATGAATGAACGCTCTAAATGTGATGAAGGCGGAAAAACACTTGTGATTTATTCGCCGCCAATTGGAAACGCGATCCACAAAAATCTAGAATAATCATCTAAAAAGAGAACATAATATCAATGACCCAATGAACTAGAGAACAATGAGCGTCCCATAGGTCGCTATGAATAATATCAAATGGCATTGAAGTATGAGAATCGTGAGTTCACAAATGGCAACTTAACAATTTTTCCTAATGAAGAAAGACTGGAAAAGTGGAGTACGACTGCATTACCCTTACAAGAAATAAAGCTATTTTTATCTAAAACTGATAAAATAGAAGATCCCGGATGACCCAGCAGCATGCCACGGCGGAAGGAGAGATGGTTTCGCAAAAGCGTGACAGAAGGCTAGACTGGGGTCAGAACCGGGCATGATAGGATACGATCCCCCTACTATCACACCTCATGAGATGGATCCCTGAGTCTTGAAATCCTTCAGAGAAATCAAAAGGATCAAATTCAGCGGAAACCAAGATTGTCGGATGTGAACTTTCGGATTACACTAAATTTTTAATCAATTTAGGAGCATGTAAAGTACTTTTTCAAGATAAGGGATGGATTAGTGGAGACAACGCTTTCTCGACCATACCCTAAATTAGAATAGAAGCTGTCATTACCAATAATTATCCCCAGGGGTGCTCAAATTGAAATAAGATGAGAGAGTACCTCGATTCGGAAGTCAAGTGAGTAGCGGCACCAGGTGTCCATACCAATTTGAGTCCGGTTGAGTTAACCCTAACGCATTGTGCGTCCGGAGACCTCGAGATATTCGGTTTGAGTGAGGTCTGGCTGCATGATGGGCTTCCGGAGGTCGGGACCTCAAGAATTTCCTGTCCGTGACGGCGGGCCCGTAAGCCGCTTCTTTGAGCCTGCTTCTTCTTTGGGCCATCAAGGCTAGTGGGCCTCGGCTGTGGTTGTTGAGGCCGCTGTTGGCTCGCACCGCGGCCACTTAATTTCTGTTTGGATTATAAGGGCTGGTCGGCCCACGGCCCATCGCCATGGGCCTTCTTTGGGACCAGGGTGGTGGGCCATTGTTCACTGGATGGGCCCACCGCGCTTGCCGTGACCATCGAACCGCCACGAGCAGCAGCGTTTGCCCCGCGATTTTTGTTATTATTCTTACGATTATTTTTGTTGCCACCATGATTATGGGTTTGGCCCGAATTGTTAACAAAACTCGAAGAACTTGGAGAGGACGCCACCATGACGATGGGGCTTGCTCCGGTAGCCGCCTTTTTAGCCAAACCGGCTTTTTCCAAAGTAAGCGTGGAACGGGCTTGATGAAAAGCGGGAAGAGGGTTGCTTTGACGTAGGAGAGTTCCAACGCCATTATATGCCTCCAAAAGGCCGGCTACCAATTGTAGAACCAGACGGTTATTGGTGGCAGTGCCACATTACGTGAGTTGATCCGCCAACTCCTTAAGTTTCTTGCAATAGAGCAATACGTTAGGAAATTCTTCCATGCGAACGAGGGAGAATTCTGCTCAAGAATATTGTGCACGAGAATGTTGGTTATCTTGGAATATGTCACGCTAATCTATTCCAAATAGCCATTCATTAGCCGTAGCATCCAGTATTCAAATAATCGTTGTAGAAGGTCAATCAAATAGTGGAATAGATCCTTTGAGAAGCAGGTAGCATCAAGCGTAATCCATAATTGAGGATCCTCATCGGGACGAGGTGTAGTGGGAGGAATGATATGATGGATAACTTGATGGGAGATAGCGTGTATTTTTAAATAACTCTTACTAGTCAAGCATATTGGACGTTTTCCATCTCAAGCACAATTGGGATACAATTCTTGATGTTGAAAACCATGAGGGCAGGATGATAATTGTTCTTAGACATATTGAAAGAACAAAGAATGAGGGAAAATTTTAGAAAGGTTTTTTAGAGCGGAAGACGAAATTTGTTAGAGAAACCCGAGGTGGGGGGGTTCTCGGCCGAGATTGGTCAAAAAAATTTGGGAGAGAATTTTTTTTGTAAAACCTTGTCTCTTGATACCATGAAAGAAATAATCCCCTTGATTATTTTCATTAATTGAATAGGTATTTATACAAGATACAAAATAGGAGAATCATATTCCTATTCTAATCCTAAAACCTTATTCTACCATAATTCTAACTATACAATTATGGTAAGTGTATAATTCTAATTTAGATAATAAATACACTACAATATACATCAAATATATATACCATATATACAAGATTTGTACAAGATACCAATCCACCAATCCCATGATTTCAATTCCGTGACCTGCCCACTGCTGGGCTTCCCGTGTTGGGCCATTGTTTAACAAAGTTGTTCCAAAATAATTACATGTGAAAAAAATGAACAAAAATTAAATAACACTATCAAAATCAGATATTAGTTATTTCGCCCATCTCAAATGAGCAAGATTAGAATTGGTAAATGCTTCCCATCAATGATACTGTCTCTGTTTTTGTTACAACTTCCAAGTTCCAAACCTAACAAGAAATGAAATAGTTCAATGAATAGTCTAATATTCTTACTTTTTAGTGGAACACACTTTTCCATTTATTCTATTTAAACAAATATTATTTTTTAAATTTGAAAATAATTAATTTTTATTTATATTTTATCTTAATGACAAGTTTTTATTTCACATAATATTATATTATGTTTAAGGCTAAATTTTAGATTTTTTATAATCACACAAATAATATATACTTATTTTATATATAAAAAATTGGAATAGAAAGGTACTCCCTCTAGATCAAAATGAGTGTTTACTTAGCTATTTGTACACGCCTTAAGAAAATATTAACTTCTAGGCAAAAATAGATAATTTGACTAAAATATCCATAATTAGATAGATATTGGGATTTGGTCACCTAACACATAATTAGGTAAATCTGAAAAAATAAGGTAAATTCTTTCTTGATTTGGTAATTTGACTCAAAAAATAAAAGCTAGGTGGACATTTTTTTTAATTCGGAGGGAGTATTAAATAGGCCAAATCCATCGCTAGCCACATGTGGTCGTCCAGATTTGTCACTTGAACACCTCAAGTAACGCTTGTTCCATCTAGACACTTCAGGTGGACCTCCGTTGTGTCATTTAGATATTTTTCGTTGATTTGACAACTTGCGTGATTTTCACATAAATAAGGAACGTGAAAAGCCCAAAAAATATATTTTCCTTTTTCTTTTTATTTCTTCTTCTTCTTCTTCATTCTTTTACTTTTTCAAATTATTTTTAAGTAAAACTCCATTATTTTCTATCTGATTTTGTTCTTTTTTTTCGATCTAGATTTCAGCTCTAGCAACTCCATTTTGTCTCTTTGGATTATTTCAACTTAATTGGGTCTAAACATTATTAATGAGGTTTTTAAAAAAGCTTGAAGGTTTAAAATTGGTTACTTGATTTGATGAAAATTTTGAGAAATTAATATTGGGGTTGTCTTCGGGTCTTCGCGGGAAATCTTTAGCTAAAGTTATAACAAATTTGGAGGAGTTTCTCTTGAATTTTTTTATTAAAATCGTGATTGAAACAAGAACATATATGAAGATGGTGAAGAACATGCTTACTTTTCATTTTTGAAATATTAATTTTTTTAAAAAAATATCTTTTATATTATTATTTGATCAAACGATACATATCTTAATTTAATTTGTCATTTTACCACATCATTGATGAATATGTTACACATATTTCATATATTTAAATAATTATATAAAAAATGTCTAAATGTCATAACTAAGATCCACCTAAAGTATCTAGATAAAATAAATATTATTTAAAATATTCAAATGATAAATCTGGATCACATTAATGACGGTTTGGCCCTGCCAAATAGTGTAGCAAACTGCATGGCTGACACATTGAGTCAACTTTCCAGTTTCCAAAGCATTTGAATCAATTCAAGACTTCAATGGCTGCTGACGTCTAATAAAGTTTTTTGTTTTTCAGTAGATTCCTGACCAATTTTTAATTGGTACATTATTCCTTGTCATATAAAGCTGTAGTTACCAATCATCATAAGCAGCACACTTTTGCTATCAATTTCAACGTCCTATATACATTAGTTAAATATTTTTATCTACTAATATATCTAAATAATTAATTTGAGTGTACAAATTGCATACAAATCATACTTACCGCATCCCTCTCCCCCACAGAACATCAGAGATGCATAAACATGTAGCAGTAGAGCGCGGGAATCGCAAGATCACGAGTTCGATCTCCTGCATAAATCTTCTTGGTTAAACCTGTCATACATGGCTTGTCAAGTATGGTTAATCGGTTGACGTAGTTTGCAGGCTATTGCGTCAGTCCGGGATTTACCCTGTGCGCACTCGAAAGAGTAGCGGCTGCGGGTTTCTTCGTCAACAAAAAAAAAAAAAAGAGATGCATAAACATGTAACTTGTTTAACGAATAATGACTTTTAACTTTTTACTTTAAGGAGTAAATTCGTTATCCAATCTTACTATATAAAATAAATAGAATCGATCACTAGGTCCCGAACAATTCTAAAAAATCAAGCTCAATATTTTTTTTATTTTCACTCTCTTCATTTTCTTTTACTTTTATAATATATTTAAAATATTTCTTTTATATTACTTAACCACGTTTACGAATAAAGTGATATTTTTTTATTTTCAATATACTTTTATTGAAAATAAACTGTTAAGTTGGTTTTAATTTATACCATGAAATCAAATAAGATATTTCAGAACACTGATATTCGTTCCACAAAAGAGTGGGGAGGAAGCATATGTAAATCAACTCGTAGACAAAGCACAAACACTCATTGTTTACAGCATAAATTATAAGATATCAAATAATGTTTGTTCCTCATGCTTTTGCACCTCAACATCGATAAAGACCTAAACAATTGCTTTCACTTTTTCTTTCGGGCAGGACAATAATGTCTGTTATCACGTATGAGTTCGGTCAAATAATAATTTTTACTTAGACCTTGTAATTATATTTAAATTTTTATTAAATATATATAAATATTTAATTATAAATTTAATAACTAAAACAAATTATAAATTTGATGAAAAATTTAAATTCAATGATTTTAAATTCTGACTCCAGTTCAGCTTTATAAATTTCCATATTTCTTCCTTGCACACCAAAGAAATGCTTTCATGGTCTCTACTTTAAGGAGTTACTTTTATCTCTAGATAAAGAAGAGATGAGGACCTTTTGTTGAGTCGTTTGCTTTGTGGATTGCCACATATATTTCTCCATAGGGACAAAGACAATACGAGCAATAGATAAAACAATGTCCGAAATCAATTTTACAGAGAAAAAAAAAACAAAAATCGAAAAGCCCCTTAAACATAATCAAATCACACATTTTTTTTTATAGAAAAAGTATGCCAAGATTGAAAATAAAACAATTGTGCTTTTTTTTTTAAAATCCGTATTTTCTTAAAGTAATAAATATATTTCCAAAAACTAAGAAACAAATCTAAATATAATCTAATGAAAAATGTTCTTCAAAAAATAAGTTTCTGATCCATCAGTAATTCAAGCACAATTTATCTTTGAATAATTCTTTTTAATTTTTGTCATGGAGTTTACAGAGTAGCGAACCAATGTTGAAATTTAGTCGTCTTACCATTTATATTTTTTGAGCAATTCACAGTGTAAATGTGTAATTACTTTAATGTAATAATAAGTAGTTTTTAATTTTATAACAGGTAACTTTCGGAAATTATACGTGAAATTAATTTTTGATTTGACTAAAGATTTTAGACATATAACCATGCACGTCCTATTAATGTAGATGTCCACTCTCCACTATGATTAAATTTCTTAGAAGTAGCCCTCACTTAAATATCCTATTAGTGTGTCTTTCCTGAAATTATATTTTTGTTTGTTGATGCATTATCATCAAAGGGCAAAATAAGTAATGCTTATGATTGCGAAACAGAAAGTAAAAGTAAAAACAAAGCTTGTTATTGTTGGACTCCTCTTTTACAGAGAGTAATATTACTTCCTTTTTCCTGCGTGACAATGTATGATTGAACACAAATTGCCAATAAAATATTAGAATTTATAGTCTAATATAAGTTATATATATTTGTGTGGTTATAATATCATTTTATGAATAATAAAATAAAAAATTTAATGTTAAACTGATCCTAAATAGGAAAATATGATATTCTTTTTTAGACAATTTTAAAAAAAAGAAATTATCATATAAATTAAAATATAAGTACTTAATCGTGAGGAGCGAATATAAAGTATGACTTACTAGTTTGGATGAAGCCAGTAGTTTTGACATGGCCAAGGAACTATGGAGCATAGCTGAATAATAACTCATTTTCTTTGAAAAAAAATATTATAGAAATATAAATAGTAGTAATAATTAGTAAGCATGATACTTATTGAGGAAAAGTATCACTCAGAGAGGAAAAAGTTGGAATGTTTGGAATCTCGAAATGATGATAAAGAGTACTATGTCGAGCTGGATTTTACGTGGTAACACCAGCCTACCTACCTTGTTTAATATAGATGGAGATACACTAATTTTGTATACATTATGCATTTGGGGTACGTGAAAATGTGTTTTTTTTCCTTAATAATATTTTCTTTTAATCTTTACACGTGAATTTTGAAGGATTAGTACATACCCTTTGTTATTAATATTTAGAGGATTTGATAGTTTTAAATGTTTTCTCTCTTATGTATAACAAGCCTTGCTTGTCTAGAATAGTAATAGTGATGATTAAATTAACTCATGAAAGTATAATTTTCTTCAAGTTTGGCTGAGTTAATCATCTGCTCATTTAGCTAAATTTAGCCTTTTCACAATCAGCTTATCTAGAAGTTAGGTTGATTTAGCCTGATTTGTAACCCAATTTAACTATGAGAAACTTTGTCACAATGTTTAGATATTTTTTTTTGTTTGACATGTTATATATAGTTATATTAAGAAATTTATTTTTAGTAGTTTCGGTTGGGAATTAAACAAACTAAAAGAATACAAAAAAAAAAAAATAAGAGCTAGGCTAGTTGAATTAAGACCCACTGTTTAGCCTATCAGTAGTTGAATAAAATTTGTTGGATCAAACTTGTCTATTAATTAACTCACTCTATTTGATCAGCTCAAAACATGTAAATTATATATGTAGGGTCTCCGAGATGACCCCTAGTGGGACAAGCAACACTTGAAAAGTGCCATATCAACGCGCTTGAATAAAAGTATTCATATACTATGTCAAATTGAATGGAATTTTACTAGAGGTGGTCAGTGGGCCGGGTTCGGGGCGGAGCGGGTCCCGGCGGGATTGGGGGAGGGCGGGAACGGTCCTCCTGCGGGACTGACGGGTCGGGATTGGCGTGATCCATCGATGTCCCGTCCTGTTACCGATTCTGTCGGAAAAGGGGACCGGTCTTGACGGGCCGAGGTCGGGTCGGAATCGGATTTTTCCTCTTTTTTTTGCACTTAATTTTAAAAAATAACATATATAAACACTTCAATAATTGAATAAGATAGTGTAATAAAAACATCTCAATGCTGCTTTTTGTGTCTCTTATACTATTTAATAGAAATATAATTTTTTTGTAATACAATTTCAAAATTGGAAAAAAATTACATATTTATAAACACCTTTTCTAATTTCTTCACAATGTCTTATGGTTCTTCGGTTGGAATTTGTTGGTCAAATTGGTCGACGTCGCTTCCACCTCCGTCGGACAAGATTTCGTTGTAGTTTTCGTCGTCTTCTTCGTTGATCTTCGGTTGACCGCACCTTCTACGCTCCGCTCGTATCCAATCTCTGAATAAAACTGCAATGTCACGACCCGACCCGACGGGCCGCAACTAACCGCCCTAATGACGTCATTATACTAACCTGTCACACATAATCCAACTAACCCTTAATGAGTGCAATCAAGCTGACAAAGATAACGCCGCAATAACAACATATGCTAGGGTAGGCAAGCGACAAGGTCGCTTTACCCCGAATGTACTGCATCCCGAGGAGTCACAACTAGCCAACACAATATAACAGCAAGCCGACAAGGCCGCCAACAAATAATATCACATATACGGGAACACCCCAACATAGAGTACAATAATATGGTGGCCAACAGTTTCGACTTTACACCAAGCAACCTACAACCGTCTCTGCACCTCTACAAGAAGGATAACGACATATGACGGAGACAGGGCCCGTCGTGCCTAAATATACATAAATCAAAAGATAGGGTTCGTACAAAAATGGTAAAGCTCGGATCAAAGGAGTTTCCCAAACAAATCAAGCAGAACCTAACCCGGAGGATCACCAACCGAGCACATGTACTGCGGGCATGAACGCATGACCCCGAGAAAGGGGGGTCGATGCGAAATAATGTAATCGAGTATGTAAACATGAAATCTGCATATGAGATCATAAGTAGCCAGCGAAGCAGGAGATCAAGGTATAAAAGTCGGGATCCAAATCCAACCGTGTCATAAACAATAAAAGTCGATTGCCTTATAAAAATGAGAGTCAAGTCAAGAAAACATGAGTGCCTGTCCATATACATATATATATATATATAATATACAGAACGTAACCCGCCCACTAGTGCGGGACTCGGTGGAATCATATCATAACTCGGCCCGTCTTTGGGACTCGGTAAAGTCATATCTCATCTATGGATCCATTCTACGTAACCCGGCCCTCTCGAGGGTCTCGTGAAAATGCAAGGTCGTGCACTAACGTAACCTGCCCTGACTCGGTGAGGTGAAGTAGTAACACTTAGCACGAGCAGTTATCATGAGTAACCATATGCAAGTAAAAATTATCATCTGACTCTCAATAAAATCACTGTAATAATGTCATAATAAACTCTTTGCTAAAAAATCATAGGCACTTCTCATAACAATTCTCTTTAGGAATTAAACTGTATAAGAATCAAGTACGTCCGTCGTACCTTTATTAAATAAAAATCATGCCAAAGAAAAAAGGAATAGTTCACATACCTCTTAGACGAACTAATCAACTCTATATTAGAGTACGTCTCGATTTAGAACTTCAACCTATAATAATGGTAATACGTTCGTCAATTCTATGATCGCTAGCATACTTTATATCGAACAACGACTTCTTATTTTATAAAAATTCGGGCAGCACTTCCCCTGTTTATACATGTTTCCACAACTTTCAAACGAGGCTAATAACATCAATAAACAAGCACCAATTAAGGGCACAACCAAGACAACAATAAAGGAAATTTACACACCCACTTCTCATGTAAATTTAGTCTCTTAATCCACCTTAAAAACAGCCCACAAAACAGCCCATGTTCCAACAACAACGAGGGTAGAATGTGAAGCCTTTCTATGCCTTTCCACACCCTTATTCCTTTAGGACTTACCTTAGCAATTACCACACTTAAACATGCATAATGGTGACTAAATTTTCAGAATTATAACTCCACAAAACAGTCCCTAAAACAGTCCATATACATCACAACATGTCCAACAATTCCATGCAAGTTCTTGGCCACAACATGTCATAATTCCATAACTCTTATCTTAATTCCTATAATCCAATTTCGGATTTTAATACTTCCATATAACTAATTCCAACTAAATCTCCATGTTTCCTTTCAATTTCATCATGCAATTAGTGATAATAATAACAACAATAACCAACAAATCCAACAACACCAAAATCTGTCCCAAATTGGCAACTAGCCCAAAATTGTCACATGCAATGCTTAAATTCCAATTCTTCCTTAACACAAATTCATTACCTTAATTCTAACAACATGCATTCCAATTATATCATAGAAAGAAGAATTTTTATACCTCAAATTCATCCAAACAGTCCGCAATTTTCTGCCACTGTTTGTCCGAAGATTCCCCACTGTTTTGTAATTTTTCTCCTCCTTTTTGTTCACTTCTTCAACTCCAATTGACATGCAAGTGTTCTACAATGTTAAGCCATCATCCCTACACGTTTTTCTTCCAAAATTTCATCCCAAAAATCTCAAATTTCTGGGCAGATTTTCGGCCAAGCAGTGGCTGTTTTGCCACTGTTTTTGCTTCTAATTTTTGGTGAAAAATGTAGTCTAGGAAGAGAAGATAAAAACCTTAATTTTGGTTATGGGTGGAGGGTGATTTTCGGATGAGTGTAGAGGAGAGAATGAGAGGAGAGTTATTTTTTTGTTTAAGTGTAGAAGAAGATGAAGAGGTAAGTGTAAGTTTATAAAAACAAAAATCTGATTTTTCCTTTACACTTTGGCCCCCAAGTTCTTCAATTAGTAAATCTCAAACCCACTTCTTTTAATTCCCGAGAATTTCATAAGCCTCGTATCCTCAATGTCATAATTTTTTTTTAATACAATACTAGTCCATAACTCCATTGGAATAAATTCAACTACTAGGATTAATTCTCGTCGTCATGTGTATAGCACTAAAGAAAAATTATTCCGGGATAACATCCGTTTATACACTAATTTCCCGTATTAACATATGTAAGCGTTCCTTATATTCAATATCTGAATCTTGCTTCCTTAATGACGTTCTTAATTATCGTCTTAATCTTACGAGGTGTAACATGCAATCTCCAAACTGTCTCCCGCTAATGAGTGTTTGTGCTCTCCTATTTGAAATCTTCCGACAGAAAAATCATTTTTAGACGTTGTTGATGACGCTTGAATGTTCAACACATCTCGGACCATCTTTGATAGTGTCGGAAATGTCTTCGCATTTTTCCTCCAGTATTTAAGCAAGTCTTCACATCCTTCTTCATTGAGAACTGCTTGGTATGGTACAACACCCTGCAAAACAAAAATATCAAACTCGCTAACTTGATTAGCAGTGGTACCACTAAATATTCTATTTCTAAGGTTTTCAATACTAGCCGCATAAACAACATGTCTTTTATAAGATTGTACTGAGAAGAAGAAGAAGATGGTATAGAAGTCGGTTGGTTGCTAGCAATTTCTTGTTGGTAATGCGTATATACTATTTTGCATTCATCGTGTATGCTGGACAAAACTTCTTCTTTAGTTGGTTCCTTAGGTGGTTGTTCATTTGAATTTTTTGGAGTTGGAGGTGGAGGTGGAAGTACTCCTATACAATCGTAAATAGTTTCAATAAGTGTTTTACAACCGTCTATTTTAATAGTCGGATTTAATATAGCACCTAGTGGGAATAGATTTTTTTTTAATTTGATAAATATTTTTTAATAGGTGTCTTATAAGATGGTTTTTCCATATATTCATTAAGTAACAAAAATATTAGAGCTATATAAAATAACATAGTTGAAATAATAGGATAATATATACCATAAAATTTTTTAGTTACTTGAAACAATTTCTCTAAAAATACAATAAGTTCTGAAAAAAAATTCCAATCATTATCTATAGGCATATCAGTTGAATTTCGATTATGGACGTTAAAAAATAAAGTTATAGGTCTTCTATAATCGTAAGCAACAAGTAGTTGTTCATATAGAGAATTTCACCTAGTCGCCACTTCTTCAGGAATTTTTCTATAAGGTAGTCCACAATCGTGACAAGTTTTTTTATATTTTTTTTCTTTGTATTCTATTACTTTTAAAAATAAAGTTTATAACAAATTGTACTTTATTAAGAATGTCTTCAAAAAGTGATAGATCATCCTTTACAATTAAGTTATAAATATGTCACGCACATTTTATATGAAAATGATTAGGAAATATGGAGTTAATCGAACTTTTAAAAGTCTCACAGCATAATTATTAGAAGAAGCATTATTTAACGTAAAAGTCATTATTTTGTCAGTTATACCATAATAATCGCAAACTTGATGAAATTTTCTGCAATAAAATTTCCAGTGTGTCTATCATCAATATAGCTATATGCTAAAATACGTTTTTGCATAGACCAATTATGATCTATCCAATGACATGTTACAGTTAAATAATATGGTCGTTAGTACTATAGCCTATATAAGAAGTGATAAATACTTTGCCAGGAAAATGATATAATGCATAACGTAAATATTGTTGATATTCGTGTGCGAATTTAAAAACGTCTCTCCTAACAATTGATTTAGGAAAACCGTTAAAAGCATGATTATACATATCTCTTATGTAATGAATAAAACCATGAGAGGAAAGAAATGAAAAAGACAAACCCTTCACCGCAATTAATTTTGCTATTGTTTTCCTATCTCTATGTTTATCGTATTTAAGATTTATAATACCACCAGTCGTCGGGTTAATTTGACCATATACTTGCTCTGTGACATTATGTCACTTTAGCAATTTCAATATTTTTATAATTTATGATTTTTTTCCACTGAATTCTAATTGACGACGTGACTCGGTGAGTTTTTGCATAGTCTCCTCTGCACCAACAATAGCTTTATTTTAATTATTTATTTATGTAGATGTGTACTGGAATCTTCCCGTTTCGCGCTGAAATTTCAATAGTGGTGAGGGCAAATACAAACTGATTTACCAATGTCAAGCATATTAATTAACTTTAAAATAGGGACAGTAAATTTGAGTAATTCCGGGTTGTACATGACAATATTAAGCAGTTTCCCTTTAAGGAGTAACAAGAACAACATAATTTTTTAAAGAGATATATATTTTTAAAATAATAACAGAGAGTTTTTGAGCACTTCGAAAGGCGTCGCGATTTTGGGTATTGTAAGAATATAAAGATTGAGGAGGTTAAGGGTGATATTTGTAGGATGCGCGGGGAAGAGCGACCGAGCCTGACGAGATCTCGGTGAATTTGAAAGAGCGACGGCAAGGCAGATTTGGAGCAACTGACTAGGTTGTATAATGTCATTTTTAATACGGCCAAAATACCTGAAAAATTGAGGTAGAGTACAATGATTCCTCTGTACAAGAATAAGGGCGACATCCAGATCCTCAACAGCTATAGGGGTATCAAGTTTCTAAGCCACACCATGAAAGTTTGGGAGAGAGTGGTGGAGATGAGGGTGAGAAAAGGCGTATCTATTTTCGAGAACGAGTTCAGATTCATGTTCGGGCGCTCGACTATAGAAGTCATTCATCTTGTAAGGAGACCGGTGGAGCAATATATGAATATGAAGAGGGACCTACATATGGTATTCATCAACCTAGAAAAGACATACGACAAAGTCCCAAGGGAGATTCTATGGAGATGCTTAGAGGCTAGAGTTGTACCTGTGGCGTACACTAGGGCGATCAAAGATGTGTATGATGAAGCCAAGACTAGGGTAAAAACAGTAAGAGGAGCCTCATAGCACTTTCCGGCGGTGATGGAGTTGCACCATTGATCATCTCTTAGCCCATTCTTATTCGCCTTGGTGATAGATAGGTTGATGCGATAAATCCAAGGTGATGTGCTATGGTGTATGTTATTTGTGGATGATATAATTTTAATTGATAAGACTCGCAGCGAAGTTAACACTAATTTGGAGGTTTGGAGACAGACTCTGGAGTCTAAAGGCTTCAGGTTGAGTAGGACCAAGACAAAGTACATGGAGTGCAAGTTCACTAACATAACACATGAGGCTCGCATGAAAGTGAGGCTTGGTACTCATGACATTCAAAAGAAAGACAATTTCAAGTATCTTGGGTCTATTATCCAATGGAGAGATTGATAATGATGTCACACATTGTATTGGGACAGAGTGGATGAAATGAAGGCTCGCATCCGGGGTCTTATGTGATAAGAAGGTGCCACCTAAACTTAAAGGCAAGTTCTACAAATGGTGGTTAGACCGACTATGATGTATGGGGCAGATTGTTGGTTAGTCAAGGAAGCTCATATTCAAAGCGGAAATAAGAATGTTCTGATGGATGTGTGGGCATACTAGGAGATATATGATTAGAGATGAAGAGATTCGGGACAAGGTGGGAGTGACTTCGGTGGAAGATAAGATGTAAGAAGTGAGGCTGGGATGATTCGGGTATGTATAGAGGAGATACATAGATGCTCCATTGCAGAGGTATGAAAAGTTGACTATGGAAGATTTACGGAGAGGCACATGTAGGCCAAAGAAGTATTAGAGAGAGATAATTGGATAGGACATGACACAGGTTCAGCTTACCGAGGATATGACCTTAGATGTGAGGTTATGGAGGACACAAATTAGGTTAGAAAGTTAGTTAGTAGTTGAGTGTTATCCTTTTAGACTAATACCGTAGTATTATTCTTGTAGTTCTTGGTCCTTAGATTACTGTTACTTGTACTATCTGTTGTTCTTGTATCATACTATTTTATGGTAGTTACGACTCATTTTTTCATTCATCTTTATCATGATTTTTCATAGTATTGTGTCATTAATTTTCTTTTATATATATATTGCTTTAAAGTGCCTGTTGTTGTGTTGAAGGTCTACCATAAACAACCTTTATACCTCCCAAAGTAGGGATAAGGTCTGCGTACACTCTACCTCCCCCGGACCCGATTTTGTGAGATTTCACTAGATAATGTTGTTGTTGTTGTTGTAGAGTTTTATTCATCTCCAAAAAGGTAGTACAATTGAGTTGAGGAGATTGTGCATCATTTACTCTTTTCAATAAATTTATAAGTTGAGATGAGATAAATGCAATTAGCACGAGGATACTTGTGACAGCCAATTCATACTATTTTTTTTAAAAAAAGACTAGAAAATGTAGGGATTTGTTGGGTTCGTAAGCACAACGGAAGTTAAAAATTTTACTTACCCAACAACGATCATTTATACGATAATCATATAAAGTGTTCAAACACAATAGAAGAAAACTTACAGGAAGTGAATTCAAAATCAGGTTAACAGACACATTCTGGGCAGCTTCATTCCAATCGAAGCCAATATTTCTATCAACCCAATCATCTTCAGAACATGACCAGACACTTGGCCCCCATCATTCAGCTTACATTTGAAGAGGTCTCTCAACAGCTCATGCTCCATAGTCTGAGACTGTGAATCATAAAGACTCCTTAAATGTTCTAGCATCTCATAGGGGCCCATGTTCTCATGCTGCCTCTGTAACTCTACAGTCACGGAGGACAACATGACACACTGTGTCGAGGTAGCATCATCCAAATGCTTCTGATAAGCAGCCTTGTCAAACAAAGCATACTCAACAGACTCTTCATCGGGAACTTTTGGAAAATCTGTGACTAACACATGGTCAATTTTCTCTTGTCTTAGTACCAAACGCAAATTACGCAACCAGTCCGGATAATTAGCTCCAGTCAACTTATTAGTCTCAACCAAGAATTTCAGTGACAGATTCGACATTTTAAATAATATGAAGAAATAGATAGACTGAAATTAAATATAATTTCTATGAACACATTAATTAACTAATTAACATGACCTTTAGTATAATTAACTCTCATTATTTTAACATATTCTACGACCCCATGGAAGAATACGGACTCATATCAAATATGATCATAATGGGCCAAGATCCAAGTTCATACTGTCTCCGCGTTTGCTAGGGCTGATAACTTCAACAGTATAACCTGGTAGGTCCCCAAACCAATTACAAACAATTTGCAACTCTTGGTTTGACCGACTGTTCTAAGCAATCGATTTGTGCCCTTAGGTTATTCCGATGCTAGGGCATCAAGACATAACTAAGTAAGTCAACCCCGTTACGCGACTGCACATCTAAGCAAGTTTGGCCTTGTAGAGCAAACGCTAGAGCGTAAATACTTACAAAGGTTTCTCACTCGCTACTGCAAACACATGCATCTATGAAGAGTCTGAGTCCTCGTAGACTTAGAGCAAACACTAGGGTGTAAATACTCTTATAGCCGAAAAGGATTTTTCACTCATTCAATTATAACGGACGGCGCGTGAATTCCAAATTAGACTTATATTAAATTGGGAACATTTTAATCGGGGTTTTATCAAGATCCTTATTATGCGTGTCAGATCAAATAGAGCACATATTGGGTGCCGCCTGCCCAAATATGATTTAATACGGTCCGACAAATACTGGGTGCCGCCTACCCAGACATGCATAATGCGGTCTAACAAATACTGGGTGTTGCATACCCAGACATGTATAATGCAGAAACAATACTAATTATTTAAATGACAATCAATTAAACAATTAGAGAACACAATTAATTCAAGCGTACATCATCAAATAACATGCTAAAATAACAATAATCGTGGGCTAATTAATTTATTTCAACTTAAAAAATATTTAAATTCTAAATTTAAACTCAATTTTAAATTTTCAGAATTTTCTGCTCATCCAAACAATCCCTTAATAATTCAGAAATAACAATTTAATTTTCAGGGTTTTTTTTGCAATTTTCATAACCTTAAAATAATTACAGATTCGTCCAGAGACCAAACCTGCTTTTCAGAAATTTACAGATCTGCCCCAGGGACAAAATCTACTTTTCTGAAATTTATAGATTTACCCAGGGACTGAATATGTTTTTCTAAAATTTACAGATTTGCCACAAGGACCAAATCTGCAGATTTTAAAACCTTTTAAATTTCCAGAAAAAATTTCAGGGACTAAATTGCAATTCCAGAAACTTTTAAAATTTTCTAATTTGCCTCAAGGGCTAAATTGCAATTTTGAAAACCCTAATTTAATTTCAATCAGGTTCTTGAACTATTTCAGATTTTCAAAATCAATTCCAACCCCAAATCAAATTTGGGATTCGGATTTCTGGGCGAAATTGACGGAATTGAACACCACCAGATGGCATCCCTCGTCGGGCCAACCTCACCGGTGGTCTCAATTCACGGTGTGGTGGCCCACGGCGGCCGGAATTCAAGCCGCCGCCGGCGATTTCCAAAATCGTCGGCGGTGGCCCTTTTCCGGCGACTTTCGCCGTGTAACACCACCACAGTTCGATTCCACTCGTCGAGACGATCACGGTGGTGATATTACTTCACCATTTCGACGCCCGTGGCGGCGGGAAACAGCCCCACCGTCAGCGGTGTTCCGATGGCTTTTCCGGCGTCTACATCGCTTCCCGTCAACTCTCAACACTTTTATTGACCATATTATAAAGGGGATTTCTCGATAATAGTGGAGAAGGTGGTAGAACATGTCGAATTTCCAAAAACCCGCCGGAACCGCCATCGCTTTGCCGCCGAGCAGTTGATCGCCGCCATTGTTCACGCGGAACAATGTTCCGATTCGCATTCCTTGTTCAATTTTTAATAAAAACTTAATTAAATAAATTGAAATAATTAATTTTCCCACGTAATCGTTATTATGATTATTGTATAATCATTTAAACCAGCCTATGCTCCGATACCACTGTAGGGATTAGTTGGATTCGTAAGCACAACGGAAGTTAAAAATTTTACTTACCCAACAACGATCCTGACATGGCTTATACGATAATCATATAAAGTGTTCAAAACACAATAGAAGAAAACTTACAGGTTTTCAAGCGCCGGATTCAATACTAAGGTATCCACGCGAATTGAATCATCGACTGCAAGTTCCAACTCCAGTGTATTTCCTTTGCAAGAAAGCTAGGAAATCTTGCTTCAATAATTGAGAAGTAATTTTCTGTAACTTCATATTTATGGAGTATGTGTTGTATAAATAGGAGTCATGGTAAAACCTAAGCAGATTCAAAACAGAAAAATTTGGCCCATGTTAATGTTCAGTGGATTTCACACGTCCTAATGGACGGCCAGTGTCCCAATTTTGGGCCAGTAATTTCTGGCCCAATTGTTTCCCTGTATTTGTCCGAGTACCCATATAATATATCCAACACATTTAATTAAATCTGAAATCCAATTCGACTTAATTAAATAATTTCTATCAAATAGAACTATTCCATAATTTTATAAATTAAATATCTCGATTCTCAATCGAATATTTAATACTTTTTCAATACACTCTTAGATCGAAGAAACAATCGCATATAGTGTAACCCTATAGGCCTTCACATATCGACATTAATCTAATTAAGGTCCATACGAAACTCCTAGGCTGCGTCGTATGACGAACTCAATATGTGAAGTACGTTTACATGAATCCAGCAAACTTAACTTTCATGCGAAACTATAAATTCCTTTCATTCGCGACACACTCGATTAAGCTTGGAATTTGCCAAGTGTCTATCCAAATGGCTTAATCACTTTATCTCACATTTATTAGTTGACAACTAGACCATATTCTAAATATGTCTCTTGCACTGACCAGTGACTTTAGTCAACCTAATAACATTGAGAAGCTGAGTGCTCTCTCGAATTTCCAATCGAGGAATGAATAATATTTTTGGCTCAACTACCACTTTGATTTACATCCTAATGCACCAAACACAAGTCGTATCTTATCCAGAAAGAGTTTAAGCTTAGAACTTGGTCAAAGTACATCATTCTGCAAACAAGGTGCGTATTGACCTCAAGTCAAATGACATTTATATTCCACACGCCGATAACACTATAGACATGTATAACAAATAGTTTATCGGCAGGGTATACCAATACTTCTCCAAAGTATCCATGTGTCCATCACGAGTAACCATTACTCGCAGCTGTGAGAAATACTACATTCTCCAAGAATGTGATGCAGACCACATGTCGACTTATAACATATCATTGATATCCCATTCTCGATGATCATTAATCGAGACTATTTTGAGAGTTACGTTCTATCATTAACATCTCACTCTATTAATGACAATGTAAGTTCGAGGGATGCACATATATGAATAATTGCAAACAATCAAACAATAATTCAATAATTGCAAATGCCATAAATATTAATCTCATTAGTAATACGAATGTGTTCAAGTACGTTTTGTCCCTAATATAGATTGTCTCTAGGACATATATACTTTCAGAAAGTAGGAAGAGCATATAAGAGATTCTAACTCAACTATACGATTCGTCAGAAAAGGGCATAATAGTTACTTTTTTCTGTATAACAGGATTATTAGTTACTCGTTGGATTTCTTCGGGACATTTCCCACTAAGCGATTTATATGAATCATTAATTTTCCTTTCATGGAGTTTCTCCCTTATTCATATAATTCCGTATTTAAAAAAAATGTTTTAATTTTAAGTAAAATAACTGGCCCAAGTGCTATTTTTACCCAAGGCTTTGCTACTTCAGGTATTTTAACTGAAATACACCAATCTGGAATATATCACTCAGACGCAGGCTCAGTTGGCTGGCTACTTGAAATTTTACTTTGTTGGTGAGGATTTGAATTCTCACATTGTAATTTCCTTTTCATTTACCCTTCCTCTACCCCTATGTAATAAAAACAAATTAAAAAAATAAAAAAACTCTAAGGGTGTAATTACCTCCAGGTCCCTCGTTTCATTGTAGGTGAGATTTTTTTTCTTTTCAAAAGGTTAGCATTTTACTCTTCTCCAAAAACACAGTTACATTTGATTTGAAAAAAAGTGAAAGGCTGTAATATCCAATTTGCTTACTTCTAAATTGAAATATAAGATTAAACCTATTGGATATTGAGGGGATATGTTGGGAGGTGGCTGTCATTCCCAATATTATGAAAAATAATATAACGATAATAACATACTCAGTGTAATCACATAAGTGGAATTTGATGAGGATAAAATGTACGCCGACCTTACATCTATCTTTGTGGGGTAGATAAACTATTTTCGAGAGGCTCTTGGCTATTAATTATTTTTCAAATAATTAGTATAGAATATTACAAAAAGTAAGCCAAAAAGATGTACGACTATTAAAAGTAGATACAAAATACAATAGTAGTACATTATAAGTTAATGAATTAGTAAAACTGTCTTTTCAATCATGACTTTATGTGTTATTCTAAATTTGTTCAAAATAAATTTGAAAAAGAAGAAGAAAAGAATGAAGCAAAAATTAATGTTCCCTTCCCCATTAATTGGTTTCGTGTTATGTAAAACTCACCTTTTCTATTATGTTAAAATTTCTGGACCTCAAATGATTGTAAATGGCGAAAAGTGAAAGTTACCATAAGAATATAAAAAAATAATCATTGACTTATTGCAACATCTATCATGTTTGCAGATCACTAATTTCAGATTCATACTTTATTATTTAGGACTTAGATTATTTCTTTTAACGAATATATCACAAGGTAGAGTATCTGATGACTAATTATATTATTATTTATAATAATCATCGTCTCCACCTGAGTGTAGTAGATATGATCTTAGAAGTAAACCAAAAAAAAAAAAGTTTAGTAACAAAGTCTTCTTCTTTCTGTCTATATTTTATTTTAGCTTTGGACAAGTTGAATAAACAAAGACCGTAATGCATCTCAGTTATTACCTATTCATGTGTTAGTCAGCTAAATACATGGGATTGATTGGTAATGATTTGGATTTGAGCTGACTAATGCAATTATTCCTTGAATATCACAATAACTTAACAATTGTTTTCTTTTTCCTTACGGTAAATATTAAATACAGTATAGTATTTCATCGTAAATATTAGTTAGAAGATTTACATGTTTTTCCATACGAAAATGATTTTTTTGTAACTACAACTTGGATTACCGATCTTAGGAGTTGTCACAAAATTGATTATTCCACAACTTAGATATCCTTTAGAAGATGCAGAGAATTCTCTTCATAAACCTAGCCCTTATCTTTAATTACGAAAAGCATAATTTTTTCTCACTCCAATAATGATGTATTACTAACTTAAGTATGATTTTATAGGAGGAATAACTAATGAGCTAACATGATAATCATCATTCCCTATGTATGGACTTGATCCAATAGTAATTTTCAACTATAGGATTTTAATTCCACATCTAGAGCAATATATAAATGAGGTGTTAAAAGTCATCATCAACTTAGTATTCAAGACAATGGATAATCAATCTAGAATGTTCAAGTAGTTCTAGAGAGTTGAAAGAAGAATTTTAGAATGAAAGTTCTAGAGTGGAGTCTAGAAAGAATAACTCTAGAAATAAATAGAAGAGTGATTCTAGAAAAAAGTAGTGAGAATTATTCTAGAATAGAGTAGTAATTAAGTATCCTAACTAGATTCTTCCATCACCACCTATAAATAGAGGTGATCTATTTGAATTGTAATTAAGTCAGTAAGAAGTTCTCAAAAAGTGAGAGCAAGTCTCAAGTGTGCATCCAAAAAGTGTCAAAGTGAGTCTAAAGTGTGTGTAAGCTTAAGTGTGAGTGGCAAGTATTGGTAAAAATAAAAGAGTAAGAACTTGGTGTATATTGTGGTCAAGTTATAGTGTTCAAGTCTTGGTGTAATTACTTTTACAATAATAAAGTAATTACGTTTTCACGTGTTGGTTTTCTAACAAGTGGTATCAGAGTCAGGTCGGTTCATACCAAAGAGTCGTTTGTTGAGTTTCTTAGAGTGTTCGTGTGTGATTTAGTACCACAAAGCTTGTTGTCGAATCAAGCTTTCTTGGTAAAAATAGAATTTTAGCCAAGACACGATGGGTGACCTTCAAGTGGTCGATACCAAGAAACTTAACAATCAGAATTACAGCACGTGATCGATGCATATGGAGGCATATCTCTAAGGCCGAAACTTGTGGGAGATCGTTGGTGGCAATGAGGTCACACAACCAGAAGACGCAACCGCTCTGAAGAAATGGAAGATTAGAGCTTGCAAAGTCATGTTTGCGATTTGGACCACAGTTGAAGATGAAATGTTGGAGCACATCAGGCAGGCTAAGACACTGAAGGAAGAGTGTGATACTTTCGCAACATTGTTCACCAAGAAGAATGATACGAGACTGCAGCTTTCGGAGAACGAGCTTCTCTCTATCAGACAATGCTACATGACGATCAACCAATACTTTACCAAGGTAAAATCTGTTTGTCGCAAAATTTCTGCATTAGACTCTGCTGCTGGCAGGTCAGACGCTAGAATTAGAAGAATTATTATTCGTGGATTAAGGCCAGAATATAGAAATGTTATTGCCGCAATACAAGGTTGCCAAGCCAACCTTCTCTTGTTGAATTAGAAATCTTGTTAGCTGACCAAGAAGCGTTGGCTAAGCAAATATCTAGAGTCTCATTAAAGAGTGACGAAGAAGCATTCTATAGCGGTGATAAGAAAGGTCGATCCCGACCAAATGCTAGTATAAATTCTAGAAAATATGATGACAAGGATAATCATTATGGAAGCTCCCAAACAGGGGGAGCTCAAAAGAAAGACAACCGGGGTGGCCAGTCAAAGAATAACAATAAGTTTGATGAAAAATGCTCTAAATGTGGGAAGAAGGGCCACATGGCTAAAAGTTGTTGGTTCAAAAAGAACACTACAGAAAATAATGCAGCCACGTCAAATGCAGGAAAGACAAGCGATGAAGAGTGGGACGCTGAAACATCTTTCGCCGTGGAGGAAGAAGAATTAGCTCTGGCAGTTACCATTCCTGGAACGATCGACTACAATAATGATTGGATAGTCGACTCTGGCTGCTCAAATTATATGACAGGAGATAAAGAGAAGCTACAGAACATGACTGAGTACAAAGGTGGTCATGTGGTGGTGACAACCAACAACTCAAGACTACCAATCGCTCACGTCAGAAAAACAACAATCATGCTGAGATTCAGTCCGAAAGAGGTTTCACTCCAGGATGTCTACCATGTACCTGGGATGAAGAAAAACTTACTATCAGTAGCGCAACTTACGACATCAGGCCACCATGTCATATTCGGACCTCAAGATGTCAAGATCTATCAAGATCTTGAAATCTCTGGAACACCGATGATGAGAGGACGACGTTTATAGTCTGTCTATGTAATGTCAGCTTATGTAAACAAGACTCAAAAGAAAGAAACAATTGATTTGTGGCATGCAAGACTTGGACATGTAAGCTATCACAAACTCAAGGTGATGATGAAGAAATATATGTTGGAGGGTCTTCCTCAACTCGAGGTCAGAACAGAGACCGTTTGTGCAGGCTGCCAATACGGTAAGACGCATCAGTTACCGTATGAAAACTCAAAGTTCAAAGCCAAAGCCAAAGCACCATTGGAGCTGGTCCATTCTAATGTATTCGGGTGAGTGAATCAATCATCAATCAGTAGCACGCAATACATGGTTACATTCATTGACGACTTCTCACGGTACGTATGGGTTTTCATTCTAAAAGAAAAATCTGAAACTTTTTCAAAATTTAAAAAGTTCAAGGAAATAGCGGAAGGAGAACTCGGCAAGAAAATTCAATGCCTCCGAACAGATAACGGTGGTGAATATACATCAGATGAGTTCTCCAAATACCTACGAGAATGCCGCATACACCATCAGTTCACATGTGCAAATACGCCACAACAGAATGGAGTAGCTGAGAGGAAGAATCGACACCTTACAGAGATATGTCAAAGCATGCTACATTTGAAGAATGTTCCAGGAAGATTTTGGGCAGAAGGTATGAAAACAGCAGCTCATGTCATCAATAAACTTCCTCAAGCGAAGTTAGGGTTCGTTTCACCCTTTGAAAAACTGTGGGGTAGTAAACCTGTAGTAAGTCACTTTTGAGTATTTGGTTGTGTGTGTTATGTGTTTGTGCCAAGTCATCTATGTAGCAAATTTGATAAAAAGGTGATACGGTGTATCTTTGTGGGATACGACAACCAAAGGAAATGGTGAAAGTGATGTGACCCAACAACTGGAAAGTGTTATACATTCGATGAGGCAGTATCATGGTGGTCACCTCAAAAGGAAGAGTTACCAGATTCCAAGGAAATAGAATACAATTTGCAAAAGAAGACGAAGGAGAAAATTGTTAAAGTACATCCAAGTCCAGAAAAGGAACATGAAGATCAAAGTGAGGAAGAAATTATGAGGACAAGGCAACACAGAATCCGTGGCAAACAGGCATGCATCAAAGAGTAGAAAACCGTCAACCAGAAGGAGTAAGCCCACAGCCTCGGAGATCGACAAGAGTTCGAAAGCCAAATCTCAAGTACGCCAATGTTGTTGTAGCTGAAGAAGATTTAGGGATGCAAAAACAAATTAAGTTGGTGCTGATGGGGAGTGTTAAAAGTCATCATCAACTTAATATCCAAGACAATAGATAATCAATCTAGAATGTTCAAGTAGTTCTAGAGAGTTGAAAGAAGAACTTTAGAATGAAAGTTCTAGAGTGGAGTCTAGAAAGAATAACTCTAAAAATAAATAGAAGAGTGATTCTAGAAAAAAGTGGTGAGGAATATTCTAGAATAGAGTAGTAATTATGTATCCTAACTAGATTCTTCCATCACCACCTATAAATAAAGGTGGTATATTTGAGTTGTAATTAAGTCAGTAAGAAGTTCTCATGAAGTGAGAGTAAGTCCCAAGTGTGCATCCAAAAAGTGTCCAAGTGCGTCTAAAGTGTGTGTAAGCTTAAGTGTGAGTGTCAAGTGTTGGTAAAAATAAAAGAGTAAGAATTTGGTGTATATTGTGGTCAAATTATAGTGTTCAAGTCTTGGTGTAATTACTTTTACAATAATAAAATAATTACATTTTTCACGTATTGTATTGTCTAATATGAGGTACCTCACTTGTTTTTGCTAAATTACAGATAATATTTTCCCCTTTATTATAATAATTCTTATGCGCAAACTAAGGGATTTATATACATGTTTATTGAAAAAGAAAAGGGAACTTATTACATTGTACTTCCTTCAGTTTATATTATTCGTATCTAAAATCTATTGCACACACTTTTCTAAGTCATGTATAATTTGTAGCAAGAGACAAAAAAAAAAGACACACAATAACCTTAATCATAACTCATAAGAGTATTTATCGGAAAGAAATAATTCTTTTATTATTTTCAATTAAATTAATTGAAAGACTATTTATACAAGTTATATATTTTCATAATAGGAGAATCCTATTCCTAAAACCTTATTCTACTTGGATACTAACTATACATTTATGGTAATACAATTATTATGGTAAGTGTACAATACTAATTACATTACAATATTACCTACACTAGGATACTAAATATTTACCCATATACACATTACAAATAGGACTGAAAACCGAGAGCCATCCGAGACACAATATACATGTATATTGTGTATATTTAACATACCCCCGCAGTCATAGCGGGCGGTCTTCGAACGTTGAGACTGTCCCTAAAATCTTCAAAAAGGACCGAGGAAAGACCCTTTGTAAAGATGTCTGCAATTTGATATCTTGACGGGACATGACAGACGCGTACATGACCCCGAGCAACCTTTTCGCGGACAAAGTGAATGTCCATCTCGATATGCTTAGTGTGTTGGTGTTGAACCGGATTACCAGAAAGGTAGATGACACTAATATTATTGCAATAAACCAAGGTTGCCTTCTGAATGGTACAACGAAGCTCCAAAAGTAAATTACGTAACCAATATGATTCCGAGACCACATTAGCTACCCCTCGATATTCAGCCTCGGCACTTGAGCGGGATAGAGTCGACTGGCGCTTCGCAGACCAGGAGACCAAGTTGTTGCCAAGAAACATACAATAGCCAGACGTAGACCGTCTGGTGTCTGGACAACCACCCCAATCAGCATCCGTATACGAGACAAGTGTGGATGTCGAGGAATGATATAAATGCAAACCATAGTCCAATGTACCCTGAATATACTGAATGATGTGTTTGAGTGCATTCATGTGCTCAATTTTGGGATCATGCATGAAAAAACACACATGCTGGACAACATACGTAATATCCAGTCTTGTAAAGGTAAGATACTGAAGGGCCCCTGCAAGACTGCGATAGCGAGTCAGATCCTCGTAGAGTACGCCGGCCGCGACACTAAGCTTGAGTTTAGTATCAACTGGAGTGGAAGTGGATTTACAAGATGACATCCCAGCCCTCTCAATGATCTCAGATGCATACTTCCGTTGAGATAAGAACAACCCATCGGAATGACGAGTGACAGCAATCCCCAAAAAATAACTCAAGGGCCCCAAATCTTTCATAGCAAACTCAGAGCTGAGCATTGTCATGATAGACTGACGTAAGGCATCAGAAGAGGCCATCAAAATAATATCATCCACATATAACAAAATATAGGCCACAGATGAATCACGACGGTAGATGAACAATGAATTATCCGACCTGCTGTGAGTGAACCCAATAGTCGAAACATAGTCTGCAAACCGCGTATACCAGGCCTGTGGAGACTGCTTAATCCCATATAAGGACTTCTTCAACAAACAGACATGATGAAGATGTTTGAGATCCCTGAATTCCAACGGCTGATGCATATAAATTGTTTCCTTGAGATCACCATTTAGGAAAATATTCTTTACATCTAACTGATGAATAGGTCATGTCTTCGAAAGAGCCAAGCTAAGCACAGTGCGAATGGTAGCCGTATTGACCACCGGACTAAACATCTCACCACAATCAACACCAACCCGCTGAGTCTTACCATCACCCACAAGCCGCGCCTTATGTCGGGCAAATGAACCATCTGAATTTTTCTTATGAGCAAAAATCCACATAGACCTAATAATATTAATACCAGATGGACAGGGTACCAACTCTCACGTCTTATTATCAATAAGAGTATTATATTCATCGATCATAGCAATTTTCCAATTTGGGTCATTTAATGCAGACACATGATTTCGGGGTAAGAGTGATTTAAGAACATTAGAATGTAAATTAAAATGTCTTTTTGGGGTAAAAATCCCCCGTTGACTATGGGTGACTGGTCCATGACTCGGGGCAGAGGCGGGTGGATTTTGGGAATTTTCGGGACTCGAGACGGGTGGCGTGACGATGGGCTCTTTGGACCAAATCGATAAACTAGAGTAGAACCGGACCCGATGCAGGTGAATTGGGCTGGCCCAATCACAGAAATTGGCCCAATTTGGTGGGACTGGACCGACAATGGGTGGTCGACTAGTGGGGCCGGTAGGCGATGGCCCATTGGAGAATTTTGGGTGCGGGAGATGTCCAAAAAATACTGAATAATATACGGGGATATACTATCATCCAAAAAATTATACGAACTAGGCACGAGAGTATTAACTTTAGCAAATGAAAATTGGGATTCATAAAAAACTACATGTCGATTAATGATGATTTTATTAGAGGATAAATCAAAGAATTTATAGTCACGATGATTAGACGGAAAACCCAAAAACACACACGGAGTAGACCGAGCCTGAAGTTTGTTAATTGTGGTGAATGAGAATAACGGATAACACAAATACCCAAAAATCCGAAGATGTGAACATAAAGAAATTTTATTATTTAAAATTTGAAGGGGGGGGGGGGGAATATGTCAAACCTTTGGAAGAAGTTATGTTAAGGAGATAGTTAGCCATTTGGAGAGCATGATGCCAAAAAGACGGGGGTACGGAAGCATGAATCAATAATGTTCGGACAATGTTATTTATGGAGCGAATTTTGCGTTCGACTTTCCCATCTTGTGAAGACGTATGAGGACAAGAAAAATGAAAATTGATCCCATTATTAACACAGAATTCCCGAAACACCCCATTGTCATATTCTTTGACATTATCACACTGAATATTTTTTATTTCTCGATCGAATTGAGTTCTGATGAATGCTCTAAATTTTAGGAAGAAGGAAAAAATTTGAGATTTTTTCGGTATCGAAACCGTCCATAAAAACTTGGAATAATTATCCAAAAAGAGAACATAATACCGATAACCCACAGAACGAAGAACATGAGACGTCCATAAGTCACTATTAATAATATTAAATGGCATTAAAATATGAGAATTCGAGTCTACAAATGACAACTAAACAATTTTTCCTAAAGAACAAGATTGAAAATTTGGAGTACTACTCGTACCCTTACATGAAATAAAACTATTTTTATCTAATGACGACAAAATAGAGGACCCCAGATGACCAAAACGAGCATAACATAAGGAAGGAGAAATGGCTGTAAAAGATGATGGCAGGGCTTGACTTGATGGACCGGAACCGGGTGTGATAGGATAAAGATCACACCTCATGAGATGACTCCCCGTCTTGAAATCCTCCACAGAGAAACCAAATGGATCAAATTCAATAGAAACAGAATTGTCAGTAATGAATTTACGGACATAAACTAAGTTTTTAATCAATTTGGAAGCATGTAGAGTATTTTTCAAGATAAGAGGTGGATGAGGGGGGGGGCAAAGTTTTATGACCATAACCACGAATTGGAATAGAATTACCATTACCAACAATTATGCCGCGAGAGTTGCTCAAATTGGAATAAGACGAGAGCGTACCTGAATCGGATGTCATGTGGGTAGTGGCATCGGTATCCATATACCAATTTTGGTCTGGAGGAGTTAAACCCAGTGTGTGCATTGCGGCTTCGATGTCGGTAGACGTGGGTCTTTGTTGGCGTGGTGGGCTGCGGTGAGGCCCAAGCACCTATTCTTGTCTCGGCCCAGTTCTCGACTGTATGTGGACCAGGTCGAATTGGGCCTGGATTGATGCTAGGCTGCCCACTGCCAGTTGGGCGAGAATTGGCTGGGCTGAAAGTGACTGTTGCAGTGGGGAAAACTGGCTTGGCCCAAATTGTTATTGTGTGGCCGATTGCCACGGCATAGGGGCCCACTGTGGGCCCAAGAACTACTGCTGCTGCAGACCACCGCGAGGACCCCTACCGCCACCACCATTCTATCGGCTGCCGCCGTTGTTGCGGTTTTGGCCCGAGTTATTGGAACCGATATGATATACCGTGGACTCGGTCGTCATGACTACGGGACTAGCACCGGTAGCCGCTCGTTTTTCCATGCCTGCTTTTTCGAGTGTAATCATAGAACGAGCCTAATAAAATTGCGGAAGCAGATTTCTTTGTCGAAGAAGTGTTCCAACACCACTATAGGTCTCGGAGAGGCCAGAAACCGTTTGGAGGACCAAACGATCGTTCGAAACTGGCGCCAACATTGCGAAGTTGGTCTGCCAATTCCTTTAATCTTTTGCAATGAGCCGAAACATTAGGAAAATCTTCTATATTGACGTGGAAGAAATCCGGCTCAAGGGTAACAACTCTAGAATTTTGATTATCTTGGAATATATCACGTAGTCTATCCCAAGTCGTCTGTGCCATAGTGTCAGGCTCAATAATTGTTTGCAAAAGGTCGGTAGAAATTGTGGAATATATCCACTGAAGGACGGTAGCATCAAGAGTCGTCCACAACTTAGGATCATCCTCGCGTTTTGGCACCTCCGTATCCTCAGGAGCCGCGCGGATTATGTGATGGATGACTTGATGCGAGCATGCGTGAATTTTGAACAGTTCGGCCCACGTCGCATATTGGATGTTTTCTATTTCAAGAACAAGAGGGATGTTATTCTTGATGTTAGAAATTGTAAGGGCAGGATGAAACATGTTCCGGGATGTAGACATATTGATAGAACAATATGCTATTGAGGGATTAGGGAGAAAAAATTGGGAAGAAGGGGGTTCTCGTCGGCACGAAAACCGAGAGCAAGGTCTCGGAATTTGCAAGGGAGTCGATGGAAAAAAATTGGAGAATTTGGGAGAGAAAATAAACCTAGACTCTTGATACCATGAAAGAAATAATCTATTTATTATTTTTATTAATTGAAAGACTATTTATACAAGTTACATATTTCCATAATAGGAGAATCTTATTCCTATTCTATTCCTAAAACCTTATTCTACTTGAATATTAACTATACATTTATGGTAATACAATTATTATGGTAAGTGTAAAATACTAATTACATTACAATATTACCTAAATTAGGATACTAAATATTTACCCATATACACGGTACAAAGGGGACTGAAAACCGAGAGCCATCCGAGACACAATATACATGTATATTGTGTGTATATTATGTATATTTAACATTATCTAGTATGATATTAATCTCTCCTTAAATTTCTCACTTAATCAATATACTTTACTGATTGCAATAAAAAGGCGACAATTGAAGAACAAACGATAAATAACTTTTTATATTTTCAAAAATATCAAATATTTTAAAACAAAATTTAACTTGTCAAAGCGATTATATTTGCTAGTAAATGTCATTAGGTATTAGGTCAAATTGTAGGTACACCAATTACATGGATTAACTACAACCTTAAGCATAGGGAAATTAATGCTTTGCTCACCATATTGTACCCCTTCCGTTCACTTTTACTATTTGTTTGCTATAATAAAAATAGATTTTTATTTTTACTTGTCCATTTTAGCATATCAAGAGAAAAAAAAATCTTGTTTTATCGTTAGTAGTTATTACTCATTTTCAAATTTTGTTCAAGTCTATTGAAATTATACACCAATTAATAAGGTATTATTATAGTAAAATACGTACTTCACTTATTAGTTCTTAAGGGGCGTGTAAAATAAAAAAAATGGACAAGTAAAAGTGAACGGAGGTAGTAGTTTTTTGGAAGCAATTGCAATATTAGTTCTTAGCGTATAGAAAAGCAACAAATAGTTTTATGAATTAGTATGTTATCCAAAATATCTAATAAACGGATAAGGATTCTCTGATTTTTAGCGAAAAAGATTGCTGAAGATTAATCTTGCTTTCTTTATAACTATAACTAGAAAATGGAAACGGTATTAAAAAATACTAGGAATATACTTGGCCATTTCCAGGAGTGGTTTGTATAATTCATCATTCATCAATTTGAATATACTTAGCAATCACTCAAAATTGTTTTCTTAAATACATGACAGGCAGAGTTGCAAACCTTCTCTTATATTCTATTATATATTCCGTTTCCCAACAAAGTACTTTATTTATTAATTATTAGAATAAGAAGGTGTCGTCGAGATTTTAAAGTAAATTTTATAAAGTGATAGTTCGATCGACATTGTTATACGGGTCAAAGCGCTGACCAATCAAGAATGTCCACGTTTAGAAGATGAATGTAGTGAAGAAGATGATGATTAGATGGATGTGTAGGCATATTAGGAGGGATGTGATAAGGAATGAAATTATACGAAGCAAGGTGGAAGTGGCGTCCGTGGTGGATAAGATGAGGGAAGCGAGACTGAGATGATGTGGGCATGTGAAGAGTGTGTTGATGCATTGGTAAGGAGGCGTGAGAGGTTGACGATAATAATAGTTAGGAGAGGGTAGAGGTAGACCGAAAAAGAATTGGAGGGGAGGTGATTAGACGAGATATGACGCAGCTCCAGCTCATTGAGAACATGACCCTAAATAGAAAGGTATGGAGGTCGAGGATTATGGTAGAAGGTTAGTAGATAGTCAATAAGGATTCTTCCTATTAGTAGTATCTATCTAGTAATAACTTAATTTCTTTTCCTCTATGGGTATTAGTGTTTGTTGTCTCGTTTGCATGTATCTTACTATTGTGTTGTCATATTTTTACTTGTTATCTTGCTTCAAATGCTTTTTTTTAGCCGAGAGTCTATCGGTTCTACCCCACAAAGATAGGGGTAATGTCTGCGTATATCTTACCCTCCCAAACTTCACTTTATGTGATTATACTGGATACATTATTGTTGTTGTAATAATATCATGACAATATAACAAGATGGATGAGAACTTTTTCACTTTGTAAATGTATAAATTATTCGTAACGTTTTAAATGATTTCTATATGACGTTAATCAGACCATCGAATTCCGACATCATATGGTTAAATAAAAAAAGTTAGTGCAATAATAATACACTTTTTATTCATTTTTACTTATTTATTATATTAAAAATAGATGTGCACTTTTATTTGTTTAGCAAAAACCAACAAATATTTTATCTTGGAGTAATTTTTAAAATTTATTATTAGCATAGACGACATTTTTCTTCATTGGCATACACGATGTTCTATACGTCCACTCTTTCCAGATTGGTTTTTTTGCGGTAACACGAAAGGGGTAAAATAGTCCAAATGAACTTTTACATCATTTGCCAACCAATGCACAAATTCAGTTGTTATTCACGTAAATACAATAACCACCAGGAAAAAATATTCTCTCTCCATACAATACCAGCAAATCGATCACAAAGTAACAGTCCATCTCTGATTCCCATTGAACATTTTTGTTTGGGGATCAGAGTTTTATTTCACAGTAATTCTGGGGGTAATTATTGATAATTTTAGGGGTGCAAAATGGATGTTTCACAAAATGATTGTAGTAGAATGGAAGGTTGGTTATATCTAATTCGTTCAAATCGATTTGGACTTCAGTATTCACGAAAGAGATACTTTATTCTTCAAGACCATTTTCTTAAGAGTTACAAATCTGTACCAGTTCCCCTAAATGAGGTATTATAAATCATTAATCTTAAATGTTCATATTTTTCTAATGGTGGTGAAAAAAAGAAATTCGGTAAGCCATTTAGTTAAAGTATATACTGAATTTTTTTCTTTTGTGCAGTTTCGCGTAGATTCATACTCGTATGTGTGTATTGCTTCTTTGTTTTATATGGTAATATCTTGTTGTCTTATTTTATTTGGATTCCTGCATTTACTTTGTTTCTTTCGAGCCGAGGATCTATCCCAGACCCCATTACACTGGGTATGTATGTTGTTGTTGCAGTTTCTCTGAGTTGGGAGTTGTGGAAAAATGGAGATTGTATTTTAGTTTTTTTGTTTGTTTAATCCAGAAGATGTAGTTTATTCATTTAGATTCCCAAAGGATTTGCATGAAGCTGGATGAGGCTTGTATACTGCGGTTCTTTTTGCTTACTGGGTTCTGAATAACTTATTTATACTCCCTCCGTCCCAACATACTTGTCGTTCTTTCAAAAATACTTTTCGTTTTATTTAACCAAGATAAAATTAAGTAGTTTTTTTACCATTTTACCCTTGTATTAATTAGCAACATGTAAGAGGTTCTCATCATTGATGAAACAAATATTTATTGAGGAGATATTACATGATGAAATATGTTAAGTGGATAAAATAGTCAAAATGCTATGCTTATAAATGCTTTCTTAAGGGGCGTGTAAATGAAAAACGCGACAAGTTTTTTGGGACGGATGGAGTACATATTAAGATCAACGGTGTTTTTGGTACCAAGGAAAATATTTTTCATGGAAAATGTTTTCTTTGAAAACAAGTGGGTTTTTTATTTTCTAGTGTTAGTTAACTAAGCAAAAAAATATTGTACCAAAAGCATTTATATGTAATCTAGCAAAACACTATGGGGATGGGATGGAGTGAAGAGTGGTTCATGGTGGGGGGTGGGTGGGGTTGTGGGCATTTGATGGGTGGGGAGGAGATTGAACTTGGAATTTTACTTATGGAACTTATTTTCCCTACTACCATTAGAAAAGTCATTTTGCTCATTTTCAAGTAACTTGTTTCCTAGAGAAAATATTTTTCAAAACATTTTGATCAACCAAACATGAGAAAATTGGAAAAGATGACCAAACACACCCTAAATGAACTTTTTAACATAAGTACAGGATTTGAGTGAAAGTTAATGGGTTATGCGGAACCCGTAACTACCACTGTGGCTCTGCCCCTGTGTATAGTAAAGGATGTTGCAGTCAATTATGAACATCCTAATGCTAAGTTCTCAACAGCTCAGCACAAAATCTTGTGACTTGTGATTTTGGCTACTATACCCCTCATTCTATATCTTTGTTTTTGTATAGATTCTTCATATGATAGTTGTTTGGAATATCTTAGGATTTGGTTTCTTAAGTGTGATACACATTAAAGAGGCTAAAATTTTGCTTTTTCATCAAAGAAAGAGGATATCAGAGAAACTTTTGCGTTTTATGTTGATTTATGCTGATATTCATACTATTCGTATCCTCTCTTTAAAATACTTCCTCCTTGATTGCCGATAAATCCTCTTGTTGCATATTATTTCCTAAGTGATCACTTTACTTGATTAGTAGGAATGACAAATTCCCACAGCCTATGAACTGAAGGTACTCACATGTTTGGAGCCCAAATGTCTGGTTACTATGGCTGATTCTTTAGAGCCATAATCCTGGATTGCCTAATCCATGTGCTGAAGATACCTCGGACTCAACTACTTATCCAAAAAAAAAAAAAAAGATACCTAGGACTCAACTGTGCCCATAGATTTTGATCAGTAAGGGGTCATTTGGTTGCTGGTTAGAGTTATGCATGTATTAGTAATGCGGGGTTTAGTTCTGCAAGGTCTAGTTATTCATGTATTACTTATTCCATCTTCTACCCTGCATAAATAATATATAGATTCCCTCATAACTTTTACATGTATTAGTTATGTGGGATTGTAAACAGGTAGCCAAGCGCGGTACTTGATGTCCTGAATTTTATACATAACAACTAAAATGCTATCAAACGTGGTACTAGTTATGTTGGTTTTAATACGTGAATAACTCACTTTGGAGTCAAGTGTTTTGCACTTCACACGTTGATCAGGGTCTGACTTCTTCTTGATTGGGAGATACCTAGCAGTTGGTGTGAATTGGTTGAGTAATAAACTAATATTCAGTAGTTTGTTGTGTTTCTGCTACCTATACGTATTGTAAGTGGTACACTTTTAGTCATGTGTGTTTTACTTTAAAATAAATATTCAGTAATTTCTTGTGTTTCTACTACTAGTAAGAAATTCTTATTCATGTGCGTTTTATTCTGATATCAAAGGGTTTCATATGTCTGTTTGGGAAGGTCTTCTGCCTTACACTTCTCGGAATTACACATTTGCCATATTACCAGGACTCATTGCAATATGTAATGTTGTCTCTTTTGTTAGGATCCTATTCGAAGTGCAGTTGTTGATTCCTGCATTCGTGTAACAGACAATGGCAGAGAGAGCATTCAAAGAAAAGTATGATCTTTATCCCAGTTTCACTTCCTGGCAGAGACAATGTTTGCTCTCGCTATATTATTCTGATTAAATGCCGTTGTTTCTTTACCGAGACTTTCTGCTGAAACTTGCTTCTACATTTTCCAGGTCTTTTTCATTTTCACACTTTATAACACCTCAAATCATAATGATCAGCTGAAGGTACGGAAATCATCCCCCTCCATTCAGTTTTTGTTTTACTGGGCAACAGGTGAATAAATGAAATCTATGAACGACAGTTAGGAGCAAGCAGTCCTGAGGAAGCTGCAAGGTGGATCCAGGCATTTCAGGAAGCAGCTTTAAAGGTACATACTGGTCAATATGAGCTGTTATACTGTTCCTCGTTGGCAACTCACAGTAATGATGAGTAAATTTAGGCAGACATGAACAGAGGAAATGAAGTTGATTTTCCAAGGAGTGGTTCACAGTCTTTGAGGTACATCTAGTTGGTGCATTATTATTTTTCTTTGCTCAGGATATAACATATAAGTAATTCACTACTTCTCATTTTATATAGCGGTGTTTGACTGACACGAAGTTTAAGAAAGAAAGAAAGACTTTTGGTACATGACAAAAGTACCCTAATAACTTGTGGTCTTAAACATGCCATGACATTTTCATGGCTATAAATCATTGGGAAGTTTAAAATTAAAGAGTTTCTAAAAATAGAAAGATGTCAATTCTTTTTGGAACAAATGAAAAAAGAAAGTGTCATACAAAATGGAACAGAGGAGTAAAGTTACTCTAAAGGACAGATGTCGGTTTCTTTTCTCATTGTGCAAAAATGTTTCCAATCCCTTTCTAAAACAAAGGTCCCAATTAAGCTCCATGATAACTGTAATTGTCATTATTGCTAATAAGAATTTCGTTTTTGTTTTGGACACAGACTAAATTGTTCCAACAAGTCTTATCGGCTGAACTCAATTGATTGGACTGTATGTTCATCCTCAGTTTCAGATGCTATGACGTCTGACGTTGTTGCACCCTCGCCTTGGACAATCTTTGGTTGTGAGAATGGTATGTTTTGATTTTATAGTTGTGTCTGTGGATCGCTGAAATTACATTTCTAATTCCTACTTCATAGATCAATTCACATCTGCTTAGGAAATTTTGGAACTATTTAATGTAGATTTATGAAGTATCTTCTTCAATTTAGTTTTCTTCTTGAGGGTCTCAGTTTATAGTTTCTTTTAACAATGTGTTCAAGTCATGCTTTATTAACCTTAGTTTGATATTAGTTTTTGGCGAATAAAAACATGATTGGTTTTATGTTGAGACACCGTTGAATGGTTCGTTTGTCTTTGATGTTATGTTGTTTCTTTGATTGTCTAGTGGTCTATCAGTACTTTCGTAATTCTTTTTTGCAACTTGTGTTGAATCACTTGGGCATGCAGGTCTTAGGCTCTTTAAGGAAGCTAAAGATAGGGAATCTCTTGGAAAGGTAAGTGTTTTTCTCCAGCTCCTGTGGCAGTAAATATATGCATCTAATGCTGCTGAACTTGTTCTATGCTTTGCAGTGGGACGATCACCCCGCGATAATGGCTGTTGGTGTAGTTGATGGAACTTCAGAGGCCATTTTTCAGACACTCATGTCACTTGGTCCTTCAAGATCAGAGTAAGTTGCGAAGTCCATGGCAAAAAGTCATTTATACCCCCTCCCCCCAAAAGAGGGGGTGGGGGGGGGGAGTCACCATACATGTAGTTCTTTTATAGATCTGTTTACAGAAATATAATTAAGACTTGACTAAAGTAATTTCAGAAAACAGGTGTTAAGAATATAGATACATTTTTAGCAGTAACCATGTCTTCTGCACTTTGAATGGTTCTTCCCCATGGTTGTAAAATCGGGATAGATTTGAGCAGAAAAATGAGCTTTTATAGGTAAACCATGAAATTCCCCCTTCTCTTATCCCTTCAACTTTCTGAATGAGACTAAGTTAATTTTATTTGCGTTATTCAATCACCTGCTGATGCTATATTATTTGCTTGTGTTAGATAAGGGCCTCAAAGGCAAAAGTAAGGTGTTAACCATGAGATCTTGAAGTAATAGTTATCATGTGTATAACTAACTACTCCTCACAAAGTTAGGGGTAAGGTCTACATACATCCTACCCTCCCCAGACCCCACTTGTGGGATTACACTGGGTATGTTGTTGTGTATAACTATTAGACTGGGCATATTCTTTAAATATTTAAGATTAGAGAAATATAGTAATCATTGGAAGCATTTGTTAAAGCACAAAAAGTAAAAACATCAATAATTGTTGTTTTTCAAGCTAAACATTTTCTTTTTGGATCTGCAGAAGAGTTCTATGAGTTTTTACGTGGGCACCTTAAATGATAAAGTTTCCATTGGTCTCACTACTTAATATAGATCATACAAGCTTAGAGGTCAAGTAGATGGCACAAAGTATACTATCCCAAAAAGAAATTCTTAAAGGCAGCTTATATGGCCTCTATGCGTAGAACTGGACAAGAAATAGCCTTTTATAATTTATCATCTGCAAGTTCTTTAAACTGCAGTGATATACTTCTCATCTTGTTGATTCCACTTATGTTGTGACTAAAAGATATTGTATTTTATGTTGCAGATGGGATTTCTGTTTCTACAACGGCAGTGTGATTGAACATCTTGATGGTCACACTGATATAGTTCATAAGCTTCTAAATCGGGATTGGCTACCTTGGTATGAACGGTTCATATTTCAACTCTGGAGAAAGTTCTTTCTTTTTGTTTTTTTGAAAAGGCAACACTTGTATATATATCCAAAAATTAGACCTGCCACAAACAGTTACAGGTATCCATAGTTAAAAAGGAGTATTAAGATCTTCAATCCTATAACAAAAACTTATATAGAACCTAAGACATCCATAAATGATTCTAGATCTTCCATATACAATAAAACCTCTCTATAATGGCAGCGTTTGTCCGAGTATTTCATGGCCGCTATAGTGAGGTATTGTTATATATGTATACTGACATTTGATGTTTAGATCTCATTTAGCTGTTATAAACGAAAGTACGCAAATAATTATTTTTCTGCACTTTTTATGCTATAAACGAAAATAATATACTTGTTAATTAATTTTAAAATCTCAATTGATTTTCATATCTCATTAATTAAAAATTAAAAAGACTAATAAATTACAAATAAATCCATGACTAGTTGTACCATACTGATAAAGAATTGAAATCTAAGGAACATATGCATTTAAAATTAATTGAGAATTTAAATATAATTTCAAGTTTGACGTAAGAATTCTACAATTGTAGTTTGTTTCATAAATTCCAGTCTCTTAACGATAATATAACGCTTGAATTTGAAGAATTTTGTCCAAACTTTCAGCAAAAGGGATTTCAATAGCTTTTCTTCTATCTCACCCCAAGTAGCAATAGGTTGAGACTCTTCATCAACACTTTCATTGTCACCTTTTGTATCTGTTGTCTCTTGTTCTTTCACTTCAATCACTTGTGCAATAATCTCTTCATCAATGCAAGTTTCAAGGATTGGAAGAGTTGCATCAAACTCCGTATAAGTGGTAGCATCCATTGCTTGATTGGTGTTATGAGATGGGATTTGGGCTATAAGTGATGACACACCACCAACATTCTCAACAAGTTCTAAAGTTTCCCTATTAATATTGGAGTTTTCATCTATAGGTAGAATTCCGGTATTTCTCCAACAATGGAGAATGGTGGAGGTCTTAACATCATTCCATGCTTCTACAAGATCAAGTAAATAAGTATCAAATTTATATAAAATCGATAGATAGCAAATATATGATTTTGAATATTTTCAAGTCTAAATCAGATCACTATGAAAAATATTTTTATCTACATGACATTAATGACGATTAAAGAGCATCCCGGTGCACTAAGCTCCCGCTATGCGCAGGGTCTGGGGAAGGGTCGGACCACAAGGGTCTATTGTACGTAGCCTTACCTCACATTTCTGCAAGAGGCTGTTTCTACGGTTTGAACCCATTATCATAAATATTTTGATATTTTATACATAATATACTTCTTATAAATATTATTACAATATTTGAGTATGACTGTTATAAAGAGTGTACCGCTATAATGAATGTCATTGTTGTTATAGGTAGAATGCTGTTATAGAGAAGTAAAATATAACATGAAAAATCGGTTCCGGAGAAAATCAGGCCGTTATAGTGAAATGTTGTTATAGCGAATGACAGTTATAGAGAGGTTTGACTGCACTCCTGTTTACACCAAAAGTAGGATAAAGCAAGACAGTTCATTTTCATTGTATAGAATTACACTTATCTTCAAAACAGCTAAGGTTCCTTTCACTCCACACAGACCACCGGATGCAAGTTGGTATAATTCTCCATTTCTCTTTGTGGCCAGAAAGGCTGATATAACTATTCCACATCTCCCGGACTTGTACAATTTTCCCAGGCATTGTCCATGATAACCCTTTCAAATTGATGAATAAACTCCATATCTGAAAGGTAATCTTGCAGTGAATAAAGAGGTGACTAACAGTCTCTGCTTCTTCTCCACATAAGAAACACCTTGGACAAAAATGAAAACCCCTTTTCATGAGATTTTCCTGAGTCACTGCCTGCTTAGAAAGTTTGTTGTTTCTGTGTTGAGTTATAATTGACATAAGGCTTTGCAGGGGTATGACAAGAAGAGATCTGCTTTTGCAGCGTTATTGGAGAAGGGAGGACGATGGAACCTACGGTACCAACTCTATTGAGGATTGGTCTATAGCTGCTTCTTAGGAAGCTAGATCCACCATAACCAGTCGTTTCTTTCTTGCAGTTATTCTGTACCATTCAGTGTTTCACCAGAAGTGCCCACCTCAACAGGGCTATGTTCGTGCCTGCATTAAAAGTAATGTACGCCTGCAAAGTAGAGTTATTATAAGCACATGTTGTTTTGTTATTACTGATATGAACCAGATGTCTATATGGATCATGGATGAACTTGTTGGATATTGTAAAGCAGTACGGTAAGTAAATAAATATTACAAGTGTTCGAAAGGATGAACAAACATTCAATATTCAGAAATTGAATCTTGTTGAACAAATAGGCCAATGTTCAGAACTTCCGCAAGCTTGTTGTGTCTTGAATCTTGATAACCTGAAATCAAGCAGCACTAAATCTGGATGGTTACAACTGTGTGCTGAATCGAGTGATTGCACTCTGTCCTTAAGACAAGATTGCCCCGTATATATGCTTTTACGTTAACGGGCAATAGTCTCCCAAGATAAAACAACACTTTAATCTCAACACTACAAAGCAAATAGGTTGAGTCTGACGAAGAAAACAAATACGAATCGACTTGCTGAAGAAATGGAAAAGGAAGGAAGAGTTTCTGTTTTCGTCCAACGTTTTGGACTGACTTTCTCTTCTGTTTTGTCTCTGTGTATATAGTGTGTCTCCGTTGTGTATATGTGTGTCTTTCCTCACTGTATGTGCTGCTATTTTCGTGTTTGTATGTACAACACAATTGAGCCAAAAGGCATCAATATATAGCATGGAGGAGGGACTCCTCAACTGCCACAAACAAGGTTGTTAATGGCATTAGTGAGGGCTGTTAATGGCCATTTAGAGAGGCTGATTTATGGTCATGAAGGAGGGCTGTTTATGGAGGAGTTAACAGCCAAGTAATGGTTGGTTAATGCTCCAAAAAACAGCCCAAACGGTAGGCAGAAAGTTTCTGCCTTCCGTCATTCCCAAAATCAAGTTTCCAGAAACTCTAGGGACCAAACTGTAAATATTAAGCAATTTGGGGTCCAAAATGATAATATCAGAAAGTTCCCACAGCCCATGCCCGGACGGGACGGGCGGGCGGCGGCGACGCGCGTGTGGGCTTAGCCTTGAACACAAGCACATCTAGGTCCTCCCTCCTTTAAACACATGGGATACCCCCTGGGGTCCCAAACCCTTAACCACTTTAGAGACTTATAAAGAGAGCAATTCTTCCTTTTCCCACCGATGTGGTAGATTTGTCCCACACCATATTTCCATGCCTCAAACACCTTACTTCGTGGACCAATATCTCTTTCATTTCTCAACGAAATTTGATGATTCTTGGCCCTACGGTCATCTACTCACTTAGTAGATTATGCATGTGTGAAGAGACAAAGCCTCCAACATGCGGAACACTAGTGTTTAATTCATTAAATATGGGTGGACGCACCTCCCCGCCAAAGACAAATTTCCAACAGAACTACAAATGACAAATTATTTATGTGCTTAGATGCCAGATTTTCTAGTACATTATGCATGTTGACATACATTCACTGTTATATTGAACCAACCATATGCTTCTACCACCATTTTATGCACAAATTGACATCCCCTAAATCCTTGCAGGTGGAGGATATGTGATATCACCTGTGAATCAAGGGAAGGGGTCACTAGTCAAGCATATGCTTGCTATCGACTGGAAATTCTGGAAGTCGTATGTACGAACATCTGCAGCCAGATCTATAACAATACGCATGCTAGGGAGACTCGCTGGTGTGCTCTCTATGTGATTTCTAATTCTGTCAAATCCATTAGTTGATTTGTCCAAATTTTGCATTTTGTGACCATTTACCGGACTCAATTAGACTAATTTCCACTGCATTTGCAGCTTTGCGGGAGCTTTTCAGTGCAAAAATAGGAAATTACTTGCCCTCTGATGTCTCAGGGGAGCTGGTCAAAAGCAAAAGATTGCGTCAAGTTGAAGAAGAAATTAAGCTTGAAGTGCAGACCCGGTTAGAAAATGGAAAGAATGTAGCAGATCTGGAGGAAGAAGTACCTAAAACACCTTCAAGCTTGATGGGTTTAAACGATGCGGCAGATGAGTTCTTTGATGTCTGTGAGCCACTGGATTATGACCAATCAGAAAATGGTTGGTCTGCTGATTTTGGCCCAGAGACATACTCTCAGGTATTACCTGTTTAAACCATAAGAATTGCTCTATAAACAGGTAGCTTCCTACAAAATAGGAGCCGCATGAGGCATGACGTCTGTAGTGAAAACATGTTTGTCAATTGCCTTCCAGTATTGAATGAATACACTTTGGTTCAAGTGATTCTCTACGTAACTTAGAGCTTCATGTTTGTTTATGTGTTCTAACAATAAGAGTCTTTAACCTGGTCTGGGGTATATAGACTGAACTAAGGATATGAAATATCTTGGGAACCTCCAGATCTTAGTTGCCAATAATGTTAATACATCTTCATTTTTTCAACACCCACCCCAACCGTGCTCCCTCCATCCAATTTTATGTGAAAATGTTTGACTGGGCAAGGTGTTTAAAAAAGAAAATACTTGTCGTCTAAAACAAGCTATAGACATTTGTGTGGCTATAAAATCATACCATTAAGGGTCATTGGGAGTTTAAAGTTAATTTTTTTCCAAATCTAGAAAGGTGTCATTTTTTTCTGGGACGGGCTAAAAAGGAAAGTATCACATAAAATGAGACAAAGGGAGTATATTTTCATCAAAACCTAAATCCTCTGATTTGGTTTTTGTTTCCATCGTCTGGTTGCAGATCTTTACTCTATGGATATGTTTCTTCCAATTTCCTCATATGTATGCTGGTTTTTGATTTTACAGGATGCATGTCATCCCAAATTGTCAAGTGCTGCAGTTTTCGTGAAAAAGCTGCATGATCTTGCAGGCAAGTTTGATGTTTGTTTCCGTGTTAGAAAACTCGATTAATCTGCATGTTAAAGTTGTAAGGACATAAGATTTCTTTTAATGCAGTTCAGAAGAAGGGTTACGTAGATCTGCATGAGATGGCAAAGGAAGATACATCATCTTGCCACTATGGATCCACTCTACCAAAAGATTCAACTTGTAATTTGCCTTGCAGTTATACTGAAACAGATCCTTCTACTTTTCTTATTCGTGGAGAGACCTACCTAGATGATCGTAAGAAGGTGAAGTCTCGTTGTTGATTCAGCTTTCATTCCTATCTTACTATAAACATGTTCTGGTTCAATTTTCGTGCTCATACTTGATTGATCTTGGAATTTTGGAATGGTTCCCATTGTTTAATTGACATCTACTGTTCGATTTTCCTGCTGACTAAAGATTAAGGTCTGAGAGTTATCATTTACATGAACATGCTATACCACAACTCCACAAGTCACAGCCAAAAGTTAGTCAAGCTGCATCAAAGAAAACACCAGTACTTGTAATTATTTTCATGTTTTTGAGACATCTGCAAATTGGCCTAATGGTAAAGAAAGTTTTGGAGAAGATCTCGAAAATCCTGCATGCTTCTTGGCTAGGTGTCTGCTATGCTGGAGAGCATATGGATTTCTGGTGTTCTTGTCTTATTAATGTCAAAAGAATCTTAAGTATGCTACTGTATTTCAGAGTCTAGATACTTTCTATGCTATCATGCCGTTTATCATAGTCTCTCTTATACAGATTAAGGCAAAAGGTACCTTGATGCAAATGGTGGGTGCGGATTGGTTGAAGTCTGACAAACGAGAAGATGATCTTGGTGGTCGACCTGGGGGCATTGTTCAGGTTTTTTCTGTTATTCAATGAAAATACAGTGATCGTATTGTTTAACTGCTCACTATCTTTTCTCTGCAGAAATATGCAGCAAAGGGTGGTTCGGAATTCTTCTTCATTGTGAACATACAGGTATGCAATCTCTTTTTCCCTTCATATATACTAGAATTTTATAAAGCTGCTATCACCCAAATGCTTCATTTTGCTGGTAATGTCACTTGTATTCAGGTCCCAGGTTTAACAACATACAGTCTTGCTCTCTACTATATGATGGATACCCCTTTAGAGGATTCACCTTTGCTGGAGAGTTTTGTCAAAGGAGATGATGCTTATAGAAACTCAAGGTTCAAGCTCATACCATACATATCCAAGGTTTGGTTTTCACTAGTTGGGAGGTATGGGTGGCCAGTGGGCCGGGCCAGGGCGGACCGGGACCAGTCCCGGCGGGACGGGGGGAGGGTCGGGACGCGTGCCGGGGTTGGTGGGATAGGAATAGGTCCCGTCCCACATCCCGCCGGAAGGGGGGACGGGTTTTGAGGGGGCGGGGCGGTAGTTTTTTTTTTAAACACTTAATTTTTAAAAAAAAATTATACACTTCAATAATTGAACAAGATAGTGTAATAAAAAATCCCAAGGCTGTTTTTGTGCCTTTTATATTATTTAATAGAAATATGATTTTTTGGTAATACAATTTCAAAACTGCAACTTTGTTTCATTGTTCAAAAGTTGCAAATCACATAGTAAAATTGCAATTAAAAAAATTACATAGTTAACCATACTTTTTCTAATTTCTTCACAATGTCTTGAGGATCTTCGGTTGGAATTGGAAGTTGTTGGTCAAATTGTTCGACGTCGCTTCATGTTCCCTCAGACAAGATTTCGTTGTAGTTGTAGTCGTCTTCTTCGTTGATCTCTAGTTGACCGCACCTTCTACGCTCCACTCGAATCCAATCTCTGAATAGAAGTGCAATCTCCAAGGTGTCTCCCGCCAATGAGTGTCTGTGCTCTCCTAATCTTCCAGCAGAAAAAACGCTTTCAGATGCTGTTGATGACGCTTGAATGTTCAACACATCCCGGGTCATCTTTGCTAGTGTCGGAAATGTCTTCGCGTTCTCCCTCCAGTATCTCAGCAAGTTTTCACGTCCATCTTCATTGACAATTGATTAGTATGGTACAACACCCTGCAAAACATAAACATCAAATTCGCTACCTTGTGAAGAAGTTGAACCACTAAACATTTTATTTCTAAAACTTTTAATACTAGCAGCAGAAACCACATGTTTTTTATAAGGTTGCAGCGAAATAGAAGATGGTACAGAAGCCGGTTGATTATTTGCACTTTGTTGTTGGTAATACATATTTTTTTTTTTGCATTCAGTGTGTATGCTAGACGTAACTTCTTCTTTAGTTGGTTCGTGAGTTGGTTCTTCATTTGGACTTGGAGATGGAAGTACTGCTATACAATCATAAATCGTTTCAACAAGTGTTTTACAACCGTCTACTTTAATAGTCGGATTTAATATAGCACCAATAATATAAATAGTGGGGATAGGAAAAAAGTAGTTTTTAAATTTTTTAAACATTCTTTCAGTAGATGCATTATAAGTTTGTTTTTCCATATATTCATTAAGTACCAAAAATATTAGAGCTATATAAAATAACATAGTTTAAATAGTAGGATAATAAATATTAGAAAATTCTTTAGTAGCTTGAAAAAAATTCTCTAAAAATCCAATAAGTTCTAAAAAAATTCCCAATCATTATCTACAAGCATATTCCTTGGATTTTTATTATGGTCGTTAAATAATAAAGTTATAGGTCTTCTATAATCGTAAGAAACAAGTAGTTGTTCATATAGAGAATTCCACCTAGTCGTAACTTATTTAGGAATTTTTCTATAAGGTAATCCACAATCGTAACAAGTTTTTTTATACTCTTTGCGTCTTTGTATTTTATTACCTTTAAAAATAAAGTTTATAGCAAATTGTATTTTATTAAGAATGTTTTCAAAAAGTTTTAGGCCATCCTTTACAACTAAGTTATAAATATGTCACGCACATCTTATATGAAAATGATCAGGAAAAGATGGAGTTAATCGAACTTTTAAAAGTCTTATAACATAATCATTAGAAGTAGCATTATTTAACGTAATAGTCATAATTTTATCAATTATTCCATAATAATCACAAATTTCATGAATATTTTGTGCAATAAAAGTTCAGCGTGACTATCATCAATATATCTATATGCTAAAGTACGTTATTGCATAGACCAAGTCTGATCTATCTAATGACATGTAATAGTTAAATAATCATTACCATTAGTACTACGGCCTATATCAGAAGTGAGAGCCACTTTGCCATTAAAATGATATAATGCATAACGTAAATACTGTTGATATTCATGTGCAAATTTAAAAACGTCTCTTCTAACAGTTGATCTAGGAAAACCGTTAAAAGCAGTATTATACATTTCTCTAACGTAATGAATAAAACAGGAGAGGAAGGAAATGCAAAAGGCAAACCTCCACCGCAACTAATTTTGCTGTATTTTTCCTATCTTTGTGTTTATCATATTTAGGACCTATAATTCCCCCGTCGTCGGGTTAATTCGACCATGTACTTGGTTGGAGACACCATGTGAACCTTGTCCTGACCCAGAGGGCGTTGGCACACCCGATGTTTTAGCCTGGTATTGATTCCACCTAGTTGTGTACTCGCTTTATACATGTCTCAATAAACCTCCCGTCCCACCTTGACCTTTTCCGGTTTTAAATTTATAAATATTTTGAAAATTTTTACATCTAACTACTTGATTATCTTTGTCCCTATCTCAAAAAAATACCATGCAGGTGATTTTAATTTTCGTTCTGTGGAGCCTCGACGCATACTAGGCGAATAGGAGGCATTCCAGTTTCAGTTTGAGGCTAAGACTCGGTCTGAGCCTGGGGTTGAGGTGCACTAGTGGGTGTGTCTGAGCTTGAGGTCGAAAATGGACATTGTGCAACAGCGATTTTCAAAGAGAGCGGGGGGGGGGGGAATGGGGGCGGGGCAGGGGGGTCCCGTCCCGAGTTCGAAACCTGACACCGTTTTTGTTTTTAAGGGGGATCAGGGCGGGGAGGGTATCGGGACGGGCCGGCCCACTGGCCACCCTTAGTTGGGAGTCAACAAAATTACTTTTCATATAAGGTTTAACACATTTTTTCTGTAAGTTGCTTAGTCAATTTAGCAAAAGGTATGGCACATCAACATTCATGTAGCATGTGCACTGATCCATATCATTGCACACTTCTCTTCTGTTCTTTCTCAGCCATTAAGCATACAGTAGGTAGTGTGCTAAAAAGAAGGTAGTGTGCTCGTGTTCTAGCAAACACTGAATGTCTTTTTTTGGTTTCTTTAGCAGATAGGTTATCGTAACGATTTTAAAAGGCAAACCAACATTATGTTACCCACAACTTAGTCCTCATTCTAAGAAAATGATATGCAATTGTGAAAGAAGAAACCTGTTTAAATGGGTTCTTAATTATCGTTTGTTAGCATTTCGGATGGTACTTTGGACATATCTCATCCATTTTGTGTCTCAACTTTTGGGATGCTTTGAAATATTCCATCAATTAAAGTACAGTGTTTGTATTTACTTGAGCATTCACTTTTCAGGGATCATGGATAGTCAAGCAGAGTGTTGGGAAGAAAGCTTGTCTTATAGGTCAAGCGCTAGAAATTAATTATTTTCGTGGAAAGAACTACATAGAGGTAAAGTACAAGAATATTTTGGCACTAAATGATGCATAATGTTGTTCTAATATTAGGAACTGACGCTCACTGCAGTTAAACATTCACAGTTTAAGGATTTCTGAAAATTTGTTCTTTTGAAAGGAAAAAGTAATATACTATCTACTAGTTTAAGATCTACAAGTGGAACCTGAAACTAATATTGACAGTCATCACTTTGTGAACCTTGATATGCTTTACTTGAGCCGAGGGTCTATCGGAAACAGCCTCTCTATCTCCATGAGGCAGGGGTAAGGTCTGTGTACACTCTACCCTCCCCAAACCCCACTTGTGGGATTAAATTGAGTATGTCGTTGTTGTTGTATCACTTTGTGAACCTAAAAAGTTTTGTAATTTCAGCTCGGTATCGATATTGGCTCATCTACTGTGGCAAGAGGTGTTGTCAGTCTTGTTGTTGGTTACCTAAACAATCTAGTCATTGAGATGGCCTTCCTTGTCCAGGTGAAATTTCATGTCCTTATTCTCCATCTAGACAGACGGTTTAACTCGGTATCTGTATTCTATCAATTGCAAGTTTTTTTGATGATCATAGTTTGTCGAATATGTTTTTTACTAAAACGCAATGACTGTCTTTCTCCACAGGCCAACACGCCCGAAGAACTTCCTGAATATCTTCTAGGAACCTGCCGTCTTAACCATCTGGACGTTTCTAAAGCTGTTCAAGTGAAACCTTGATCTTTGTATAATTTCAGTTGGTTTCTAAACATTCAAAGTGTATTATTAGGTTAGTCCATATGCTTACAGGAAGCTAGTGTATTCATTTGCACAGGAAACATGAATGGCACCTATACAAAACTGTTGTAACAATGTAAAGTGACTAGTGAATGTTCTATTCTTTGATTCAATCAAAAGCCACACCAGCAGAGTGCTGCATTAGTGTTATTTTGTATAGTCAACAAAAGTTCTTATTTAAATGCAATGTTTTCTCTTTAGAAAGGTACCAAATGGGGGTGTGGGGGAAATGAGTTGCACGCATGTGCCATCAAAGGGGAAAGGTTCAAGAGCAGTAACTTTTCATATGGGGATGTCGGCCCTTTAGTCGTGGTTTTTGAGTTTTCTATACCTCACTGCTCTTTTTCCATGCAAGTAGAAATAGCACTCACCCGCCACTTTTTTCTATATTTAAAAAATTCACTATCATAAGGTTTCAAATTTCATAGGAGAAATTCCTGACCAGAAGAATAAATTTTACTTATAAAATTTGAAATTTCATGACAATATCTATTTTTCAATTACAGGGATTCAAAATGACAATAGTTAAATTTTACCCTCTAAATAACAGTAGCCCAGCTAGCTTGGGGAACTTCAACTAATCTATTGAGTACTAGTGCTTGTTATCTTTTATCAACATATATATTAGAAAACTTTGTCTATCAGAATTTAGGCTGATCTACACCTAAATGCTTTTCGAGGAAAGAGTTTTATATGTATTTCTTTCTTCAAAAAATTTATCATTGTTTTTACTATCGCATTTTTCCCAAACCATTTTCCTGAAAATGATTTTCTTGAGCCGAGGGTTTTTCGGAAACAATTTCTCTATCCCACAAAGGTTTGCGTGCACCCACCCTCCCGATACGCCACTTGTGAGAATATATTGGGTATGTTGTTGTTGTTGTAGTCGTCTCTTTGGTTGAAGTGGAAAGAGGAAAACCAGATGGAGTAATTAAATCAGAATGGGTAAACTTAAATTGTTGTGGAACGGACAGAATGTGATGGATATATCAACTTCATGAAATAGTTCTTCCAATTTCATCGTGTAGATGAGACTATTAATGAAGGATAGAAACCTCTCTAGCAAAAATGAATCAGTAAATTTCCCCCTTAAATACCACAAATACGATATTCCTTAATATGTTTCTAAACTGAAATTTCTGTAGAACTAGTCCATACAGTTATAAAAACGAAGAAAGAAAAAACAAAATACAGGATAAACACAGCATATGGATTAATTACAAAAAGACAGATATGGATTAGAGTTTTACAAATCAGAAAAGAAAAAAAAGGAAAAGAGTAATAACAAAAGTATTACACATCCAACTCTGTAATCTGAGCCAAGGATTACTTTTTATGTCTAAATTTATGTGAATTTTTTTTATTTCCGTGATTCGAGCTATATAAACTTTTATCGACATTTTAAGATGTATTTTTTCACCAAATTGATATGAGAAAAGTTATAACTTATAGTACTTTTCATGTAGTTTTCGAATATATAAATTTTAATACTTCCTCCGTCCCAATTTATGTGATGTACTTTCATATGACACGCACTTTAAGAAATAAAGGAAGACTTTTGAATATTATGATCTAAAATAAACCAAAGATATTTATGTGGTTATAAATTATCTCATTTGCGTAAAAATTAAAGTTTAAAGTTAAATTATTATAAAATAAGAAAACATGTCATTTCTTTTTGAGACAGAAAAAATATTAAAATATTAAATTAATCTAATTCAATTTAATTTTAAAATTTAATTAAATTGACTCTTAAAAAAGAAACACGTACATTGAGACGAATGGAGTAATAAATATGAAAAAGCAAACACTAAAAAGATGTGGCCTTAAACAAGAAAAAAGAAATATTTCACCAAGCACAAGTGCAAAAGTGGCGGGACCCTGACACTGCTACTCTATAGCCAACAATTGGAGTGAAAGTCCACTCCATGTAGATGATTGGACAATATTTAATTGAACTGAAAAATATAATTTGAAAGTTAAAAGCTAATTTTAGAATAAAATTTTACTTATTTATTTTTTTAAGTGAAAGTTAAAATTTGTGATTTGAAGTGTTCTTTTTCTAACTTTTTTATATCGTATTTTTAAGAAATTAAGATCTATTGTTTCCATTGAAATACTATTCTCCGGTCTCAATTTATGTAAAGACATTTGACTAGGCATATAATTTTTTAAAAAAAGGAAGACTTTTAAAGTTTAAATAAAAAATAAGTCATAAAAATTATGGTGTTATAAATCATCTCATTAAGATCAAAATAAGAAATATAAATTAAATTGTTATATACTAAATATAAAATAACATAATTTTTTTGGACTGTAAAAAATATGTCATATAAATTAAGACAGAAGAAATACTTGATTATCACTTTCAAATGCTAATAGCTAAAATTTAAGTACAAATACTGCCTTTCACTATTTGAATATTTAACTAATATTTATTTAGGATAAATGAGTCATTTTAGTTCCTTTCGTATTATAACGCAAAATGTCCATCGTGTTGAAGAATGTGATATAGTGAATGAGATTGCTCCTCTCTTCCCTTAATTAAATATTTTGGGTTCGAGCTCTGAATATAAAAAATTCTTTGACAGAAAGCATTTTTCTTAAAAATAATCCTGCGTACGTGAATTCAAATATAATTGGGCTTCAATACTTAATAAATTTAAGCTCTACTATTTCCCCCTAATAAAAAGTAAGTTCCGTTACCACAACCACATTGTAATTAATGTCCAAAGAATAACTTCATTTTGGCTTTTAATAAAGATACACATAAATCCCTTCACACTCATCGGCGATAAGTGTTCGAATATTTTCCGGGGAAAAGCTAAGTGCTTTGGATACTTCTCCCATCGGAGTTTGTCTTTGTCTATTCCCTTCAAACTCCGGATTGTGGTGGAGTTTGTCTTTGTCTATTCCCGACATATTTATGAGCACGAGATCTCGAAACTCCATAAACAGGTTAGCCCCATTTTTTTATACGGAGAGTAACTGATAACGTTTTTGTGATGTGACCAGAGGTCACGTGTTCAATCCATGTAAAAAGCCTCTTGAAAAAATACAACATAAGGCTGCCTTTATACAGTAGTATATGTTTTTCAAGCTTTGGTTAGTGTTTTCATAGCTGGGTCTAGGTGGGTGTAAATTTTTTGATAACTGCTCATTTTTTTACGGTTTGGAAATGCTAAAGTTTGAATTTTTCTTTGATTCTTGAATAGTTATACTGTGTGTGTGTGTGTGTATGTATATATTATGTATATGCCCTGTGAATTCAGCTAGTTGAATCCCCCCCCCCCCCCCGTCACAGGAAAAAGAAGAGAAAGAAAAAAAATTCAAGTTTTTGTTGGTGTTTTCATAGCTGGGTCTAGGTGGGTATTAAAATTTTGATAACTGCTCGTTTTTTACAGTTAGATATGCTAAAGTTTGAATTTTTACTTTGATTCTTGACTAGTTAGTGTGTGTGTGTGTACACATATTATGTATACGGCCTGTGAATTCAGCTAGCCCCATTTTCCCCTCAATTATCTTTTTTCATGCATTTTCTCTCTCTATATATATATGTTCTTTTTTGTGTGTGAGTGGAGTCAGCTCGTTGGATTTTAAAGGTAATTAATTCTCCACCCACAGAAAAGAAGAAGGAGAGAAAAAAAATTCTTAATTTTTGTTTGGTGTTTTCATAGCTGGGTTTGGGTGGGTGTTAACATTCTGATAACTGCTCATTTTTTTTACTGTTAGAAATGCTTAAGTTTGATAGTAATGAGAGAGTGTGTATACATATATATATATATATATTATGTATACCCCCTGTGAATTCAGCTAGCCCCATTTTCCCTTAATTATCTTTTTTCATGCATTTTTTCTCTCTATATATGTTTTTTTTGTGTCTGAGGGGATTCGGTTCATTGGATTTTATACGTAAAGGAGAAAGGAAAAAATTTCAAGTTATGGTCGGTGTTTCCACAGCTGGGTGGGTGTTACAATTTTGATGAACACTTATTTTTTTAGGTTAGAAATGCTAAATTTTGAATGTGTACTTGGATTTTTGAATATTTATGTTAGTGTGTGTGCGTATGTATTATGTATATGCCCTGTTAAAATTTGGACTAAAGTTTGAAATTTTTACTTGGATTCTTGAATAGTTATGACTTGTGGGTGTTAAAATTTGGACGAATGTCCGTTTATCAAGGTTAAAAGTGCTGAAGTTTGAATCTTTTTTTGATTCTTGAATAGTTATGAGTGTGTTTACTTCATTGGAGGATTTTGATTGTAAAAAGTTTTTCCTAGTTTGTTTCAGTTTGATTTTTGGATAATTGGAGGTGGGAATGAGGCAGAAAGGTCATATATTTGATGTTCTTGTGATCCTGGTGTTTCTGTTCTCAGGTATGTCTCTTTATTGATTGATTACTTTTTGTACTTTATGTGGTGGATGAATGATTTTGGCCTTTATGTCCTGAAGAAATGTATGTTTTCTTTCGCTATCTACTTGTTTAAGACTATACCTCTTTGTTTATTTCCAGTACTAGTATTGGATGGACATTGTACTTCTGGCTAGCACATTCATCTCTTGATTTCCTTTTTCTTGGGTTCGGGAGAACACTCAAGCTTGTTAAAACAAAGCTAATTGAGTCTTTGAACGATATGCTTAGAAATGTTCAACAGCAAAAAAAAAAATCTCCCTCGAAGCATTTTGCATAAAGTTTGAACTTGGAATAAGGTGAAGATAAGTTCTTGAGGCCTTTTTATGATTTCAATTTTTTCATCCTGAAGATTTCTATTATAGCTTGGATCAAAAACTGGATGTTTCATGATATTGATGATTTATATGTTGTCATGATGAGGATATCTGTCCTTGTGTTTTTTGTTTTGTGAAGTTATATGTAAATGCTGTCTATGTTGTAAGTGAAGCATTATGGATATGATTCATATAAAGTTCCTAGAGATTTACTCATAAGCATATCATGGAGCTCACTTTAGGGGAATGGGGATTTATATTTATCTGGAAATTGATAATGTTATTTGCTGCCCAGTTTCTACCATAACAAAGGCATCTGAGAGCAAAGATGGCTTCAAGCGGTGCGAACACATAGTCAAGCAGTGGGCGTCTTCTTCACTTGACTCGGAAGTCAAAGATGACAAACACGTCTTGCAGAACTTGCTCTTTTTTCTTCATGTCCCCAGGACTGGAGGGCGAACATATTTTCATTGGTAAAAATGGTCTCCCTCGATAAATTCCTTTCCCTTTGACCGAGATAAGGAAAAAAACTGTTTCTACGAATTTTTTCATAATATGATCTGCATATTAGCTAATGGTTATATTATCGTGTTTGTGCAGTTTTCTTAAAAAGCTTTATGCCAGTTCTTTGGAGTGTCCACGTTCGTATGATAAGTTAAGGATTGATCCAAGGTAATAGATTTCTTCTTTCTTTATGCATTAAATCGTTCGGCAAATATTGGACATTACTATTTTCAAAGTTGTTAGATGTTCTATTAGAAGCTATAAGAAGGCCTTCTCCTGGAAATTAACGGCTAGTAGTAATGGAGCATCATGAAAGCAAACTTATAACTTCAGTTGAAATGACAAATTGCATTAAGCATTCCCGTGGAGCCTCTGATAGTGAATACTGATGTTGCTGTCTTAGGAAATAAACACTGCTGATGATAAGGTCACTTCTATTTATTTGATTATTTGTTGTAATTCTGTTTGCATATTTTGGAATTTAGGGATCGTTTGGCTACGGGTACTAGTTTTGGTATTATTTAATCCAGTGCGTGGTAGTGTTCTCAACCTATGTATAACTAATACATGTAATAGTTATACACCTTATTCGATCCTATTCTTATGCATAGTAAACCTGGCATTAACAATACCAGTACTATTCTTATTCTAATACACCATAGTCAGTACTATTTAGAAATTATGCAATGCATGTTATTTAATACAACAAACTAAACAGTCGATAAAAAATAATGCCAACATAACTAATCCCAGCATTACTAATTCAATCTATTCAGTATTGTTCTTATACACCTTACCAAACGATCATTTAGAGTTAATGGGAGCATTACAGGAATCAAAGTATTTAGATTTACAACAACATACCCATTGAAATCCCACAATGTGGGGTCTGGGGAGGGTAGAGTGTATACAGACCTTACCTCCACATTGGTAGGTAGAGCGGCTGTTTCTGGGAGACCCTCGGCTCAAGACAAAGCATAATCAGGCAAATCAAGCAAAGCAAAACAAAGTATGAGAAACGGTCAGACTCAGACGAGAAATTAAAGCATTGTGGACATGCAGATAGTAAAAGTCAAATACGCTATGGTAGCGCATTCTAACAACAGAAAGCAGTAGCTAACACAACTAAATAAGATAAATAAATTACACTAAAGAACACATAGCAGCAGGAATCAAACTAACTGTGACAGGCTAATCGAGCGTACATTAATAACACTACACTATTATTTTGTAAGCGTAAAGAGGACTACACTCGACTACTTACTACCCTTCTACCATAATCCGTGCCCTCCACAACCCCCTATCTAAGGTCATATCCTCAGTAAGTTATACCTGTGTCATATCCCGTCTAATCACCTCTCCCCAATACTTCTTTGGCTTACCTCTACCCCTCTTGAACCCGTCCATAGCTAACCTCTCACACCTCCGCACTGGGTCATCTGTGTCTCTCCTCTGCGCATGCCTGAATCATCTCAACCTCATTTCCCGCATCTTATCCTCTACCGAGACCACTTTCACTTTATCCCGGATATCATCATTCCTAATCCTATCTTTCCTTGTATGCCCACACATCCATCTCAGCATCCTCATCTCCGCAACTCTCATATTTTATATGTGCGAAGTCTTGACTGGCCAACACTCTGCCCCATACAACATAATCGGTCTAACCACCGCCCTATAGAATTTGCCTTTAAGTTTAGTTGGCACTTTTTTGTCGCACAAGACTCCAGATGTGAGCCTCCATTTCATCCACTCTGCCCCAATACGATGTGTGACATCGTCATCAATCTCTCCATTCCCTTGGATAATAGACCTTAGGTATTTGAAGCTTCCTTTCTTCCGAATGACCTGAGTACCAAGCCTCACCTTCACGCCTGTCTCAGGATCGCTTCCGTTGCTGAACTTGCACTCCAAATATTTTGTCTTGGTCCTACTCAACTTGAACCCTTTAGACTCCAGAGCCTGTCTTCAAACCTCCAGCTTGGCGTTCACTCTGTTGCGAGTCTCATCAATCAGGACTATGTCGTCTGCGAATAACATACACCATGGTACCTCCCCTTGGATTTGTCACGTCAGTTCGTTCATGACCAAGGCAAATAGGAATGGGTTAAGAGTTGATCCCTGGTGCAGCCCCATCGTCACTGGGAAGTGCTCCGAGTCTCATCCTACTGACCGTACCCTAGTCTTGGCTCCATCATACATATCCTTGATAGCCCAAGTACACCTCTAACCTCCAAACATCTCCATAGAACCTCCCTAGGGACTTTGTCGTATGCCTTCTCGAGGTCGATGAAAACCATATGTAAATCTTTCTTCCTCTTCCTATACTGTTCCACCAACCTCCTAATAAGATGAATGGCTTCGGTAGTCGAACGCCCCGGCATGAATCCAAACTGGTTTTCGGAAATAGACACGTATTTCCTCACCCTCATCTCCACAACCCTTTTTCAAACTTTCATAGTGTGGTTCAACAGTTTTATACCCCTATTGTTGTTGCAACTCTGGATATCACCTTTGTTTTTGTACAAGGGAATCATTATACTCCACCTCCATTCTTCGGACATTCTTGTTGTCTTAAAAATGACGTTAAATAACTCAGTCATGCACTTCAAACCTGCACTGTCTGCGCTCTTCCAAAATTCAACTGGGATCTCATCAGTCCCGGTCGCTTGTCCCCTGCGCATCCTGCGAATAGCACCCTTAACCTCCTCAACCTTAATGTTTCTACAATACCTAAAATCTCGGTACCTACCAGAATGCTCCAGATCTCCCAGCACAATGTCTCCATCTCCTTTTCCGTACAAGAGTTTAGGGAAGTAAGATTGCTACCTCCGCCTAATATGCACTTCTTTCACCAGTACTTTGCCGTCCTCGTCCTTGATGCACCTCACGTGATCCAAGTCACGAGCCCTTCTTTTCCTTGCCTTGACTAGTCTGTACAACTTCTTATCCCCGCATTTCTCCTCTAATTCCACATACATGCGTTCAAAAGCCGCCATTCTCGCCACCGTAACCGCTTGTTTTACCTCCTTCCTCGCTATCTTATACAGTTCCCTATTCGTCCATTTCTCCACCTCATCCTTGCTTTCTACCAATCTCACATACGCCAATTTCTTCGCTTCCACCTTCTCTTGGACGTTACTATTCCACCACCAGTCCCCTCGATGCCCACCACTGTTACCCCGCGAGACCCCTAACACTTCTCTAGCTACCTTCTGAATGCAACTGGCCGTCTTGTCCCACATACCAGTCGCATCTCCACTACTCTCCCAAGCCCCACTGGCCATCAACCTCTCCCTCATCTCATTTGCACTAGCCATGGTCAAACTCTCTCATTTGATTCTTAACCTGTCATCCACCACCCTCTTCTTCTTCTCCAATTTGATCTCTAAATCCATCACCAAAAGCTTATGTCGGGTAGTAAGATCATCCCTCGGAATAACCTTGCAGTCTTTACAAAAACCTTTGTCAACCTTTCTAAGGAGCAAAAAGTCTATCTGAGTCTTAGCCAACGAACTACAGAAAGTCACCAATTGTTCCTCCTTCTTCAGGAACCTCGAATTGGCTATCACCATCCCACTAGCTCTAGCGAACTCCAAAAGGGAGACGCCTCCCCCGTTCCTGTCCCCGATTCCAAAGCCTCCATGCACGTCGTCATAATCCCCCAGAAGTGACCCGATATGACCATTGAAATTCCCTCCTACAAATAATTTTTCAGTGGGTAGTATGCCTCCCACCACATCGTCCAAATCCTCCCAAAAGTGTTTCTTCTCCTCTTCCTCCAAGCCCGCCTGCGGCGCATAAGCACTAATAATATTCATAGTGCACCCTCCAACTACCAACATTGACCCTCATCACCTCTACCACCTGCTCCCTTAGCTCGTTGTCTACCAAAATGTCTACCCCATTCCTATACTGCGACCTACCCGAGAATCATAACTTATACCCGTCTACATCTTTAGCCTTAGGTCCTACCCACTTGGTCTCTTGGACACAGACTATATTAATCCTCTTCTTAAGAATCTTAACTAGCTCTATGGATTTCCCCGTTAAAGTCCCAATGTTCCAAGACCCTATTCTAAGTCTAGCCTCTCTCTTACCCCACTTACCCCCCCTAACCCTCGCCCCTGTCCCCGACCGAGAACATGACCTTAGTCTACCATCAGTTACCAAAGCCACTAAAGCAAATATAAAATAATAAACTACTCAAACGTTTACCCTAAAACAGGAAAGGATCAAAGTGCAAGCTCAAGTTAACAAGAATCTAAAGGCAAGTAACACCACTACGCCAAGAATGTTATAACTAAAGACGAGATGGCAAAATTTAACGGGAAGGTTAAGGACAAAGAATGGATACGGGCAACCGGAGGTACCAACTCCAGTTGAATCGAACATGTTGCCTGCAAAAAATATTGTTCACCGTCACTGTTCACCGACAATGTTCACGCCAGTCACGTCTCTGTTTTCAGTACTGTTCACTCACCGGAAGTTTTCAAGCAAAAAAAATAAAATCGAGCACCGTCGCCGCCGCCGGTGAGTGGTCGGAGCGGCACTTACCGTCAGAAATGGGGGATGTATGGGGAGGAGGGGAGGGGGATGATGACTGTTGGGGTAGGTTAGAGAGAGAGAGCCGTTAGAGATTGCAAAATAGCAGTTTGAAGTAATATGTGAGATAGATGCTTATCAAATGTAGCCACCGAAAGCATTTGGCTTAGCAGGAATATAACCTTCAACTTCAACGTTAACATCACATACGTGTCATGTTAATTTCTTTTTTTGAAACTTAACACTGAGGAGGTATTTAGATTTATTGAGAAGAAATAAATGGAGTGCCAAAACTCAAGTACAGATTTTATAAGCGCTATTGTACAATTTGTTCTATCTATTTTCTCTGCTTCCTCTTTTCCTTTTACCTTTTACATTTCAGGAAATTTATTAATAGTTGCTCTCAATTTTACTACTTCTCTTTGCTGGTGCAGAAAACCAAAATGCCGCTTGTTGGTTACTCATGACGACTACAGCATGATGTCCAAACTTCCCAAGGATGAAACTTCTGTGGTGACAATCCTTAGAAATCCAATTGACCGTGTTTTTAGCGCTTACGAGTTTTCTATAGAGGTGGCAGCTAGGTTCTTGGTGCACCCTAACTTAACATCTGCCACTAAAATGTCTGGACGGCTGCGTTCAAAGAATACAATAAGCACTCTAGATATCTGGCCATGGAAGTATTTGGTCCCTTGGATGAGAGAAGATCTATTTGCTCGAGTACGTCTTTTTAACATCATTTGCCGATTCATCATCTTGTCAAATGAGCTTTAGTATCTAAGTTCGCCTCTATAGTAACAGATTATAGCATATATATCTAAAAACCTTATTCATCTAAATATATCCACCTGAAAAGCATAATTATCTAATCTAGTTTCCCTTCCTCTTCCTCCAAATGTATTTAGTAGGCATTCGGACATAAATTTAAAATCATTCCTCCACATTGTCGAATGAGTTCCTTTACTGATCATTCGCTGCTTCCTTGCCATCGGAAGACGAACTTATCATTGTTTTCTTTTCGAGCCGCAGTGTAGTCTGTACTTTGCCTCTCTTTTTTATTTAGATGCTTCTTAGTTGCATATTTTGTTGCTAAATGAAGTACCAGATGCTTGTGCTAATAAATTTTAAATAATTGCTCTTTCTCGTTTACAACAACTGGTCTATTTAGAGACATTATATGTTTCCACTATGTATGAAGTCTTTTTCTGATTATATAGGGGGCTTATTGCGTCCTATCAATTAAAGTCTGTTTGTGATTGATAATGGTGTCCAATCAATAGACGGATTTGAGATGATAAGTGGAAGTATTCATATCCTTCTATCTCTGTCAATGGTATCAACATTAGAAAATTTCTTTTCAAATAACCAAAAAGAGTGTCAACTTTAGAGAGTTTATCACAAGACTAATTAGCATTATAGGAACCATATCTCAACGAAATATCAGGACGCAGAACAATTTTTCGTATTTACAAAATACATCTAAAATGATTAATAATCTTTTACTGGGTTTGCCCACTTGGATTTGGGTGGGGGTGGGGGTGGGGGTGGGGGGGTGATTCTTTCATGCATTTTTCCGTAGCATTATGAATTTGTCTTGCATAATCATTTATATGTTGGATATCATCTGTATTACAGAGGGAAGCAAGAAAACAAAATGGTCATTCTGTTGCTACAAGCACTAATCCATATGATATGGAGGAGATGGTGATGCCTCTACATGAGTATATCAACAACCCTATTGCTCGGGACATCCTTCACAATGGAGCCACATTTCAGGTATTGCTTGGTTTTATATTTACAACTTGAAACCTTTCGTCCTCCTTTTCTTTTTCTGCATTCTATTGTTTGGAGTTCTACACAACAACAACAACAACAACATACCCAGTGTGATCCCACAAGTGGGGTCTGGGGAGGCTGGGTGTAAGCAGACCTTTCCCCTACCTTTGGTGGGGTAGAGAGGCTGTTTCTGAACCCCTGCTCAAGAAGAGCATTTTTCAGAGCAGGTTTGAAAAATACAAGAGTGAAAAAGCTATCATGAAAATATTGAAGAAAGAAAAGTGTTGACAGCAAAAATAGTGATGATAACCAAAGTAAAAGAAACACTATTTATTTATGGGGGAACTAATGGGGGAAGGTTGTGAACGACATGCTTAAGTTGGTATTTTATTATAAATTTCTGGTTGTTGTTCTACTTGATTGGTTAATTGTTGTTTAACTGGTTACTGGAACTGTGGTTGGGTTCTTTTTCATTTCATTTTTAAGAAGACATTAGCAAACTGAAATGAAACTGCAAATCGATTTCAACTTTGAATATTATTCTTGACCCTAGACCAGTCTCAGATATGTCTATTGCCGTGACAATTTTATTTTGAGGAAGTATCCGCAAACCGACTATCCAGTTAATGCAGAAAAAGCAGAAGTAACAATGATATAAGGCGATGCTCTTTATCATTTCCTTTGGTTGTAGCAAAGGAGGGACTCTTTCTTAGAGATATTAAAAAGAAAGAAAAAATTACATTATTGTATGCAAGAGCGATGTTGGATGCTTTTTACTTTTTTCTGTTGTGAAGAGCTTGTGACTGCTTCTTGTGTATCCTACAAGGTGCCTGACCTCATTCTTGTAGGCTATCTTTTCTTTTCAAAATAATAAATTATTGATATGGTGGAAAAGATTCCTGGCATACAAGTGGATACAAAAAGATGAGAGCTTACACAAAAAATATGTTTTTGTTTTCTACCAATAACACCCAATCAACTATACTAATTGGAACCTTGTGGTGCACCAAATATTTACAGAACAAAATAATTTTCCCTAGCATGTAAAAAAGTACATTTCACCCCTTCAAATTCTCTTTTCTTTATCACATTTTAAGCTTTTCAGCAATTGTGGCATATGTGTCAATTTCCTTCAAGGTTAAATGTCCACATCATCAAATTGAGCTAAAACTGTCTTCTCTTATAAGCAAATGTTGTACTCTTACTGCTCCTGCTTTCAAAAAGAGTGTCCTTCTGTTGCTTCACCACTTACCAAAGGCCGCTCTAAGAGATGCCACTGTCATCCCTCTCAAAGAATAAAATGAATTAAAGGAGCTTTTCTTCAACTGGCTTTACCTGCTTGTTTTGATACTTCTCTAGTTTCTATCCTTTTAGAAACCCAACTATAAAGGAGTATTTTAGTGTAGTGGCAAAGTTATTTTCTATGCCTTCATCCTGATAAAATTTTCCACCGAAGGGTGTGCCTAGTGTGGGTTGAGAACCTTGAAGTCTGAGGTTCAATTCCCAGTGGAGGCAAAAACAGTAGGTGATTTCTTCCTATCCATCCAAGCCTTGATAGACAGAGTTACCTGGTACTTGTGTTGGTGGGAGATAGCAGGTGCCCCATGGAATTAGTTGAGGTGCACACAGGCCCGTACACCACAGTTATCAAAAACAAAAAAAGGGAACCCAACAACAATAATAAAGGAGAGTGTCACTTCCTCATCATGGTTCCTTTAGTTGTACTTGATAAAATTTGCATCTGTAATCAGATCCATGTAAGGGGTTAATTATGTATGTAATGTCCAGTTTTTAGAATTCAAGTATGATAGATTAATGATGCTTGTGGTATGTCTATGTTATTGTATATAATGTCTAGTTTTCAGAAGTCAACTATGTAAATTCGCTTCATCAAAAGTCAACTAGTAAATTCAGGTGCTTGTGATGTGTCAAGCTGTTTGGTGATGTACGATTAGATAACCCTGGACAAACTTCATGTTGTTTCTGCATAATTGTTTAGGTGCCCCCATTTATAATTGTCTTTGCTCACAATGTCACAAATAGTTTATCACAATAACCATGAAGCCCAGGTTCTATTTACCACAACCTGGCATACATAGTAGGTTAATACCATACATAGTTTTTTTTTTATAACCGTGGTGTCCAGGCCAGCTTGCGCACACTTCAACTAATTCCACGGGGTACCTACCACCTCCCACTAGCAATAGGTACCAGCTAGCTCTATTCACAAAGGCTAGAACTGATAGGAAGAAATCACCTAGTATTTTGTTTTTTGCTGAGATTTGAAACTTCATTGACCATTAGGCCTCACCCTTGGGTGCACCATACATATTTACTGAGATCAGATAATCTAGTAACCGGGGATTAAAAAATTGGCTATTTAGTTGATTATACTGCTATGCATACAACATCCCGTGTGTCTAACGAGTCGGAAAGCAGTAGCATAATTAAAGTTTAGTTGTTGACTTCTGAGGATGGAAAGAAAAAGAACACCTGATTCTTTCTTGCTCACGCCCTCCCCCACCGCACTGGGGGTCTCTTCTCCCAACTCAAAGGAAATGCTAATGAAGTTATTTCATCTGCCTGATAGTGCGTAATTTATAGGTCGCAGGACTTACAAACAACTCTTATCTGACAGAGGCACATGACGTTCGTCACTGTGTGCTGAAGTATCAGACTCTTGGAGATTATGTGCTTAAGGTTGCAAAGGTAATCAAGCCACGCTAAATTAAGTTCTTTGTTATATACTCTGATACATCCGCTTCTTGATGATGGTTGGAATTATGGTAGATACTTGTAAATTTTTTGCAGAAGAGGTTGGATGATATGTTGTATGTTGGACTCACAGACAACCACAAAGAATCAGCCACCATGTTTGCAAATGTAGTCGGTACCCAGGCAATTTCACAGTTCACTGGATCAACATCACATGGAGATCATGCTGCTAAGAACAACTCTGGTCAGTTTAGAAGCTCTACTTATTTAACTTAATTGATGTCTTGGCTAGAAATATTGCTTTTTTTCTTCTAACGGCAGCTTATGACAGTCAATGGATGAGTATCAAGTTGAACAAACTAAGCAGAGACTCTGCTATACACTTCTTTTCTATTTATTTTTTTCCTTGATGGTGTGGGGAGGGGTGGGGTAGTGAACCCATCACTTGGGTGTGTTTGGTATAGAGGAAATTTTTTTCACTTTTTCCATGTTTGGTTGATCAAAATATTTTCTCTAGGAAAACAAGTACCTTAACAATGAGGAAAATGACCTTCCTATTAGAGTAGGGAAAATAGTGGGAGTAGGTAAAACAAGTTCCATTAGTGGCATTCAAAGTCTTCTCCCCACCCTCCAACCCCCAACCCTTGACCACCCCACCCTTTCACATGTGACCCTCCCCACCATAGTGTTTTCCTAGATTATATATAAATGCTCTTGGGACAATATTTTCTTGCTTGCTTATCAAACATCAGAAACTAAGCAAGAAAATATTTTAGATTTCGAGGAAATTATTTTTATGGAAAACATTTTCCTTCATACCAAACACACCCTTAAGCTTCCACCTTATGAGAGGCCAATCTTGGTGGTCCCACTTTTTTTATAATTTTACTTCCATCAAAAAAATCCCAGAATTGGTCAGAATTAGAAGCTGAGTTTTAGAAATGTTTCAAATGTTGATTTTATAGAAATATTTCAACGATTGATTGTTCAAGAATGACACATTTTCTTCTAGAATCTAGTGTTCTTTAAGTTGGAGAGTTGGACACTTAGTTGTAGTTTTGACAATTACATCATCTTGCTTTGGACAGAACAGAGCTCTTCACTGATAGAATCTGATTTTGATGCAAATTATCACCAGGTAAGCTCTCTGTCTCTCTTGATATGTGATCATAAACTTCCCTATCGGCTTTAAGCGCCTGTTCAAGTATCAAATAAAGCTGTGTTCTTATTCCTTCATTTTGCCCAAACTTCAGAGCAACAGCTCATACCAAAACTCCAGTCAAATCTCATCAGCTGAGCGAGGTGAAGCAACTAAAGAAAATGTAAGTCCATTACTACGAAGTCCAACACGATGTGTTTCTGTTTTAATTGCGACATATGAGAACTTCCGAACTGTAACTTTTCTGCCATCATAACAGATGACTGCAGGAAAACTCATGGATGCATACGAGAGCTGCATTTCAAACTTAAGGAAGATCCAGTCTGAAAGACGTGTAAAGTCTCTAAAGAAAATTTCACCAGTAAATTTTACGAAGGAGGTATTGTAGCCAAACCACATTCTGTTTTTTTGTCTCCTACAATTTTCATTTTCCTAAACAATCGTTGGTAAACTTTTAAGAAGGGAACCAAGTAATTGTGCTTGCCTGCACAGTTCAACATACATGGTTTTCAGATTTATGAGAAAATGACAAACAGGGTCCCTTACGTATCACCTGAGCATTTTGGCCCTTAAGTTTGTGATCTATGTCAAATATTCACCAAACTCTAATTGTTAAACTTAACGGAAACTGTAGAAAAATTAACCAAAAATACTAGAAATTTCCATCAAAATAACATGAACTGCAAAAATTGTACTTTCAAATGTGAGTTCCCGGTAAATATTTTTTGTTCTCACAGTTCCAGTTTAGAAGGGAGTCTTGGAGTAACTGGTAAAGTTGTTGCCATGTGATCAGGAGGTCACGGGTTCAAACCGTGGAAACAGCTTCTGGCATAAATACAGGGTAAGGTTGCGTACAATAGATCCTTGTGGTTCAGCCCGTCCCTGGACCCCGCGCATAGCGGGAGCTTAATGCACCGGGCTGCCCTTTAGTTCCGGTTAAATTTACCTATAAGAATTTGGTAATTATCTAACGGGGACCAAAAGTGATCATTTTTGACAAACTTAAGGACCAAAACTGCTCAGGTAATACTTAAGGGACTATTTTGAACCTACTACCAAGATAAGTGATCATTTTTGTCATTTTCTCTCAGATGTATCAAGGGTTCAATCCTCTTATCTAAACATCCATAATTTTACACTTGATAGGGACGTCTTCAGGTGTCTGAAGCACTTCTTCAGGAGATCACATCATCGAACAGCCTTGACGTAGAGCTTTATAAATATGCTCAGACGATCTTTGCAAATCAACACAAACGCATGCTACAGAACAAGATTGTCACGGTAAGTGCCCACATTACCCTGTCCGTTTTTACTATGGTCCATGCCCTTGATGCTGAATGCGATAAATTAGTAAGGGAAAATAAATAAGTTACCTCCTAAAGTTGTCCCGATACACATTTTATCTTTACGAGTGTCTTTTTTTACCCCCATATTCCTATTCGAAGTGAAATATACGCAAGGCATGGTTTTCAACGAGAGCATTCTATCTAACAAGTTTTTAGGCTTAACCGGTTGTGTTATTCTGCAGGAACAGCTGGACAGTTGGTTCGACGATTCATATAGTGCATATTCTTGGGAATCCATTTCTATTGCCATTGCCATTGCCATGCTCTTTGTGCTTCTATTCGCTGTCCTATTTGTAACTGCAAAAAGAAGAAAATTGAAACTTAAGTTATGATATCGCCAATATTTACAATCCATAAAAAAGGAAAAGAAATTGAATAGGAAGATAAAAAGAATAGCTCGGGTATAGCATGTAAGATGTTCAAGCCTCATTAGTGGAGGTAACTACACTCACCATGCAATTTTGTGGGTAAAAGCAAAAGTTTAATGTAAAATTTTATGCTTTTTATGTCAGTTTCAGTTCTCTTCATTTGCAACTGGTTCTTTGGTTATTTTCTACCTTTATTCATTTATTTATATAAAAATGAAAGGCCTCTGATCAAATCAGAACAGAATACATAGCCAATTAATATAACCTCTTTTCTTCTTTCTCACTTCCAGAATTTATACATGAGTTGTATATACTAGTGATTGATGAGATGATAACTTGCTAAAAGTTCAATCTTGAAAAAAAATGTGAGCATTCTGCATTCAATACAAAATTTAAGTTAATATGGAATCTCCGTCAAATATTTCACAGTGTGGTTATTAGGTATAACAGGAATTGTGTGGGGAAAGGATTTAACATGAATACACATCTGGATTGCAACTATTTTAGTCTATTTTTCGAGTTTTGTGTGATTTTTTGAGGTGTAATTTTTAGTATGTTTTATTTATTTGGTGTGTATGGTGCAGTTTTTAGTGTTGTGATTTCTGAGATTTGATAGAATTTTTTGGTATTCCCACAGTTTTCGCATAATCTAAAAGCTTATTAAATATTGAACATAGAACAAATTTATTTTTGACAAGACCACAACTACTACTTATATATTTTATTAGACCATTGTAAACTTACCTTCAAACATGAGAGATTATTTTTGTCATTTTCACAAATTTGACGTGGATACTTGTTTAATAAATTTTATATTACACAATCTTTACTCCAATGAACATAGCAGGAGCAGTCTCTCCTCAAGTCTAAAATCAAAGTAATATCCCAATAAAATTATAGAAGAGTTTAATAAAGAATCAATTGAAAATGAAAAAAATAATTAAAAAGTATAGGGAAAGGGGGTTTAATTTAGTTGTTAAGGTACATGATGGTACAATCTGTGCATATTTAAGGATGTGACCTAATAGTTAATGAAGTGTGTTAAAAATCATGAGGTTTCATATTTAATTTTTAATGAAAATAAAAAATATTAGGTTGATTTTTTCTCATATGTCCAATACTTAGAGTTATCCGGTATCTGATTGATGAAATGTAATTGATACTTGTGAAATTAATCAAAGTGCGTATAAGTTGACTCGATTACACACTTATAAAAAAAACAAAAAACAAAGGTGATGGTACAACTTGAACTTCAAGTCTTTTTTTCTTTTCTTTTTCTCATCTCTTTTTTAGTGTAACCCCTATATGTCTTGGAATAAAAGAAAGGGGAATTCTCTCATCCCTTAGGTTCTACTTAAAGTGACTACACTAATCATAACTCCCAATTGATAAAACCTAGGGCATTTTTTGTGGCATTTTTAAATATATGATTTTTTACTTGCCAAAATTAAATTTGTTTTCTTTAATTAGACTAATTCAAACTTGCTTCCAAAGCAGCCCACAATTTTTTGACAATTGCCACGACATTGTCTAATAATAACAATATAACATGCACATTATGACTTCATTTTGTAAATTAGTAGTTAGTTCATTTATTGCTGGATAAACAAATACAAATACAAATACAAATACAAATATAGATTTCTCGTATAAACCTACATCAATTCAATAGCAAAAGCCATAAATCTCTCTCTCTATATATATATAGTAAAGCTAGGAATAGAGTAGGTGATGTGACACCTCTCTTTGGCCACCATTTACAATTATCTTTTTTCTCAAATTTTTGACATTTTTCTTGCTAAAAAGTAATATATTTGTAGAATTGTCTTAATCTCCCTTGGGGAGTCTTTCTCATTAATACAAATATATATAGGTGTACAATGTTGAATCCTTCTATAATAAGGATCTCAATCCTACCATAATTATACAATACAAAATATGGTAAATTATGTAACCTATACACGTGCTAATACACCCCCTCAGTCGGAGGGGGAGGAAGCCGGACGCCAAGACTGGATCTAAAGTCGAGGAAGAGTTGTCTGTCTAGAAAGACCCTTTGTGAATATGTCCACATACTGATACGAATAAGGCACATGTAATACCCTGATATGACCAAGAGCAACCTTCTCACGAACGAAGTGGATGTCCATCTCAATGTGCTTAGTTCGATGATGCTGAACCGGATTATGAGACAGATATACAGTGAAGTTATATTATCATAATAAACCAAAGAAGACTTACGTAATGGACACCGAAGCTCAAAAAGAAGGTTTCGGAGCCAACAGATCTCAGCAACAACATTAGCAACGCCTCTGTATTCTGCTTCTGCACTCGAACGGGACAGTGTGAGTTGCCTCTTGGCAGACCACGAAATGAGATTATCCTCCAAGAACACACAGTAGCCTGATGTGGATCGTCGTGTGTCCGGACAACCTGCCCAATCAACATCCGTATATGATAACAACCTGGTTGGTGCTGAGGGGTAGAGATGTGATCCATAATCAAGTGTGCCCTTAACGTATCGAATGATACGTTTGAGGGCAGTAAAATGGAGCTCCATGGGGCATGTATGAATAAACATACCTGCTGAACAACATAAGCAATATCAGGTCTGGCTGAAAGTAAGGTATTGTAGTGCACCTGCAAGACTCCGGTAGAGAGTGGGATCTGACACGGGATCACCATCCAAAGCACTAAGCTTAGATTTAGAATAAACTACATTAGACATGATCTTGCAATTGCACAATATCCTCTGCATACTTACGCTGACAAAGGAAATAGTATCTGCCAACCTAGTCACTGAAATCCCCAAAAAATAGCTCAACTTTCCCAAGTTAGTCATAACAAATTCTGTATTGAGAAGTGCAATGATCTCATTTTTCAACAATTCTGATAAGGCAGTAAGCACAATATCATCCACATACACCAATAAATATGCAATGATACTACCTCTATGAAAAATAAACAGAGAATTGTCACACTTGTTGCATACAAACCCAATATGCATGATGTACTGGGCAAAGCAATCATACCACGCTCTAGGAGCCTGTTTCAGGCCATATAGTGACTTACGGAGACAACATACATACTGAGAGGCTTCTGGATGGACAAACCCATACGGCTGGTGCTATAAACTGTTTCTTTTAGATCCCCATATAGAAAGGCATTATTCACATCAAGCTGATGAATCAGCCAGTGCTTACCCATAGTAATGCTGAGAATTGTGCGAATAGTGGTCGGTTTCACAACCGGACTAAAAGTCTCACCACAGTCAATACCCTCCTGCTGATTTGTGCAATTAGCCACAAGTCTTGCCTTATATATCTCAAGGTCACCATTGTCTCTGTATTTGTGATGAAATAGCCACATGCAACGGATTACATTCACCCCATTCATTCTAGGAACCAAATCCCAAGTGTGTTGTTTCGTTAAAGCATGAAATTCCTCACACATGGTTGCATTCCAATCTGGGTCTAATTTGGCCAATTTTGGATTTTTGGAAATTGGAGTTATTGTCTGAGTGGATAGGTTAAAATGGACTTTGGGTTTGAAAATTTCGTGTTGGGCACGAATTTTCATATGGTGCGAAGGGGTAGGTGTGTGCGGGGTGGGTCTGCTGGGTGTCGGGCCAGGGTGTTGATTCGGTTTTGGTGTCGGCTGGTTGTCAGTAGTCGGATCGGGCAGTGGGTGGGTGTCGACGGGTAACGGTGAGGGTGCTGGTCAAGTTGTCTGAGGTGACGGTGGTGCCGATCTGGAGAGTGGACATGGTTGAGTCGGGTAGGATGTTGGGGGTGGCGACTGTGCAGAGATGGTTGTCTAAGGTGACGGTGGTGCCGATCTAGAGGTTGGACCTAGTTAGGTCGGGTAGGATGTTGGGGATGACGATTGTGCAGAGATGGAGGGTGGGGTGGTGTTCTGTGGCAGAGGCGATTCCGGAGGAATACAGGTGGTGGCAGGGGATGGCAGCGGTGATGGTGGACCAGAGGACTGTCGTACAAATGACGTTGTTACAGGCGGTGACGGTGGGACTGTGGTGGTAGTAAATTGCAGTTCGTGAAGAATAACGGGGTAGATATTAGTCTCATCAAGAAAGGTGTAGTCCGTATTGCAAAAATTTTGGATGTTTGCAAACGGAAAAACCGTCTCATCAAACGTGACGTGACGAGACACATTAATTTTACGAGTGGACATGTCATAGCACAAATAGCCCATATGGTTATGTGGGAAACCTAAAAAGACACATGGAGATGTTCGAGGTGCTAACTAATGAGGGGAGGTAGATGCGAGACTGGGATAACAAAGGCAACCAAAAATCCGAAGATGGTCATAAGAAGGGATTCAGCGGTATAATATTTCGATTGGGGTCATGTTATGAAGTGTACTGGTGGGTAAAATAATAAGGACGTATTCTACCATTTTAACAGCATAGACCCAAAATGCAGGAGGTAAAGAAGCATGAAACAGATAAGTGCGAACCATATTATTTATAGTGCGGATGATTCGCTCGGCTTTGCCATTTTGAGGGGAGGTGTGGGTACACGAAAAATGAAACACCATGCAATTATTGTTATAAATTTGTGAAACATGTAATTATTAAATTCACGAACATTATCACATTGAAAAGATTTAATGGCTTTTTAAAATTGTGTGGAGATGAAAATACGAAACTCAAGAAATTTGGCAAAGACTTCTGATTTAAATTGAAGAGGATAAATCCAGATAAAGTGAGAGAAGTCATTAAAAAAGATGAGATAATATTTATGACCAAGAGAGCTAGTAATGAGAGATGTCCATAAGTCAGCATGAATGATATCAAACGGAGCAAACGTAACAGAAAGAGACGATTTAAACGGAAGACGAACATGTTTGCCTAATTAACAAGAAACACAATTTTGGGCAAGTTTACGATTACAATGAATAAAATTATTATTTCTAAGAAAATTAAAAAAGGGACTCCTCGGTGTCCAAGCCTATTATGACAAGTTGACGGAGATATAGCAGCAAGAGATATAGGAGAGCATGAGCTGGCTGCGGAGGTGGATGGAAAAGGATATAGATCCCCGTGCTATTGAATTTCGTGAGAGGTGTCCCCGTACGAAGATCCTTCATAGTAAAACCAAAATGGTCAAAATCAACAGAGACATAATTGTTACGAGTAAATTTTCGGACAGATATAAGGTTTTTAATAATGTTAGGAGCATATAAGACGTTATTTAGGGAAAATGGTGGGTGAGGTGGTTGGGTGTAAGTGGTACCATACCCATGAATTGGAATGCGATGGCCACTACCCACAGTGATAAATTGAGGATGCTTTAACTGAAACAGTTTGGGAAGATTACCTGCAGTCCGGGTGAGATGAGATGTAGCGCATGTGTCTATGTACCAATTTTCATCGGGTTGTTACATGGTTATGCTGCTGAAGGCCTGACCCAATTCGGATGGGGCTAGGCCACTGTATGAAGGTGGCGGCTGGGCCTGGGTGTAGTGGGCCTAATGGGCTAGATGGCGTGGTCCGAGAATTAGGCCCAACAGACCAGATTATTGTTGAAGGGGCGATGGGCCCATCTGTTGTGAAGGGAAAATGGATGGAACGGGGCCCAGGGTCCAGTATTGGGCCACTGCCTTGGGCTGGCCCAATTCCCCGAAGGAGGAAACTGCTGCTGGTGGTTGTTCTTGCTGCCTCAGCCTTTGCCCCCCCCCCTTTGCCATTGCCCGGTCCCTTGACACCACGGTCGTCATTGCGGCCACCCTGCTGCTGCTGGTGGTCCGTCGGTGGTTGACCTACGGAGGGGGCGGCGGAATTGGCAGGAGCGTCAACCGCTAATGCTTTTTGGTTGTGTTCGTCTTGTTTCGCACGTCGCGTTTCTTCCAACAACAATTGCGATCGAGCTTTGTTGAAACTAGGAAGAGGGTCAGCCTGTTGGATCATCATGGCGAGTGTGTCATATTCACCTTTCGGTAATCCTGCAACAAGTTGGAGAATTATTTTTGTCTCAGAAACTGGTGTCCCCACGTTGGATAATTGGTCTGCAATAATTTTTAATTGTTTGCAATACGCGGACATGTTGGAAAAGTTTTCTAAACGGGTGTTGTTGAACTGTTCTTCTAGGTATACGGCGTTGGTATGCTTGTTATCTTGAAAAATCTCCTCCAAACGGACCCAAAGTTCACGTGTCGTGGCACCAGACTTCATAATCGTATGAAGTAGATCTTTAGAAATAGTATCATAAATCCATTGTTTGACAATAGCGTCAAGACGATGCCATGTCGTGTCGGGGATGTCAATAGGGCGAGGAACGGACTCATCAATGTGGCCGAGCACATTGTACGCGCAAGCATGAATATAAAACAGTTCAACCCAAGAAGAATATTGACCTTCCTCCTGATCAAGAATTAAAGGTACACAATTCTTGATATTGGTGATGGTAAACACCTGATGGAATAAGGAAGTTGAGGAGGGAGGGTGGTCGTCAGAGACAACCGTAGAAGATGCGGAAGCTTTAGGTGAGGTGGGAGCAGACATGGTAGCCACAGACAGGAGAAAACACCCGTGAAAGAGAGGGACGAAAAATTTGGAATGCCGGTGGCAGGATTCCCGAGGGCAGGGACCCGACAACTGAAGAGAAAAAAAGGAAAGTTTAGGGTTTGTGACTTAGGCTCTTGATACCATGTAAAGAAATGATCTTTGGTCTAACTCAACCTCAAAAGCTAGCTTGTAAAGTGAGGATTGTTCAAATCCATTTAAGGGGTCCATGTTTCCATTCCATTTCCGACGTGAGACTCTTAACAATATTCATGGAATTACAATAATATTTAATGTTTACCTACAGTTATGTCATTCCACTAATTGCTATTACACCCTTTCATATTCAGTGCGTTGTGCGGTTCCGAGAATGACCGTTACTGTATCTCATTTTAATATTCATGATGCTATATATTTTTGGTATTTACGGACACAGGACAACACCATTTGTGGGCGCCATCCAATACATTTCTACATGTAACTCTCCTCTGGAGGAAGGTGTTGCCTTCCCTTTTGGCTATATATGTTAGGCTGGGGTTGAGGTGTTTTGTTTTTACTTGTCAGCCTTGAATTATGTTCCCTAATTATATTATCTCCTCACTATCTTTAATATTTAGTTTTCACTCATGTAGATGTTGAAAAGCTCCTCGACTAAGGTAAATATTACTCCCTCTGTTGCAATTTATCGCGCAATACTTTTCATTTTTCGATATTAAAATTATGTAAAATTTGATCAACATTTTAAAATGTATTTTTTTTATCATATTGACATGAGAATAATTACAACTTATTATATTTTTCGTATAGTTTTTGAATATATAAATTTTAATTCTAAAATATTTTTATACTTGATCTAATCCAATTTAGCTTCAAAAGATTAGTCAAATTATCACATATATTCTGAGAGAGTAGATTCATTCGATATGAATAATAGACCCCAGTCCCCCGGGGCATAGCTGGATGACAAAGGAGGGGAACTTAAAATTCAGTTGGAGGCCTGCAACTGTGTTCAAACCCTGGTGGAAGCAATTTGCTCTCTTCTGGGGTAGGACCTTGTAAGTGATATCAGTTGCTCTGTTCTCAAACCCTGATCATTCAGGCACATCCCGCGATTTACTGGTAGTAGTGCTGATGGACCGGGACTATTATCTCCAGGAATAGTCTGGCATAAGCCGGAAAGCTGAATATCAATAATAATAATAATAATAATAATAATAATAATAATAATAATAATAATAACAACAACAACAAACCCCATGTAATCCATGAGAGATAGAAGCGTAAAGTTATGCATCTGCAATGGGAAATGGTTGATGTGTCAATTTCATTACATAAGTTATTTCTCTCTAGAGAGTGGAGAGGCTAATTGTGTGAGCTTTAGTCAAGAAAGCAATGAATATCTTACAATTTCAACTTTATATATGCGACCATCTTATTCCGAGTTTCGTGTTAATAAAGGTTCATACTACTAGGGAAGAGAAAAAGCCTCAGAGCTGCATTCTCGGAAAACATAAGCGAGAAAGGGATGAAGTTTCTGGTGACTAACGGCATGATTCCGGAGCTGAAGTCAGTGGATCGTCATATGTGTGAGAGTTGCATTCTCGGAAAACAGAAGTGAGTAAGTTTTTCAAATGCATGTAGAGAGTTAAAAGTTGAGAAGCTTGAATTGGTGCACACTGACGTGTGGGAACCTGCTACTGTTTCCTCACTCGGAGGATCACATTACTACGTGACCTTCATTGATGATTCAACCGGGAAGCTATGGGTTTATTTTATGAAAAATAAATCTGACGTGTTTACTGTCTTCAAAAGGTGGTAAGCCATGGTCGAAAATGAGACAAACCTCAAGTTGAAGAGCATGAGGTCCGACAACGGTGGAGAATACATTTATGGTGACTTCAAACAGTATTGTGCTGATAATGGGATCAAAATGGTGAAGACTATTCCCGGAACACCAAAAATAAAATGAAATAGCGGAAAAGATGAATCGAACATTGAACGAGCGTGCACGGAGCATGAGAATACACGCTGGACTCCCCAAGACATTCTGGGCAGATGCAATCAATACCGCAACCTTCTTGATTAACAGAGGTCCGTCTGTTCCTTTGGGTTTCAGAATGACAGAAGAGGCTTGGAGTGGAAAAAAGGTAAATTTTTCTTTTCTGAAAGTGTTTAGTTGCTTATCCTATGTTCATATTGATGATACTGCTAGAAATAAACTTAATCTGAAATCTAAGAAGTGTTATTTTATTGGCTATGGTGACACCGAGGTTGGTTATGGATTATGGGATGACCAAAATCGAAAGATCATCTGAAGCAGGGACGTCGTCTTCAATGAACAGGTGTTGTACAAGGACAAGTTGCGGCGGAATAGTTCAGAAAGCAAAGTCTCTAAGAACAAGGAATCGCAAGGTACTACTGCAGCATAGGAACAAGCAGTACGAGAAGAAGGCCGACAAGCCAATGATGGCGAGGTTGATGAAAATGCTTATTCTGAAACAAATCAGCGGACGCCGATCACAGAATTATGCAGATCATCCAGGATCAGTAAGTCGGTTCACAAGTTCTCTCCGTCCCTCAACTACATTCTGCTCCCTAACAGAGGGGAGCCAGAATGTTACAAAGAAGCGATGCAAATTGATGAATCGATCAAGTGGGAGCTGCCAATGAAAGATGAGATAGACTCATTGTTGTCAAATCATACATAGGAGTTAGCTAAGTTACCAAACGAGAAGAAGGCATTGCAGAACAAATGGGTCTACTGGATAAAGGAAGAACACGATGAAAGTAAGCGTTTTAAAGCGAGGCTGGTTGTGAAAGGATTGCAACAAAAATAATGCATAGACTACACAGAGATCTTCTCTCCCATAGTAAAGTTGGTGACAATCATAATTGTTATTGGGCTGGTAGAAAGGGAAGATCTGCATCTTTAACAGATGGACGTGAAAACTGCTTTTATTCACGGTGATTTAGAGGAGGAAATCTACATGAAACAACCTGAGAGATTTGAGGTCAAAGGAAAAGAAAAGTTGGTGTGCAAGCTTCAAAAAAGCCTGTACGGACTGAAACAGGCTCCAAGACAGTGGTATAAGAAGTTTGACAGTTTTATGAAGAAAGTCAAAAAATTTAAGGTGCGAAGCAGATCACTGTTGTTACTTCAAGAGATTTTAAGACTCCTACATGATACTACTACTTTATGTTGAAGACATGTTGATCGTAAGAGCAGACCTACATGAGATTGATAGGCTGAAGAAGAAATTGTTAGAAGAATTCGCAATGAAGGATCTGGGAGCCGCAAATCAAATCCTCGAGATGAGAATCATCAAAAGTGAGGAGGGCCTCAAGCTCTCACAAGAAGAATATATGAAGAAGGTTCTTGAGAGGTTCAACATGGATGATGCCAAGCCAGTTAGTACTCCCTTGGCTGGAAACTTTCGTTTGTCCAAAGATTAGTCGAATATGACCAAGAAAGAGATGGAGCAAACGGATAAGGTCCCTTATGCATCTCCTATTCACAGTCTTATGTACGCAATGGTATGTACGAGGCCAGACATTGCACATGCAGTGGGAGTTGTTAGCAGGTTTATGAGCAATCGGGGAAAGCAACACTGGGAAGCTGTGAAGTGGATTTTCAGGTAACTGAAGGGCAGCTCAAGTTCAACGTTGTGTTTTCGGAAGTCAGAGACGGGATTGCAGGGATATGTTGATGCTGACAATGGTGGTGATGTTAATAGCAGAAAGAGCATATCGGGGTATGTTTACACCTTTGGAGGCACTACGATTTGCTGGGTTTCAAAGTTGCAGAAGATAGTACCTCTCTCTAGCTATTAGGCTGAGTACGTTGTTGTAACGGAGGCTGCCGCGCCCTTTTTTTGACCTGCTCGGTCAAAGCGGAGCACAACGTATCCGGTGATTCATGGGTATCGAATTAAGGAGTCGCCACCTAATTTATTTATGGTGAATTAGGACACCTAAATATTAAACTAAATACTGCAATGTAACTCCAATTTTAAGGTATGCGAAACTAATGAGATTCTAGGTAAGGATTCTTTATTATCCTAAAGGGAAGGGGTTAGACATCCTTTAAGATCCGCTAACTTGCGGTTATCCGATCAAACTCCGGTTAATTATACTAAAATGCATATATTTTAAGAATAATATTTAAAGAGAATGCTTTAAAGTAATGATTTTCTTTTATTGCAAAAATAGTTGCGAGAATAATTCCTGGTATGAAATATGAAAGAGTATGCATGACATTGTAAAGTATGATTTATAAAACACATATTAAGTTGATTTTTTGGATAAGAATACATTTGTATGAAAGTTTAATAAAATACTTATTTCGCAATTGATAATAAAAAGGGAAAAAGTAATTTATTAGTAATATAAAGAAATGATTTTTAGCAAGTCATTTTAAATCATAAGATTGTATAAAACAAAGGCTTGAACATATGTTTAAGATGCAAATACTGTTGTTTTTTGAAAGTTTGAACATGCATGGCGCCTAAAATAAACAAACTAATGCTTGGATTTCCAATTTTGAAACTACTTGAGCCTAAAGTAAATAACTAGCGATGGGTTTCTAAGTTTGAGTTAACTTAGAAGCCTACAAATGAATAAACTAGCGACGGTTTTGAACTACCTATTAATTTATCCATTCATGGCCTAATTATTCTAAATATCCTAACAATCACACAAGCATTAAATAATTATTACAGACCCCAAATAAAAATAACGAAAATAAAGAATAACAATGGAAGGGGAACTAAAAGCGGATGGCGATGTGTCATCTCGCCTATTAGTTTTGAAAATCCGAGTTTGGAGAATGCAAGGAGTGTGAATCACGGATCTTAGTTCGGCAATTATCATGATGAGTCTCATAATGAGACTCTTCGTTGCTCTCAGATGCATTTCATGTAAATAAAGAAAAGAAAAGATTAGTAGGCGGAGCGAGAAATATAAACACATGAATATTCCTAATATATATATACAAATATACAACATTAAATGTACATAGGAATGAATACTCATGGCGTATATTTTACATATCATAAGACATCATTTTTTCAGATTTGGCACATTAAAGTAGCAGAAGAAAGAGCATATACTAACAATGTAACTGGCTAAATTTAAACAAGAATGAAATAGGCAAGGAAGACCAATGTATAAATTATGTAAACATACATGATAAATTCAGTTGAACTCATCTTAATCTTAAAGAAACATGACATTCATAAACTTAAACCAAACGCACATACTATTATATAAACATGGATAATAGACTTCGAGGCAATATCGTCTATCACATATCAGCTCCAAATCAGGAATATCCCAACGACATATATACGATTATGTAAGCAAAACATCGCATTATCATATTAATTAATCAAGACTACATTACTTATCAAAATATCATACTAAATCAAGCATAAACACACAATCAAATAAGCTTAAAGAAATATAGAAGAATTGGAATGAGTCTAACCTTTTTCGGGTGTGCAAGAAGCGTTATTTTGAATCGTCGAGATAAAACGAAAATGTTTAGAATTTCCGATTTATTTTAGATTTGGTCTGATTTTCTCTGAAATAGAATTTTATTTTCTAATGTTAGACCCAGAAGCGTGATGACGACGGCCACATGACGACCGACCAGTCAATTGAAACAAAAGAAATAAAAGATATTTTGAGGGTGAAATTTAGGGAAAAAGAAAAGTAGTATTTTGGATTTTTGACCCAACCCGAAATGTAGAAGAACAAAGGGATTTGGATTAGAGTAGAACCAAAATGAGTATTTTATAACAAGAAAATTAAGAACAAATCGACCCTTTTTGTTCTTCTTTGGACCGAAAAAGAACTCCAAAATCCTCCAAACAAGCGTAGAACAAAGGAGGTATTTATAGATATCAAACTAGACGTTCAACCCCCATTACCCCCTTACAAAAGCAATTCAAATTTCAAAATAAAGGGGAACAAAATCGATTTTTGGGGCGTGTGTTGCGGATTTTGGGGGTTATAGTATGGGTGAAGTGATGGTGATGGGGTTATTGATTGTCGAGGTAGGAGTGGCGGCGTGGGGGGACAGGTGTAGGGTGTCGGCGATGTAGGGTAGGGGTGTGCGGCAATGAGGGGGTGCAGGGGTATGTTTAATTTGCGAAAATGGTTTTTTTAGGTTAGGGCTTTGGGAATTGGGTTTAAGGGTGTTGGGTTTGGGGGTGGGCTGAGTGGGGTTTGGGGCAGCGGGTTGGGGATTGGTGGAGTCGATGTATTAGTTGAGTTAAGAGAAATAATAGGGGGAATGGGGAGTTAGGACATTGGGTGTGGTAGAGATTTACAGTGTTTTTAGGTGGTTATTGGGTAGCCAGATTTTGGGCTAAAATTTAGTTGATTTAGGCTTGGTAAGTTGGGCCAAAAATAGGGTGTTAATTTGTAGATGGATTTTTGGGGTTGATAGAATGTTTTGGGGTAGAAATTATTTTGGGTTAGGAAATAAAATGGGTTATGGATTTAAAAATATAAAAGAGGTTTAATATTAAAAATGCTTTGAATAAAAAATGTGAATTATTTAGAATATAGTATAAGATGTGATAATAATAAAACATAATATATGTGAAATGCTTAATTCTTAATAAAAATGTAAATGCGATGCCATTTTTGCGGAAAATAGAAAATCATAGAATTTTCGGATAAAACTTATGATTATGATAAAAAATGCAAATGATAGTAAAAAATGCGAATAATATATATATATATATATATATATATATATATATATATATATATTAAAATTATTTTGAGGTGTTAAAAAATATTTAAAATTGCAAATAAGTTGGAAAAGACGGGGCAAAATTGGGTGTCAACAGAGGCCACGAAGGAGATGATGTGGCTACAATCTTTTCTGCGGAAATTGGATCTGGACCACGAGGGGAGTGTGTTATACTGTGATTGCCAGAGTGCCATTCATTTGGCAAAGAACCCGATCTACCATACTAGCACAAATCACATACAACTCCGGTACCATTTCATTAGATCATCTTTGGAAGATGGAGTATTAGTGCTTGAGAAGATCCCAGAGAGTCAGAATCCAGCAGACATGTTGACGAAGGCCGTGCCGAATGGTAAACTAAATTTGTGTGCAACTTCAGTTGGACTTCTTGGATGAGGATCGGAGTCGCCGCTGCAGATGGAGACAGATGATTGAAATTAGTCTCCAAGTGGGGATTGTTGAGTTGTGGAGCCTAATTCATCGCCGACACTATGAAGACCTTACGCAGAGCATGAAACACTGATTGACCTTACAAAATTTTATAATGTAAGGTTATTTAGTGAAGGGTATTGAAAATTTCAGGTTTGTATTATGTTCGCCCTAGTTTTCGCTATATATTCTGGGGCGTCGTTTTTCTTTGTAAGTGAGCAAGAGAGAATTGTAAACACAAACTCACTATTTGATTATAGTGAAATCTGCCGCGGCAAAGTGGACGTAGCTCTCGCATTGAGAGTGAACCACTATAAATCTGTGTGTTATTTATTCTTCATTTATTTACTATTTTCTGATTATGTCGGATTTGTGACTCTAATCCTGACATTTTCCGTGATATTCTATGATACGTTTCTATAGATCTAACACAAATACAGGTGCAATTCAATCCAATCACAATTATTTTCTAAAACTTTTTCCAATAAAAATGATTCAAAGTTTCAAACATACAAAAAAATAAGTAATTAAAAGCATTTCAAAAAACAAAAATGTCCAATCGGCACACACTAACATTAAACCATGTGCATTATTGGATTGTTACGCCATCAAATTATTAGTGTCATAATTTTTTTGATGGGGTCAAAAAAACATATAACCAGAAAGATAATTTTTTTTAAGGAGGGAACTCTCCAGGTTCGAACCCTGGTGGGAGTAATTTGCTTTCTTCTGTGGTAGAATCTTGTAGGTAATATCAATTGCTTTGTTCTCAAACTTTGATCATTCATGCACATTCCGCTATTTAATGATAGTAGTGCTGAGAGACCGAAATTACTATTTTTAGGAATAATATGGCGTAAGCCTGGAAGATAAAAAAAGATAAAATTCTTTTAAGAAATGGAATATTACTATACTACCCTTTGATCGAACCATCACCAATTTTGGACCCCACTCAACAGCTCAGCAATTATCAATACTAACATTTACTCCAACTTAGGTCCCATACCATCAAAATTATTATAAAATCTTATTCGTATTTGGTATCAAATCAAATCATTAAAACCACCCCCCTATAAACTTTGAAGCTAATTGGATTATATTAACTTAGTAAAATTTACAGATTTAAAAATTATATGAAAAATATTATAAGTTGCAATTTTTCTCATATCATTTTGATAAAAAAGAATAATCTTAAAATGTTGATCAAAGTTAATGTAGTTTGAATCTCGAAAAGCGTAATATGCCACATAAATTGAAACAGAGGTAGTACCGCTAACTTTTTAGGAATAATAGTAGTTTTTATCTCTTAATTATTGATAATTTTGATTTGATTCATGATGTTATGACTCAAGACATTTAACTTCAATCAATCAAAAAGTATGTGTTTTGACCTGCTTACGCATGAAATATGTTATTGGACTTTTAGAATAATAATGTCGTCAAATATAAAGTAACATATTCAAGTTTAATATAACATATAAATAATTAAGTAGTGAAATAATTCATAATTATGTAAAATTTGTGAATATTCACGAGCAAAGAGATCAGAAATGCATTTTGCAGTTGTTATCAGAAAAAATGTATATTGTAATTAATTAAAAATTAAATATTATAAGAATTAAAATCAAATATACTAATAAACAAATGATCAAAAATATAATTAACTACAATAACAATAACACATACTCAATATAATTCTACAAATGGACCGGAGTAAAGGAAAGTCTCTAGCCAGACTCGAACCCATAACAAACAATGGGCTACACATTAAGCCCTTAGGCAACTAAGCTACCGTTCATATTATAAGAAAATAGAATTAACTCTCTTAATTATAATTAAGTGTATATTCGTACTTTAATTTGTAATTGCTAAATTAATTTTTTAAATATAATATAATTATTGAATGCGAGTAAAAAAAATTATTTTCTTAATTTTCATTTGGTACTCGCTATTAGGATTTTGACTAATTCGGTTTGGCGCTGCACGGAATATCACTTCCAAAACAATCACATGATCCGCCTACCTCTTTTACTTCCCTCTTCACCCTATCACGTTCATTTATTTGCACGAAAACCTAAATTGAAATTCCAAACTCCAAATACCTACCATTCAGACATAAAAGATTTCCAAAAAAAGTTTTTATTTTTTTCCCTTTTAATAGAATAAAAATAAAATAAAAAATCTATTTGTTTGTTTCCCTCATATCTGTATCCTCTTTTCTTACCCTATCTTTTTGTTATTCGTCTGCACTCTGCAAAAAAAAAAAACTCCTCTTTTAAGTTCAATGGCTTCAAGGGTTTAAGGGGTTTGTGTTCCTAACGTAAGTACACTTTTTCTTCTCTACATGCAAAAAAAAATTACTTTTTTTCTCATACCCATTTCACTTTTTTACCCAAAAAATCAATCTTTTTAAGGAAAATAGATTTAAAAAAATGGAGTTTCTAGCTATTTTTTTTGGTACAAATGGTTAATTTGGCTTTATGGGTCACTGATAATGCAGAGTTTTTGTTTCATTTTTTTGGTTGCTGAAGTGAGCCGACATGTTTGTGTTTGCTTAGGTTTCTAGGGCAAAAGTTTTTTTCTGGTGTTGTGAGGTTGATGGGAGTACTGTTTAGGAAAGCGACTTATAAACGTCGTCGTTTTTAATTAGGTGCAAAATTATATTTCTCGTTTATTAATTAATTAAAAAAAAACACGCCTTTTTTTAATTATTACTTGTTTTTCCTAATTTGGTCAAGGATTATTATTTGGATGAAAAGATTCTCTTTCTGTATCAACCCCTTGATTTTATGTATTAAGGGATATTAATCTAGCTATAGAATTAGTGTTTTCCATGTATTATTTAAATAATTAATGTAATGGGGTATTTTAATTTTTTTAAATGAGTTAGATAAGTAGTATCTTAGCATAATTAGATGAAGATTCATTTCATACTTGGATTCTAACTAGAATCCTATTTTTGGTATAATTTTTAGTACATTTAACCTAATACTAATATGTGTCTATTAACTTTCTTTCTTACCTACTAAGGTTTTGTATAAGTTAAAAAAAACTCGTGTACCCTTATATGGATAAAAATTGATTAGGTAATATAAATCCAACCTTATAGATAACGTTACTCTTATTCTTTTTTAAACATTAGTAATCTATTTACCTAAATAGTGACAGATAAGTTTGGAAAATAAATAATTCATATGGTGAGTTACGTGTATAAATTTTGTGCATGTGTCCTTTTTGAATACTTTTAATGCTTAATATATTATTATGTTCCTTGTTGCAACTTTTTGGTGTTACAAAGTTATAACTTGTATATCTAACAGTCAAATTCTTGATCAAATACAAAGTTACAATCTTTTTTTGGTACTTCAGAATATGACTATGGTTGAACATCATCGTGGTTATATGGATGGAATTCCGACTGGTCCTATCGTTGTTGATGACTTTGATGACATACTCAATTTTTTGGATTTGCCCATGGAAAGTTTGGAAGATGATGGATTAGGTGTAGAATGGGATGCTAGTGAGTCCAAGTTTCTTGGACCGATTCCTACCGATGCTCTTATGGCTTTTCCGCCCGTGCCTCAAGGCAACATTGGCAACGGTCGGGTGAATGCAGTGGCAAATTCTCATCCTCCTGTGAGTTTTTATTTTTCTTGTAAAGCTTGTTTGTATGTATGAATGCTCATTGTAGCCATGTATACTTTCTATTTTTTTGTGTTGTACTCCCTCCATTCGATTGTACGTGAAGGTGTTACTGATTGGAGGAGTCAAACTGTTTTCTCTTTGACTATAATTTTCTATTTTTTTAAAAGTATTTTACATTATTAGCTACGTTGACTTAGTAGTTTCAAATATGTATATTTTGTTTTTTAACCCGAATTCATAGTTAAAAGTAAGTGTTTGACCCTCGTACTCCGAATACCTTCACATAAATTGGAATAGAGGGAGTAATTAAATATGCAAGTTGGTGCAAGCTGATGGTTGTGGGGTTTTAGTAGTTTATTTTTTTAGTTCTTTATGATGTTGCTGATTAACAAGGGTGAACTGTGCTTTTTGATTTAGAAGCCTATAAACCAGGGGCAGTGTCAAAACTTGAAAGTTGGTACTTTTTTGTTAATGCTCCCTGCTTCCTGATGAGTGAATTTGGCTTTTACTAGCACTTACCCTTTATCTTCATGTTCCTGCCAAGCCTCTACAACTTCCAATTATATGAAACCAATGGCATATAGTGAATTTGACTTTATTCACACATACACTTTATCTTCATTTTCCTGCCGACACTACAGTTCTCAATTTTGGATTCACATATGAAAGCAATGGCGTAGAGTGAATTTGGCTTTACTTGCACATGCAGTTTATCTTCATGTTCTTGCTAAGCCTATCCAGTTTTCAGTTATGGATTATCATATTAAGCAATGACATACTTGTTTGGAAATCCAAGATTTGATAAACAAAGAACAGCCTATGTAGTGTTAGTGTATGATCACGCTAGATTCCTTTTAAACAATGCAAGTATGTCTTAAGGTGATTGTGTTGGTATTGCTTTACTTTTTCTTTCCTTTCTAATATGTCCTTTGTCTTTTTCTGTAAATGTAGTCCTTTGCACTCCGCAAAGTGCAGTGCAGTTTTAGCCCTTAGGAGAAAGAAGAATTTTCTATTTGTATCCCTGAATCACCTATTCTTGAAGAAAAGAAAAAGCAGACTTCTTCTTCTCTCTCTGTTTTAAATTTTATTTGTTTTTTTTAGTTCCTCCTTGTTTCTCATTTGTAAAAACTTCATGAGTGAAGGCCAGAACCTGTTACATGGAGTTCTGCCTGAAAGATAAAATCGAATATACTCTACCAGCTTGCAGAATGTTACGGGATTGAAAAGGAAGGATGAAATATATATTTCATTCTTACTTAAATTGGCGCCATTAAAGAAAAATGCTATGGTGCAAGTGTTTCATTGTAGAAGCTACAATAGAAGATTGGGTTACAGTAGCTGTTCCTCTTTCATCTCTTCTGCTAATGAAAGTTCTTTGGTGGAAATTGCTTTCTCCAGTCACAATTGTCCATCATGTGCTATAGTGCATGCTGGACGGGTAGTGCTATGATGGTCAAGGGATTGGCTAGGTATAAAAGTTCACCTTGTGAGTATTTTGCTTGCTTAAAGTTTGAAGTTTGTAATGTGGCTTATATAAGTTACTATGGTTGCTTGCAACTAGTGACATGAAGTCATCTTCTCCGCCATTGGAGCTGACGTAACATATAGTTTCAGTTGATTGGGACGAGTAAAGTTAGTGAAGATGAAGTTCTTGCATCTCTCTGGCCATTGCTTTTTTTCCCACAAGGTTTCTGTCATATGAAGTTTTGATCTTTCGATGAAGAGTAAACTTGTATGTTTCATGTAAGAGGAGATTGAACCTTTGTGAAGGCACTTGAATCGTTGACCACAATGATTAAGAAAAGAGAAGATTATTCTTAACACATAGCAATCTTTTGCTTCTGTGAAGAAAAAATACTAATCTGTTGAGTTGAAAAATATTACTAGTAGAAGGCAATTCACAGGAAAAAGTCCGCGTAATAACAGAATTCATGAGACCAATGAACTTTATCTTTACTCACTACTTCATCTGACTGACATAAGAATCTGAAATGTATTTTTGTTGCATATTCACCTGGTGAACCAGTCATGTCTTTATTCTAGGTTTGAAGTGCTAAATTTAACTTCTAAAACCGTTATAGCTATTAACATGATACTTTGCTTTAAGCTGTTCTGTGCATCTATTTGTGTTTCTCATAGATGCAGCAGAACATTTCCATCTTGTAGAATTGCTTATGTAAACATGCATGCCCATCAAGATACATTTATCACTGGTTAATGTGCTAAACACTTTCTTTTAGCATATTGTATGGATATTATGGAACTTCTTAGTTCTTTTCTTTCTCACAGTTTTTCTGTTTCTTTTGTAATCAACTCTTAAAGAGTACTAGAGTGCAGAATTAACTTTTCACTTATATCACATGAACTCCTAATTTAGTGCTATCCTATCAGATCAAATTTACCCAGGCCCAAGGGACTGGTACATTTCAGACACAGAGCCCAGTTTCAGTTCTTGAAGGCAGCAATTCCTGCTCTGGTGGAAAGAGCATACCCATCAAACATGACGCTGTCATTCCCGTTCGTCCTCGCTCCAAGCGTGCGCGACCTTCAGCTGTTAATCCATGGATTTTGATGGCTCCCATATTGTCTACAAGATATGCATCCAAGAAGATTTCTGATGGCAGAAAGGGTAAAGAGAAGCAGCGAAGAATTTCACTGCTATCAAGTGCCAAGGAGTCCATGAAAAACTCTGTTCAACAGATATCAGATGTTTCCAAGAAGAAAATAACCTCGCTGCAAGAGTCTAGTTTTGTCAAAAAATGCACACATTGTGAAGTCGCAAAGACACCTCAATGGAGAGAGGGGCCACTGGGGCCAAAGACACTATGCAATGCTTGTGGTGTTCGTTACCGTTCAGGGCGTCTATTACCGGAGTATCGACCAGCTGCTAGTCCTACATTCATTCCATCTGTGCACTCAAACTCTCACAGGAAAGTCGTAGAGATGAGGAAAAAAGCTTTGCCCGGAGCAGCTGAAGTTAAGGAACCTCACAAGGTGATCATTGGAAGAAAGAGAGAAGCTTTGCCAGAACGACTGTTCGAGGAACCTCCGATGTCACCTGTGCCAGAGTTTGTTCCTATGAGTAGTTATTTGCTTGATTGATGTATACTGAAGAGATGATTATACTTTTTAGGTAGGAGCTGAATTTAGTTTATTGTTTTATTTTCGACGTTGGGTACGGGTGGTTCTGGTGGTATGGTCACTACTCCTGCTTTAAGAGGTTAATGTACAAATGTTGAATCTTTAGGTGTCTAGGTTAGGTAATTGATTGAAGGTTTAGAAGGAAAAGCTTTGAGTCATTTGTTTGATGAAGCAAGCTCTGATGTAAAAACTGAACTAGATATAGTAGATGGTTAGGTTTCATTTTTAGTTCCTTGAGTTGATCTTCAATATATTATTTTGAGTCTTGTGGTGTCCATGGAGTTGAAGCTTTTGGATACATGAATTTGCATATTGCAGCCAATTCTTGATTCATTTAATTGGATTGGAATTGCATTACAACCAACAGTAGCAACTTTTCAATCTATACTCAAATATTGCAAAGTTCAAAGTTTACCAAGCCTCTTGTATGCTCTTGCATCCTAGTCCTCCACTATTCATGTGCTCACATCTTTCCCAAATGAAACAATTATGGTTTAATCGCAAGCAAGTTGAGGTCGGCTAGTTGAATTCTCAACTATTTATGTCGCTCCATTTAAGTTCGTCCCCGACATAGACCTACTAAAAACTTATGGAGGAATTGAAGAATTTTTTTAATATAGGCAAAACTAATAAGTTGAGATTATGTTTAGTTATGTTAGTATGTTTACTATTGGTCCAATACTCACTATGAATTAAACAAAATATGTAAAAAGTGGCATACACCTATTTTTGGAGGGGTTCTCTTCTCTGAGTTCCCCTCAAAATAAAATAAAAAGGAAAATTCGCCCGATTGCCCTATTTTAGGGTGGTCTTTAATTTTTGTCATTCGCCTAAAAAATCGAAAATACCCTCGAGATAATGTTCGAATCTTAGTAGAGTAAAAAAAAAACTGCAAGGCAAAATTTCATTAGAAAATATGCTTATTCAGCTAAAATTGTATAGAAATTATTCCTTAAGGGCCACAGTTTCTATGTAATTATGCCTCCAAAAATAACTCTGAGGTAGTGAGTTCGAATCCCAGCGGGGTCAAAAAGAAAAAAAATCGCAAGGCAAGATTTCATAGAAATTATGCTTATTCGGCCAAAGTTGTATAGAGATTATGCCTTAAGAGTCATAGTTTCTATGTAACTATGTCTGAAGGCAAAGTTTCATTGAAAAATTAAGATTATTCCTTGTCCGGTTAGTTATATAGAGACTATGCCCCAAAGGACAAAGTCTCTATATAACTTTGGTCGAATAGGCATAATTTCTTCTATGAAAATTGTCTTGCGAAATTTTTTTTTTTTTTTTTTGCCTTTGCTAGGATTCGAACCCAGAATCTTTGATTTAGTAAACCCGCGAATAAAGGGTACTGTGGCCCACAAATTTTCATTAAATGAGAAGTAGGGGCAAATATTAAAGACCATCGAATTGAGGGGCAAAAATTATGGACCAGCCCGTATGAAGAGCAATCCACACAATTTTTTAAATAAAAACCTTTAACAGTCCTTTAGGCCCATAACCAAATGTTAGTGGGCCAAAGGAAGGGCCACAAAGTATAACAGTCCGTCAGAGTGAAGGGATCTCGGCCCAATAATAAACATGAATAGAGGAGCATTCATTGCGGGTCATTTGCATTTTAATCCCATTTTGTGTTGGGTTTTAATTTTTTCCCCTCATAGCAAATAATTTTTTCGCGGGGTCATAAGTTTATATTTTTGCATCATAACATCCTACAAGTTATGTCCCGCACTCTCGCAGACATAAGTTCTATTTTGAATGGCAAAAATTAAAGACCAGCATACTTGAACGGCATACCGTCGCAATTAAATGATCCCATGATTCCATTGAATACCTTGTTCTATCTCACCTAGGGATGGCAACGGATAGGATCTGGACCGGATCCTACTAGATCCAGATCTAAATCTGTTTTTCATTCCTAGATCCATATCCGAATCCAGATCCATCGGGTCCATAAAAATCATATTCAAATCCGGATCCATCAGATCCACCGGGTCCACGGACCGGATCTGGATCCACATGTAAAAAAATTTGCCTTGCTAAGAATGTAACTTTACTAAGAATTTATTTTTGAACCGACAAACGATTTTTACTTAGTTAACAGTTTACTGTGTTTCAATTTTGAAATGTTCATATGAGATATTTTGTTTGTTGTCTCGTTTTGATTGTGAACTATTAATTGAAAATGTTAGACAATGACAATAGTTGTGGAAAATGCTGACTAGTATTTCCACAATGCAGAACTTGCATGTGCTTGGAATCTTCACAAATGAAGTGAATATAATTTTAACTACTTGTCTATGAAGATGTTAGTCATTCACTAATATAACGTTGATTTTATTATCGAAGTTACCTCTTTATTTTATTATTTTTGAGTTAACGCGGAGATAAATTAAACTTATTTTGAGAATTAAACTTGCAAGAATGTGCTTAGCAATTTTAAGAAAATACTTATAAAATTACATTCTAGGTTATGAATATATTTAATAAAAAAACAGATCCACGGATCGGATCTGGACCGGATATAGATCTCAAATACAATATCCAGATCCAGATCCAGATCCGTCAGAAATGGATCCGAGTCCGATCCGGATCCGTCGGGTCCAAATTTTGAAGATCCATATCCTATAAAACGGATCTAGATCCGGACCGGGTCCAGGATCCACTGCCATCTCTAATCTCACCATCTCGTATTACCTTAACTCTTGCAATTACTTTTTTATACTCTTGTAATTACTTGTTCCACTAAACCAAGTTAATTTATACATAATAGCTGACCATGATTTAGTAATTAAGTTTGTCTAAAGACACGTATCATGTACTTATTAATTTGATACAAGCTAATTCTAGCCAAGTATAACGTGCACAGTGCAATAGCGGAAACTGTTGGTCTCATACGATCCAAAATATAGTACCATGTATAAGTACGGCATACTTCAAACTTTGACATCCTTAATGAAGTTTATGAATTCTTTTGTACAAGTCATTATATATAATTGATGAAAATTAATTTGAATACACTTGACACATGGTGTGTTTCCATTACCTACTAAGCCATGTTGTAATGACTAAAGAAATCATCATGATACTATATTATTAAATATAAGTTAAGCTTTAAGGTCATGTCTATTTTTACACAGTTTTTATCATATTTTTTTAGTATTTGCCCTTGTTTGTTTGCACTTATTTGAGTTGTCTGTCCTTGTGCCGAGGGTCTACCGAAAATAATTTCTCTACCTCCCAAGATAAGGATAAGATCTGCGTACACTCTAACCTCCCCAACCTCACTTTGTGGAATTTTAATGAGTATATTGTTGTTATTGTTGTTTAAGGTCATGCCTTATCTGTCGATGAGGTCTTATTCTTTTTCAGATTTCACGGTGCGAACTTTAGCTATAGCCAATAAGATTCGATTTTAATAATGATATCTTAATCACTAAATTATTTTGGTGGAGGACCTAACCAAAATGATTTGATTTTCGTCAATCAACTTGACTTGGTCCAGGTAAAAATTGATTCTCACACATGAAGCTATTTATAGTAGATGTTCTGAATTGCACGCACACAATATTAAGGTATTCGACGAGTATATAATCTTGGCTTACAAATATACGAATAATTTTAATGAAAGATTCATCGTGATGAAGATGATTACAATAACAACATGTCTAGTGAAATTTCATAAAGTGGGGTCTGGAGAGGTAGAGTGTACGTAGACCTTCCCACTACCTTGGAGGTAGAGAGGTTGTTTCCGGTCAGAGCCGTCCCTGGGGTGGTCAAGGTGGCGCCTCCGCCCCAGAATTTTCATTTTTTTTTATTGGTTTCAAATATTAAGATATGTATTAACAATGCCTCTAATCTTATTAATGAGAGTTGTAACCTAGTGGTTGAGGGCACCCTTTAAAAGTCATTCCTTAGTGAGAGGTCGCGTGTTCGAATCTAATGAGCAGTAAAATATTTTTTTTTAATATTGATTAATTAGTTAATTTTAATTTTTCATGTGAATAAAAAATGATTTCTTTTTGTTTCTCGCACCGGGCCCTTAAAAGTATAGGAATAACCCTGTTTCCGGTAGACCCTCGCCACAAGTACAGACAACTCAAATCAGTGTAAAACAAGCTATGTCATGATGAATATGATTATTGCAATTATTAGTCTTCAACAAGGAATTCTTAGTAAGCGTGAGTTATCAGCTCCATAGACTACGTCTCTGCCTTATGTATACCATTACGAAAATAGAGCTAGTCAATGAAGGTCAGATATGCCGATATAAACAATTATTGAAAGTAAAGTTAGAAAATTTGCACTCGCATTCATTGGTGTGACCTAATAGTCAATGAAGTGAGTTGATAATTACGAATCTGATTCAATTTTCAGTACATAAAATGATTTCTATTTATTTATTCAAATTTTGATAGATAAAAATCATAAAATTATCAGATATCTATGATAGTTAGAAAATGGGGCAATCGCCACCACAGGAGACACTGTCGCGCGTGGTGGTGCATTCATTAAATGCTGTTTGGTCCCCTCATTTATTATTTTCTCTGTTTTTCCACGTGAATATATGTGATCTTTTTTACTGAAAAGGCTACAAAATTATTGGTGTGTGTCATAGTTTGCCACCATTTTGTGTCATCTGCACTGGGCCTAGTCCAATACTCCACCTAGTCCATACTCTAACTGGGATCTTTTCTTTCAAAATGAAAGTTAAACACCAGAATTGAAACTTTGAATTATTACGATCTTTTATCTTCTTCTTTTTTTCCCAAAAGAATTGTACAATGGACGTGGGATAAATATATCCTTGAACACTATGACCTATGTGTACTTTTGTCAGCGATTCAACATATAGCATAATTTGTGATTTCATGATTTTAGGACTTTCTTGAATTTTCAAAAACACAATAAGAATATGCTAGATATCTAGAGATATATCTTGTGTGACATACACAAAAATTTTATAAGCAAGGTTAATATTTTAAAAAAGTAAATAAATAAATAAATTTCATAATTATATTAATAAGAAACAATAGACTATAAAGTACTATTTAATATATTGCACAAATCTTTTCAATGAATTTTATTTTTTAAATTTATATTCAGGATTTCAAGAGACATAAATTGAATTGAGCGAGTATTTAAAACGCAAGCTCTTGATTTGGGACATCAACAAAATACCGTCGTCTGCTTAAAAAGCAACAACTCTTTAGCGCCATTGAACATGAATAGATTACAACCCTATGCACATGCAATAGTAGTATCGGTTTTACGAAGTTAAAATCAAAATCTTTTTGTTGACATTTTCAATTCATTCGTCAAAAGTAATTCAAGAACGTGAGCCGAGCACTTCTAGCACTTTTTTAATCTATCAATAAATAAATTAATTATAAAAGTCTATAATGTTGGAATCTAGGATGCTTTCAATAGGAAGGAAAATGTTTTCCACATAAAATGTTTTCTAAGAAAATAAGTGGATTTTTTTTTATTTTTGTATTTCGATAGTAAAAAATATTACTATTCTAAAAATACTAGTATATCATCTAAACAAATGCTATAGAAAGTGGGGGGTTGGGGTAGGGGATATGGGGATGAGGGTAAAGATGAGGTGTGTTGGAGGCTAGAGATAACACAATTATGAAGCTTATTAGCAGTCTTATTGCTTGAAAACACACACAACTTCTGACACAGCAAGGCAATTTGAATTAGTATCAAAAGTAAGTACTAAATAATTTCTTTTTTCCCATCCCAAACACGCGAGAGCCCAGCTCGGAGATAGCGGTTCCATTCTTGCTCTTCCTATTCCATACCATAAACAGACACCTTTGATTCGACAAAGTCTATACTACAGTAAGCAAAAAAGTAGGTTGAAGTTACGAACTTAAAAAATATATTTTTCAAATTTTTTAACTAACCGAACATAAAAAACAAAATCATAAAAGTATTCCTCCTTATCGAACAAAACCCTAATTTAGTCGTGAGTTAATTGATAGACGAAAAAAGAGGGGCAAGTGGCACGTGAGTTAATGAAATAAACAGTGAAGTTAGGTGATGATAGCAAAGCAAAAGCCAACATAGCTCATAAAATTATCAGATGCTGCGGAGCTTTTTGTATTTTGCTTCACTTTTTCCAGTCCCTTTTATCTTACTCTTCTTAACTTCCAGTTAGCTTTATCCTTTTTCTTTCCCTCTTCTTTTCTTTTTCTTCTCGTCTTTTATTTGCTCCAAAAGGTGGAATCTCCCACCCCAAGAGCCAAACTGTGGTAGGGTAAAATTTTTAAAGTGACTGGTTCCACCGCATTACGGCCCCATACCCCAGAAAACCCCACCTCCGACCTGGCCCTACGGATTAGTATACACCGCTTGGCCTTACGCGTATGAAGGGATTTTTTTTTGGGAACACAGTTCCACTCTCGCTGATCAGAAGATTCGAACACAGAACCTCAGACAGCAATACCCTAATGTATTGGCCACTGGGCCAAACACTTTGGATTTCTTCTCGTCTTTTATTGAATGAAAATATGCATGCAAAAGTTAAAGTTAGATTCGGTCTAATGCGTTGAAATTTCCTTTAAAAAATAGTGAAAAGTTTGTATGGACAAATGGAAGCTTAGCACTTTAAAGTTTAAACACGTAGAAAGTGAACATTTTTTATTTTCTAAATATTTTGATAAACTCTTATTTGTTAGATTTGAAAGAATTTTTAAGAAAAAAATTAATTAGTAATATTTGAAATGTTTCATCAAATTCTAAAAACTATAAGACAAAAAACTACATTAGCATCAACAATTAAAAAAATAACCGATTGTGCACCTAAAATAGTTGCACTAAACTAAAATAGCAAAATTTGCACTAAATACCTTTTTTTTGTAGTTCCGGCTGAATCTAACAAGTAAAGTTTGTTAAATATGTTGGTATTTCTATGGTACTTTATAGAGCAGTACGGGAAGTAATAACTATTACAAATATTCGAAAGAATAAATAAATGGTCAATCTTCAAACTGCCGCATGTGTGTTGTGTCTTGAATCTTGATCACCTTGCAAAGCCAATGTTGAGAACTGCCGCAAGTTTAGTGTGTCTTGAATGTTGATATCCTGAAATCAAGAAACAACTAAATGTGGATGGTTACAACGTTGTGTGTTGAGTCGAGGATAGCCCTCTATCCTTAAGACAAGATTGCCCCGTATATATGCTTTTACGTTAGCGGGAAATAGTCTCCCAAGATAAAACAACACTTTAATCTCAACACTACAAAGCCAATAGGTTGAGCCTGGCGAAGAAAACAAATATGACTCGACTTGCTGAAGATATGGAATAGGAAGGAAGAGTTTCTCTCTACTCTTCTCTTTTGTCTCTGTGTATATAGTGTGTCTCTGTAGTGTATATCTTGTGTATATGTGAGAGTTTGCTCATTTGTTTTCCGATCCACGAATTGACCGATTTTGCCCTTTGTTTTGATGATTTCGCCCTTGTTTTGTGCCCTTTGTGATCAAAACGCCGCTGTTTTCGTGTGTTTTCAGTGGTGTTTTGCGGTCGTTTACACTTTGTTGTGCCTTGTATTTTACATTTTTCGGCTTTGTTCTTGCTATTTTTTGTCTCTGTTTCTTTGTTTCTCACTGTATTTTCGTCTATTTTTCGCCTTGAATTGAGCCAAATGAAGCTCAATATATAGCAAGGAGAAGGGGTGTCTAGCCAAAACATGGTTGTTAATGGCCATTAGGAGGGCATTAAACGGACCAAGTAATGGCTGTTAATGGCCGTTGAATCGCCCAAGTAATGGGTACATTAATGGAGGAGTTAATCACCAAGTAATGGTGATTAATGCCTCAAAAAAACAGTCCCAATGGTAGGCTTCTGCCTTCCGTCACCTTCCCAGAAACTTGGGGACCAAACTGTAAATATTGAAACTTTAGGGACCAAACTGTACATATGAAAGAATTCTGGTCCAAACTGTACATATGAAACTTCAGGGATCAAACTGTACATCTGGTAGAGTTCTCTGGTCCAAAAAGATAATATTAGACAGCCCCACAGCCCCACAGCCCCGTGGACCCGTGAACCGGACGGGAGGGCGGCGGCGAGCGTGGGCTTAGCCTTGAACCCAAGCACATCTAGGTCTTCCCTCCTTTAAACACATGGGATACCCCTTGGGGTCCCAAATCCTTTACCAATTAGAGACTTATATAGAGAGCAATTCTTCATATTCCCACCGATGTGGTAGATTTGTCCCACACCACATTTTCATGTCTCAAACACCTTACTTCGTGGACCAATATCTCTTTCATTTCTTAACGAAATTAGACGATTCTTGGCCCTACGGTCATCTACTCACTTTGTAGATCATGCATGTGTAAAGAGACGAGGTTTCCAACATACGGAACACTAGTGTTTAATTCATCAAAGATGGGTGGACGCATCTCCCCGCCAAAGGCTGATTTCCAACAAAATATTTGTCTGAGATCAAAAGTACTCACCTTTGAAAATTTAAAGAACAAAAACTGGTTAGGAAAATATTTAAGAGATTGTTATGAATCTACACCAAACATGAGGGGACATTTTTATTATTTTCTTGTAAAAACATGACTCGGTGCAAATTATGTTATGCACAATCATCAGCTAACAGACTTTTATTTTACTTAAAAAACAAATGCATATTTCAAATATATAATGTACATTATTTTTTAATATAATCAAATATTCAACAAGAAATTCCCTCCATTATTAAGCATACAATATCCATCCCTATATAATTTATCTCAAGATCAAACATCTTCCATGGTATTAAATTATACTTAATGTCACCTCATGATACTTCAGAAAACATATCATGTGTGTCCAAATAAATTTTGATCTCCAATATTTGTCTCTCAAATATACTTTATACTTGATATAATGTTCTGTTGTAGAAACAACCAATTGGTAGATACAAAATAGTGGATGAGCCCACCTCTAATTATTCTTAAATACTAGAGTTCTTTTTGGCTGGCTCCAAAATAAAATTAAACAATTCGTTTTGTTGGACAGTTGCCAATATTATTTCAGAACAGGAAAATACATATCAATTAATTAATTGGAGAAAAACAAATAAATGGTTGAAGTACGCTTTGAAATCATCCATGTTCATTATATATCTAAGTAGATCCTTATTTCGGTAAGGACAATTATAGCATCAAGTTAGCACCACTTCAAACATAAACATGTACTATTATGAGATCCTCTAGGGAAAAAAATTTAACCAAAGGCTTTCTCTATTTATTTATTTTTATTAGAGTTAGAGGGTCTAATACTTAATTGCTCCCCCATATTGTAGCCCAATTTCTTTGACGCGCCCCTTTTTTACGGTAACTTTTTTATGCATCAAATGTTTTACGCAGCGTGTCTAATACATGGACTAGAGCGCGCACACATGTGTATATATATTAGTAATAATTGTATATTGGCTATCATTAAAAAGTTTATATAGATTAAAAGTGATCAGTTACAGTTTAAAGTTAACTGAGCTTAGCCAAGACAACTCATAAAATATGAGTCTAAACTACTATATATATATGTTATAAAAAGAAATTGAAAGTAGTGGCGGATCAGACAATTTCTGTCGCTAAACAATAAAAAATCATCGCTAAATTTTAAAAAAAAAATATTATGCTAGCTATGAGCTATTTTACGACAAATTTCATATATATATATATAAATATTTGTTTATAGTGTATTAGAAATAAAGAAACTGTGTATAATCATAAATAGGGTCATGATCTCCAAAATATACGCAGTATGGGTGGACATAAAACCCGTTGAACCGAAAAAAACGAACCGAAGCGGTTTGGTTCGGTTTTAAAAAAATGGCTCACGAAAAAACCAAACCGAATCAGGATTAAATGATTCGATTCGGTTCTTTCGCATTTTTGATGAACCGAACCGAAAATTGGGGGCAAATATATAATTAATCTTATTTTTTATTTTAGTCTACTGCTATCTCTTGAATCATAGCCATTGAAGTCAATCTATGAAGCTTTTATGGAAGTCGAATGCGGCATGAACTTAATTAATTTATCACCGAAGCATTGACATAAAATGTAGGGAGAGAAAGTAGTTGTAAATTGGTGCAACTTTAAATGGTCATACATCTGCACTCGGATGTCCGTTTTACCCAAAAAAAAATTAATTTTGCGTATTTTTTCGAGATACGGCCGGTCAAACTGGTGTAAGGCGGTTTGGCACCGCCAATTTTTACGAAAATGTATGTTTTTCCAATCAATTTGTGTTTTCCCCCAAACCGGTTTCTAATTTTTCTTTTTCTTTAGTAAACATCTCACAATATACGATACATTTCAACGTTGAAATTTTGTGGTAATGAAGGTGTGAATGTCAATTTGAATGTTGAAAATTCAATTGAAAACTTTTTGAATGCACCTGCCTGGATCTAATAATTGACATGTTGTGTGTTTGGTCATAAAACTATAGTATATGTTCCACCGTGAAAAGTTCATTTATGGAGAAGGACCACTTAAATTGACGACAAAAACGAATGGCTGGGACAATTGCAGCCCTATTATTGATAGTAGTTGGCATTCATGGGCATTGTTTTTGAATTAATAATAAGAACAAAGGAGAAGTAGAGTAGTAGATAAATTGTTAAAGTGAAATGTAGAAAGAGTAATGGGATCACATTTTAATGCTTCTTAAGGTTCATTTTACTGTTGGCTTGATGTGGTATGTCTGTTACAATGTTGTTTTCTTCCCTCTCAACCGCTTGTCATTTTATATGTCACTATCAAGAATAAAATATTTTGAATTTAAATTAGGGTATGAAAACAATTCTACTAGGAAATATTTTCCTCTTATAGTGGGTCTTAAGCGATGTGGATTTAATTTCGGGGCCCCAAAGGATTAAAAAAAATTGAGAAGTCGTAGCTTTTACCATCAACAAACGGATGAGATACCTTCATTCTTAATTAGGCGTATTAATTTAGATTCTAGTGAATGGATAGGTTTTTGGTAGAAAACACTTTTTCCTATATCAACCTTATGCAACACGAGTCTAAGTTAATCATTTTAATTTCTAAATTAACTGATTCAATGAATTTCGAATACCAAAGGCTAAACCAAGAGAATATGTGATCTAGAATTGTGGTGAGATAAATATATATGATATCTCAATTGTTAATCAAATGTCTTAGGTTCGAGTTTTGGGTATGAAAAAAAATATGATATAAAGCATTTTTTCTCCTTTAATGGATTATACGCAACGTAAATTCAAATTAGCTTAAACTCTAATATGGATATTGGAACAGAGTGAAAAACAAAAATAAAGTATGTTTTGAGAAGTCATTTCTTGCCATCAAGGGATGAATGAAGATCCCTTCATCCATTAGCTAGGTGTATCAAGTTTGAGCCAGTGTATGGATAAATTTTTTTATAAAAATACTTCCACTTAGATGAATCTTACGAGACATGAATTTAAATTAATTATTTTTTTAGATTAATTGATTCAATGAATGTCAGATACCAAAGGTTAATAGATTGTCCTCTCGTCTAATAATTTGCATGTCTGTTATTACGAACAAACATTCACGAGAAAACGGTCAAATGACCCTAACGTTTGATCGGATTATCAACTACACACATTTACTATATTTTTACCTATTAGGCAAAGTGAGTGTATTTCACTCTCCTTGAGAGAGTGAGCACCAAAAACAGATATTAAAACTTTAACTTTTAATATTTTATCATAAATATAAGTATTTTTTTCCTTATTTGTTGTCTATCTCATTTCTAATTTCTTTTTCCCAAACACACCGATGAGCTCTTCCATCTCCGCCGCCGCAGCTTCTACCACCATCGCGTTCCATCTCTTCGGTCGTTGCTCATCAATTTCTTCGACGGTCTCATTCATGCCATCGAGCCTCACTCTCACCACTATGGCGCAGACTCATAAGTCTTCTTCCCCAATGTCTCAATTATCACTTGCACGTTGATTTCAAATTCATTTTCAATTAATGCTCAAATTTTCATATAAAGATTGTATATTTGTTGATATTGTGATTGCAGAAAAAATGGGAAATTCTTAGGATTTTTTATTTTAGCGTGGTGTACATTGATCTGTGAAGCTGCAATCATCAGACCCATTTCTGATTCGCATCGATCTGCTGTGTTGGAGCTGCTTACACCCAAAGATGGATCTTTTAGAAGGAGATTTATGAAGAGGTATGGGTGAAGGTCTCCGGGAAAGTGTTTGAGATTTATGAAGATGTATGGATGAAGCAAAATGGAGCTCACCGGAGAGGCCCAAACCGGCCAGATCTGTTACACCATAAACATATAAAAATAAAGAGATAAACATAGAAATGAGCTCGTCGGAGCAATTGATGGCCGGTGGCGGTGAGCTTGTCGGGGAGAAAGGGAAAGGACTGTCGCAACGTCGCTTCAATTGAATCTGTGTGCGCGCGTTAATGGAGGAGGAAATGTTGTCACCCTGCCTTTGGGGAAGATAACGGAAATAAAAGAAATTTTAAAAGAAACATGAAGAAGATAGAGGAAAGAGAAAAAAAAGAAATTAAATTAATAGAATAATACATCAAACAAATAAAAAAATTATTGATATTTACACGTGTCAAGCGCGTGTTCTCCATCAACATACACATATAGCTTTTTAAGGGTGTAATAATTCTATTTTTAAAATGTTCAAGGAGATAATAGGACCCGTGTAACAAAAATGTGTAGTTGTTAATCCGGTCAAACTTTACTAGCGATTTTGGCCATTTTCTCAACATTAACCTTTCTTAGGAATGTGTTCATTTTGTACCTTTTGACTTTCCAAATTTGTTATTGATACAAGCATTACCCCTCATGGCCAAAAACAAACAAAAACAAGAGGAAAATAATTCATTACATTTTGACAATAAGTTTTGTACTTTACAAAAATCATAATTGCACTTTATTCTTGCTTTTTCTTTTTTATCATTTTTTTTATGTCGGAGGATGTATCACGGACTAATAGTTTTCTAACAAAAAAAACTAATTCAAATAGTATAAAATCCCAAATGTTTTGCAGTGACATTCTTTTGTTTTGAGTCAAACTTTGTGTAGTTTCACTTTCTTTTAAGTACTTATAATCCATTTTTTATTTCCTACCAGGTGTCTTGTATTCACTTTGGATCCAATTAATCCGAATTCATATGGGGAAACCTCACTTTAAGGGCTAAAGAGTTCTCTATTAAAAGCGATTTCATACACAAGGTTCGAATCTGAGACTTCTGATTAAGGATGGATAAGTACACACCACTCCACCACAAATATTTGGTAATAGCCTACTTTTTTTATTTCTCACCCGATATCCGGTACACGCATTAGAGCCCGGTTAAATTTGAATTCACTCAGATAGTTCTACATGAGGGACAAAGCGCTCCATAACAAAGAAGACTATGTATCTAGAGGAATTTGAACTCGAGACATTTGGTTAAAGATGAAGGATTACATGTCACTCCACTACAACCTTGTTGGTTGTGGTGGTAGCCTACTTATAACTTAATAAAAATACATGAGTTGAATATGAGATTTTTAAGTTTAAAGTACGAGATAATTTACTTGGTCACATTTTAACTGTCGCTTTAGCTCTTTCTACGATAACTCTATGAGCTAAAATAATGGGTAATTCGCACGAATAACCCTATTTTGGGATGGTCTTTAATCCCCCCCCCCCCCTCCTCCTCAAATTGATAGTCTTTATTTTGTCCTTCGACATTTTAAGTAACAAAAAAGTGATCGAAAATACTCCTGACATCAAAAAAACAAAAACAAAAAAAAAATCGGCTTACTATTATCTATGACCTTATTTCGCGATAGAAACTTGCTTTGTCCGGCATAAGTTCTGTAGGAATTAAGTTATCCGGCATAACTTCATTTCTACAAACTTACATCGGACAAGCAAAGTTTCTATAGACTTATGTCAAGCGAATTAGTTAATATACAATTTATGTCGGATAACTTCATTTCTACTGAACTTATGCCTGCGAAATTTGTTTTTTTTTCGACTCTGCTTAAAATCGAACCCAGAATCTCTAATTTCGTAGACCAACGAATAAGAATATTTTAGCTCACAATTTTTTATTAAATAAGAAATATGGGCAAAAAATAAAGACTAGTCCGTAAGAAGAGAATCCGCGCAAAGAAAAAAGTAAACTAACTCTTAACGGAGGGACTAATAAATGACATGTTAATTAATAAGAATACATGAGTAATGAACTCAAACAAAGAGCTCTTCACAAGTGAGCGTATGTCTCTTCTCCATTTTTCATGACTTCACTCAAATGTCTTCTCCATTTTTCATGACTTCATTCAATTTAGATCTTTCTTCAATATTTTTTGCAATTTTTCGAGCTTAGGTAAATTGAGAACAATGAAAGATGATGATATTGGAAAGATAAAAAAGAAGTGATGAAAGTTGGTGTACATATTTCATTTCTCGTACTTGCAAGGATTTGTGTTCTTGCCCCCAAATTTACGAGATTTCATCTAAACACATGAACTTATTCAAAATTAGTATTTTAAATCCTTCAAGTAAATGATAATTCACAACCTTCGTCCAAATGAATAGTAACTTTAACTTCTAAAAGTTTATTACAAAATATTATTACTTTAAGAAATTCTGATTAAAGTTCACAATTATTTTTTATTATATCCTTAATTACATAATATTTAAGAGAAAGAAATTAATTTACTTTTATTAAATCGAGAGAATTTGATAACTTATACCTTCAAGTATTATTTTTTATTTTTTATTAGCATGAAAAGAACTAAAACGAATGTTATAATAGAAAAGAAATAAGTAACTTAAGTTTTTCTCTCCGTGCATGTATAAAAGTCTATTTAACTATAATCAACTACCTATGCTAGGCCCACGTAAATTGACTGAAAAATGCAGTACCAAATTGGCAAAAAGTTTCAAAAGAATATACGAAATTTATCCTCTTCCAATTTGACTGGGGAGTCCTTTCAAATTAGTAGTACTAAGATGTGGTACACTCAATTTAATAGAGCGAATTAGAGATTAAAAGCTCAAATTTCAGAGTCACTCAAAATAGGCTTGTACATAAATGAGCATTTTTAAAACCTAAAATATGTAAACATAGATAAGACGACTTGCTTTAATGTTTTCTAAATTAAAGTGTATAATGTTTCTCTATGTTGGATAAGGTGGTTCATCGCATGCAAGAGTGTCTTATAAAAGTCATATTGCAAGTTCAAGAGCTAACCAAAATAGAAATGTCGTTACGAACAAATATTATTCTTCTTCGATTCATTTTACTTGTCATTATTTTAAAAAATAATTGATAAAAATTATCTTTTTTTAAATCAAGATTGAATTAAGGATAAAAGATTAAATTTGCCTCTAATTTATTTAAAATGAAACAAAATTTGTAATTCGTTAATAGTTGAGGTCAAATATATCTTTACCATTCTTCCAAATTTTCTTTTTGCTCCTCCTATGTCTCTTTCCGGCCACTTTCTCTAATCAATTACCTATTCTTCCTCCTTTGCAACATTAAATAGAATTAGGTCTCAAAGTGATTTTCTAAGAATAATTGTATAAATATATCATTTTAGGAGCACAAATAAGAACAACTCAAATTTTAAAAGTAGGTACTTCGATAGGAAAATGGAGTTCAAGATTTTCTACAAATAAATATTAAATCAAAGTAATTATTTACTAAGGGAGTCTTGGCATAACAGTAAAATTCTCTCCATGTGACTTATAGGTAAATGTGTTCGGACAATGGAATCAGCCACTAATATTTTTGGAAAAATGACTTTTTTAGTCCCTGTGTTATTGCTAGGGGTGTCCAACGGGCCGGGGCCGGGTCTCGGCGGGACGGGGGGAGGGTCGGGACTTGGGTTCCGGCGGGTCAGGCAGGACGGGAAGAGGTCCTGTCCCACATCCCGCCGGAACGGGGTTGGGTCGGGTCGGGATTTTTTTTGCCACTTAATTTAAAAAAATAATATATACAAACACTTGAATAATTGAACAAGATAGTGTAATAAAATATCTGAAGGTTGTTTTTGTGCCTCTTATATTATTTAATAAAAATATGATTTTTTTTGTAATACAATTTCAAAATTGCAACTTTGTGGTGTTGTTCAAAAGTTGCAAATGACATAGTAAAATTGTAATTAAAAAAAATTACATATTCAACCATACTTTTTCAAATTTCCTCACAATGTCTTTAGGATCTTCTGTTGGAATTGGAATTTATTTGTCAAATTCTTCAAGGTCGCTTCCTGCTCACTCAGACAAGATTTCGTTGTAGATGTAGTCTTCTTCTTCGTTGGTCTCCGGTTGACTGCACCTTCTACGCTTCGCACGAATCCAGTCTCTAAATAGAACTGCAATCTCCAATGTGTCACCCGCCAATGAATGTTTGTGCTCTCCTATTTGAAATCTTTCCGCAAAAAAAGCGCTTTTAGACGTTGTTGCTGACGCTTGAATGTTCAACACATCTCGGGCCATATTTGTTAGTGTCGGAAATGTATTCTCATTCTGCCTCCAGTATTTCAGCAAGTCTTCTTGTCTATCATCATTGGCAATTAATTCATACGGTACAACACCATGCAAAACATAAACATCAAATTCGCAAACTTGTGAAGAAGTTGAACTCTTACACATTTTATTTCTAATGTCTTAAATACTAGCAGCATAAACCACATATTTTTTATAAGGTTACATCGAAGTAGTAGAAGATGGTACAGAAGCCGGTTGATTATTTGCACATTGTTGTTGGTAATACATATATACTTGTTTGCATTTGGTGTGTATGCTAGACGTGACTTCTTCTTTAGTTGGTTTGTGAGTTGGTTCTTCAGTTGGGTCTGCTGAAAGTACTTCTATACAATCATAAATCGTTTCTACAAGTGTTTTACAATCGTCTACTTTAATAGTTGGATTTAATACATCACCAAACAATTGGTATTACAGAAAAATGCAGTAAATCAGCCAGGTAATTCTCTCTTTAACAATATAAATAGTGGGGATAGGAAAAAAAATATTTTTTTAATTTTTTAAATATTTTTTCAATAGATGCCTTATAAGTTAATTTTTGCATATATTCATTAAGTAACAAAAATATTAGTGCTATATAAAATAACATATTTGAAATAGTAGGATAATAAATACCGAAAAATTCTTTAGTAGCTTGATAAAATTTCTCTAAAAATCCATTAAGTTCTAAAATTTTATCTCAATCATTATCTACAAGCATATCCCGTGGATTTTTATTATGGGTGTTAAATAATAAAGTAATAGGTTGTCTATAATCGTAAGCAACAAGTAGTTGCTCATACAGAGAATTCCATCGAGTCGAAACTTCTTCTGAAATTTTTCTATAAAGTAATCCACAATCATGACATTTTTTTATACTCTTTGCGTCTTTGTATTTTTTTTACCTTTAAAAATAAAGTTTATAACAAATTGTATTTTATCAAGAATGTTTTCAAAAAGTTTTTGGCCATCCTTTACAACTAATTTATAAATATGGCACACACATCTTATATGAAAATGATAAGGAAAAGATGAAGTTAATCTAAGTTTTAAAAGTTTTATAGCATAATCATTAGAAGATGCATTATCTACCGTAATAGTCATAGTTTTATTAATTATTCCATAATAATCACAAATTTCATGAATATCTTATGCAATAAAACTTTCAGTGTGCCTATCATCTATATATCTATATGCTAAAATACGTTTTTGCATAGACCAATTTTGATCTATCAATGACATGTTACCGTTAAATAATCATTACCGTTAGTACTACGACCTATGTCAGAAGTGATAGCCACTTTGCCATTAAAATGATACAACGCATAATGTAAATATTGTTGATATTCACTTGCAAATTTAAAAACATCACTTCTAACAGTTGATTTGGGAAAACCATGAAAAATAGGATTATATGTTTCTCGAATGTAATGAATAAAATCAGGAGAGGAAGAATATGAAAAAGGCAAACCCTCCACCGCAATTAATTTTATCATATTTTCCCTATCTTTGTTTTTATCATATTTAGGACAAAAAATTAATCCATCTTCAGGTTAATTTGACGTTGTACTAGGATGGGACACTATGTGAACCTTGTCCCGACTCAGATGGGATTGGCACACCCAATTTTTTAGCCATGTATTGATTCCACCTAGCTGTATGCTCTCCTTGTACATGTCTCAGCAAACCTCCCGTCCCACCTTGACCTTTTTCGAATTTAAATTTATAAGCATTTTTACAAATTTCACATCTAGCTAGTTGATTCTCTTCGTCCCTATAAAAAAAATGTCATGCATCTGATTTTAATTTTCGTTTTGCGGGGCCTCGATTCATACTAGGAGGAATATGAGTCATTTCAGTTTCAGTTTCAGGTTGAGACTTAGTCTGAGCCTAAGGTTGAGGTGCACTAGTGGGTGTGTCATCTATATTATCATGTAAATTAAAGTCCGGTTCATCCACTTCATCATTTAATGGTATATCATTAAAAGAATAGTTTAATCAATATGACTGAAATCAATCAAATCATTGGGACTAGAAATAGGATTACTAGAAGAAGTACACTGACCCTTGTTACCCCTACTAGAAGAAGCACCCTTACCCGTAATCATACGTTTCAATCCTTCCATTTTAATTATACAAATAAATAATTAAAGTAAATGAAATTAAGTGTGATAATTAAAATTAAGTAACAATAATAATTTAAAGAAGGAACGAAGGTACCAAACGTCGACGTAACGTCGACGTGTAATCGAGGTTGAAAATTGAAACTTTGCTCGATGGATGATCCTCAAGCTAGTTGTCAACTTCACTCTCAATTTTTTAACTTTGATATAATAATTAATATTAATAGTAGGACGATTTGTAGAATTGTAGAGAAATACATTGAGAGATTAGAGAGATGGTAGGAAGATTTGTGAGAAAAATGAAAAGAAAAAATGAGTTATTTATAATTGAAAATAAGATTAAAGTGTAATTATATTTATTTAGGAGTTAAAAATAAATATTAAGAGATAGGAAGATTTATTAGCGGGGCAAAAAATGGCCTTTATAGCAAATGAAAGTTAGTTCAGAGTGTTTTGTTCTTTTCAACTTACCACCACGTATAATGACTAACCCACCAAACAATAGTACAAGAAAGAATTCATGGAGTCCGCTTGAGCAGCTCAATTGGTTTCAAGGGGGATATTTGGAATAAGAGACCAAGGATCGAATCCCGTCAGCGGCAGTGTGGGGGTTTCTTCTTGAAATAAAGGAGGGCCCCTTGTGCGCAGCGTGGTACTGGTCTAACCTTTGAAATCAATTGAGTTACCATGATTTACCTCCTTCACAAACCTGTCGGACCGGGATGTGGGGGCTCCTGGAGTGGGAGATTCCACCTTTTGGAATAAGAAAGAATTCATGGAGTACACACATTGCTTAATTAAATGTTAAATAATATTACGGAGACAAAATAGGCATAATACAATAACACATGTATTAAAAGTCATTTTCCCAATATTTTTAATAGCTAGAATTTTTACCTCACATCTCTTAAAATGGGACCTTGGCCTTTTTCTCAAGTAACCATTTATAAGGGGGAAAATAACAGAAAGCGAGTAGAGCACAAATTGAATAGTGTTTGCTGCTTTGGCAGAATCTGAGCAACTCAGAAATAGTTTCTTTCTTTTAATTTAGTATAATATTTAAATCAAGAAAAGCAAACTAATGTAGTCTATAATTAAAATGAAAAAGGGAATTAGGGAGTCTCCGGGCATAGCTGAATGACAAAAGAGGAAAAATTAAAATTCAACTGGAGGCTTGCAGTATGAGTTTGAATTCTAGTGGGAGTAATTTGCTCTCTTTTGGGGTAGGGTCTTGTAGGTGATATCAGTTGCTCTGTTATCAAACTCTGGTCATTCAGGCACATTTGCGATTTACTGATAGTAATGCTGAGAGAATAAGATTAATATCTCCAAAAATATTCTGACGTAATCAGAAAAACTGAATATATATATATAAAAAAAGTGAACTTTGAAAGGACAGATCCTATAAAGACAACTAGCTTTATGTCACCATTACGTCTTAGCTGGTCAGAGTATCGCGACGAACAGAAGCTAATACTACTAGTACTCAGTTTCCTCACGCGTCTAATTAGACCGTGCGCATCACGCTGGTAGCCTTCCCGAGGCCTGTTTTTGAACTTTGCATGTTGATTTTAACTTTTCATAAAAGGAAAAAGAGAAAAATAGTATTTCACCCCGTCTCAATTTATGTGTCCATTTAATTAAGCACGATTTTTTTTTAAAAAAAAATGACTTTTTAAATCTATAATTCAAAACAAGCCTTGAAGATTTATGCGATTATAAATTATCTCATAAGATTAAATTATTTTTAACTATAAAAAAATAAAAAAAATTCGAGATAAACTAAAAAAGAAATATCGTTACATAAATTAGGACAGAGGGAGTACTCCATTAGTTTCATTTCGTTAGATAATACTCTTTCCGTTTCAATTTATGTGACATCATTTGACCGAACACGAAGTTTAAGAAATAAAAGAAGATTTTGTTATGTTTATCAAATTATTCTTACTTTATTGTCTACTTTTTGTTGACTTTTCTTCACAATAAATACATTTTCAAAATTAAGTATTACCAAACAAAGGTAAAATATGGATGGGGTGTCCTTAAATAATTATCAAATAAGGAAATATAACATTCATTTAGGACAGACTAAAAAGAAAATGATGTCACATAAATTGAAACGGATGAAATATTTTTTATTAATTTATTAAGAAAAAAATATATTGATACATATTTTTAATAAAAAATTATAATCGGCTATAAAATGAACTTTAATGATGAAGTAATAATTTATATAGTTGATCTCTTTTTTGGAACGAGACGTATTGCTATTTAAGAAGTTTTTAGTGTCACATAGATATTATATTAATATAGGATAATAAGTTTCTAAAGTTTATATCTACATATGTATATAATAACAACTACAGTAGCTCCTAAATAAATTATTAGGAAGATCAAGGCAAAAAAGTCAGACCTAAAATAATACATTTAAAAAATCCTTTTCCTTAAATTCATGCTAAATAAAAAAATAAAACAAACGGAAACATGTGGAGTAAATATCGCCACAACCTTTGGCCATAAAGACGGATGTAGTTAGAGCCGTCAAAATGGGGTAAGATTGAGCTAAAATTTCTTAAGCCAATTTAAAACTGAGGATTATAAGCTCATTCCAAGTCAGCCCGCCGACCCTTGCGGCTTGACCGAGGAAGGCCGAGGAAGGCCGAGGCCGGTCCGTGGGTCAAAAGGCTATTTAGATTAATTAAAATTTTAAAAGAAGATTGTGAAAAAAGAAGTAAAAATTAGGAATAGTGATTTCCGAATAAGTCTTATTATCTTACACAATACTTACTCATTTAAAGTTAAATCCTAATCACCAAGTTAGAAGTTGTATTCATGATTGCAATTTAATTTTAACTTGAAATTTAAAAGAAAATTATGAAAAATAAATGAAAAATAGGAATAGTGATTACCAAATTAATTTTAATATCTTACACAATACTTTTCTCATTTAGCGTTAAATTTCTAATATTAAATTCATAATCACCAAGTACACCCTAATACTAAAATTTCTAATCACAAAGCATATAAGTTGCATCCATCATGAAATTGTCAAAAAATTGTTGTCACTCGAAATTAGTTGCAGATCTTTACCAAATTCAAAGTGGTAATTTTTTTAAGTGAATTTAACTATTATTAGTTTTTAAAAGTAGTTATTTGATAATGTTTAACAAATTAACTTTGTATATAAATGTAAAAAATGGAGATTTTAATTAAGATAATTTTATCACAAACATATTCAAATGTGCTTGATGATGTATAGATGTTGAATATGATATAAGTTGTCATAGAATAATGTACTTTCATATAATTATATGTTAGAAATGTTAACAAATTAGCATACTTATAGGTTAGAATTTAGATTGAAAATAAATTTTCTTATAATACATATTGAGAAGAAGGAGGATGACTGGCCCGCCCCAGTCCACGCCCCTGTATGGATGGGTTGGGCTAGGCATTTTAAGGTCCTTTAAAATGAAGGGCTGGCTTGCCCCAGCCCATCAATTTTTTGGCCCGCGAGGCTTAGGCTAGGCTGACCCGTTTTGATAGCTCTAGATGTAGTGCTAATAATCCCGACTCAATTCTATTAAATAAGTATGAATATTATATTCAACAAACGCAATAATTTGAGTGAATTGTGTAGAATTTTGAACTCGAAATCTTAATATTCAAATTTTAGGTTTTTCACTAAATGAGCGCAAATAATAAATTTCAAAGTCCAACAAATCGAATGGGTAGTAATAGAATTTCAACTCGAAATCATAATATTTAAATCTACGTGATTGTCACGTTCCAAACCCGATCATGGACGTAACATGCATTCGACACTATAAACAACACCGGGAGCACCTTATGAATTAATACTATCAAGTCCTTGCTTAGTCTTTCATTAATAAATTCAATTAAATTATAAATAACTAAGTAAAGATCATGGTCACAATTTACGAATCTTTCAAAAATCAAGTTCAATGCATCCCTTATCGGGGTAAATCACGTTCAAACTTATAGCTTTATACAATAGTTTCAATAACCCTTTGATAGGAGAAATCACAGATAAATATATAGATTATAATATACCAAAGGCTCCATGAGGGCTTGTCCCTCACGCACATGAAACCTTCCCCAAAAACCATTTTTAAATGTTGAAAAAGTATGTTCGAAAAGAGACATACAACTAATCTTTATAATAAAAAAGAATTTTAAAAAGAGACATACATCTAATCCCGCTACAATGCTACCAAATGAAATATCCAAGGTTCAATAATCAGTCTACAATGGATTTAGATGAGAAAGATTAAAACTTTATTCAATTCTATGAGTTTTCTCACTAATTCGAAAACTATGACTTTTTCCTAGCCTTAGAACTTGTTCTTGAACCTCATAAGAATTATTTGTGGATCCTAATCCCGTAATATAGTTTATAATAACCTAATAATCTTCTAATATCAGAAAAATCAGAGGTCTTACCTTTTTAGACGAAATTCCACACACCCCTTCTATTCCTTCATCGAGTTTTAAAGAATCTAGGGTTTGAGAAGATGAACTAGTGTCAAACAAGATTGAATTTTGCGTACAATTGATATGGATGGATTAGGAACTCACCTTAAGATTTGAGAGAGGTCTCTAGGGTTATTTTCCTCAAAAGTTCATCCAAAACGAAGTGTGAAAGAGTTGTGACGAGGTTTTAAACCTATAAAATTCGAAACTAGCAAAACAGGTCGTGCCATGGCCATGCATCGCGCAAAGGGGGTCGCGCTATGCTTGTGCATCGCGCACCCATCGCACGTTCCTCAGACAGTGAGATCCCGAAATACATTTTCGGCGCGATGCTCGCGCGACGCACGATGGCTCTGATGCTCGGTAAATGGGCATTACTCCTAGCACAGAGCTGTAATTGAGCTCCATAAAATATGGTTGGAAATATATTTTAAAGTTCCACATCTTTTATGTTTTGCGTTTTCTCATATTCCCCACGTAACTACCCGAAATTGGGCATTAGTGAAACTACCTCAAACTTCGACAAATTTAAGAACTTTTACGAACTCCCTTATTTTGTTTGATTTCAAAATGACCATCTATCACCCGAATTCATCCCAAATGGATTTACATAACTAAAATAACACGTCAACACTCATTTAGTTCATTGACACCTAACCCGAATTTACGGAATGTTACATTGGTCATTTCACATTATAATTATTTTTAACAATATTCTACTATTCCTATTTAAGTGACATTTTTCTTTTAAATTCATTTTCAAAAAAATTATATTATATACGTACAACGTTTTATAGTTTGGCTAAATAGGAATAACAAAGTTTTTAATTCTCAAACTAAAACGTTGTCTACACAGCTTGTTATCATGCGTGCTATGGAATATAAGTACACCACTAATTCACGCAGCCCTCAACAACACCATTTGTATCTTGTAATAGCTTAGCAAGCTTTGGTAACTTGTATGCAAACACTATCTCCGATAGTAACCAACTATCCACTACTACTACGTTTGTAATAACGTAATATATATAATAATATCCAGTTTATAAAAAAATATATTTTAAATGCAATAATATGTGATATCTATCACGTATTGGTCATTTTTAAGAATATTACTAGAATGATACCATATCATTATATATCTTTTATATTTGGTTAGTTAATACTCTCATTGTAATTAGTCAAATTAGTTATCTAGTTTGTAGTTTAACTTGTAGCTTTGTCAATAACTATGTATTACTATATATTGTATATAATAACGAATGAAAAGACAGAGAACATATTACTTTAAGTATAATGTTACATGATTCAATTTTAGAAGTGAACAGAGATTTTAACAAAAATTCCAATAAAGCGCCTCTAAAAATTTGTGTGCGCCAAAAAGTTATCGACTTCTTTCACATGTATAAACGGAGCAAAATTTACCTATTTTGGGTGTATACGTCAAATCAATCTAATTTATCATAATTATTACTCTCTTTGTTTCAATTTAAATGTAATATTTTCCTTTTTAATCTGTCCCAAAAAAGTGTCTCTTTCTATATTTAGTAAGTTTTAAGAAATCCAAGACCAGAAGATTTAAAGAACCACATACATTTTTAATTAAAGACCACAAGATTCAAAAATATTTCTTTATTTCTTAAACTACATGTTTAATCAAATTAAGACACTTAAATTGAAACCGAGAGGGTGTAATTTAATAAAATAAATATACATATCAATTCATCATAGTTATATTTAAAAAATTTATATTCAAACACATAATATGACTCGGTATAAATATTCAGTACTAATAATTTTTTATTACTTCCCTGCTTTCTTTTTTAGTCGGTTAAAAAAAATGGCATATTTTTTTATTTGATAATATTTTAACTTTAAAATTTATCTTTTATGCTTAACGAGATAATCTATAACAACATAAATATATTTAATTTATTTTAGATCACTAAATTTATTTATTTTTTTAAATTTTATATCTAATTAAACTACGTCATACAAATTAGGAGGGAGGAAGTATCATTTTTCAATAGCCTTATCCGCTTTAGTGATTTCAGCCGGAAAGTCTACAAACGCGCAAGAATTGTCGGAATATTAACTACTGTTTGTAGTTTGTACTGAGTAATGGAGTAACTATTGACAAAGTAAAAAGTAAAACTGTTATTTTTATGTCATTTTCTTTTTACTGTACTTGTTTTTTTACTAGGGTTAATTTAGTCAAAAAGTCAATATAACTGTTCTGCTCAGAAGTACACTCCCAGTAAAAACTCTGCCCCTTATTTCTCGCGTTTTCTTAACGTCTCTTCCCTTGCGATACGATATCTTATCAACCACCAAATTAGTGAAGTGTACTAAATTACATTAATTAATCAAGATTAATTAATTTAACACAACATTTAACCTCTTTGTCTGTTCTTATCTTCAGATTATTGGTTCAGATCTGAGCATAGATAAAGAAAAAATAGATAACTACAAAAACAAACTACTCCCTATGTGATATCATTTTTTTAGTTTATTTCAAAATTAATATCACATTTTTTTATTTAGCGATTATTTAATAACATACATTATCTATTTTACACTTATTGGATCCCATCTACTTTTCAATATATTGTGAAGAATAGTCAATAATAATAGGATAATTAATTAAGGATAATTTGATTAACATAAAAATGTATTCTCTCCGTACCAAAATACTTGTCATGTTTTTAAAAAAAATTAAATTCCAAAATTAAATTAGATTATATATTAATTTAATACTTTAAAATTAAAATCTAAATATTCAAAAATTATACAAAAAATACTATAAATTATAATTATTCTCATATTAATATGATGAAAAAATATAGCTCAAAATATTGATAAAAAATTATATAAAATAACTAACCGTGGTGTGATAAGTATTTTGGGATAAATAGAATATTTTCTTATTTTTTAAATTCTCATGTCTCGTCTCAACTTCACTTGCTATACTTAGCAGTAGTTGTAGCATAATACTACTCTAGTACAATTTGCAGTTCTCTTCTTTCGTTGCGGAGGAAAACGGCGACGGCGACGGTGACGGAGATGATGAATTTGACTGCCGGATTGTGAGAACTAAGTAGTGTATTCCGTCAATTATAACGCCGGCCAGCCGGCGACTACATTTCTGATCTCCAACACGATGTTGTTTTCGTCATTTACTTGCTACGATCCAACTTTTCGGTGTTGTTTTCCTTAAATCGCTTCGATCGGAGTAGAAACTGTACGGACATTGACATTCATTTACGCATTTATGCTGTATATTGTACACACAGACACGCAAATAACATACACAGTACTTTTTTCTCTCTCTTTCTCTTCACGGAAAGAGATTGATTACATGATCTAATAACAACTTTTTATCTGAAGCCCTAAATATATAGACAATACCAAAAAAAATTAGTGTCGTCTTTTTTTGTTTTTTCATACTTGTTGTTTTAATATAGTATTCTTGCCTATTTTTAAGCTGAAAAGCCTGTAATCCGAAGTTTTTCATTTAACTTTATTCGTATGCTTATTGATATAAGTAGAAAAAGTGGAAGTCAAGTGCTCCGCTTTCGTTTTAGGATTTGATTGAAGAGGAGAGCATTGATGACGCCGTATGAGTCATAATTTTTACAATTTTTTGAGGCTTTAATTTCAATTTTCATATTCATAGGTTAATTTCATCAGATCCATTTTTTTGCGCGTACATGTGTTTGTGTGTTCGTACTCTGAATCACTGCATGAGGTTATTTACTGTACTGATTTCTGTATTTACCTTCTCATTTTTGTACCTTTTACTAGGATTTGTTGAAAAGTTCACTCGTTTCTGTACTTATTTACTCTTTTTTGGACCTTTAGGTAGGATTTGTTGTTAGAAATTTACCTGTATCTTTTGGGCATTTTAATTGAACTTGGTGAGACTTGCTGGTTTCTGTATTATTTTTCTCTGTTTTAGGCCTTCTACTTGAATTTGTTGTTGAAATTTACTGGTTTCTGTATTTATTTTCTATTTTTCTGTATTTTTACTTGAATTATTATCCAAATTTATTGGTTTCTGTACGCCTCTTCTCATTTTTGTACCTTTTACTTGAATTTATTACTGAAATTTGTTTATTTGTGGTACACAGCATTTAAAGTTTTCCAGAATTGCTGTTCTATATTTGTTCACTCGTAGCATCACAAAGGAGAAGGGACAACAACTGTTGGATGGCAGAAATGAAGGAGGTTTTGGATAAGGGTGTGAACTCGCAGTTATGGCACGCCTGTACCGGAGGAATGGTGCAAATCCCTCTGGTCAACTCTAAAGTGTACTATTTTCCACAAGGGCATGCTGAGCATACTCTTACAAACGTGGATTTCTCGGCTATACCGAGGAGTCCTCAACTGATTTTATGCAAGGTAGCTGCTGTGAAGTTCTTAGCGGACCCTGAAACGGACGATGTTTATGCTAGAATTAGGCTTGTCCCAGTTGGGAACAAGGGGAATGACTTTGATGATGACAACATTTTGGGTAGTAGTGAGTCGGGAACAACTGAAAAGCCCAATTCATTTGCCAAGACATTGACTCAGTCGGATGCAAATAATGGGGGTGGATTTTCTGTGCCAAGGTACTGTGCAGAGACGATATTTCCTAGGTTGGATTACACGGTTGACCCGCCTGTGCAGACTGTGATAGCCAAAGATGTTCATGGTGAAACTTGGAAGTTTAGGCACATTTATAGAGGGACTCCGAGGAGGCATTTGTTAACAACCGGTTGGAGTACTTTTGTGAATCAGAAAAAGCTTGTTGCTGGAGATTCCATTGTGTTTTTGAGGGCTGAAAATGGTGAACTTTGTGTGGGAATTCGTAGGGCAAAACGCGGCGGTATTGGTGGGCCTGAAACCCCATCTGGATGGAACTCTGCCGCTGGAAACTATGGTGGATTTTCTGCATTTTTGAGGGAAGACATGAACAAGAAGAGAAGTCTGATTCCTTCTGCGGGGAGTTTCAGGGGGGGAAGAGTCAGGCCTGAATCAGTTATTGAAGCTGCATATCTTGCTGCTAATGGACAGCCTTTTGAAGTTGTTTATTATCCCCGTGCAAACACTCCAGAATTTTGTGTTAGGGCGTCTTCTGTGAATACTGCAATGAGGATTCAATGGTGCTCAGGGATGAGGTTCAAAATGGCTTTTGAAACCGAGGATTCTTCTAGAATCAGTTGGTTCATGGGAACTATATCCTCCATTCAGGTTGCTGATCCCATCCGCTGGCCCAATTCGCCATGGCGGCTTCTTCAGGTAATGCAGCTATTTTCAGTTTTCTATTTAGGGCAAAGTTTGTGTTGTTGCTTATTAATATGTCAATTTAACTGGCCGTTCTGATATTCTTGGGCATCGTCTCTTTAGTTGATAGGTGGATATCATATAGCAAGATATTATTTCAGCCTGCTTGACATATTTGTAAGGTGTTGTGAGATACCATTGTTGCATTTGCTGAACTGCATTGGCACTGTTCATTCTTAGGGCTTTTTCAAGGTTTTAGTCACAATATTTAGTTGATTGTTTGACTAAAATTACAATGTCTCAGTATGTTTACGATTTATCTCATGTTCTGGTTAGCTCATATTACTTTTATTCAGCCGGATGCCAGGAAGATCTGATGTTTCCTTTTTCATGTTTATAAAGTGTAGATAACACATTCTCTTTTATTGCAAGATCATTCTATAAATAGTCCTGTGTAACTTTTTCTTGATTCCATATAATTCTCAAAGGTTTACTTTCTTTCTCTGTCCATCATTGTTTTCCTGGGCATAAGAGTTGTAAGTTTTAGTGATCTGTCCAAGAGATGTTCTCATCACCTCGTGTCATATATTGGGAATGTAGAAAAAAATGGCATGGGCATTTTATTGGCAAACTACATGGGTAGATGTTATATTTGTTACATTTCTTAGTTTTAGAATTATAATATTCAAATTTGGACATGCCACAGGGCTTTGGTTCAGTGGTAAGACAAGGGGCGTGGATTGTGGGTTAGGCACACGTCACGAGATCAGATCTTGCCACTGACTATAGCCCGGTATTTTAAGTGGGAGCAGCAGGGTTGAGGAATGAACCCATATACCCCGTCCGTGAGTACAATTGGGGTGTGGTTAGCTGATTCACATGGAATTTCTAAGTTATAAAAAAATGAATTTGGAGATATTTAGATGATTCTGTTGTAGGAGAAACTCTATCTATGTGCTATTGATGATTTCTTTCATTACATTGCCATATAGCTATTTCTTATGTCCTTCAATTTCATAATGCAATATGCAGCTGTGGCTGTGCTTACCTTTTGTTTATTGTGGTAAACTTTTCTCCATTATGTACTGCAGGTGGCATGGGATGAACCCGATTTACTGCAAAATGTAAAACATGTCAGCCCATGGCTTGTCGAACTGGTTTCAAATATGCCAGTCATTCACCTCTCGCCTTTCTCATCACCAAGAAAAAAGCTGCGTCTACCACCAGATTTCTCGCTTGACAGCCAATGTCAGTTACCATCTTTTTCAGGCAACCCCCTCAGGTCCAGCAGTCCTTTCTGTTGTCTATCTGACAACATTACTGCAGGTATACAGGGAGCCAGGCATGCTCAATTTGGAGTACCTTTATTGGATCTTCACCTTAGCAACAAAGTACAGTTAGGACTGTTACCACCAAGTTTCCAGCGAGTTGCAGCTGACTCAGAACATCCTTATTGCATCAATAAGGGCCAAAATGACAGAAATGATAACATTTCTTGCTTGCTTACCATGGGTACTTCAAGTAAAATATTGGAGAAAAATGATAGTATGAATACACCTCGGTTCTTACTCTTTGGTCAGCCAATTCTGACTGAGCAGCAAATCTCTAATATCTGTTCTGTCAATGCTCCAGAAGTAGTCAAAATAGGAAAGGACTTGGGCAGGATACATCTGAAAAATGAAAGATTTCCTCCTGAACAGAAAGGACATCTGAAAAATGAAAGATTTCCTCCTGAACAGAAAGGCATTCAAGAGAGTCTATCAAGTGCGACATTTTACTGGAATCGGAGTTATCATGCAGCTGAACTTGGTGTCGATACTGGTCACTGCAAAGTATTCCTCGGGTCAGAGGATGTTGGCTGTACACTTGATCTGTCAGTTCTGGGATCATATGAAGAACTGTACAGAAGACTTGCAAACATGTTTGGCCTAGAAAGATCAAATATGCTGACCCGTGTGCTCTATCATGCTGCAACAGGTGCTGTTAAACACACTGGAGATGAACCATTCAGGTGCCTTATTTTTTCCAGTGCCCTCTGCTTTTGATAATTAGTTAATGTTGATGATTGCTCCAGTGAAAGCAAGTGTGAGTGTATATGCGCGTGCGCACACATTGTTTATTTGAAATCTAATGAACCTTTCTCGTGGACTTGTTTGCAGTGACTTTGTTAAGAGCGCAAAAAGATTGACAATTCTGATGAACTCTAATAGCGGTATTAAAAGGTAATTGTTAATCATACTCTTCTCTTGGAGGCGACATCGTCATCATATGAAACTTATTATAGCTAAATCCTTAAACCAGCGAAGTATGTTAATTTTGAAAGTATGTTCCAGTTTTGCAAGGAACTTTTTGTATGTATTTTCCGCTTTGTGATTAATGACTTGCGCAATCTTGTATTTCAGGAAATGGATAACTGGTCTCGCAACTGCTGAACGTGGTCTAGATTCTTCAAACCAGGCAGGACCTCTTAGCATCTTTGCATAGAGTCGTCAGCATTTGATAGCCCGTGTGTATAAGTACCTTTGTTTGTCTTTTTATCAGGCATTGCTTCATTGTAGTGCCAAGGACACTATCAGTGGAATATCGTGTGTGTTTGTTTCTGCATGGATATTTGAGTTGCTCTCTATGTTGGAAACGTTTTGTAGTGCCAAGGACACTATCAGTGGAACATCGTGTGTGTTTGTTTCTGCATGGATATTTGAGTTGCTCTTTATGTTGGAAACGTTTTTATGTGCTTTCTGCAACAGTTCCTACTGCGACATCTTCTTTCGTGTTTGTTGCCCCCCCCCCCCCCCAACCCCAACCCCAACCAATGATTGCCTATCGTTGCATGTTCTTTACATGTTTTTGTTGAATTGTATGATCATCTCATCCAAGTTCTATAAGAGTTCACTTTTTATATAACTTGTGTCTTTAACATATGGCAATCACGAGTGAGCTTGATTTTATTCACGGATCAAGTATGTGGATATTTTTTTTTGATATATTGTGTGTTGGTGAGACATATTAGGATCTCTGTGTTCAATGAACGTTTAATTAGGTAACTCAAAACAACTTTGGCCATGTTTTTTTCATGGCTTAACACTCTGATATTTTATTACGTACTTGGCATTAATTCTCTATTTTGATTGTCTACCTCTTATTCGAAAAATGACCCGAAACTATGTTGGGAAATAAAATGAATGGTCGAAAATATAGCGAACAAGGCAAGCACTTATTGGGGCAAATGGAAAGGAACTTTCATTTCTCACCCACTTTTGACTCTTTTAAGGGTCTGTTTGGAAAGGAAAGCCACTTGGTAATTGGAGTTGGAGTAATTACTTACGACGACTTGTTTGTTTGTCATAACGTTACAAGTATACTATTTGGTTGTATATGTGTAATTACACAGTTAAATTAGTTTTAAAATAAAAATTAATATTTAACAAATATGTGCCTTTATAAATGATATATTAAATTAGGTATTTAAGTTTTCTTGAAAATATATTAATTAATCACATGTTTGTAAATAATATTGTAAGAATAATTGTATATATTTTTAAATTAATACTGCTTTAATTAGCTATAAATATTAAAAGAACATATTTTGTAAGAACATCATGGGCCGGATGTTTGACAAAAAGATTAATAACTATACATGTAATGTAATAACATTATTCAAATGTGTGACAAAAAAATAATCTATCAATTGTAAGTGGAAAATGAACAAATTGCAATGTGAAACAAGTGAATAGTACTAAAGTAAATAAATTGAAATCGAAAATATAACCTAAATTCAAAATTCAAAAAAAAAAGTTTAACATGATACTTTTATGTCAAATTCCAACATTTACTTATAATAAGTTCTGACATAACTTAAGTAAATATAATTCAAAAGAAAGCGAATAAATCTATAACTTCATTCAACAACGTAATTCTACTTTAATAACATCATTCGTTATATATCAAGTTTATTAATGACTCATTCTTTCTAATAATGGAAAGTGTAGTTTCAAAAACTAGAATAATTACGTAGTTACGGTAAATGAGGAAAATAAGAAAATAAAAAAAACATACGAGCAATTACATGAAATCGCAAGAAGTAAAGGTTAGGAAATGAGAAGAAAGAAAATGAAATATAAATAATGTATAATAAAATAATTTAAAATTTAAAAATAAAAAAGAAATTAAAATACTAGAAATAAAATATAAATTAAAAAGAAAAGAAATTAAAATAATAGGAATAAAAAAGAAATTAAAAAGAAAAATAAAAGAAATTAAAAGGTAATAGTGTAATTACAGGGTATAATTACACCCAATTCTCAACCCCCTTGAGAATTGGAGTGTGTAATTACCTCCTTCAATTACACCTAATTACATGATGACCATGTAATTACTTGACCTCACAAATATGTCAAACTGTGTAATTACACTCAATTTCAATTACATGAATGACTTTTCAATCAGGGCCAAATGTTCGGCAATTATATAAATATGAAATTTGTTCCTCTGTCTTTGTTCTTTTGGCATCAAAAGGATCTTATGTTGGCCAAATTAATTAACTTCGATCAAGAAGAAATAGAAATAAATGACACATACTGTGGTTTTGTTTTAAGAGTCTAAAATAAGTAAATAACTATACCAACCACAAATTAAAACAACAATTGAAGCATTGCTTGCCAACCCAATTAAGGTTAGGTTTTCATCAAATCGATGTGATTTCTACTTTAATCAGACCCCACCCATCCAGCCTTTCCTGTGGGTGACGGGATGGGGATTGTACTAAAGACTTATTGGCATTATTGTTTAAGTCAAAATAATGAATATAAATGGTGGAGCTAGGATTTTCACTAAGAAAATTTTAAAATAAAAAAAATAAATAAATGAAGAAGTAAGGGAATTCTAACATTTACTTTATATATCTAAAGAAAAAAATTTGACCTTGTATATATACAAAGTATTATTTTTGCTGAAAAGGGTTCGGGTGAACCCATAGTCCCACCTGGTTTCCCCTTGATGAATGCAAGATATGAGTAGAGGCGAAGTTAGGATTTAAAATTTTATATTATTTATTGTTGTTGATGTTCGTTTCTCTATTATTTTCAATATGGCTTCTTCACTACTGTATTTCCTTTTCAAATCTGCTTTGAATTATATTACTTGAGCCGATGGTCTTTTAAAAACAACATTTCTATCTTCACAAGGCAGGGATAAAGTATGTGTACATACCATTCTCCCCAAAACTCACTTGTGGGATTGCAATGGGTATGATGTTATTGTAGTCAGAATTTAAAATTTATAAATTCAAAATTCTAACTGTTTTATAAGTAATTGAATTCTAAATTAATAATTTATACATATTAAATTAATTTATTAGGACAAATAAAGAATTTGGACTAACATTACTTAGGTTCGACCGAATTCGTGTCTTGATCTTTGGCTGTGCCCCTACATACATATATATTCAACTGCTAAAATTAAATTGATTAATTTGGTATAAATATCCAATATAATAAATATTTATCTGGGGTGGAGGTGAGATGGGGGTGGGTTGGGGAAAGCCCTTTTCACGTGGGGTTCCATTGGCATCTGCGTATTGATGGCACTATGGCTAAACTCTCATTAATGGTTATTTGACTACACGCACTTTGGTACTATAGTACTTATTAATCCATTTGAAAGTGTGTAAAACAATCTAGATTTAATAATTCTCGTTATGAAATTAATGCATCACGTTAATTGTAATAATTTCAACAATCCCATTACTAATCCCAATAAGTTTTTCTTTTTCCAAACTAATCCCAATAAGTGGAACATTGAATAATGGTCATTTGCTCAGCACAACACACGGGTGACTTGTTCTAAACAAATTAAATAATATTAGTCTGGTATAACGAGACCAAATGAAATAATGCATGCTTTGTTCAAGACTTCAAGTTAATCAGAGGTATTTCTGATATTGAATTACAACCCGGAACTAGATATTCACTAAAAAATTCAAATATAAGAAATCAAGGAAATCCATATATATAATGCATGTAATTTTTACCAAGAAATGTCAAATTGACTTCCATTGAACAAGGATTATTCGCCATTGAGTCTAACGTGCATCTAATAGATATAAAATATCAGATGTTTATACTAAAAAATGGACAAATTTAGGATCAAATATTAGGGAAATATATAAGATTTAGAACATTCTTGTTTTCTCCTCCATGTTTTTAGTTACAATTGCACCCGGTACCTAGGCGAATTCAGAATTTGACTCTTGTGGGTTTTGAATTCTACAAAATATTGACCTCAAGTATTAACTGTTGGAAATTTGCCTTTGGCGAGAGTTGCGTCCGACCAACTTTAATGGCGTAAACACTAGTGTTCCGCATGTTGGAGAATCCGGTTCTTCACACGTGCATAATCTACTAAGTAAGTAGATAACCGTAGGGCCAAGAATCGTCAAATTTCGTTGAGAAATGAAAGAGATATTGGTCCACGAAGTGAGGTGTTTGAAGCATGGAAAAGTGTGGTATTGAGATCAATTCTCCATCATCGGTGGAGGAAGAAAGAATTGTTTTGTTTATAAGTCTCAAGGTTGGCTTGGGGTTTGGGACCCCAAGGGGTATCCCATGTGTTTAAAGGAGGGAAGACCTAAATGTGCTTCGGTTCGAGGAAAGCCCACACGCGCGCCGCCGCGTCCCGTCCGGTCACGGGTCACGGGCTGTGGGATGTGGGCTGTGCTTCTTCTAATATTATCTTTTTGGGCCAGAATTGTTTCATATGTACAGTTTGGTCCCTGAAGTTTTCAGAAAGTCAAATTCGGCAGATAACTTTGCTATATGTACAGTTTGATCCCTGAAGTTTCAAAAAAGTCAAATTCAGCATGGTTTCTGGAACGTCAATAACACTCAATTTAGCCATTTATTTTGGCTGAATTAATCTTCCTAAATGTCAATCTGTTGCACATCAATTCACCATTTATTTTGGTGAATTACTACCTCCATAATTGTCATTACTTGGCCAGTAACATCAATTATGGAGGCAGTTGCTAAGCCTCTCATTCAACTATATAAAGGACCCTTTGGCCAGATTGTTGAGACACACATAACACAAAAAACAGAAACGAAATCAGTTCTTCCTACAACCTTCAAGCATCATTTCATTACTCAAAATTCTTCACGGTAGCACTTGAGTTTCCTTTGCTCATTTGTTCATTTGTTGTTTTATCTTGGGAGACAATTGTCCATGACGTAGAAAAGATACATACGGGGCAATATTGTCTTAAAGACAGAGTGCAAACACTCGACTCAGCATACCAAAAACTGCTCCAGTTTATTGTTCAAGTTCATTGTAATTCCAGTTTATTGTTCAAGTTAATTGTAATTTCAGTTGCTTGTAATACTTAGCAGTTATTTATTTCCGTTTCCTGCAACATTGTAACCAACAAGTTTAAGACAATATTGTGCTTACTGTAACTGCTGCAACATGGCTGGAAACATGACTGATTCTGCTGATGCTGATGCTGCCACTCAAGGCAACAATGTTGCCTTCCCTGCTATCGCCGCATCGTCCAAGGCAAAGAACTCGCCGCTTTCACCATCGCCGCCGCTATCGTCCAAGGCAAGAACTCGTTGCCTTCCCGCCATCGCCCAAGGCACGCCGCCGCTTTTATCGCTTCCATCCTCCGCATTCCACCATGATCGCCCTGAAAAATTCATGGGCTCAAACTTTAAGAGATGGCATCAGAATATGATGTTCTACTTAACTGTTATGGGCATGGCCCGATTCCTAACGGAAGATCCTCCACAAGCTGGAGATGAAATGGACCCTTCGCCTTCTGAAACGGGTGAAGGGGGCCTTGGTATCCATGTCATTAATGGCATGAAGATGGTTCTTGATGCATGGAATCATAGCGATTTCATGTGTAAAAATTACATATTGAACTGCTTGACATACCCTCTCTACACGGTCTATTGCACCGTTGGCACTGCCAAAGAGCTGTGGGAAAAACTGCAAAAGAAGTACAACGCACAAGATGCAAGTACTAAAAAGTTCATCGTTGGGAAGTTTCTAAAATTCCAAATGGTGGATAGTAAGACAGTGATGTCCCAAGTCCAGGAATTCCAAATGATTCTACATCACCTGGATTTGGAAGGAATGAAACCAAATGAGCAGTTTTTGGTTGCATCGCTGATTGAAAAATTACATCCTTCTTGGAATGAGTTTATGAGTTACTTAAAACTCAAGACAAAGGAGATGACATTTGAAGAGCTTATTATCAAACTCCAAATCCAGGAAGATAATAATAAGGCCTTGCCTAGGGGTAAACAATCTGCTGAGGCAAAGGCAAATCTGATTGAGGCCAAAGGGAACCTAAGCAAGAAGCGGAAGTTCCAGAAAGACGGCAAGGCCCATGCAGCGGAGATGTTCAGAGGCAACTGTCACCAATGTGGGAAACCTGGTCATAAGATCAAGGAATGCCGCAAGCTCAAGACTGGGAAACAACAGAAAGCCAAGGCGCATGCTAACGTCGTCAAGGACACGCTCCTGGATGACATGATTGAGGAGTTCTCGGCAGTGGTGCTAGAAGCAAACCTGGTTAAGAATCCGATGCAGTGGTGGATGGACACAGGTGCTACCAGACACATCTGTTCCAATAGAGATGCCTTCTCCACGTACACACCGGTCACCGACAAGAAGCTATTCATGGGCAACAACGCATCATCTGACGTGCTGGGGGTAGGAAAGGTGGTCCTGAAGATGACTTCCGGAAAGGAGCTCACTATGAAGGAAGTGATGCACGTCCCAGAAATTAGAAGAAATTTAATTTCAGGACCTTTATTGGTTAATGCTGGTTTTAGGCTAGTATTTGAATCCAATAAGTTTGTACTCACTAAGAATGATACTTTTGTGGGGAGAGGCTTCGTCTGTGAAGGCCTCTTCAAAGTGAATGCCATGTCTGTAATGCGTCCAAGTAATAAAGTTGAATCTTCTTCTTATTTGCTTGAGTCTTCTAATTTATGGCATCACAGATTAGGACACGTTAACTACAAGTCTATCCAAAGGCTGGTAAAGATGGAGTTGTTGCCGTCTATCAACGTAAACCCTCAACATAAGTGTGAGGTGTGCGTAGAGGCAAAACTCACCAAGCTTCCTTTTTAATCCGTCGAAAGGAATACCGCTCCTCTAGAACTTATTCACACAGATATATGTGATTTGAAGTTCGCAAAAACTAGAGGGGGGAACAAGTACTTTGTCACATTCATTGATGATAGCACAATGTATTGTTACCTTTACTTGTTGAAAAGTAAGGATGAAGCCTTTGAAGCGTTCCGACGTTACAAAGCAGAAGTTGAGAACCAACTAAGCCTACGGATTAAATCCATTCGTAGCGATAGAAGGGGAGAATACGTAGCGCCATTTGAGGAATATTGCGCCCAAGAAGGCATTGTTCATCAAACGACGGCTCCATACTCACCTCAATTGAACGGTGTGGCAGAACGTAAGAACCGCACATTGAAGAAAATGATGAATGCCTTGCTCATCAATTCCGGTCTTCCCCAAAACATGTGAGGAGAAGCCGTCCTTACCGCTTATATGATTCTTAACAGAGTCCCATATAAGGGTAAGGACAAAACTCCATATGAATCATGGAAGGGAAAGAAACCCACCTATAAATATTTTAAGGTGTGGGGTTGTTTGACAAAGGTTGAAGTACCCAAGCCAAAGCAGGTCAAGATTGGGCCTAAGACTATAGATTGCATATTAATCGGATATGCAAATAATAGTAGTGCTTATCGCTTCTTAGTGCATAAGTCATATATTCTAGATATTCACCAGGGTACAATCATGGAATCAAGGAATGCTCAATTCTTTGAAGGTACCTTTCCTAGAAAGGAAAAATACATAACCTCTCGCAAACGAAGTTATGAACAAAGCTCTCGAGAACCGGGAGTCATTGACGACCCGAATCTAGATGGTTCAGATCTAGCGGATCTCGAGGTGGCTGAACATCCGGAATCTAGTGTTCTAAATTCTCAAAACTTGGAGACTCCAGAAATGGATCTAAGGCGAAGTAAAAGGGCCAGAAAGGATAAATCCTTCGGTCCTGACTTTGTAGCTTATATGGTTAATGATGGTTAATGATGAACCAAGGAAAATTGCTAAGGCGTTGTCAACTCCAGAAGCACCGCTCTGGAAAGAAATTATTGAGAGTGAAATAAGCTCCATTCTGCATAACCATACTTGGGAGTTGGTTGATCTTCCTCCGGGAAATAAACCGTTGGGTTGTAAATGGATACTCAAATGGAAATATAAAGCAGATGGGTCTATAGACAAGTACAAGGCCAGGTTGATAGTCAAGGGCTATCGGCAGACAGAAGGTCTTGACTACTTTGACACATACTCTCCGGTATCTCGGATGACATCCATATGTGTATTCATTGCGATCGCAGCTTTGCGTAACCTTGAGATACATCAAATGGATGTTAAGACAGCCTTTTTAAATAGTGATTTGAAAGAAGAAATTTATATGGACCAACCCGAGGGGTATGTGGTTCAAGGGCAAGAGAAGAAAGTCTGTCGGCTTGTCAAATCTCTATACGGGCTGAAACAAGCCCCAAAGCAATGGCACAAAAAATTTGATAGTACTCTACTATCAAAGGGTTTCGCCATTAATGAGTGTGATAAATGTGTCTACACGAAAGGTAACTCTGACTCATTCGTCATGATATGCCTATACGTAGATGACATGTTGATCACATGAAGAAGTCCTAGGGTAATCCTAGAGACTAAGAACATGTTGAAACAATGCTTCGACATGAAGGATATGGGTATCGCAGATGTCATCTTAGGGATAAAAATCTCTAAGACGTCTGACGGACTGGTCTTATCTCAGTCTCACTACATCGAGGATGTTTTGAGAAAGTTCGAGATGTTAGACAGTTCACCGATAAAGTCACCAATGGATACAAATCAAACGCTTGATCAAAATCTTGGTGCACCCGTATACCATGAGCGATATGCACAGGTGATCGGTAGTTTGATGTATATAACAAACTGCACCCGACCTGATATTGCTTATGCAGTCAATAAGTTGGCTAGGTTTACCCATAATTCGAGTGATGATCACTGGAAGGAATTGAATCGGGTATTACAATACCTGAAATATACGTTAACTTTCGGGTTACATTATTTGAGATATCCAGCTGTACTAGAGGGGTACAGTGATGCAAACTGGATATCTGATATAGAGAACACCAAGTCCACCAGTGGGTATGTATTTACAATTGGTGGTGGGGATGTGTCTTGAAAATCCTCTAAGCAAACTTGCATCGCCTGATCCACAATGGAATCAGAGTTTATCGCTTTAGACAAAGCAGGAGAAGAAGCTAAGTGACTTCATGACTTCTTAGAGGATGTTCCGTGTTGGAACAAACCCGTACCTTCGGTAATGATCCACTGCGACAGCCAGTCAGCTCTAGAAAGGGCACGGAATGCTATGTACAACGGCAAGTCTCGTCATATTCGACGGAGGCATAAGACCGTTAGGCAGCTGATCACCACGGGTATAATATTGACCTCAAGTATTAACAAATATATTTTAAATTTAATTTTATAAATATATTTTGTGACTTTGTCGACATATAGAATGTCTGAATTAAAATTATTAGATTCTACCGAATTCATATATTAAAACCTACCTGCGTCACGGCCGGGTTGAGTTTCTAGTTTCCACTAGGCCTGGCCTGTTGACCGGGCTTGGGTCTGGAGGGGTCGGGGTCACGGCGAGACGGGCGAAGGGGGCGGGGTCGGGTCTGGCGGGGTCGGGTTTGGAGGGACTTGCTCCAGTCCCGTCCCGATCCCGATCCCGTCGAGATCGGGGCGGGGCGGGGTCGGGATCGAGGCGGGGCGGGGTCGGGATCGGGGCGGGTTCCGGCGGGTTTTCCTTTTTTTTTTTAATAACATATGTATAAAAAAACTCAATAAACAAGATAAGATAGTGTAATAAAAACATCCCAATGCTGTTTTTGTGCCTCTTATATTATTTAATAGACATATGATTTTTTTGTAATACAAATACAATTGTCTAAAATCTAAATTGCAACTTTGTGGTGTTGTCCAAAAGTTGCAAATTACATAATAAAATTGCAATTAAAAAAATTATATTCTCAAAAAAACCTATTCTAATTGCTTGATAATTTCATGTGGTTCTTCGGTTGGAATTGGTATTTGTTGGTCAAATTGATCCATGTCGCTTCCACTACCTTCAGATAAGATTTCGTTGTAGTTTTTGTCTTCTTCTTCGTTGATCTCCGGTTGACCGCACCTTCTCCGCTCCGCTCGTATCCAATATCTGAATAATACTACAATTTCCAAGCTATCTCCGGCTAATGAGTGTTTGTGGTCTCCTATTTGATATCTGCCGGCAGAAAAAGCGCTTTCAGACGCAGTTGATGACGCTTGAATGTTCAAAACATCTCGGGCCATCATTGAAAGTGTCTAAAAGGTCTTCTCATTCCCCTCCAAAGATTTCAAAGAAGTCTTCATGTCCATCTTCATTGATAACTTCTTAGTACGGTACAAAACTACGCAGAAACAAAAAATATCCAACTCGCTAATTTGGTTAGTAGCTGATGCGGCCGCACATTCTATTTACGAGGCTTTCAATACTAGCTGAAACAAAGATGTCTCTTGTAAGATTGTGTTGAAGATGAAGAAGATGGTATGGAAGCGGGTAGGTTACTACCATTTTCTTGTTGATAAAACCTATATATTTTTTTGCATTGGTCTTCTACGCTAGACAACACTTCTTCTTTAGTTTGTTCAATAGGTGGTGGGTGATTTAGATTTTTGGGACTTGGAGGTGGTAGTACTTCTATACAATCGTAAATAGTTTCAATTAGTGATTTAGTACCGTCTATTTTAATAGTCGGATTTAATACAACACCAATAATATAAATAGTGGGAATAGAAATAAAATATTTTTTTATTTTGATAAACATTTTTTTAATAGCTGCCATATAAGCTGGTTTTTCCATATATTCACTAAGTAATAAAAATATTAGAGTTATATAAAACAACATAGTTGAAATAGTAGGATAATATATACCGGAAAATTCTTTTGTTGCTTGAAAAAATTTCTCTAAAAATACAATAAGTTCGGAAATTTTTACCCAATCACTATCTACAATCATATCAGCTGAATTTTGATTATGAGAGTTAAAAAATAAAGTTATAGGTTTTCTATACTCATAAGCAACAAGTAGTTGCTCGTATAAAGAATTCCACCTAGTGGATACTTCTTCTGAAATTTTTCTATAAGGTAGTCCACAATCGTGATAAATTTTTTTATATTTTTTTCTTCGTTGTACTCTATTACTTTTAAAAATAAAGTTTATAGCAAATTGTATTTTACTAAGAATGTCTTGAAAAAGTGATAGATCATCCTTTACAATTAAGTTATATATATGGCACGCGCATTTTATATGAAAATGATCTGGAAAAGATGGAGTTAAACTATTTTTTAAAATTGTAATAGCGTAATTGTTAGAAGAAGCGTTATCTAATGTAATAGTCATAATTTTATCGGTTATTCCATAATAATGGCACACTTGATAAATATTATCTGCAATAAAAGTACCAGTGTGTCTATCATCTATATATCTATACGCTAAGATATGTTTTTGCATAGACCATTTATAATCTATCCAATGACAAGTTACCGTTAAATAATCATGGTCGTTAGTACTACGACCTATATCAGACGTGATAGATATTTTGCCATTAAAATGATATAATGAATAACGTAAATATTGTTGATATTCATTTGCGAATTTAAATACATCTCTCTTAACAGTTGATCTAGGAAAACCGTTAAAAGCAGGATTATATATATCTCTAATGTAATGAATAAAACTGGGAGATGAAGGAAATGAAAAAGGCAAACCCTCCACATCAACTAATTTTGATATTGCTTCCCTATCTCTATGTTTATTGTATTTAGGGCCTACAATTCCCCCCGTCATAGGGTTAATTTGACCATGTACTTGGTGGGAGACGATGTCGATATGTGAACCTTGTCCCGATGGAGCGGGCGTTATGCACCTGTTTTGAAGCCTGGTATTGGGCATACCTAGTGGATGAGCACTTACTACGTGTCTAATTAACCCCCGGTCCCACCGTGACCTTTTCCAGTTTTAAATTTTAAAACATTTTTACAAATTTTACATATAGCTACTTGATTCTCTACGTCCCTATCAAAAAATATTCATGCATCTGATTTTATTGGTCGTTTTGTTGGACCTCGTCTCATACTAGGGGGAATAGGAGACATTTCAGTTGAAGGTGCACTAGTGAGTGTATTGTCATCAACGTTAGTGGGTGTATCATCTAGATCATCGTCTAAATTAAAGTCTTCTTGAGTTCCAGAAAATAGCTCCTCGTCTAAATCTAATGGTATTGTAGGAAAATGTTGAGTATCAACAAAATCATCCTGTGTAAAAATAAGATGACTAGAAGAAGTACCCTTGCCATGGTTGCCGCCCCTACTAGAAGAAGCACCCTTACCCTTAAACATACCTCTTAATCCTTTCATTTTAATTATGATAATAAATAATTAAAGATAATAAAATTAAGTGCGCTAAATAAAATAAACAGACAATAATAATTTAATGAAGGAACGAATGTACCAAACGCCGGCGTAACGTCGACGTGTAATCGAGAGGTTGAAAATTGAAACTTTGCTCGATGGAAGATCCTCAAGCTAGTTGCCAACTTCACTCCCAATTCCCAAATGAATAAATAAAATTGAATATTTAGTAAACAATGTAGAGAGATATATTGAGAGATTAGAGAGATTGTAGGAAGATTTGTGAGAAAGATGAAGAGAAAATGAGTTATTTATAGTTGAAAAATTGGGTTAAAGTGTAAATATAATAACTTATGAGTTAAAAATAAATATTAAGGGGTAGGGGGGTTGGGGGAGGCCAAAAATGGCCGTTGCCCAACGGTGAAAATCTAAAATGACCGTTGGTGCAACGGTTATATTTGCAAAGGGGGCTTTCGGGCGAGATCGGGGGCGGGCTCGGGTTTGGCGGGCCTGGGGCGGGCTCGGGACGGGCGGGACGAGACATTGTCCCGTCCCGAGTTCGAGTCCCGCTACCATTTTTTTTACTCGGGGTGGGACCGGGGCGGGGTCGGGCCGTCCCGACCCACTGGCCAGCATTAGTTTCCACTAGACTTTGTTTCAAGTACATGGGAATCAATGAGGATTTTGTTAGTTATTTTTAAAATTATTTTCTTGGTTTTCATAAGATCCCATCAACCCTATTCATCAACTTTAATTTTTTTCCAAGGTCAACTTATAACTATAACATGTATTACTCAAAATACTTTATTGTATTTTTACTTTTGGCTTTAGATCGAAGTTTGGGTTGTCACCTTATTTCCGGTGGAGACAATTGTAAGAGTATGATAGAGTTTACCAGAAATAAAAGAGTACAATAAAAAAATATTATTCTGCACATACTTATACTGACATTCTAATAAAACAAAACGGAATTTGGGGATTAGATTGATCTGAGGAATTATAAACAAATTAATAATTCTCTGTTTCGAATTATTGAAAATAAGAGTACAACTATAAAGGATGATTTAAAAGACCGTTAGGTTAAATATAGTAATTATTATTAACCCTAATTCCTCATAAATAAGTACCTACAATAAACAATTACATATAGAGTAAATTCCACTTAACCCCCTTAACCTTTAATAGTTGATAAACAATACCTCATTCATCCATTCCAATTAATTTCTATTTACATTATACGAAAAATTTATAAGTTCTCCGTTTATGATTTATGAGCAATCTAATTTGCTTAGATGCATATTTTTCTCCAAATATATAAGTGAACTATGAAATTTCGCCAAGTTATGACCAACATAGAAAATGATTATATTTCACATCTAAAACAAATGAAAGAGATAGACCGTTCGATAGAAATAAGAACATGAAATCTCAAAAATAGTACAATAGTGATCTTTTCATTCAGGTAAAAGATTATTGTTGACAATTCATAAAAATGCAATATCGACGTCGTGATGTAATTTTGTTTTAATTTAGATGCTACATGATTGTGTCATTCTATAAATGAATGAAACATTTCTATTCTTTTTTCCAATAAAGGAAAAAAGAAGTTTAAAAGAATGCTAGCAGTACCATATTTTGAAGAATATTCTAAGTGAAATAATATTTGTTCATAAATTTTTAACTTTTTTTAAAAGTAATATTCATATTCAAATACATAATATTCTTTTTCAACTACAATCTTAAATATTGTCCTTTTTTTTTCTCAACTTCACTATACCTCGCCTCTCAGCAACTAAAGTAACCGAAGCAAATAACACCTCTCAGATAAATAAAATTTAATTAGATAAATAAGATCAAAAATAAGGAAAGCGAGATGGTTTGGGCATGTGAAGAGGAGATGTGAGGATGTGTTGGCAAGAAGGTGTAAGATGTTGGCTATCGCAGGAGTTACGAGAGGCAGAGGTAGGCCGAAGAAGAACGTGGAACAGAGGGTGATTAGAAGAACATGATACAACTTCAGCTTACTGAGGACGTGACCCTAGATAGAAAAGTGTGTAGGTCGAGAATTATGATAGAAAGGTAGTACGCAGTCGAGTGATGTCACATTGTAGGTAGGAGAGGTAGGGGCTAGCCCCCTCTACACGTATCCTTAATAGTAGTAGTATTTAGTAACCGCATAGTTGTCTATTCTTTGAAGGGGAGTCTTTGAGTTACTGGTAAAGTTGTTGTCGTGTGACCAGGAGGTCATGAGTTCAAGTCGTGGATACAGCCTCTGGCAGAAATGCAAAGTAAGGCTGCGTACAACAAACTCTTGTGGTCCGGCCCTTCCCCGGACCCCGCGCATAGCGGAAGCTTAGTGCATCAGGCTGCCTTTTTTATAGTTGTCTATTCTTTGATGTGTATCACTATCTATTGCACTTTTGATTTATATCTTGCTATTCTTTTTTGTGTCTGCGTCGAATTCTTTTTTATTTATTTTCTGCTTCTTTACTTTTATTTCCATTCGAACCGGGGTCTTTCAAAAACAGTCTCTCTGCCCCATAAAAAGTAAAGATAAAGTCTACGTACATACTATTCTTCACAGACCCCATTTATGAAATTATAGTACATATATTGTTATTATTGTTGTTGTAAATAAGACTGAAAAATGTCCACTCACCAACACTACTTTGGAGAGAAAATATAACAGTTAATTATATAGAAGAAATATTATTTTAGAGCTTTAATGATAACGTTCCTTAAGTTAATTAATATGCTTCTGATAACAACTATCAAAAGTTGTTGTTGCGTGGTACGTATACCTTTCTTAATGAAAGGTTCTGGCAGTTAGCATCAGGGTTTTCGATAATAGAATTCAAAATATATAGAAGCAAACACACAAGAAAGTAAGAGATTTCAATATATATATATATATATATATATATATATATATATATATATTACATTTTATCCTTTTTAAATTTTACGTTGTGAAATTTCACTGGATATATATATATATATATATATATATATATATATATATATATATATATATATATATATATATATATATATATTGACCATATGTAGTAGTATGGAGTATAATTTTTTAGTAAAAGGAATTTGGATGAACCCCTTACGCCGTTGTAGCTCCTCGCGTGAGAAACCAAAAAAGGTTATGTTCCAAGTTTGACATAATATTTGAAGTTGAAACTTGAAATTTTGAATTTTTGAAATTGTGATTTTAAAAATTTAAAGTTGTGTTTGGACATGCATTTTACCTTGAAATATTTTGAAGTTTGGAACTTGAAAAATGTTTGAAGACAGATTTTCAAAATTTGCCCCAAAATCTATGGCCAAACAGATATTTGAATATAAAATTTTAAAATATGATCCAAAATCTATGGCCAAATGCTAAAATTTATTATCTTAAACCCAATTAAGTTACACAAAGCAAAAAAAAGCTATTTCTGGAGAGAATTATGTTATGAAAAATTACATAAATATTAAATAGTGATAATAGGAATCTCGTTTTGTTAATGTCAAACTCCTTACCTACCAAAAACGACATAGATATGCAGACATGGATTGAACCGTGCGGCGGGTCCCACATATTATTTTTATCTTTTTATATATTTTTAAAATAATTGAACCGGGCCGCAAATGTTTTTTGAACCGGCACCGGGTCAAGGCCCACATAATGTTTCAGATATCATTCTCGTGTTTTCTCCCGAGATCTCGAGCTTTATACTCCTTTTCGCCGACACCAAGGTGCGTCGCTATACTCCTGTATTTTTACCGCGGTAACCTCTTTTCTCTCTCTCACCATGAAGTTATATATTCTCTCCCGACGGTGAAAAATTACACTTTATATATAATGTTAAAAATATAAAGTGGAGTTGTATTTGGTTATATTTTGATTCCGCCACCGTCTCCGGCCCATTTTATTTAGTAGGCGTTTGGTCATAGATTTTCAAATATTTTTCACTTTATTTGAAATTTATGAAGTTGAAGATGTAGTTGTGTTTAGTTATATTTTTTGTAAAGAAAAATTGGAATAATATTCATACTTAGATGTACTTTTCAAATTTGAAATACAATTTCAAAAACTCAAAAATAAGCATAAAAACAGGTTATAAGTTATTTTTCAAATTTGAAATACAATTTTAAGTTGGATATGAAATTTTCATAGTCAAATACTAATTTTTAAATATAGAAAAAAATTATTCCGAAAAGAGTGAATATTTTTTATGGCTAAACGAGTCCTTAAGATTTTGATACTCGTTGAAAAAACTAATTAGTAGCATTAATAACAGATTATTTAACTAAAGTATCATTTATATTTTAATTTTTTAATTATCCTTTATCTTTACTCATGCATGGAAAACTTTTTTAGAAAGCTATGTAGATTATTTAAAATGAAAGGACATATTTGAAAAAATAATGATTTATGTTATTTTTTATTTTCTAGAATAACACTTCTATGGACCAAATTTAGATGGCTAACACTTAACATGAATAGAATGAAATACATGGTAATTGAGATTAGGGATGGAAGATGGGTCGTTTGGGTTGAAGTTGGACGGGTCAAGATGGGCTGAACCAACAGATGAGTCAATGTCCAACCCTGTTCAAAGCTTGTTTGGGTTAAGATGGGCGGATTAAGATAGACTAAATGATGGGTCATAACCCAACTTGACTCATTACTTTTACAAAATTCAAACTTACATTCAGTGATGTTATTTTGTTTTGTCTCATATTTAATTTAAAATTTTCATATATTTTTTATAAATTTTTATATAAGTAAAAAAAATATGAAATAGAAATTTGATGATGAGGTTAGGGCAAGTGGGGCCTGGGGGAGAGGTAAGAAAAATTCTATATTTCATTTTTTTATATAAAAAAATATGAAATAAAAATTTGAGGATGGGGATAGGGCAAGTGGGGGATAGGAGCGGGTAAGAAAAATTCCAATGTTTTAAATAACATTTTATAAAAGTAAAAAAATATGAAATAGAAATTTAAGAATGGGAGTAGGGTAAGGGAGGAGTAGGCGTGGAAGGGGGGTTAAGAAAAATTTCTATTTTTATAAATTTTTAAAAAAGAAAAAAAATATGAAAAAGAATTTTGAGGATGGGGTAGGGCAAGGGGGGGGGTAGGGGTAGGGGGGGGAGGGGGTAAGAAAAATTCTTCTTTTTTATAAATTTTTATAAAAGTAAGAAAATATGAAATAGAAATTTAAGGATGTATGGGTAGGACGGGTAAGAAAATTTTCATATTTTTTTAATAAATTTTTATAGAAGTAAAAAAAATATGAAATAGATTTTTGATGATTGGGGTAGAACAAGTGTTGGGGGAGGGGGAGGGAGGGGGGATAAGAAAATTTTCTATTTTTATATTTTCTATTTTTTATAAAAATAAAAAAATATGAAATAGAAATTTGAGGATGGGTAGGGTAGGGGGTGGAGGTGTTTAAGAAACAAATTCATATTTTTATATTTTAAAAAATAAAAATAGAAATTTGAGGACAGGATAGGGCAAGTGGGGTGGGGTAAGGGTAGAATGGGGTAAGTGGGAGGGTAGGTGGATAGGTGGTGGGTAGGTGGTGGGATGGAGTAGCCAAGGTAGGGGCATATGGTGGTGGGGGTGGTGGGGTGAGGGGTATTGGGTGGTGAGGTGGGGTGGGTGAATAGTGTGGTTGGGGTGTGTTGGTGTAGTTTTATTATTTTAAAAACTAAATTTTAAATAATTATTTATAGACAAATATCTTAATTTAGAGTAAGCTCTTATAGTTAAGATTAAGTATTTTTATGGGTCAAGTTTGAGCTTCATCATGGGTTTATTTGGGCTGTTGATTTGTGATGGATCAACTTGGGCTAGCCCAAATCAGCATATCATTAAAATCAATATTACCCAAATCCATCAAATTTTGAACGGATTGAGCGGGTCATTTGGACTTGGACTAATTTTGCCACCCTAATTGAGATACATGCTAGTGTAGGAGAATATGTTTTGATAAGTTATCTAGTCGATCAATTTGGGTTATATAGTTGGCCCAAACTGTTCCTAGGTTTTAGATTGGCTAATTAGGCTATGTCCAAATAAACTCTCAAAATAAATAGTCAATTTAACTAATCACATTTTCTTTTTTCCTAAACTATGAATAAGTCTCCCTCTCTCTTAGTCAATTTAACCAACCACACTCTCTTTTCTCCTAATGTATGAATAAGTCTCCCTCTCTCTCTCTTCCTCGTTTCTATCAGACTCAAAATTTCTCATTCGGTTTTTCTTTTTCTCCAGAGCTCGAAAGTTCTCCAATCGTCATCTGCAGGCATGTTAATTAATTTTGCATCAGTACCGGAGTATTTTGAGCTCCATGCTGCATATATAAAAGTTCCTATTTATTTCGAATTTGATAAATTCTAGTGTTCATAAATTTCTAAGTTTTTTTTCAAATTTTTGGTACTTTAGCCTTTTTTTATTGAAATATATGTTATTTCTACTTATTTTGCTTGTTTCAGTTGTGTTTTTTTTTTGGCAAATTCATCTTGGTCTATTACTAGACTCAACTTTAGCCTTTTTTGTTGGTCAATTAATAGACTTATTGTCAATTATTATTATTTTCATATTATGATTGGTCAATATCACTATATTGTTTGCATGTAGATCACATACAACGGATGAAAATGTACATTCTCTACGTGTAATCTTTGAAAGGTTTGGAAAAGAGCTAATGATTAGACCATCGTCTTCCTACCCCCTAATAGACTATTGTTTTTATGTAATTTTTTATAAAAATTTTATTTATGAAAAGAGAATGGATGAGTTTGATCAAGAAAATAATAATGGAAGAGTTTGATCAATAAGAAAGATAATGGAGGAGTTTGAACTTTGGTCCATTTTATATATGGAAGGATGTATTGTTAAAATTATAAATTTAAGAATTTTTTTAATTTTATTACTGTTGTAAAAAATATGTGGTATGCCAGTCGAAATAAAGCTAAATGCGCTGAATCAATTATAAGTCAAATCGAAAATAAATCACCTCACTCTATAATAATTTACTGCTTAGGACAATTATAGACCATTTTGATCAATGATAAACTAGAGAAATAAAGGTGCCTGTTGAAATGTGAAGCATGTTGAATCTGCACTAGTCTAACGAAAAAAAATAAATTAAAAATGAAATTCGAACCCAACCCCCAAATGCCAAATTTCAAACCCCAAACCCTAACCCCTAACCCCCAACCCCAAATTTCAAATTGCACAAATCTAAGAGACTGTGGACAAGTATACCATAAACCAACCGTCGTCAAATAGCTAACAGTTATCATTTAGGCTCGACTTCACGCATGATCAATAATTATACACATGTTATATATAGACCAAGGACAATATTTGTCTAAAAAGACAAATAAAATAAAATAATTAAAAGGACATACCACTATTTAAACACTATAATAACACTTTAATACATGATATGCGAGTCCTCATCCATTGAACACATGATCAAAAGAGTTTTAGGACAGGTAATGGTACTTAAAAGGCTAATATTTATCTTAAAAATATAAATAAAAAGACTTGATACTATTTAATCATTATAATAAAACTTTAATACATCATATGAGAGTCCCCATTGAACACATGATCCAAAGAGTTGAAGCACAAGTAATGATTGTCCTTAGAACAAGGTTGTGCTTTGAGAACAATAACTTGTTGTCAGACTAATTGAATATTAGTGTTATGATTATCAGTACTTGTTCTAAAACTCTTTTGATCTTTAATCGATTGGGACTCTATATGATGTATTAAAGTGTTATTATAATGTTTAAATAGTATCAAATTTTTTTATTTATGATTTTTTAGATAAATATTAATCTTTTAAGTATCATTACTTGTTCTAAAACTCTTTTGATCATTGTTCAATTATGGGGACTCTCATATGATGCATTAAAGTGTTATTATAATGTTTAAATAGTATCAAGTCTTTTTATTTATTTTATTTATAGCTTTTTAGATAAATATTGACCTTTTAAGTATCATTACTTGTCCTAAAACTCTATTGATCATGTGATCAATGGATGGGGACTCTCATATGATGTATTAAAGTGTTATCATAATATTTAAATAGTATCAAGTCTTTTTATTTATTTATTTTATTTATTTATGACTTTTTAGACAAATATTGTCTTTGGTCTATATATAACATGTGGAAAATTATTGACCATGCATGAAGTCAAGCCTAAATGATAACTGTTAGCTATTGACGACGGTCGGTTTATGGTATATCTATCCACGATCCCTTATATTTGTGTAATTTGAGGTTTGGAATTTGTTGTTTCATTTCTTCTAATTTCTTTTTGTTTGTTACTCTTCATCACTATCAGCATCATCATGTCACCTTATTCGTAAAAATTCAATTCCAACATTTTGAGATCTCCTCTCATTCACTCATGTAATCACCACCTACTCTAATATATTCTGCAATTGACGGCCTAATAAATCTATAATAGATTATGGTCTATGACTGTAATTTACACCATGATAAATTGTTCAGATTGATTTTATGATGAAAAGCCAAAAATTTCGGCGAAAATGTGATCTGAAAAGTGAAGAAATCGAAAGCTTTTAAAGGAAAATATTTAATTTTTTACTATTTTTCGAGGTAATTAAATGGAGGAAAATATTTAGTTTTCTATTTTTTTGAGTAATTAAAATGTTGGGGGTCAAGATGTATTTTAAAACTTTGGAGTTAGGTTTGAATGCAGCAAAATACTGACATTGTTGACATAATAATAGGTGATTTTTTAGCCAATACTTCGAGACTTGTGACCTTTTCACCAATATAAGTCTTCAAAGTGGCTTTTTGGCAAAGAGCCCCAAGAGAGTAGACTTTTGTATATTTTAATACAACTTAATGGACTTAAAGTGTAGAAGTTTAAAATTTCAAACTTTTAAAATTATCAAAGTAACCCTGTACCCACACATTCAAACCCTAATCCACAAAAATAAATCAAAAAAAATGAGTGACATGTTGGCCGATTTAAATTTGAGAGGCCTTTTTACCAAATCTTCTCACCAAACCTGGACAAGCCTTGATTTTTTAGCAAAGAACTTGCAACTGATGTACGATTTGTATTTCATTTATTTGTGGCAAAAACGAATAAAGAGAAAAAACAAAGAAGATTTAGCAAGACTGTCATTTCGTTAAGAAGTTGCATTTTTTATGAGACTTCATACAGTAATAACACAAACTTCTTACCCTCAAGCTCTCCTTGTATAAAACCCAATAATCAATATTGATATTATGTTGAGATTTCATTTACAAATCACCCAATCACAAGTTCTCACAAAAACGAAGGCATTAGCCACAAGCCGACCTTAGGCAGACGGTCCAGTTAAAAGCATTTAGGAGGTTATCCTTTACATGAAAATGAATGACATGTCACATCCAAAACAGAGCCTCGCGATTACCTTAAGTGCATCCAATAGGTATATTCTGCTGCTACGAATAGTGCCTTGATCATACCCGATGGTACAGTAAAGTACATTTATGCTGATTAATCCAAATAAGAATAGAGGGTGGGGGTAGCTCAGCTTTTTTTTCTTGTCTTATCCAATGCACCAACACGCAACACATGAAAAATATCAAGGCAAAGAACATAAGAGTTTACATTGTCTCAACAAGGCAGCCTTTACGCCTGCTGCTCTTAATGGGATGGAGAACTGAGATTACTTCAGAATCCATACAACTACAGAAAGATGATAATGTCAGACGAGAAGAAACCAAAATTTTTTTACAACGAAAACACAACCTGAACAATAAACATCAATAAGAGGAACAATAATAATTGGTGACAAACCTTATATTAGCCTATTGATTGATCCCCATTGTAACCATAGTACTGTACACATCTGCTGCATAAACTCACCAATCCATAGTTGGGGATCCTGGCTATTAGAGCTCCAAATTCCAGGTTCAAATAACCAATCAATAGATCTCTCCAGAGTTATTCCGACACTGCAACTTCTTGGTCGACTCTCCAGTAGTTTGCATCATTGTACTCTTTTACTCCTGTCCCGCCATCATCTGTGCTCTCCTTTTCTGGTACCTTAGGAACAATGCTCCTTTTTAATGGAGCGGCTTCGCCAACAATCCCCTCTTTAAGAGCATGCTCCATTGCCTTTTCAGTACCCTCCAATTCCACGCCAACGAATTCAACATCCTCTTCAAACAAAGAAGGAACAGTGGTTGCTTTCTGACTAGAATCAGATCCTGAACTTTTGCTAGAATCAGGAGATGAGACACCATTTGGAATAGATTCTCCACTACAACAGGTAGTGGAACTAAGTGGTGGAGTTCCGATATCCCCTGAATTGGCAAGATGGTCAGTAGAGTTACTATGGTCTTCAAATGGGTTCACAGTGGATCCACCAACTTGAAAATTTGGGGCATCCCCCCATGCTACCCATTCAGGCATAGACCGGTCTCCAATGAGGTCATCACTCCCTGACGTCTCGAACTGTAAAGGAGTCATGTCAGTTGCTGTGCCTGCTTTCTCGTTCTGTTGATTGAAGTCTCCATTATTACCAGAATTAGTTACGCTCAGCCCATTAAAGGCGTTTGAACTAGAGCTGGGTGTTGCGTTAGAACTTTTGCTCTCAGCCAATTCATCCTCCTCTCCAACTACCACTTCATCATCACTATTGCTGCTGCTGGTATTTGACGTTCCATTGAGGTTAATATCCTCCATCACATCAGCAGGTGAGGTGCTCATAGAAGCATCACCAATTCTATCATCTTGGAATGCGAACCAGTTTGAGTTCGTGAACAAACTGCTGCAGAAATGGAGCGCGGGGAAAAAGGAAAAAGTAGTCATTATACAAAGAGTGGTAAGTCCTGACAAACAAAACTGAAAGATATTACTACTCTGAAACCTATATATCTTGTATAAATTATGGCGTGTCAGGTTTTTTTAACATCCGCCAGTAAGAGGTATGTTCATTGCCCGGACCTTAGAAGTATTAAGTGTTCCAGTTAGTTGACCATTGTTTTCATGATGAACTCTTCATTTTTAAGACACTGGAAGACCCAAAGAAATGAAGACGCGTTTACCAGAGTCAAATAATTGGAAAGAAATACATAAAACTCTTTCGTCATCTGTATTCTTTTTCTTTTTTCACCTTCTTTTCTAGAAGCAAATTTACTCAAGTGATTCCTTGACAAAGAAAAAAAATGGGAACTTGAACTCACCTCCCTTGATCATCTGCCAACCTCAGGGATGATATCACAACTTCAGCAGACTCGTCATCAAAATAAACATCCTACAATGGCATGAACACCAAGGCAACTTATAACAAATAGCAAATGCAACAATGATTGACAATATATCCACAAGGAAGATGAGTTAATCAGGGATATGAAAGTACGGACCTCATCATCTCGTTCAAGAACTCCACGCCCCTGGAAAACGCAAGAAAGACCGTGAGCAAACTGACACTGAAAGCCAACCCCCCCCCCCAAAAAAAAAATACTAATGAGCTTACACATTCCTCCTTTTTTTGCATGCAGAACCCCATACTGCCCCAACTTACATCTCCCAAAATGAAACAAAATGTTACCTCTTCAGCATCATCATTATCATATATGGTGTAGCGAAATGCTTGACTCAGATTATTCGCTAAAGCAGCTACATCATGATCTCTGTCATGGACATCTTCCTCATCGCTTTCCCTCGTTCTGTCGTGCAAAGCAGTTGGTCGGCTGACCATACAAATAAAGGACATCAGCATAAACTAGTTATTTCGTAGAAGAGCATTAGAGTAGAAAAGGGATTAGCTAAGGAACTTAAAAAGTAACTTTGCCACCAAAATAGACCTCCACTCACCCTAAACAGTTTTTAAAATCCATGTTTATCCCAATGAATTCTGCAATCCTCTCTATGGCAATTTAATTAGAGTTACCCTCAGAATTTGTTTCATCTAATAGCAAGACATCCTGGACTACAAGATCACAACAAAAAGCATGTCTTTCAGTTAATTCCTGGCTTATCCCACCCAACCCGATTTCCTCGTCCCCATTTTCCACTTCCTCCTCATATTTGAAGATCAAAACATTGACAAAGGTGGTACAATGGCCGGAGAATGTGGCTTGTTAGGACACCAACAACATAGTGAATGACTTGCTTGACGTATCAGATACTTCAAACTTCACTTTGTGCATACTCTTTATTTACTTTTCAATTTTGTATTACTGTAACGGGACACTGTTAACACATAAAAATATAGCCCAGGAATGGTTCCAGGCAATAGCTTCAATAAATAATTATCCAACTTCAGATCTATGTCGAAGTATAATGCAAACAACCATTATGAGAATTTCATTTTGGTAATCAAGTAGCAGAATCAGAAAAGGGAGATAAAACCTTACCCACAAGCCCAGCGGTAGACATTTTCTAATGTATTACGCTCCTGTAAGTCAGTAGTATGCCAATCACTCCATTCCATATTTTTCTGGAGTACAAGATGTGCAGCAAAACCAGTTAGAACAGAAACATCATTGTTATTGTTTTTTTGACAAGGTAAAGAACAGAAACATCATTACTAAGAGACAATACCAATATCAACAAAACGTTAGCAGGGAACCCGTGACCTAAAGCAATATCAATACCAACAGGCACCTCAAAATAAACACTGCCCTCACGAGGGCAGTGATTATTGAGTCATGAAAAGGAAAATGTTGCCGAGAGATAATTCAAATTCAAACCATTTCTTTTGTCAAGCACAGCTGAACAAATATCAATGTACACTCCAGTATTATTAAAAACGAACCAAGCTTTAGCGCACAAAAAACTTCATAAGAATTTCTGGTGTGGAAAGGCAAGTAACTGTTTGTTGAAATTATCTTCCAGTGCCCATCATTAAGTTTCAAAAAGAACTTGTCTTAAAGGCAAACACAGTAACTTTTAACATTAAAGCTTCAGTAATAATTACTCCTCATTAGAGGAAGACCCAAAACCTAGGTTCTGTGAAGCGTATCAAGCAACAGAGTTATATCTGACAAACCTCAAGATGAGCACGAATGCAGTTGTCATTGTTTCCCAGCTGAATGAGTTTGTTAGAAATCCTAGTTATATGCCCTATGTTACCTACTCGGGGTGCTTGTTTCCCAGTAGCTGGTAATGTGGGCTGCATCAGTTAAAAAACACCATTAAATACTTGCACGAGTTATTACCAGCATTGAGACTGCATACTTCAAATTAAACAGACTTATCCTTGAGGGGGGGAGAAAACTCGGGTGAATTTCTTTCAAAACTGAAGGGGGATAGTGTGCAAAATCAAAAACCTCAAAAAAAAAAAGGATTTCATTGCTTCACAAAGATCAACCTGATTTCCATCACCAGAAACTGTAGGCTGTTTATCGGTTTGAATAATTTTGCCAATCAAATTGCACTCCTCAAAAAGATGGTCAACGATTGTAGTGTTCTTACTTTCTAAGCATGAGTATATTATACTCTCCACAGGATGATGTAATGCATTGTTATAGGGGTACCTATACAGTCAAACAGAAATTGGTTTGAAGAAATTAAATAATAAAATCTATGAACATTCACATCAAACTACTTATGAGGCCAATAATCCGGGAACATTGACATAACATCTTACTCAAAAAAGAGATTCAGGACCCTCTCAATTGTCCCGGAGCTGATCAATTCTTTCTCTGCAACTTCATTGCCAGTCTTCAGTAGCACAGAAATAAATTCCACGATCTGCAAGGAAAACAAATACTTTAAGATGGAATGATTAAAAGACTAGGACAAGATTATCAACTCAATAGACCACAGGCACCCATTCTGCAAGCACTCACAAACTGGATGTACTCATTCAAAGCCTGATAAATATATCCCAAATCTCCATCAGAACATACACAAGATTTATAACTCCTTTGCAACAGAGACGTGAAACCATTTGATCTCTTGACAACAAATATAAAACATCATAATAGTGAAGTTTTCACTTTGCATATCCTCCCGAGGGACACCAGTTAAATAGGAAAGGAATAACAAAGGCCAGTTCATTCTGTTTCAGGAATATAGCCAAGACAAACCTTTAAGCGATGCTTCCCAAGAGGCGGCCTGAGTTCTCCATATGTTGTGGGCAGAACCTTCTCATCAGATGACACAGTCAACAGCTCAAGCAAACCACCTGTGCCGTAAGTGATGTAGAGGTTATTAAATTTTTCAAGATGAGCTCCAAATAAAGAAAAATTTACAAGTACAAGTAACATTCTACTTGTAATTTTTTCTTGCTTTGCCGGGTGGCATGAGGGAATCACTTTGTGTAGGTTTTTCATTTTGACACTTCCCTACAAACTGGCCTCTGGTAGAGAATTCGAAATTGACCTTTTCTACAGTAAACAAGTATTCAAATTCAAAAAGGTACAAACTTCCACAATCAGAAAACTTACTAAGTTTAGGAAGCATTGCATCGATAGTGTCGGGATTGGCATGCACAGGAGACTCATAAGCCTGCTGGTTCCGGAAAGCATACATCATAGATGATGGAATTGATCTTTTTGGATCCAGCAGAGAGATGCAGACAGACAACGAATGGACAAGGGAAGACTTTGAGTGTGAGTCTTCGAGGGCATGACCAAATATCCTGGCAACAAAACTGCAAGCAGAGAAAGTTGTGGTGCTTAATTAATTAAAGTTACTATCTGCAGAAAAGATATGCCAAGACAGAGATCAACTTCCAAGAGAAATATCAAGCAAGGTCCAACAGACCTTGGGCTGGATAATTTGGTGGCCAGAGGGGATGGCGTGTTCCTGGTTATTGCACATAGTGATTCTGCTGCATTAGCATGTACTTCGGGAGAACTCTGGACAAAGAAAAACAATACATCACAGGAATTTTGAGCGTGAGAGCCGTCATTCAGTAAAAGACCAAGTCACTCTAATGCTTCAAAACACAAATACATCACAGGAGTTTGAGCGCGAGAGCCGTCATTCAGTAAAAGACCAAGTCACACTAGTGCTTCAAACCACAAACTTAGAAATATATTAACTATTCCCAAAAATAAGAATTAAAAAAAAGGAAAAAAACAAAAAAACAGATTTTGCAGTCAAATCAATTAAGGTGGAGCAAAGAGGACATGCATCTACAATTGGAGAGGATTTCTTATAGTTTAGTTGTCTGGTAACAGGTAATTCCTATCAGCTAAGGGAAAACATCCAAGCTCCTGCTGCTCCTAACACCAGAAACTCATTAGACTCCGTACACCACTAAATAACCAACAATTTGACATTTAAACCAGTATAGCATGTTTGGATGGATGAGCAGTAAAGGCATTGCAAAGGAATAATGATAACAAGAAACACAAGAACAGTTACCAACAGACAGGTGAAGCAACGCAATCATATAATACTCTAGAAAAGATACATCCAATGCTAAAATGCTCTGTGAACATTTCCACAAGTGTATGCATCCAACCACCATTAACATAATATCAGGTAGATTGTTTTACTTACAGAGGGGCTCAATTTGTCCACTATCATTTCTAATAGATTGCTCTCAGTCAACCATTGCATCACATCCGCAGTAGTGGGGTACATATGATCATCAGCTCCTACAAGTCGCACCAAAACCTTCAAAGAAAGGACTTATTAGAGAAAAAGAGTTGCCTCCACTAGATCGACCATGTCACAATTTGACTAGATTAATGATTGCGTCAGATGGTAGAAGAAAAAACCAAGCTAACTAACCTCCCTTATGGATGTGATACCAATCAAATCCACCATCTGTTGGAAAACATCGTGATGGGCCTGTAACAAGAAAATACCATGTCCTTAAGAGGAAAAGAGGGAGAAAGAAAAATGTATTTAAACAACCATTTTACAGGTTGCAAAGTCATACAAAATTGCATTGAATCGTCTTCCCACACAGAGTTTGCAAAATGAAATTACCTGAATTATGGTTCCTACGAATTAACCCCCCCCCCCAACCAGAATAATCAAGATGCCTAAACCAGCCTTTCTCACATAAGCAAGCTCTATGCAATAGTTAAAAAACTAGTTTAAACATGGGATGAACTCATGATCCTCCTAGCTTCACCACCCACTTACCGAGTCTAAGAAGATTTGCAAGAATACAAAACAAATGCAACTCCTCCAACAGAATCATTTAACCCCTTTCTTATTTTGAAATGGCAGATCCAGTTAACTCCTTAAAAAACATAATGCAGATTCCGAACCCTTAATTCAACCTTATAGAAAGGGTAAAAGAGCCAAGCACAAGCTTTCATAGAATGCAAGATAAGTTTTGCGACTATAGTATTAGAAGATGTAGGCTTCTAGAACACAGGATGATTTTAAATATTGGAAAATGAAAGTGACCGCTTAAGCTCAAGATGGAACGGGAGCAAGGTCAAACAACATGAAAAAAAAACTATTAGAAGTAGAAGAAGAAGAAGAAAAACATAAAGATCATAACTTCATATCTAGTGAAAGCTGGCCGCCCCCACAAAAGAAGGAAGAAGCACAATGACGCACATCAATTAAAACCTTATGACCTAATCAAATTTTGCAAAAAAACTGATGATGCATAAGAGAAAAGGCAGGATTGACCAGAGTTTGTGAGATCCTAAGGCTCTTCTATAGATTAGTTGGTAAGCTAAGGAAATAATACAAGAATAATCGACAAAAGCAGAGTGTTCTCTTCAGAAAGCAAAGAAGTGAAAATCTTTTTAATTGGAACTGAGACAAGACCCTAATAGGGTCAATATGAGGTATCTATTTAGGAAGACTATCCGAGATTGGGAATGGATTAAGGATATAAATAAAACAATATATATATAAAAAAAAAAACATTCAGAATGACAAGGGAGATAAGAAGAAACGGAGGGGGGAGGCAAAATATTATTATTTGGAATTGTCAGAAACAGGAGATTAGAGAAAAGTTCTGGAACATCGAGTCTCCAAAATAAGTAGCTTTCCTGTCTGTTGCGCAGCATAGGATGCTACCCAAACAATTTAAGGAATAGAGGACGATTTTGTGAGTTGGTGTTACATGTGCAAAGAATCTAGAGAAGATACTAACAATATCGTGTTGGGTTATGCAGCTGCTGACCCTCCAGCTCTTATTGTTCAATATCTCATGGGTGTTGCTGAGGGCAGTGGGGGAAGCAATCATGTGTTAGAGATTTAAAAAGATCGGCAACGTAAAGAAGCAGCATGATGGCAACATCATGTCCCTTTTGGAGCATATGAAATGAAAGGAATAGAAGACTATTTCATCATACTGAGAATGATGTAGAAAGCATCAAGAGATCCTTCTTATTGCACTTGTATTTGTGGTGTAAGGAGAACTTTGCTATTAGTTCGTCAAACCTGATAGATGACAGAAATGACTCAAGTTCAGTTATACTATACATATTTTTTACACCGCCTTGGTGTTTATTAATGAGATTTATTGTGTCTTAATTAATAATCTTCTACAGACGAGTAAGTAAATACATATTTCTTGACCGGAAACCAAAACATCACAGCTTTAACTACATGAAGCAGGAAAAGTCAATAACTTGTACAATTCATGACATGCAATGGATTTACTAGGCAAACCTGAACATAATTCATAAGTGTGGCGGTCTTCCGCACCATTAGGCATATTACCACCTACAATTCAGTAAAAAATACATAAAGCAACTTCTTTTAGACCAAAATTGAAACGTTTCAACAACGAAACTCAAGTTAGTTTGTCCACAAAGCTTGTGGATGAATCAAATGTTTACCTTACTAAAATACCCAGCCAGCAAGGCGCTATGAGGACGACTTGGCTCCAAAAAGGAAAAGAGCAAATTCATTAACTGCAGCAAGACAGAGAGACGTTTGAAATATCAGAGCGAAAGACCTTCATTTTTACTTAAAATATCATTACTGCATCTTGTGAATACAGTACCTCTTCATGATCCACTAAAGTCCTAAGGATGACATCAATTTCACATGTAAATATCTCACAGGCAATGAAAGGGAACCTACAAGGTGAAACAGCATTAAAAGCAAGAAATAAATTGTTGTTAAATGATTAAATTATAGCAAACTGCAGATACTTGCAAATAGAAATACAGACATAGCTGTTAAAGCAAGGTCAATTCCTGTAGAAACTTACTTAAATGTTCGTCTGCTATCTGCATCCTTAGAAGGCTCTTCAACAATGTAACGCAGTAACTGCTCAACCTGCGTTCTCTCTCTCAAACTGAAAACAGAAAATGATAACCATGTCTCAGCGAATCTGAAATTTTAAGCTGAACTAAAAATAGTTAGTCAGGAACTACATTCTCTCCTGGGAGCGTGGTTAGATTAATAGCATCTATATAAGTTAAAACCGGGAGAAATTTTACAAATTTATGAGACGACTGTTGAGAGCTTTGCACTCTTGGATTATTTCTTCTTCATCAAGAAGCTCTTCCAAAGTGAAATTTTCGTTGTCTAGTACTGCTTCAACCTAAAATTTCAAAGGAAAGAAAAAATCATAAGCAACACCATTCACCAGGTTGGAAAGAAAGTCAACAGAAAAGCAAATAAACACAAACTGTATTGAAGGTAACAGCTTCAAATGAACAGTATTTGTAACGCAAGCTAGACGTAGTCAATATCGCAATACGAATAATGCAACACCGGGTTATGCAAGAAAGAGATGTGCATAAAGTACTATAAAATTACATTATTAAATGGTCCTGCAATCAGATGGATATTACAGCTGCAATGAAGGATTGGCAATCCGGAAAATACTCCAACTTAAAAACCATTACGAATTGCACAGATATTTCACGTTACCATGTCCATTCTTTTTAAAATGAACTTATGTATTTGTTAGATTTAAGAGTTATCATCGTGAATTCAATTAATATGAAATTACACAATAATCTCAAAGTACTTTAACCAAATACCTCAAAACATATATGACAATTCTACTCTTGAATTCTTTTGTTAATGGAAGGAGGCCAAATAATAAAATCAAATGAGCTCAAAACAATTATTATCAGCTAAACAGAGTTAAGCTACCACAAGCAATAGCAGCAAAACCACTAGAAAATACATAGTTTCACATAGTTGAAGCACCAATACGAAAACACAATCACAATCTTATAAATCATAGTCTGAAAACAACAAGTACACTGCTCCGCCAATTCAATATCACAGAAGACCAAAATATTGTTTGAAACGCAACTTAACAAGCAAAATATCACAAAAAATCAAAATAATTAAGTAGTAGATAAATTTCTTTCAGCTCAATCAAGTTGAACACAAAGGAAAATAATTTAGTTTCACATAGTTGAAGCACCAATAAAAACACGTTCGTCATATATAAATCATAGTGAAAACAACAAGTACACTGCTCCACTAATTCAATATCACAGAAGATCAAAATATGCTTCGAAAGGCAACTTTACAAGCAAAATATATCAAAATAATTGAGTTCGATAAATTCCTTTCAGCTCAATCAATTTGAACACAAGGACAATAGTTTAGTTTCACATAGTTGAAGCGCCAATAAAAACACATTCATAATCTATACATCAATCTGAAAAACAACAAGTACACTGCTCTCGCCAATTCAATATTACAGAAGATCAAAATATGCTTCGAAACACAACTTTACAAGTAAAATATCAATATAATTGAGTAGTCGATAAATTTCTTTCAGCTCAATCAATTTGAAGACAAGGAAAATAATTTAGTTTCACATAGTTGAAGCACCAATAAAGCACGTTTATAATCTACAAATCATAGTCTAAGACCACAAGTACACTGCTCCGACAATTCAATATCAACAGAAGATCAAAATATGCTTCGAAACGCAACTTTACAAGCAAAATAAATCAAAATAATTGATTCCGTAAATTCCCTTTAGCTCAATCAATTTAAACACAAAAGAAAATCGAATATATGCTTCGAAAAGCAACTTTCAAGCAAAATATCAGAGAAGATCAAAATAATTGAGTAGTCGATAAATTTCTTTCAGCTCAATCAATTCAAACTGCAGAGTAGAGATGGATCGAGAGACATACTGGAGAACAAGACGAAAGAACTGGAAGCTTCCAAAACATATTCGAATCAGAGAAAACGGCGAGGCGACGAACAGATCTGTAAACCCTAAAATTGAATCGAGATGGGTGAGGGCTTTTCAAGTTTTTTTGGAGCGAAAATAGAGAGAGCAATAAAAACAAAAAAAAATTAGCTTTTGAAGATCAAAACAAAGGGAAGCCGTAAATATCGATAGAGAGAAAAAGAAATTCTCATAAAAATGGAGTAACGAAGAGGCTAATGTTTTTGTTTGGATGGGTAGGGAAATTGGGACGGCAAAGTACAATTTACAATTCACGACAACTCAAAAAGATTAATTACGTAATTAAGATGAAAAGTTTCCTAGCAAGTGACGGAGGAAAAATTTGCATATCTTACCTCCTTCTATCTCAAAATACTTTTTCCTTACTTAAAAAATATTCATCTCAAAATACTTATCATTTAAAAAAATAAGATAAAATTAAATATTTTTTCCTCATTTTATCTCTTAATACTCTGATTATAGTATATAATAATTACCGTCCTTTTTTTCAGACTGCTTTTTATAATAGTAATTCGTCATGACTTATTCATTTTTTTTATTTCTATTTTCGTACTGCTTCATATTTACTTGTCCTTGTACATGCTGATGGTCTATCAAAAACAGTTTTCTAGTTCACAAGGTGTAATTTCACTTTATGAGATTTCACTGGATATATTATTGTTGTTGATGTTGTTATATTTAAGTGGGAGTCATCATCGATGGAGTTGGCATATAGATATATCATAAATATATATTAAGGAGAAATAAAATAGTGAAAACATTTAAGAGGGTAAAATAGATAAAATGTTGTCCGTTGTTAATTCTTTCTTGAGGACGTGTAAATAAGAAACACAATAACTATTTTGAGACGGAGGGAATAATATTATCTAATTATAAATAATTAATTAATTATATTGTATTTAATCATAAAATTAATGTGACATGTAATTGTTTTCTCACTGATGATTCTAATAGAATATTTCCTAATATTCTTTTTCATTAATTGTATTAATTGTATATCTCATATTTTATGTAAAATTATAATCCTTTTGTAATTAGGATAATTAGTTACCTAGTTTGTATCAAAGTAAATATTCTTGTAACCTTATATCTATTGTAAATCATTCATCAATAAAATCAAGGAACATATTCTTTTATGGAATTAGTAGCCTAACACTACAAACTCTACCCTAGCCGCCGATACACCTTCTCGGCCGCCACCTTTTTTCCACGTCGGCATTCCTCCTTAATTTTCTCTTCCATGGCTGATAAAATCAAATTACATCCGGCACTTGCCGTAAACAACATTAAAAACTTCATCCCTATGGGAAAAGGTCAATAATCCTCGTGGGCAAAGCTTTTTAAGATCCATTGTCGTGTTTACGAAGTTATCGACCACATCATCCCTCCCACACTGAAGTCCACAGACGTACCATCGCCTTCGACTTCTGATGATGCACTCTGGTCTCGTTTGGATGCAGTCGTACTCCAGTGGATATACGACACGATATCTAATGATCTGTTGTACACCATCTTTGAGACTGATGCCACTGCCCGCCAAACGTGGGAACGTTTGGACGGTATTTTCCAAAATAACAAAACTCAACGAGCGTTATACCTTGAAAATCAGTTCAAGAACGTTCATCATGACGATTTCCCAAACGTGTATGTCTATTGTCAAGAACTCAAGATGTTTGCCGACCAACTCTCCAACCTCGACGCACCAATCACTAATTAGTGATTGGTCATGCAACTTATTGCAGGTTTGAACGAATCATATGACGGCGTTGCCACCATCCTTCAGCAATGCATGTTGTTACCTCCATTTTACGAGGCCCATTCGAAACGCATCCTTAAGAAAACCCAAAAAATCAAGTGCAACACCACTCGGGCCAGCATTGTCGACGCCACCCTCACCACCACCGTCGAGCCCTCCACCGACGGTAGGGCCTCCCAGTCCGACAACCACAACCGCCGGAGCAGGCAGTCCGGCAAGGATCGCGGTGGAAAAAATTCCGACAACAACAGCCAATAGCGACCGGGTAGTGCCAGCAGCCTCCGTTGTGGGATGCCTACCCGCCATGGGCCACGTGGGCCCCACCGTCATGGGCCTCCCCTCATTGCCATTATACGACATCCTCGTGGACTCCACCTCAGAACCGACAAGCCCAAACTGTCATACTTGGCCCACATCCACAACATGCCTACACAACACAAGCCCCCCGCCATCGACTTATGCACCGACTAACATTGAGGCAGTTATGAGCACAATGTCACTCAACACTCCAAATGAAAATTGGTATATGGACACAGGCGCCACATCTCACATGACGACATCACAAGGTACTCTCTTATTTTATTCCAATTTGAGTAATTTAAATTGGAATATTATTGTTGGTAGTGGATAAGGCATTCACATCTGTGGTTATGGTCATTCCTCCCTATCTCCACCATATCCACCACTAATTTTAAAAAATGTCATCCGTGCCCCTAAACTCATTAAGAATCTAATCTTTATGCAATGTTTCACAACTGACAATTGGGTTTCCCTTGACTTTGATCCTCTTGGTTTTACTGTAAATGATTTTACGACAGGTAAGGAAGATTGTGACCCCCAACGAAAAAGGAATGGCATTTTCGGGGAATAGCCCGCTTAAATAGACTAGATTGAAGTTGTTCCGTAAACCGGTCGCTGGTAGATCTGATCGGATCCCGGACACGTGAGAGCCCAGCCCGGGAGGAATGCATGGGACGAATAATGAGATGTGACAGCACAAGAGATCTCTATCATATTTCAAATGCCGTCAACAATCCAGTCTCAGTTCCCTCAACCTTTGCTGCTCTTTCATCTTCCTTATGACATTATAGACTAGGACATCCGGGAGACTATGTTATACGATCCCTTAGGAAAAATAATTTTATTAATTACAACTGTATTTCTAGGACTCCTATATGTGAATCTTGTGTTTTTGGGAAACATGTCAAATTATCATTTTTTGCATCTACAAATTGTACTTTAATGTCTTTCGATATCATACATAGTGATTTGTGGACATCCCCTATTTTGAGTACGGCTGGCCATCGATATTATGTGTTGTTTTTAAACGATTATTTCAACTTTCTATGGACTTTTCCAATTGGAAAATAAATTCCATGTCTACCCCATTTTTTTCTTTATTTAGTGTTTGCGTAAAAACACAATTTGAAAAGAGCATTAAATGTTTTCAATGTGACAATGGCAGGGAATTCGATAATAATCAATTCAAATAGTTTTGCTCCAAAAATGGTCTTACCTTTCATTTTTCCTGCCCTCGCATATCCTCCCAAAATGGTAAAACCGAATGGAAAATTCGAACCATAAACAACCTCATTCGTGCCCTATTTGCTCACGCCTCAATTCCCCATCAATTCTGGCATTACACACTCTTCATTGCCACTTATCTCCTAAACATAATCCCAAACAAGTGTCTAGCTCAACGGTCGCCCACCCAAGTTATGTTTCGTAAGTGTTGACACCCAATTGTGTCCCGTCTTTTCCGATTTATTTTGTAATTTTCAATATTTTTTACACCTCAAAAACAATATATATATATATATATATATATATATATATATATATACATATATTAACAAGTACACTACTCCGAGAGACCAACATATTCGGTAGGCAAAGAAACTAAAATGACCAACGAGTCATATGTTCGCAGCCACGGCGTGATTAGAATGATCTTTTCAAAATTTAAGTCTGAGTCCTCCGTAATCAAAACATTTACTGTTTTGGATATGAATCCGAAGTTATTTATATTCAACTGCTTCTAACCGTTTGTTCTTGTCAGCTTGCGAGGCACATTTATGAAAGTTAAATAAGACAAGATACCCCATCAGAGATGATTTATTTTATTGTTGTTTTATTTTCTTTAATTCAGCTTTATTTTATTCTGTATTGTAATATTATTTATTGTACTTGTGTAATTATTGAAATATTTAGAATAGGTAGACTTAGAATTAATAATCTAGAAAGAGTAGATTTATTATCGGAAACCGCTAGTTTATCTATTTTAGGCCCGTCACTCATACTTTTAAAATGTTAGTTTATTTATTTTAGGTTCGCCGCTCATACTTTCAAAACGCTAGCTTATTTTTGAAACTGTTCAAAATTTTCAAAACAATTTGGTCACCTTTTATTCTTATTATTAATCATACAAATGACATTTTATTTATATCTGATTTGTGATTCAAAAAATAACTTTCATATAAATCATGTCTTCGCATTATAAGTAATTCATTTTTTCTCCTTTACTATCAATGCAAAAAATATGTATTTTATATATAATGCATACTTTTATTTAAAAAATAACTTTATATGTATTTTACAAACAATGCCATACAAATGTATGTTTTATCCAAAAATCACTTTGCATGTATTTTTGTAAATAAATACATGTTTTACCCAAAAATCACCTTGTATATACTTTATAATCAATGTCATTCAAATGCATACTTTTATTTTAAAAATCAACTTTGCATGTATTTTATAATCAATACCACACAAATGCACGCTTTTTTTTATCCGAAAAAATCTATTTTGCATATATTTTATAAATAATGTCTTACAAGGCATGTTTTTATCTAAAAGGTTAATTTTATATGTATTTTCCTAAACCAAGTCACGCATCCTTTTCTGATCCTATTTCCCAAAATCACAATCACTTTTGCAAAACTCCTCAAAAAGGAAAAAATCACTACTTTATCAAAATGCATCTTTTATTAATTACTTGCAACATTATTTTAATTTTATACTTGTAAAACATGCATTTTCCTAGCGTAATAATTAACCTAAGTTTGACCGGATAACCGTAAGTTAGCGGATCTTAACGGATGTCTAACCCCTTCCCTTTAGGATAATAAAGAACCCTTACCTAGAATCTCATTAGTTTCGCAGACCATAAAACCAGAGTTATTTTGCAGTATTTAGTTAACATTTAGGTGTCCTAATTCACCTTAGAATAATTAGGTGGCGACTTCTCAAGCAAAACATTTTTTTTTAAAATTCAGAGGGGAATCGACGCCATCATGTCGCGAGCCCGCGGGTAAAAAACAGGTGCGACAGCATTGCGACTCCGTTGGGGAATTTCAGGTTCTTAACCATAGCAAACTCATGTTAATTATTAGTGCACTTTATTTTGCTCCTTATTTGATCTACTATTTAAATTATTTTCTTTGTGAAACTTTGTATGTTTAACTGCTTTAATTGCTACTTTATTTTACTGTTTTCTTAAATTTGCATTCCGCTCATATTTCTTTCACTTCGGAAAATTGACACTATCACACATACACGCGAGGTGTGTTTCGCGCACCCGCAAAAAATTCTTTCTAATTAACCAAATTTTAGGATAGTTGGTGTATGCGCGGAGTGTCCGGACCATCCGGTGGCCGCGTAGACTTCTCACCCGAGTAGTCCGCTCGGGAACCTTTAGTCTAGTTAGCCAAATCTTAGAAAATTTAGGATAGAGCTATACCACAATTTATCTTAAGTCATGCATGTATACACCTTGGGTGAGTCGATCTTTGGCATGGACTCCACAATTAAGAAATGCACCAAAATTATTGACGGGTCTCGCAACCCAACGACCAGTCAGCATATTATGTGTAGCGTGGTAATGATATACAGATCCAAGCCTAATCGTTACATGTCGAAATTGGAAAATTTCAGCATTTATTTCCAACGAAAAGCATTTCAATTTAGTGGCTTGGATCAATCAATCATAATCTCGCATATTTGGCGTTTAGGCCCACCTCTGGCATAAGAGAGGCCCCATGTATATTAGGACGCGCATTTAATTTACATACAATCTGCTTGCTATTTTATGTTGCTTTCCACTCTGTGCATAATATTTGAAGCAATAATTACTCGTCTTATACGAACTTGGTTTTCTTAATTTTTCAGGAGGTTTATTTTGCCTAATTTATTTCTCCCAAAGGTTGATTCGTGCTGACTAAAACTGGCGGAGCACCCCATCTTTTATTTTCTAATCATGCCTACCCAAATTGTATTAGCGCTAACTTAATGAAACAATACGATTTAAATTGAGGCCTGAATCGCATTTATGCATTTTAATGTATTTTGCCTCCACCTTTTGAAAGCTTAAACTGACAAATCTGCATTGCTTTTGCTATTTCAAAATTCGTTTTGTTTAATAATTTCCGTTTCTCTTTCATCATGCAAACTAATAAATATGTCGATAATGTGAATGTGACATGTAATGAAACAAGCGAACAAAGTCCAAATGACGAAATTACAAGCACTGGCACGAGCATTTGCCCTTTGCACTCTTGGGCTATCGCACTACAATCAGGACTTCTACTGGGGCAACGCTATATCTTTCGAAGTCAAGTGGATACAGAATCATGTACGAAGAGACTGATTGATGAAAAGCAGATCAACGCAGTTTGTCCGGGGCAACTTTATCATAATAAACAAGAAAGTAAAGCCAATGATTTTCAAACCGGGACAATTGGTGCTAAAACGTATATTCTCGCATCAAAATGAAGCTAAAGAAAATTCGTACATAACTGGCAAGGGCCTTACATAGTTCACCGAGTGTTACCTGGAGGAGCGTTAATCCTGGCTGAAATGGACGACGAAGTATGGCCAAAAGCTATCAATGCAGATGCAATGAAGAGATACTACATTTAGGAATTTTTCTATGTAATGTATTTTTATGTTGTAAAAGTTGCGCTCCCTTGGCGGGATACACAAAGAACCCATATCGGGTTCCGTCTTTTTAAAGCACAAATTTCCCCAAAAATCTCATTTACTTGTCACATGAACTACGTTATGACCTGATTCCCTTGGCGGGATACATAGGCGATCATATCGGCTTCGGTCTCACTCTTTAGAAAACCTTACAACCCCCTTTGTTTGTAACGAACTACATTATGACATGATTTCCTCGGCGGAATACGTAGGCGGCCTATATCGGCTTCGATCGTACCGTTTAAAATTTTCTCCCATATCTTGCATGTAGCGAAATACACCCATCTGATCGCCTCGATAGGTCAGGAAAGCAGCCCACACAAGACTCGATTGTTCATTTGAAAGTTCATCATCCTCATATATCGGAAACTGGGACAAAATTTTAAAGGTTCACTGCAAGAAGACGCCGATAGACATGAAAAAGTGTCGGCCAACCAAGTCTTCAACCAGAAGAAGATTTTTGGATAAAACGTTTGCTTTGTTTCACCGCATGTCACTGCTCGACAGACATTTATATATATGCATACTTTCTTATAAGCAAATTATTTTAAACAAATATTTTCATTAGAGTTCGACATAAATTTTTATTGATATGCATATTTTCTTATAAATAAATTATTTTCAACAAATATTTTCATTAACGGCTAGCCAAGACTGAGAACCAGACATGGGCTACATGTCTGAATCAGCAGGACGTGCAAGTATCAAGAGCCAAAGCTACAAAGTCAACGCGAATCAACCGCCCCTCCCCCAAACTCACAAATTTTCTTTGAGTACATGTTCTTCAGGTTGAAAGAAGCAGGAAAGACATCATCTTGACCTACAGGGTACCATTATGTATGTACAAGGATGTTATTTTGAATCACAGAGAACTTCAAACACAATAAACCGACGGCAAAGACGTCGCATCACATTTTCATATGTGCAAGGACGACATTTTAGTTCACAGTCCACATGAGTTTGAATCCACAGAATATTCAACAAAACGTGGAACCGTCTATTACAGCAAACTGACGGTAATGACATCATTTGCATCAAACGACGGCAAGAACATCACATCACATTTTTGTATGTGCAAGAGCGACATTTCAATTCACAGTCCACAAGAGTTTGAATCGGTAGAAGATTCAGCACAACGTGGAACCATCTATTACAGCAAATTGACGGCAATGCCATCATTTACATCGAACAACGGCAAGGACATCGCATCACGTTTTCGTCTGTGTAAGGGCGACATTTCAATTCACAGTCCACAGGAGTTTGAATCGACAGAAAATTCAGCACAACGTGGAACCGTCTTTTACGGCATTACAATGACGTCAACATCATTACAACGACGTCATCAACATTACGGCAGCACGACAACTGTCTTTTACAGCATTACAATAACGTCAACAACATTACAATGGCGTATTCAGCACAACAAATGTCTTTTACAACATTACAACGATGTCATCATCATTATGTCAGCACAACAACTATCTCTTACAGCAAATAACATTACAACAACGTTATCGACGTTACGACATCACAACAACTATCTCTTACAACAAACAACATTACAATAACATCATCGATGTTACGATGGCACAACAACTATCTTTTACAGCAAACAACATTACAACGACGTCAACATCATTACAACAACGCCGTCGTCATAACAACTATCTCTTACATCAAATATCATTACAACAACGTCATCGACGTTACGGTAGCACAACAAATATCTTTTACAGCAAACATCATTACAACAACATCATCAACATTATGTCAGCACAACAACTATCTCTTACAGCAAACAACATTATAACGTCATCGACGTTGCGGCAACACAACTATCTTTTACAGCAAATAACATTACAACAACGTCATCAGCATTATGTCAGCACGACAGCTATCTCTTATAGCAAACAACATTATAGCGATATCATCAGCATTATGTCTATACAACATGTCTACGCAACTGTTATAACCCAAATCGAAGGGCTGCGATGGGTACTCGGGCCCCACCCGTCGGGTAACGCTAATCATACAACTAACTTCTAAGCACAATTGAATACGGACTAAGCCGAAAAAGACTATAGAAAATCTTAACCATAAATCCATTTTTCATATATACATACCTATACCAAGGTCGACAAGGCCACACATGACAACTAACCACAGGACACATATCTACAAGACTCTAAAGAATACATGACATCACAAGTACGGGACATGACCCTGTCATACCCATATGCAGATGCAAAAATATTATACCACGACCAACAACAACTCTGAAACAAATAGAGTGCTCCAACATCAGCTGAACCAACAACCTACTAGCGTGAACCATCACCATATTTAACTGAACCTGCGAGCATGAAACGCAGCGTCCCCCGACAAAAGAGACGTCAGTACGAATGATGTACTGAGTATGTCATGCATAAACGATAATATAACATGGATATAAAGACAATTGAAACAAAAACAACTGACCAGCAGTAAATGCCTCTGAGGGCCCTAACACATATGTCTAAATGTCATGCACAATGCAATATACATATACATCAGCCTCTTCGGGCATCTTCCATACCATAACAACCTCCGTGGGTATAATTATCTCATATCGGCCTCTATGTGTACAATATGCCTAAATGTCATGCATAATGCGGTAAATACATATATACTGGACACACGATGGCATCTTCCTCCCAATCATATATATATATATATTGGCCCTTAATCAGGCATGCTCCTTCATTAAGCCACACAGGCTTTATCATTATCATATCCCAACAGATCAGTGGTCTGCGTTTCCCGTTTACCGTCCCCAATATACGGTCTTGGGTAAAACATGAATGTAATGTAAATGAAAATGCATGAATAACAATAGCACATCATGGGTCACACAATATCCTTGTACCTTCGGCTAACACTGTAAATATCAACATCTTTTCTGTATGACTCAATAAGGACTTAGGAACATATTTAGACATGTTTTTAACATATGAATCAACAACATGGACATCCTTAACTACTAAAAGTAGAATAATTTATGAAACATTACCACAGTTACATTTCGTTACATGGAACATGCCAAAAGAAAGAAGAATTTGTCTTAACATACCTTTGTCGTTAAAGTTACTCAAGTTTCCCGAGTCCTCGTAAGTTTTATGAATAATTATCTACATTATATGAATGATTCAGATCAATTTCTAAAGGTAGTCTTCACTTAGATATTTTATCAAAGATCTTATGTGCGTAGAACTTCTATAACTCATAACAATGACAACTAATCAACAAAGAAACTTCTTTAGCTTAAATGAACTTCCTTATCTTCCCCATACAACAACCAACAATAGTCTACAATTTCTAGTAACTAATCATCACCAAACAGCCCCAAACGCGTAGCTCACAACACACAACCAAATTCCAAGTTCCTCTAAGAATTTGTTGTACAACCTCTTCATAATAACATTCTCACTACTTGTATAAACTTAAGAACAAGAAGGAGAAGATGGAACTTACCACCAAGCACAAGAATCCCTTCAAGGCAATAGCGAATTTCCCCAAATCCCGTAGCCCTTCTCGTTCTTGCCTTTTCACTCCCAACATGAATGAGCTAGGTTGCTGCTACTTGGAAGGCAAAACATTACTGCTTAATTAAGAAGATTTTGGTCCCTTTTTCCCTTGTCTTCTATAACACATAAGTGCTAAAGGTGTTTTCTGTTTACGTTGTTGGTTTACTTTATCAACAAAGTGAAATGCTTACCAATTGAAATGTTAAGGGATTAAGACCAAATGTCATATGACCTACTCACTTAATACGCGTAGTGTTAGTAGGAACTCCTAACCACTTACTCCTAACACATGACACCTCACTTAGGTGCATGTGTACTAGTGGACTACTACATGGCACTTATCCATGCTAAAAATGTTCCCATTTAATTAATCAATCACACACATAATTAATTTCGTGATCTCAATTCACTTAAATCTTAATGATTTATAAGACCTTCATATACTCAATGTTATAATCATGCGATATAACACTAGTCCATTACCTCTTTATGCACACACCAAATTTATTTTCAATCCCCGTCGTCACGCTTGTTACGTCCAAAATTATTTTGGGACTACATCATTTCATATTCCAAGCTTCTTTATTTGCATACGCCTGGCGATTTTACATACGCCTAGCGATTTAACCCATAGCCCAAAAGTAAGGAGTGTTACAACAACGACGTCATTAGCATTACATCTACGCAACGACGTCTTCGGCACTACGTCTACACGATGACGTATTCAACACAACACGTCCATACAACAACGTCATCAACAACATTACGTCGATACAACGATGACATCAGCATTACATTCTTACAACAACGTCATCAGTATTACATCTACACAATGACGTCTTCAGCACTACGTCTTCAACACAACACGTCCATACAACGACGTCTTCAACACAACACGTCCATACAACGATGTCATCAACAACATCATGTCGATATAACAACGACATCAGCATTACGTCCTTACAACAACGTCACCGCATTACATTTGTGCAAGGACATCATTTCGATTCACAGGGTCACATTTTTTTATGTACTCATTCTCAACCATTTTGTCTCAGCAGTTATGCACTAATTTTTTAGTTTGTAGGAGCTTTAATTTACAGGAACTTCAGCACAACGTGGAACTATCTCTTACGGCGAACCAAGACAATTTTGGTCAGCAGCCTACTTCGAACGTCGTTCCGCTCTTCCTCAATAATTTTGCCACATCTGCAACCAGTGTCATCATAACTCGACACTAGGCAATATTTCTTGAATCCGCACCAACTTTTTCAATGTCTTCTCCATCGAAATTCTATCTCTACCCGTGCATCCCTACTCCGCGTTCAAAGCCCGATGATCAGGACAAAATTGGCTACTCAGTCAACTTCTTTGGCCGAAAATTCTTTCATCGTCTCCGACCAAAAAGGGGCATCTATTGACACCCAATTTTGTCCCATCTTTTCCGATTTATTTTGCAATTTTAAATATTTTTTACACCTCAAAAATAATTTTAATATAAGTATATATATATATATATATATATTATATTTCAATATCATTATTATTCACATTTTTACTATCATTTGCCTTTTTAAAATCATAATCATAATTTTCTCCTAATATTCTATGTTATTCTATTTTTTTGGCAAAACAGCATCGCATTTTTCATTTTAAGCATTAAACATTTCACAAATATTATGTTTTATTATTATCACATCGTTATTTTATTCTAAATACTTTATATTTCAAAGCATTTTTTAAAATAATAAATCCCTTTTACATTTTTAACCACAACTCATTTATTTTCCAAACCAAAATAATTTCTACCCAAAATATATTCTACCCTTACCCAAAATCGGCCACCAAAGGCCCAAACCCATCGGCCTAACCGGCCAGCCCAATTCCCCTTAACCCTCTTACCCCTTTTATCCCCTAACTCCGAAAAAACCTAATCCAAAAATCATTTTCACTCCCACAATCGGCACCCGCACACCCCCATACCCCTAACCCCCCACGTCGCCGACCTACACCCCTACCCCCACGTCGCCGCACCCTGCACCCCTACCCCCACTGCTACACCTCGTAAGATTAAGACGATAATTAAGAACGTCATTAAGAAAGCAAGATTCAGATATTGAATATAAGGAACGCTTACATATGTTAATACGGGAAATTAGTGTATAAACGGATGTTATCCCGGAATAATTTTTCTTTAGTGCTATACACGTGATTTACTAGAATTAATCCTAGTAGTTGAATTTATTCCAATGGAGTTATGGACTAGTATTGTATTAAAAAAATTATGACATTGAGGATACGAGGCTTATGAAATTCTCGGGAATTAAAAGAAGTGGGTTTGAGATTTACTAATTGAAGAACTTGGGGGCAAAAGTGTAAAGGAAAATCAGATTTTTTTTCTTATAAACTCACATTGACCTCTTCATCTTCTTCTACACTTAAACAAAAAAATAACTCTCCTCTCATTCTCTCCTCCAAACTAATCCGAAAATCACCCTCCACCCATAACCAAAATTAAGGTTGTTATTTTCTCTTCGTAGACTACATTTTCACCAAAAATTAGAAGCAAAACAACACCAAAAACAGTGGCAAAAACAGTGGCAAAACAGCCACTGCTTGGGCCGAAATCTGCCCAGAAATTTCGAATTTTTGGGATAAAATTTTGGAAGAAAACGTGTAGGGATGATGTCTTAACATTGTAGAACACTTGCATGTCAATTGGAGTTGAAGAAGTGAACAAAAAGGAGGAGAAAAATTACAAAACAGTGGGGATTTTTAGACAAACAGTGGCAGAAAATTTGCGAACTGTTTTGACGAATTTGAGGTATAAAAATTCTTATTTCTATGATATAATTGGAATGCATGTTGTTAGAATTAAGGTAATGATTTTGTGTTAAGGAAGAATTGAAATTTAAGCATTGCATGTGACCATTTTGGGCTAGTTGCCAATTTGGGACAGATTTTGGTGTTGTTGGATTCGTTGGTTGTTGTTGTTATTATTATCACTAATTGCATGATGAAATTGAAAGGAAACATGGAGATTTAGTTGGAATTAGTTATATGGAAGTATTAAAATTCGAAATTGGATTATAAGAATTAAGATAAGAGTTATGGAATTATGATATGTTGTGGCCAAGAACTTGCATGAAATTGTTGGACATGTTGTGATGTATATGGACTGTTTTAGGGGCTGTTTTGTGGTGTTATAATTCTGAAAATTTAGTCACCATTATGCATGTTTAAGTGTGGTAATTTCTAAGGTAAGTCCTAAAGAAATAAGGGTGTGGAAAGGCATAGAAAGGCTTCACATTCTACCCTCGTTGTTGTTGAAACATGGGCTATTTTGTGGGCTGTTTTTAAGGTGGATTAAGAGGCTAAATTTACATGAGAGGTGGGTGTGTAAATTTCTTTATTGTTGTTTTGGTTGTGCCCTTAATTGGTGCTTGTTTATTAATGTTATTAGCCTCGTTTGAAAGTTGTGGAAACATGTATAAACAGGGGAAGTGCTGCCCGAATTTTTATAAAATAAGAAGTCGTTATTCGATATAAAGTATGCTAGCGATCATGGAATTGACGAACGTATTACCATTATTATAGGTTGAAGTTCTAAATCGAGACGTACTCTAATATAGAGTTGATTAGTTCGTCTAAGAGGTATGTGAACTATTCCTTCTTTCTTTGGCATGATTTTTATTTAATGAAGGTACGGCGGACGTACTTGATTCTTATACAGTTTAATTCCTAAAGAGGATTGTTATGAGAAGTGCCTATGATTTTTCAGCAAAAAGTTTATTATGACATTATTACAATGATTTTATTGAGAGTCAGATGATAATTTTTACTTGCATATGGTTACTCATGATATCTACTCGTGCTAAGTGTTACTACTTCACCTCACCGAGTCCCGGGCCAGGTTACGATTCGTGCACAACCTTGCATTAATTCACCGAGACCCTCACTAGAGGGCCGGATTACGTAGGATGGATCCATAGATGAGATATGACTTTTCCGAGTCCCAGCATGGGCCGGGTTATGATATGATTCCACCGAGTCCCGCACTAGTGGGTCGGGTTACGTTATAGATATATATATGTATATGGACAGACACTCACATTTTCTTGACTTGACTCTCATTTTTATAAGGCAACTGACTTTTATTGTTTATGGCACAGTTGAATTTGGATCCTGACTTTTATACTGATCTCCTGCTTTACATTGGCTCCTTATCATCTCATACCCAGTATTTCATGTTTCCATCCTCAGTACATTATTTTGTATTGACCCCCCTTTCCTCGGGGGGCTGCGTTCATGCCCGCAGGTACAAGTGCTCGCTTTGGTGATCCTCGGTTTAGGTTCCTACTCGGCAGGTTAAAGCTCCTTTGATCCGAGCTTTGTCATTTTGGTACCGAACCTCTTTTAGACTTATGTTTGTATTTAGGGCACGACGGGCCCTGTCCCGTCATATGTCGTTGTTATTCTTATAGAGGTGCAGACAAGTGGTGGGTTGTACTTATGTAAGGGTTATAACTCTGTTTTGGTCAGCCATATCATTGTACTCTATATTGGGGTGTTCTGTGTATATGTTATATTATACATTGGCGACCTTGTCGTCTTGCCTGTATATTGTGTTGGCTAGTTGTGACTCCTCAGGAGGCAGGTACATTCGGGGGTAAAGGCAGCCTTGTTGGCTCGCCTACCCTGGCATATGTTGTTATTGCAGCGTCATGCTGCCGAATTTTAGACTTATTAAGTGTTAGTTGGATTATGTGTGACAGGTTAGTGTAATGACGTCATTAGGGCGGTTAGTCGCGGCCCGTCGGGTCGGGTCGTGACAAAAGTGGTATCAGAGCAGTTAGTCCTCGGAATGTCTATAGACCGTGTCTAGTAGAGTCTTGTGTATGGGTATGTTGTGCACCATACTTATACGCAGGAGGCTACAGGGCATCTAGGATTGGTTTCTATTCTTTCATCTCTTAGATCGTGCAATAGAGCTATGTTATTAGGATGATTCCTTTCTGACGACTTACGATGTTTACAAATATGCCTCCGAAGAAGGCGACAACGACCCAGAAGGGCAAGTCTACAGCGGGGGGTACCAGCCAGATTCAGAGAGTTACTAGGTCACGTACCCAGTCTATGCCAGAGACTATGCCCCAGTCGACGAGCTCTGCTTCATCGCCACCACCAGAGGCTCCAGTTCAGGGGGCAACATCACCGATTTCAAGGCCTCAAAGACACGAGCCTCCAGTTCTTCACCGGGGCAGGATGCGGCTACGAGAGATGTAGTTCAGCTGCTGACTAGCTTGGTAGCAGGGCAGAACCGCAGACAAGGACCAGGAGTCGACCCTAGGTCTGACAGTTTGAGGGTTCGTGATTTCTTGAGTTGTAACCCTCCAGAGTTTTTTGGGTCTCAGCCCGAGGAGGACCCGCAGGAGTTTATTCGGCAGATGCAGCGTACCTTGAGGGTAATCAGGGCTTCAGATACTGAGTCTGTGGAGTTGGCTTCGTATAGAATGCGGGATATAGCTACAAACTGGTATGAGTCTTGGGAGTTATCTAGGGGAGATGATGTTCCCCCATCTATATGGGATGAGTTTACAGAGGCCTTCCTTGGTCACTTCTTGCCTCCAGAGATGAGGAGAGCTAGAGTGGACAGATTCTTACAGTTGAGGCAGAGTGGCAGGACCATTCGTGAGTATAGCCTGGAGTTTGATTCATTGGCCAGATATGCACCCAATATTGTAGCAGATATGGCAGATAGGGTGCATCGCTTTGTGATAGGGCTGGACCATTATCTGATCGATGGCTGTATGGCGGTAGCTCTTCAACCGGGTATGGATATTGCTCGTGTCCAGGCATATGCACAGGGGGTTGAGGACCGACATAGAGGGCGACAGCCAGACATAGGTCATGACGGGGACCAGCATAAGAGGGCTAGGTCGGCAGCTTATTCCGGCAAGTCTCGAGGCGCATAGCCCAAAGAAGAGGTCGATATTCACTTCGGCCCCACAGCAGTGCTCCTCTACGATTCACGGGCAGGAGTTTCGACCGTCCCGGGTATTCATGAGCCGGACAGAGCTCCAGGGCTTCGGGTTCTCAGAGGAACAGGGGGCCCTAGTCAGTTGAGACCACCTTATCCTCGGTGCTCTCGGTGTGGTAAGTTTCATATTGGGGAATGTCGTTCGACCACAGGTGCTTGCTTCTCTTGCGGCCGTCAGGGCCATATGATGAGAGAGTGTCCCAACATAGGTGGTTCAGGTGGGCTGGTTCGGCCTACGGGGTCGGGTGCTGGTTCGTCGTCATCTATAGCTATGCGCCCCACCGGGTGGGGTAGTCAGACGCCAGCAGGCCGTGGTAGAGGTCGTGGCAGAGTTTCTAGTTCCGGCGGTCCTTCGAACCGCATATATGCTTTGGCCAGTAGACGTGATCAGGAGGCGTCACCAGATGTTGTTACAGGTATACTATCGGTCTTTTTCTGTAATGTATATGCTTTGATAGATCCAGGTTCCACCTTGTCCTACATATCCCCTCTTGTTGCTAATAGAATAGGGATAGAATCTGAGCCGATAGAACCATTCGAGGTAGCTACACCGGTAGGAGATTCGGTTATAGCTGAGCGTGTGTATAAAAATTATTCGGTGGTGATATATAGCCGTCATACCTTAGCAGATTTGATAGAGTTGGATATGGCCGACTTTGATGTCATTATGGGCATGGATTGGTTGGCTTCTTGTTTTGCCAACGTTGATTGTAGAGAGAAGTTGGTTCGATTAGCTTTCGAGCGAGCGATTATAGAATGGAAAGGGAATGCAGCATCGCCGAGGGGTAAGTTTATTTCATACCTCAAGGCAAGGAAGATGGTCAGAAAAGGTTGTATCTATCATTTGGTTCGGGTGCATGATACAGAAGCGGAGGTACCGGCTCTTCAGTCAGTTCCTGTAGTTAGTGAGTTTCCGAATGTATTCCCGGATGATCTTCCAGGTCTCCCTCCAGAGCGGGAGGTAGATTTCAGTATTGATGTATTGCCAGGTACCCAACCTATATCCATTCCTTCTTATAGAATGGCACATGCAGAGCTGAATGAGTTGAAGGAGCAGCTGAGAGACTTGTTGGAGAAAGTTTTTATTAGGCCAAGTACATCTCCATGGGGATCACCAGTGTTATTTGTAAGGAAGAAAGATGGATCACTGCGGATGTGTATGGATTATAGGCAGCTGAACAAGGTAACCATCAAGAACAGGTACCCCCTTCCCAGGATTGATGATTTATTTGACCAGTTGCAGGGTGCTAAGTGCTTCTCGAAGATAGACTTGCGGTCAGGTTATCATCAGGTGCGGGTAAGGGAGACAGATATTCCAAAGACAGCATTCAGAACCCGATATGGACATTATGAGTTTAGGGTGATGTCTTTTGGACTGACCAATGCTCCAGCAGTGTTTATGGATTTGATGAACCGGGTATTCAGGCCGTTCTTAGACATGTTCGTCATTGTATTCATTGATGATATCCTGGTTTATTCCCGTTCAGAGCAGGAGCATGCAGACCATTTGAGGACGGTACTTAGGGTCCTCCAGCACCAGCAGTTGTATGCCAAGTTTTCCAAGTGTGAGTTCTGGTTGACTTCGGTGGCATTCTTGGGGCATATTATTGGGGCTAATGGTATTCGGGTGGATACACAGAAGATTGAGGCGGTGAAGACTTGGCCCAGACCTACGACACCTACTGAGGTACGCAGTTTTCTGGGCTAGCAGGGTATTACAGAAGGTTTGTGGAGAAGTTTGCCTCGATCTCAGCGCCTTTGACTAGGCTAACCCAGAAGGCAGCTAAGTTTCAGTGGACGGATGCTTGTGAGCACAGTTTCCAGTTGTTGAAGGATAAATTGACTACGGCTCCAGTTCTGACTCTTCCTGAGGGACCGGATGGTTATGTCATTTATTGTGATGCTTCAGGCATTGGGCTAGGTTGTGTGTTGATGCAGCATGGCAAAGTTATAGCTTATGCCTCCCGACAGCTCAGAAAGCATGAAAAGAATTATCCCACTCATGATTTGAAGTTGGCAGCGGTGATTCATGCCTTGAAGATTTGGAGACATTATTTGTATGAGATTCATGTTGATATTTATACTGATCACAAGAGTCTCCAATATATCTTTAAGAAGAAGGAGTTGAACCTACGGCAGAGGCGGTGGTTAGAGTTGCTAAAGGACTATGATGTTGATATCTTGTACCACCCGGGAAAAGCCAACGTCGTGGCAGATGCTCTTAGCCATAGATCCATGGGTAGCTTGACGGATGTGCAGCCAGATAGAAGGAAGATGGTTCGTGAGATGCATAGGCTAGCGAGTCTTGGAGTCCGGTTGGCGGATTCGGGAGATAGCGGGATTCTTATTCGGGATGTTGCGGAGTCCTCTATCGTGGAAGAGGTAAAGAGACGTCAGTATGAGGATCCTGTTCTGTCCCGGTATAGAGATGCAGCTCTCCGAAAGGGAAAGACTCTATTTGAGGTTACACCTGATGATGTGCTGAGGTATGAGGGCAGATTATGTGTACCTGATGTTGTAGGGCTACGACAACAGGTTATGGGAGAGGCACACAATGCCCGTTATTCCATTCATCCAGGATCGACGAAGATGTACCATGACCTTAGATGCTTGTATTGGTGGGATGGCATGAAAAGAGCCATAACAGAATTTGTTGCCCAGTGCCCGAATTGTCAGCAAGTTAAGGTTGAACATCAGAAGCCTGGTGGATTATTACAGGAGATTGAGATCCCGACTTGGAAGTGGGAAGTGATCAATATGGACTTCATTATAGGCTTACCTCGCACTCAGCGGAAGTGTGATTCCATATGGGTTATCGTGGATAGGCTGACGAAATCAGCCCATTTTCTTCCAGTGAGGACTACTTACTCAACTGAGGACTATGCTAGGCTGTACATCAGGGAGATAGTGAGACTGCACGGGGTCCCCACATCTATTATATCAGACCGAGGAGCCCATTTTACAGCTAACTTCTGGAGATCATTCCAGAAGGGATTGGGGACACAAGTGAGTCTCAGCACATCATTTCACCCTCAGACGGACGGGCAGGCAGAGCGTACGATCCAGACATTAGAGGATATGCTGAGGGGTTGTATTATTGACTTCAGGGGTAGTTGGGATGGTCATTTACCACTCATTGAGTTTGCTTATAACAACAACTACCACTCTAGCATCCAAATGGCACCGTATGAGGCTTTATATGGGAGGAAGTGCAGGTCACCTGTTGGTTGGTTTGATGTAGGTGAGACTAAGTTGATCGGCCCAGACATGGTTCAGCAAGCTGTTGATAAGGTGAAACTCATTCAAGAGAGGTTATTAGTAGCACAGAGTCGACAGAAGTCATATGCTGATAATCGACGTCGACACTTAGAGTTTCAGGTTGATGATTGGGTGTTCCTAAAGGTGTCACCCATGAAGGGTGTGATGAGGTTTGGCAAGAAAGGGAAGCTTAGCCCAAGGTACATTGGGCCTTACCAGATCATTCGTAGGATAGGCAAGGTTGCATATGAATTGGATCTACCGCCTGATTTGGAAGCAGTACATCCAGTTTTCCATGTATCTATACTGCGTAAGTGTATTGGTGATCCTTCCAGCATCTTCCCAGTAGATGACATCCAGGTGACAGAAGAGTTGTCCTACGAGGAAAGCCCCGTAGCCATACTTGATCGTCAGGTCAGGAGATTACGGACGAAGGATGTGGCTTCCGTCAAGGTATTGTGGAAGAACCACAATAGGGAGGAAATGACTTGGGAGGCAGAGGATGAGATGAAGAAGAAGTATCCTCATTTGTTCCCTGTGCCTCCAGGTAATTCAATTCAACTCCCCATTTGATTATTGTAATTGGTGAATTGCATATGTGTGATATATTGTGGCCCTGTGTGGCATCTGTTGGTTGGCTGAATATAGGCGGATAGGCATAGTTATAAAGGAGACTCTGCCGAAATTTTTCTAGCATTAGACTTGTTATGAACATTCGAGGACGAATGTTTCTGAGGAGGGAAGTATGTTACACCTCGTAAGATTAAGACGATAATTAAGAACGTCATTAAGAAAGCAAGATTCAGATATTGAATATAAGGAACGCTTACATATGTTAATACGGGAAATTAGTGTATAAACGGATGTTATCCCGGAATAATTTTTCTTTAGTGCTATACACGTGACGACGAGAATTAATCCTAGTAGTTGAATTTATTCCAATGGAGTTATGGACTAGTATTGTATTAAAAAAAATTATGACATTGAGGATACGAGGCTTATGAAATTCTCGGGAATTAAAAGAAGTGGGTTTGAGATTTACTAATTGAAGAACTTGGGGGCAAAAGTGTAAAGGAAAATCAGATTTTTTTCTTATAAACTCACATTGACCTCTTCATCTTCTTCTACACTTAAACAAAAAAATAACTCTCCTCTCATTCTCTCCTCCAAACTAATCCGAAAATCACCCTCCACCCATAACCAAAATTAAGGTTGTTATTTTCTCTTCGTAGACTACATTTTCACCAAAAATTAGAAGCAAAACAACACCAAAAACAGTGACAAAAACAGTGGCAAAACAGCCACTGCTTGGGCCGAAATCTGCCCAGAAATTTCAAATTTTTGGGATAAAATTTTGGAAGAAAACGTGTAGGGATGCTGGCTTAACATTGTAGAACACTTGCATGTCAATTGGAGTTGAAGAAGTGAACAAAAAAGAGGAGAAAAATTACAAAACAGTGGGGATTTTTAGACAAACAGTGGCAGAAAATTTGCGAACTGTTTTGACGAATTTGAGGTATAAAAATTCTTATTTCTATGATATAATTGGAATGCATGTTGTTAGAATTAAGGTAATGATTTTGTGTTAAGGAAGAATTGAAATTTAAGCATTGCATGTGACCATTTTGGGCTAGTTGCCAATTTGGGACAGATTTTGGTGTTGTTGGATTCGTTGGTTGTTGTTGTTATTATTATCACTAATTGCATGATGAAATTGAAAGGAAACATGGAGATTTAGTTGGAATTAGTTATATGGAAGTATTAAAATTCGAAATTGAATTATAAGAATTAAGATAAGAGTTATGGAATTATGATATGTTGTGGCCAAGAACTTGCATGAAATTGTTGGACATGTTGTGATGTATATGGACTGTTTTAGGGGCTGTTTTGTGGTGTTATAATTCTGAAAATTTAGTCACCATTATGCATGTTTAAGTGTGGTAATTTATAAGGTAAGTCCTAAAGAAATAAGGGTGTGGAAAGGCATAGAAAGGCTTCACATTCTACCCTCGTTGTTGTTGAAACATGGGCTATTTTGTGGGCTGTTTTTAAGGTGGATTAAGAGGCTAAATTTACATGAGAAGTGGGTGTGTAAATTCCCTTTATTGTTGTTTTGGTTGTGCCCTTAATTGGTGCTTGTTTATTAATGTTATTAGCCTCGTTTGAAAGTTGTGGAAACATGTATAAACAGGGGAAGTGCTGCCCGAATTTTTATAAAATAAGAAGTCGTTATTCGATATAAAGTATGCTAGCGATCATAGAATTGACGAACGTATTACCATTATTATAGGTTGAAGTTCTAAATCGAGACGTACTCTAATATAGAGTTGATTAGTTCGTCTAAGAGGTATGTGAACTATTCCTTCTTTCTTTGGCATGATTTTTATTTAATGAAGGTACGACGGACGTACTTGATTCTTATACAGTTTAATTCCTAAAGAGGATTGTTATGAGAAGTGCCTATGATTTTTCAGCAAAGAGTTTATTATGACATTATTACAATGATTTTATTGAGAGTCAGATGATAATTTTTACTTGCATATGGTTACTCATGATATCTACTCGTGCTAAGTGTTACTACTTCACCTCACCGAGTCCCGGACCGGGTTACGATTCGTGCACAGCCTTGCATTGATTCACCGAGACCCTCACTAGAGGGCCGGATTACGTAGGATGGATCCATAGATGAGATATGACTTTACCGAGTCCCAGCATGGGCCGGGTTATGATATGATTCCACCGAGTCCAGCACTAGTGGGCCGGGTTACGTTACAGATATATATATGTATATGGACAGACACTCACGTTTTCTTGACTTGACTCTCATTTTTATAAGGCAACTGACTTTTATTGTTTATGGCACAGTTGAATTTGGATCCTGACTTTTATACTGATCTCCTGTTTCTGTTGGCTACTTATGATCTCATATGCAGTATTTCATGTTTACATACTCAGTACATTATTTAAGATCGACCCCCTTTCCTCGGGGGGCTGCGTTCATGCCCGCAGGTACAAGTGCTCAGTTTGGTGACCCTCCGGTTTAGGTTCCTACTCAGCAGGTTGGGAAGCTCCTTTGATCCAGAGCTTTATCATTTTGGTACCGAACCTCTTTTAGACTTATGTTTGTATTTAGGGGCACGTCGGGGCCCTGTCCCGTCATATGTCGTTGTTCTTCTTATAGAGGTCTGTAGACAGTGGTGAGTTGTACTTATGTAAGGGTTATAACTCTGTTTTGGTCAGCCATATCATTGTACTCTATGTTGGGGGTGTTCCCGTGTATATGTTATATTATCTGTTGGCAGCCTTGTCGTGTTCCCCCATTTGTTCATTGTTTTTTAGGAGGGTTTTTTGGTCGTTTTTTAGGTCCAAAAATATAGGTTTAAACTTTGAAAATCTGAAATCTTCTTAAAGGTTGTATGGTGTTTTCTTGTGTTGTTCTTCATTATTGAGAAGTCCGAAATCCAAAAAATCCCAAAATCTTCTTAAGGGTATTTGTTCTATTATTTTTTTTTTGCATGTGTTCATCTTAAAGAGTCCAAAAATATAAGTTAAAATTATTGGGATTTTGGTATTGAAGAATCTGAAATTTTGCTATTCTTCACAGTTTTTCATATTCCGTGTCGGGTCAATTCTGCTTTCTGTTTCGGGTTGGAACCAGTGCAAAAAATTCGAAAATAAGGTTGGTTCTTATATGATTTATTGTTAATGATTATCTTTTTTTTACCTTTGGTTGGTTATCTGAAATTTGCAATGGAAACAAATGTGTTCCTAGGATTCGACACTGTTTTACGGTTCTATGGCTATGCTACTGATTTTACATTTTGCTAATTGATTCGGGGTACTGTGTTACTTTGCCTTGCTGCTATTTTCTTGATTCTAATGTGTTGGACTGATGCTGCGCGATTTTCGGTTTTTCGATCACTGTTTCGGGTTGGATTACTGTTCCGACAGGTAAAATTTTAAGAATTTTGTTTCAATATTTTGTTGTTGGTTATATGAAAATCCGAGAAAAACTGATCTGGGTCGGGTCATCGATCCGGGTCGGGTAAAATCTCCAGAATTTGATTTTCATATTTTGTTGTTGGTTATCTGAAAATCTGAGAAAAACTGATTCGGGTCGGGACTTCTAATTCGGGTCGGGTCAGCCCGATTTGGGTAAAATTTCAAGATTTTTGTGTTCAATATTGTTGTTGTTGGTTATCTGAAAATTCAATAAAATGTTTGATTCCGGGTCGGGTCACTGTTCTGTCTCGGTTCAAATTTTCATAAGCATATTCGAATTATGTTTTGGTTCAAAATTCAGAATTCGGTTCGGATGTTTTTCCATTCGAGAGACCAACATGTTCGGTAGGCAAGGCAACTAAAATGATCAACGAGTCATATGTTCGCAACCACGACGTGATTGGAATGATCTTTTCAAAATTTAAGTTTGAGCCCTCCGTATCAAAACATTTACTGTTTTGGATACGGATCCGAAGTTATTTATATTCAATTGTTTCTAACCGTTTGTTCTTGACAACTTCCGAGACACATTTATGAAAGTTAAAGAAGACAAAATACCCCCTCGGAGATGATTTATTTTATTGTTGTTTTGTTTTCTTTAATTCAATTTTATTTTATTCTGTATTGTAATATTAGTTATTGTACTTGTGTAATTATTGAAATATTTAGAATAGGTAGACTTAGAATTAATAATCTAGAAAGAGTAGATTTATTATCGGAAACCGATAGTTTAACTATTTTAGGCCCGTCACCCATATTTTCAAAACATTAGTTTATTTATTTTAGGTTCGCCGCTCATACTTTCAAAACGCTAACTTATTTTTGAAACTGTTCAAAATTTTCAAAACAATTTGGTCATCTTTTATTCTTCTTATTAATCATACAAATGGCATTTTATTTATATCTGATTTATAATTCAAAAAATAACTTTCATATAAATCATGTCTTCGCATTATAAGTAATTCATTTTTTCTCCTTTACTATCAATGCAAAAAATATGTATTTTATATATAATGCACTTTTATTTAAAAATTAACTTTATATGTATTTTACAAACAATGCCATACAAATATATGTTTTATCCAAAAATCACTTTGCATGTATTTTTGTAAATAAATGCATGTTTTACCCATAAAATCACCTTGTATATATTTTATAATCAATGTCATCCAAATGCATACTTTTATTCTAAAAATCAACTTTGCATGTATTTTATAATCAATACCACACATATGCACGTTTTTTTTTATCCGAAAAAATCTATTTTGCATATATTTTATAAACAAGATATTTTTTTTATTTAAAAGGTTAATTTTATATGTATTTTCCCAAACCAAGTCACGCATCCTTTTCGGATCCTATTTCCCAAAATCACAATCACTTTTGCAAAACTCCTCAAAAAAGGAAAAAATCATTACTTTATCAAAACATCTCAAGCCATTGCCCCTTATATTATTTAATAGAAATATAATTTTTTTTTGTAATACAATTTCAAAATTACAACTTAGTTTCGTAGTTAAAAAGTTACAAATCACATAGTAAAATTTTCATTAAAAAAATTACATATCCAACCATAGTTTTTCTAATTTTATCACAATCTCTTGAGGATCTTCTGTTGGAATTGAAAGTTGTTGGTCAAATTGTTCGACGTCGCATCCCGCTCCCTCAGATAAGATTTCGTTGTAGTTGTAGTTGTCTTCTTTGTTGATCTCTAGTTGACCGCACCTTCTACGCTCCACTCTAATCCAATCTCTAAATAAAACTGCAATCTCCAAGATGTCTCATGTCAATGAGTGTTTGTGCTCTCCTTTTTGAAACCTTCCAGCAGAAAAAACGCTTTCAGAAGCTGTTGATGACACTCGGATATTCAACACATCTCGGGCCATCTTTGATAGTGTCAGAAATGTCTTCTCATTCTCCCTCCAGTATTTCAGCAAGTCCTCACGTACATTTTCATTGGCAATTGGTTCGAACGGTACAACACCCTGCAAAACATAAACATCAAACTCGCTAATTTGTGAATAACTTGAACCACTATACATTTTATTACTAAGGCATTGAATACTTAAAGCAGAAACCATATGTTTTTTATAAGGCTGCATTGAAGTAGAAGAAGATGGTATATAAGCCGGTTGACTATTAACACTTTGTTGTTGGTAATACATATACATATTTTTACATTTTATTTGTATGCTAGGCATAACTTATTTCTTCAGTTGATTCTTCAGTTGGGTCTGTTAGAGTATTTCTAAGCATTCATAAATTATTTAAATAAGGACATTACAATCGTTTACTTTAATAGTATGATTTAATACAACACTAATAAAATAAATAGCGGGAATGAGATTATTTTTTTAAAATTTTACAAACATTTTTGCAATAGCTGGAGCGTAAGTTGATTTTTTCATATATTCATTAAATAACAAAATTATTAGAGTTATATAAAATAACATAGATGAAATAATATGATAATAAATATCAGAAAATTCCTTAGTAGCTAGAATTATTTTTTTCTAAAAATACAATAAGTTTCAAAATTTTATCCCAATCATCATCTACAAGCATATCCGTTGGATTTTGATTATAGACGTTAGATAATAAAGTTATAGGTCTTCTATACTCGTGAGCAACAAGTAATTGTTCATACAAAGAATTCTACCTAATCGCAACTTCTTCTGGAATTTTCCTATAAGGTAATCCACAATCATAACAAGTTTTTTATACTCTTTGCGTCTTTGTATTTTATTACCTTTAAAAATAAAGTTGATAACAAATTGTACTTTATCAAGGATGTTTTTAAAAAGTTTTAGGCAATCCTTTACAACTAAGTTATAAATATGACATGGACATCTAACATGAAAAAATATGGAGTAAATCGATTTTTTATAATGTTTACATCATAATCATTAGAAAAAGCATTATCTAATGTAATAGTCATAATTTTATCAGTAATTCCATAATATTCACTAATTTCATGAATATTTTTTGAAATAAAAACTCGAGTGTGACTTTCATCAATATATCTATATGCTAATATACGTTTTTGCATAGACCAAGTGTGATCTATCCAATGACGTGTAACCGTTAAATAATCATTACCATTAGTACTACGACCTATGTTATAAGTGATAGCCACTTTGCCCTTAAAATGATATAATGCATAACGTACATATTGTTGATATTTATGTGCAAATTTTAAAACATCTATTCTAATAGTTGATATAGGAAAACCGTTAAAAGCAGAATTGTATATTTCTCGGATGTAATGAATAAAATCAGGAGAGGAAGAAAATGAAAAAGGCAAACCCTCCACAACAACTAATTTTGCTAATTTTTTTCGATCTTTGTGTTTATCATATTTAGGACCTATAACTCCCTTCGTCTTCGAGTTAATTCGACCCTGTACTTGGTCGGGGACACTATGTGAACCTTGTCCCGACTCAGAAGGCATTTGCACACCCACTTTGTCAGCCAAGTACATATTGGTTATACCTTACTTTGTGAGCGTTTTCTACATGTCTCATTAAACCTCATGTCCCACCTTGACCTTTTCCAATTTTAAATTTATAAATTTCGCGATAAATTTTACAAATAACTAGTTGATTAGGAATGTCCCTTTCAAAAAAATGTCATGCATGCGATTTTAATTTTCGTTGTTTTTGCCCTCGACTCATACTAGGGGGAATAAGAGACATTCCAGTTTCAGTTTCAGTCTGAGACTTAGTCCGAGCTTGAGGTGGAGGTGCACTAGTGGATGTATTATCTAAATTATCTTCTAATTCATTTTCTAAACTAAAGTCTGTTTCAGATGCAGAATATACCTCATGATCTAATGATATATTAATATTAACATTAAAAAGATCAGTTTCATCTACATGAGTGAATCATCGTAATTAGGATTACTAGAAGATGCACCCTTACTCATGTTACCCCTAGTACCTCTATCAGAAAAACGTTCAACTCGTTCCATTATAATTATGTAAATAAATAATTAAAATTAATAAAATTAAGTACGATAACTAAAATTAAGTAACAATAATAATTTAAATAAAAGAAGGAACGAAGGTACCAAACGCCAACGTGTAATCGAGGTTGAAAATTAAAACTTTGCTCAATGTTCCTCAAGCTAATTGCCAACTTCACTCCCAATTTTAAAACTTTGATAGAAATTAGCAGATATAATATAATACAATTTAGTGTGCAATTTAGACTTGTAGAGAGATGGTAGGAAGATTTGTGAGAAAAATGATGTATTTATAATTGAGAAATAGAGTTAATATGTAAATATACTAACTTAGGGGTTAAAAATAAATATTATGGGGGGTAGGGGGGTTTATGGGTCCAAAATGACCGTTACTAACCGTTGCCAACAGCTAAAATAGAAAGTGGTCCGTTGTGCAACGGTTAGTTCTGCAAGGGGGATGGGGCGTGTTGGGTTGTTGGCGGTATGGGGCGGGTGTTCGAACCCCGCTACCGACATTGTACATCCCGAATTTTGTTTTGCGGGTCGGGGTGGTAACCGGGACGTTTCGGGGAGGGATCAGACCGTCCCGACCCACTGGACAGCCTTAATGTAAACTAGGGGTGTGTTCATGGTCCGGTTTGACGCGATTTTTTGTTAAAATCAAATTAAATCAATTAAGTCGATTTTTTAATATTCAAACCAAACCAAATCATTATACTATAAATTATATCGGTTTCGATTTTATCGGTTGGTTCAATTTTTATGATTTTTGTAGATTTTAAGGATATATTTTATAATACAATAAAATTAATACAAGTAAGGTACATAAGGACAAAACGAGTGAAACTAATTCAGCACAAAAAAGTTGTCATTCACTACCTAGAGCGAAAAATATCATAAGACTAGAAAAGAAACATTGATGTTAAATATTTTTCAAACATTGAAATCTTATGTATCGATAATGCTAATAATTTGTCTAGGAGAATGAAGATGGTCAGTCTAACTGACAAAACAAAATGGTTTTATTCATTAATCTAATAATTAGAAAGAAAAAAAAATCATGTTTGAAGTTTCATTGGAAAAGGATGAGAGCTAAAGCTAATATAAAAGCGGGAAATCTTTCGATAAGGAGTGTTATACTACATCAATGAATGTTTTTTGTGCGACTTGAATTAATCGGATCAAGACTTAGAATATCGAACGATTAAACCGGGAAAAAAAACACAAAAGATAAAAGTGGACAATCATAAAAATTTACAGGTTCCTTGATAAAATTAGATAGTACTTGTCGTAAAAATGAAATTTGTATGAAGGCCTTTACCAATATTTGGCCCTGAAAACTTAAACTACTGCCTTCATACATTTATTCATCTAGTCAAAATTTGTATAAAGTAATTAAAACATTACTTCTCACTACAAAGTCTGGCCCATTTATTTTTTCTAACCCATACGTTTAAGGTAAAATATAGTATATTAGATATTAGATTTCAACAGACTATCCGATAGCTTAGAGGAGAATATAGTTTTCATAACAATAGATAAAAGTACCATACTAGATCTATATTGGGATATTGAAACACTACAAGGAGACATAGATAACGCAGAACGTTGGATAGAACATCAGAACTTAAGAAGACAGAGACTACTAGAATATTACCCGTTAGGTTAAAAATAGCTCATCTAAAGCACCTAGATTATTTAGACTTAAGGATAATACCAGAAAAGAAATATAGAATATTACCAGACCAAAGTATAGTTAAGTGTAACTTTAGTATAGGAGAACATACACTCCATAGTGAAGATAAGCAATTAAATTCAATAATAGACTTAATTATAAATTTAAGTGAAAAAGTAAAAGAAAGTAATAATAATTATACTAATAATTTGAAAAAATTAGAAGATATTCTATATAGACAAGAAATGAGCTTTAAAAAATCAGAACACAACTTAGAATATATAAACAATCTAGTAAGTAACAGTGACTTTAAAAAGTTCTCAACAAAACGAGATTTAGAAAAAGTTTTTAAAGACAACCTGATAGATTTTGAGTTAAAAGTTAGCCAAGAAAATTTACAAATTAAAAAGGAGCTGATAGAAAAACTCTTAAAATTAGAAGAAACAGTTAAAGAACTAAAAGTAGCAATCCTTTCATGAATAGACTAGCTAGTGCGCAAGAACAAGTAGCAAAGTTAATAGAAAAATCTATTCCTCTGCCAGCAGACTACAAATAATACATCCCTAGTCAAAAATCAGATCAAGTAATTATACAACAAAACATCATTTTAGCAAACTTAATATTAGATTTACATAGAAAGATAGATACAGTATCAACCAGAGTAGACAAATTAAGTGAACACCTGTTACAAATAGCAAAAGAAAGAGATCTTAAAAATCGAGAAAAAGATAAAGAGACTCAAGCAAATCAACAGATAGATAACTTAATAGATCAGTTAAATAAAATAGAATTAACTCCACAAAAAGAAAAAGCTAAGATAGTAAGAAGACCCCAAAAATAAACATTTTTACAATTAGACGGGGAAGAGAAGACGAAGGGCAAAGAATAAGTTGCTCAGAAAATAGGATAGGAAATAACTTTTTGTCTAGAATATTAAACAGAAAGACACCTGAAGAACAAAATAGACAACTTAGTGAAGTAATAAACATAGAAAAAGACATAAATATTTTTCAGCAGAACCAATTAAATTTACTGAATCCTAAGACTCTATATAATGCTGGACGTTTCTCGTCTACAGCCCAGTTATATAGACACTATAGAGAAGAACAACTTTCAGTATTAGGAAATACAGCGAAAAATATTAGTTTAATAAATACGGAATCCTTTAAACATGTAAAGAAGACAACTAGGACTCTCATGCACATGGGATTAATAGTAATAGAAATTAAAGGTTTAACTAGAAAGAATTTAGAAAGTAAAGTCCTCATAGTTATATATGATGACAGATGGACAGATATGAAGAGATCCATTATCGGTATGACAGAAATAGATATGACAGATAATGGAGGAATCTTCTACATTAGTCCAGATTTCCTAATGAACCTAGCAGAATTTGGTAGACACATTAAAATAGGAGTCCATACTAAAGGATACGAAGAAATGCATAGCGAAAATAACTTACTGTTATGTTTAGGATTTCTTGGAAAGATGACCAACGATAGTAATACTAAGTTTAAAATAAAGATAGATGATGTAGTAGAATTAATGAGTAATAAAGACATTAATTTAGTAAAATCTATAAAAATTCAACCTGAAGAATGCGCAGGTCTAGAATGTAAATTAGAAGACTTTAATAATAAAAAGAAAGTATTACAGCCATCCGCACATCTAGAATATACAAACATTAAAGGAGAGACGTCTATAAGATTTACAGACTATAATTACACTCCACAGAAAAACTGTGAAGAAGAAAGTACAATAGAAGAAGAAGAGCTTAATCTTATGAACATAGAAATAATAGACGAAAAATATGAAGTAGACATCGCCATAGAAAAGGCCAAAGACCTGAAAAGAGAAAACCCCAAGATGTTATTCAGATGTAAGGGTTGTAAAAAAGACAATATGGAATTAGATGAAACAATAGAACACTTTAAATATTGTGAAATAAGAACAGACAATGTAGGTTATAAAGAAGAAAAACTTGCCAAAGAAAAAACAGAAATGTTTGAAGCAATTTGGAAAGATTTTTCATTTAATAATGAAGAAGATTTTGAGACAAACTCCGAAGTTAGCCAGAAAGAACTAATGAAAGCTAGTACATCTAGCTCTAGTCCTTTCCAGAGAACTGCAGGAGAACGTATTACGGTAGACACTAGTACAGATAATATACCAAGAAGAAGAGTATTTAGAACTGCAGGAGAACCTGTAGAAAATATTAAACCATCAGGGAGACGAATGCCGTTAGAAGAGCCTATAACTCTCCAAGAAGGAGGAAATAGAGGCAAGATTCTCAATATAGCTGCTCACGATCCACAAAGGTGGAACTCCGTCATAGATTTATGGAAGGGGATAGTGGTTGCAGACTATATACAAAATTACGTAGAGACAGACCCTGAGACAATGTACAAATACTTAGAAACCTTTTTAGGAGAATCTACCAAAGCTTTATGGGAAGCATACAAAACAGATTTCCCAGAAGAATTCCACCAGTTGGTAGCTATGGGATCAAACCCATATAATTTCACTAATAAGATACACACCTTAATTACAGAAGAAGATCCAAATAGTGGATTAGTAGTATTACAAAGAAATGCTTTAATTAAATTAGAACAGTTAAGTATTAGTAATTGGGTATACATAAAGAAATTTTTAAATGATTTCTTTTATTATTGCACGATCAGCGGAAACTCGTTTGATCAAGAATTAGGAAAGAAGCTCTTTAACAAATTACCAGGAGCTTTAGGAAGAGAAATAGAAGAATGATGGAATAAGCGTGATGGGATAATACAAAACCCAAACGCTAGATGATCCATAGGATATAGAATACAACACGTAATGGAAATACTACAAGAGAAGTGTACGCACTTACAGATACAAAAACAACTCAAACAAAATGAGTTAAATTTCTGTAAAAGTGTGATATATACTACACAAAGCTACGATAAAGACCCACAGAAGAAAAGAAGTTATAAAAGAAATAAAAAATACGGCTATAAGAACTAAGATAAATATAAAAGGAAGAAATACTACCTTAGAAAGTCAACAGCCAAAAAACCGTATTTAGACAAAAATAAACATATCAGAAAATATAGAAATGATAGAACTTATAAAAATAGGTTAGAATATTTTACTTGTGGTAGTATAGAACATCTAGCTAACACTTGTCCAAAAAGGATAAATAATAATACTAGGAATTCGCAGTTAATCGAAGACTTTCAAGAAACCTTGATGAATGTAGACGAATACATGTCAGACACAGAAAATAAATACTCAATAGTAAGTATAGACACAGGAGATAATAATAGATTAGACTCCTCAGACTCAGAAGCAGACGAATTCATAAATGAAATAGGAATAGAACAGTTAGATATAAACGAAGATCTAAATAATTTAGTAAATACTAATATAGATTGTGACCATTTATTCGAAAGAAATAAAGGTCTAGATAGCACAGCTTGCTGCATCTGCAAATGGTTTCCTAGCAGAAGCAAAAGAGCTAAATGCAAAAAGTGCTATATGAAAGGTTGTATAAACTGCCTTCAGAAAGAACTAAACATTACAATAAGGTGCAAAGAACCTTTAAAAGTAATACAAGAGGATACAACTCTAGCAGTAAGAATAATCACGTTAGAAACTAGGATAAACGCCTTAGAAGTAAGACTAACACATCTAGAAAAAGGAAAACAAACAGACCTAGATCATATCTCTGAAGAAGAGCAGATAGAAAGAGAATTAATGACAGAAGTAGCTTCAGAGCTCATGAATTCAGAAGAACAGACTTTAATTTGTAACGAAGATAAAAAATTTAGTTCACTAAAATTGCTAACTAAGATAAGACTTAAAGATTACGAGATCACTACTTTAGCATTAGTAGATACGGGATGTACAAATAGTATTCTTAATAAAAGAATAATTCCGAGCAAATTAATTAAGACTCTGGATAAGCCTTCATCGGCAATGCAAATGGACGGAACGCATAATATCTATAAATATTACCTCCAAGATGCATCGGTGAGTTTTATTAATACTTGTTCAAAGTTTTACAGTCCCAGCTATAAAGTAGATAAAATCTTAGTAAGAGACTTAAATATAAATACAGATTTTATCATAGGTCTAGATTTCTTGCTAAATAACAATGGAAGTTGCACCATAACTAGAGATGGTGTTATTTTTCAAAAGAATAGTACATATACCCCAGTATAGACTTCAAAGACTGAGACAAAGATTATACAAATTTCTCCAGTAAACCTGCAAAATAATTCAGACACAAGTTGTTGTCAGGATTGCAGCAAAGGAGAGAAATATTGTTGTCAAAACAGTATTAAAAACATGATGCTAGAAGACGTTCTAGAAGAACAAGAAGATATAGAGAAAGACTATTCTCTAATAGAAATAGAAACAAAATTCTATAATTTCAAGAAAGGTTTAGATAAAATAGGAGTAATAAAAGATAAAAAAGATTTAGATAATATTATAAAAATCTTAGATGAATTAGAAATTATAGGAGAAAAACCTCTAAAACATTGGAATAATAATAAGATCCTTTATGAATTAGAAATAATAAACCCAGAATACATTATAAAGACTGCATCAATAGAAGCAACAAATCAAGACTTAGAAGATTTTAAATTACAAATTAAAGAATTATTAGACCTAGAAATAATACGGAGATCTACGTCAAAACATAGGTCGGCAGCCTTTATAGTTAGAAATCATTCAGAAATAATTAGAGAAAAAGCTAGAATGGTAATAAATTATAAAAGACTGAATGATAACACTAGAAGTGACGGATATAAATTACCCGATAAAACAGAACTAATAAATAGAATACAGGGTAAAAACATTTTTAGTAAGTTTGACTGCAAGTCAGGTTACTGGCAGGTTAAAATGCATTCAAACAACATAGAATGGACAACTTTTACTTGTCCAGAAGGACATTTTGAGTGGTTAGTAATGCCGTTTGGTCTAAAGACAGCTCCGCCTATATTCCAGAGAAAAATGGATTCTATTTTCAGAGATTATAAAAGATTCGTCATAGTATACGTAGATGATATACTAGTTTTTAGTAGTAATATGACTTAACATTTAGGACATTTACAAACAGTTTTTAGATTATTCGTAAGTAATGGAATAATAATTAGCAAAAAGAAAATGGAATTATGTAAGAAATACATAAATTTCTTAGGAGTAACTTTAGGAGAAGGTAAAATAAAACTACAACCACATATAGCTAAGAAGGCATTAGATATGCCAGATAAGTTAGACAATACAAAAGACTTGCAAAAGTTTCTAGGAATATTAAATTATGCAAGATCATTTATTAAAGACTTAGGAAAAATAGCAGGACCTTTATATTCAAAAACAGGTTCTACATGCCAGAAACACTTCAATGCAGAAGACATCAAAATAGTAAAGTTACTAAAACAGAGAATACAGAATATCCCAGATTTAAGTATGCCGTTAGAAACGAATTACTTGATTATCGAAACAGATGGCAGTTTCGAAGGATGGGGTGCAGTATTAAAGGCAAGAACTAATAAATATAGTAGCAAAAGCTCAGAAAAGATTTGTGCTTACCAAAGCGGTAAGTATAAAGAGAAAGGAAATATGAGTAGTATAGACGCAGAAATATTAGCAGTAGTATACAGTTTAAACGCTCTTAGATTATACATCTTAAATAAACCAGAAACTCTAATTAGAACAGATTGTGAAGCAATAGTTAAATTTAACCAGAAGATAAATGATAAGAATAGTAGTAGAAGACGTTGGCTTAATTTTTTAGATACCATATCTATTTACAACTTAGTTTTTTAACACATTAGAGGTAAGGATAATAACTTAGCAGATCAACTTAGTAGATTAAAAATTACTACGAGCTAATAAGTTTATTTGCCTCTTAGCAGAATGAGTTCATCACAGACAAAGTCTAAAGACAAGGGGAAAGGCCCAGCCAAACCCCAAGACGATTACAGACAAACAATATTGGGGAACCTGAATTTCAGGCCCATAACTGCTCATGAGACACCAACATTAGAAAGACTATATTTCAGTAAGAATAATTTAGTTTCTTTTCCGTCTTCAAATTTAACTTTTAAAATACTCCCAGACTATGTATTAGATAGACAACAAAAATGTTTGATAGATAATTTGTGGATAGCCCACAACAGAAAAGACGCTAGTCACTTTGTGGCAACTTTAAATAGCACTTGTTTTTACTTTAACGAAAAGAACCTGGACAAGAAATTTAAGTTTTATGTTGTTGTCCATGGTAAGACAAATGGTATTTTTCAGACTTGGCTAGAAGTAGTAGACTCTATAAAAGATTTTAAGACCCCTTTGTTTAAAGGTTTTAATTGTTTTACTGAGGCTCTAGACTATGCTCGAGGAACCCTTGGGCCAAATTACTACATATCACCAGCCTTGAGATATACCCAGACACAGACTCCTCAGTACAAAATACAAAAAGACACAGGCAAAATAATCTTTTGCGATCATTGTAGCACAATGACCGAAGCCTTTAAAAGATTAAACCAGACAAAAGAAACCCTTCAGACCCAAAATATACACCTATTAGAAAAAGTTACAGAGCTTGAATTAAAGCTCAGACAGACCACAATCAGACAACAAACTCAGAGTTCTCCATCTCCGTCAAAAATGGATGAGACAGGTGTGCATTCCCTTCTGAATGCTAAGAAATCTATTGTACCAGATGTAGGTACAACTAGTCCGGTGCAAACGGTTGCCGGTAGAGACAACTCAAACCCGTTGATGGCTGTCACTTTGCCAAAAAGTGAACAAGAAGAGGCAACCACTTCAAAGAACAGAAGAAGACTTCCCCAAACTATTACAGGAACCACGTCAAGGACAAGAACTAGAAAGACAAAAAAAAGAGAAAAATAAAACTATCGAACAGATAATTAAAGAGACACTGGAAAATATTTTTAAAGAACAACAGGAAGCCAAAACTGAAGATAAACATGAGAATCTGGTGGTGGCATCCATGACCATAGAACAAAATCCAGGACTTGACGATAACATAGACCATGTCTCAGAAACTAGTTCAGACAATAATTTCCTAGACTCAAACTATGCTCAAGATCCAAATGACAATGACGATTCGGGCATGAGTTTCGATTCCGTGGCTTTGCATAACCTAAGCACATGAAAAGCCAAGGAAACAGGCAGAAGGATAATTAGAAAAAGACAAAATAAAAAAGAACGGTGCAGAAGGCTGATAGCAACAAATCCAAAAGCAGCCGAAAATAAGCAGACAAGATAGACAACAAGGACAACATCTTTACGACTTTCAGAAAAAGAAGATGCCATCAACGCAAGACGACAAAATGAAAAGAAGATTTTTTCAAAAGTTAAAGCGACGATGGGGCCCACAACGCACCCGGCCGAAACTTTAGAGATTCTTTTACATTTTGAAATCTGGAGTTGAAGTCCGTGAAGACACTATAAATATCAGACTCTTGAGAGGATAGAGGCAGAGCGCAAAAATACAATGTGCAAAATAGAGAGCTCACCAAATACACCACTCCATCCAAATGCAAAACCTCTCTCTCCCCCTCACTGTATAAACCACCATATGTAAGATAGTTTATTTGGAGCAAGCTTTCTTTAGTGTGCAGTAGTTTCCGGGACTCCCGAAAGGGAAACCTCCCCGTACTTCGAATTATGTAAGTTTTTTCTTTCAGTAGTTATCTCCACCATGTATAGTATGTTTATTTATGTTATTATGAACTCCTGTAGACATACAGGAGCCAGTATGTTAATATAAATATTGTTATGTTGATATGATGCTGTTATTTTCATCATGAATCTTTATTTACTGTTATAAATCATGTCGTAAATCTCAAAATTACTGTTGTAATCTTAACTGCAATATGCTTGGATATGACTCTCTTCTGAACTTAGTATATGGTTATCTTTGGACTCCGTCATGACCTCAATGGATTAGCTTGTAAATTCCTATGTCAACGGTGGTTGATTATTGGCATGTTGTTGTCCGCTGAAGGACTGTTTTGGCATGAAAATTGGGTGGAGCTAAAGACGACTGTCATGATTGGGGTAAGGTCTTAAAGAAGAGATGAACTGTACAGGAGGAGAAATAAAAAAGCATAGTGAGTCAAGAACATAACAGTAACCAAGGACGAATGACAGAGATGATGAACAGTAGTTAGAGACGAGTGACTGGACAGAGTCCAGATTAAAAAAAATAAATTTTACTTTATCGGAGATAGCTATTTGATTGAAAGGACTAACATAAGGAGACTTATAACGGGAAGGGAGTACTGAGTAGGACTACACAACCTTGTTTACAAACCGCTTTATTGAAAGACTTTATTGAAACACCACCCCCCTATTATATTGGGCGTGCCAGGAGTACTGAGTAGGACTACACAACCTTGTTTACAAACCGCTTTATTGAAAGACTTTATTGAAACACCACCCCCCTATTATATATATATATATATATATATATATATATATATCACATGAATTGGGACAGAGGGAGTATAATATTTTAAATATGTATATATTTATCAGTTTGGTTCGGTTTGACTCATTTTTTTGTTTAACACCAAACCAAATAAAATGTTATTATTTTTTTTGAAAATTTAAAACCAAATCAAATCAAACCAAGTCGATTTTTGGTTTATTAAGTCGGTTTGACTCGGTTTACCGATTCGGATAAATTTTTCAGTCTCATTTGAACATTTCTAATATAAACAAATATTACTTTATTTAGAAAATAAAAATAAAAAAGAATTTTAATAATATTAAAGATAGATTAAGAAGATTAGTTAAAATCCAAAAAAAAAGTAAGATGAAATGTGGAATAAAAGAAAGCAGTAAATATAGAAAGAAAAAAGTTACTGTAACGAAAAGCACGGTGGAGACTGAAGAAGAATATTACGGGTCTACCGGTGTCCCTTGGACATAGCGGGATTGCATAGGAGAAAACTTAAAATTTAGTTGATAACTTAATTCGAATGCTAGTGACAGTAATTTGATCTTTCTTGATAGAAACTTGTAACTGATATCATTTAATCTGTTCTAAAAAATTTGATCATTTAGGCACATCAAACAATTGCGATTTTCTGAGTAGTGCTAACCACTATAATAGTCATAAAAAAAAAGAATATTACAATCTACCCCAACAATTTCTGACCAATTGTCCATCACTTTCCAGACAACATACATACATCCCTCGCTTCTACTATCGCCTGCTCCGTTCAATCTGTGCCGGACCTAGGATTCCGTCGGAAAGTAATCGCCGGCCGGCGAAGAATTCTCCAACTCCGGATCTCTCTAATTGAAGTTATGGATCGCAATTCGCAAAAGTAATTAAGCAATTTGGAATGATTAATTGGTGAATTAATTGAACTTGTTTGTTTGTTCGCTGGTGGTAGTTACTAGTTGGTAGCTGAAGAGGAGGACAACGAGAGTACATAAATGAGTGTGAGCAACGCGTCAGTGCATCCAGTCGACGCGCCGCCACTTCAAACGGAGGCAGCGAACGTGCCGAGAGTGAGGATGAAGGATATTCAAGGCATGCCTGGAACGATTGGCGGATTCTTCTTACGTTTCGCTCAGTTCGTTTTTGCTGTTGTCTCGCTTTGCGTCATGTCTACTACCGGTGATTTTCCTTCCGTCGCAGCTTTCTGGTAATTTTTGTCTCTTTCTAAAAGCACAAAAACTATAACTACAAGATTTCAGTTCCGATCATGTTTAGATAATCATGTGTAAGTTAGATGTGTAAATTAAGGCGTAATTGCAAACAATAGCAGTATTACATCAGTTCACATACTAAAATACAAAATTTCAGTTCCGATCATGTTTAGATTATCATGTGTGAGTTAGATGTGTAAATTAAGGCGTAATTGCAAACAGTAGCAGTATTACATCAGTTCATACTAAACTACAGAATTTCAGTTCTGATCTTGTTTAGATAATCATATGTGAGTTAGATGTGTAACTTAGGGCGTAATTGCAAATGGTAGCAGTATTACATCAGTTCATACTAAACTACTACAAAATTTCAGTTCCGATCATGTTTAGATAATCACATGTGAGTTTGATGTGTAAATTAAGGCGTAATTGCAAATGATAGCAGTATTACATCAGTTCGGGCAGCCCGGTGCACTAAGCTTCCGCTACAAGGGTCTATGTACGCAGCCTTACCTTACATTTATGTAAAATACATAATTATAAAGTGAAATGCGGTGAACGTGGATCGAATACGTGACCTTCAGATCTTTGACATCAGTTCACATACTAAACTACAAAATTTCAGTTCCGATCATGTTTAGATAATCATATGTAAGTTAGATGTTTAAGTTATGGCGTAATTGCAAATGGTAGTAGTATTATATGAGATCATACTGGACTGATAATTTTGTCAATGAGTTCTATTACCAATATTTATGTGTTAACAGTTCTTCCGTTTGTACTATTTGATGCTGAACTTTAGAATTGAGATTTCAGTTCCGATCATGTTTAGATAATCATATGTGAGTTAGATGTATAAATTAAGGCGTAATTGCAAATGGGAGCAGTATTACATCAGTTACTGAGCAGATGTGAGGTCTCTTTGCAATATTTCTGTGTTAACAGCTGTTCCGTTTGTACGGAGATTTTGGTCCTGAGTTTGGATGTTTCACTTCAATTTGAAAACTGAATTGATTCAATAAAATGAATTGAGAATGTGTTGTCCTGCATTGACTACGTTTCTTTTTAGCTGAGGGTCTATCGGAAACAAACTCTCTACCCCACAAAGGTAGAGGTAAGGTCTGCGTACATCCTACCCTCCCCAGACACCACTTGTGGGATTACACTGGGTATGTTGTTGTTGTTGTTGTTGAATTGAGAATGTGCTGATTTTAGATGATCATACAGTATGTGACTTCGTGGTATATTATATGGAACAATTGTGCCCGACAGCTTGATTTTTTTTTTTTGTATAATAAAAGGTCACGCTAGTCATGTTCTACCTTACAAAAAAAACATTTGCCGGGAGCAGGGGTGGATCCAGAGGCTAAGATGCGGGTTCCCGAAAACCCAGTAGCTTTTGACCATACCTTGTATATGTATTAAGAAATTCATTAAATATCAATAGGTATTTGACTCTGAACCCAATGATTAAATTGAGACCGTTGTAGGAACCGATAAACTTTAAATCCTGGATCCGCCTCTGGCTGGGAGATGGGGTTGTGGCCTTCTGATGGAGGATGTGTTATTCTCCATTAATGATGCTAAAAGTTTCAGCCTATACAGCCTATAACCTATATATAGGAAATATTGATCTAGTGGTTAGCAAGTCAAGGTGGAATTTTGTGGAGAAGCCTCAAGTTCAAATATCGTTGTAGTACGGTGACAACCATCTTATATATTAGTATTTCCTCACTAGTGTGTGCCAGACAGAGGTTGTTAATTTTGGAGAAAGAACGATGTTGATTGGCATAAGGCCCCTAGTCTAATTCTGAAGCATTGCCTCTTCTAACAAAGTCAAAAGGGAGTTATGTGATTCTCAGGTGTTACTAGTTGGTGCTGTGTAAATATGATATTTATTATCCTACTAAAAGGTCCTTGCTTGTTTCCTAAATTTCTTCTCACATTATCTGATTGGATGGTTGTCCGAACTGGGCTTTGTTCAATTCTGTTGTTAACATAAATCTAGTATTGCCTAAATGTGCTAGACAGTCATGTGGTATTTTATTTTGGCCCTTTGATCAAGTACATGCTTATTGGAAGTTGTATTGCTTTATGGTGAAATTTTTCATCTTATCTGGTTTCCCAGTTACCTTGTCGCTGCTGCTGGCTTGCAGAGCTTATGGAGCTTGTCTCTAGGAATTCTTGACGTTTATGCTCTTCTTGTTGGACGGTGCTTGCAGAATTCTCGGGTTGTGAGCTTATTTGCTGTTGGTGATGGGGTAAGTTGTCACAGATCCATCAAAAACTTGATCACGTAATAGTAAGTGAGCTAATTAATGAATGAAGGTATTACTGAAGTAGTATTGTTGTACGATAAAAAAGATGCATGTCAATTTGTCAAGCATTCTGATTTCTTCATGAGACACAAAAAATGAATCTCCATATAAAGTTGATAGCTTTGTACATTTTGTATAATCGACATGCAAGGACTTGATACAACAGGGAAAAGCTAGCTATTACAATCGGTTCAAATACATTAGTGCTGTGATTGTGTATCATTTTATGAGTAAAATATCGAAAAGTTCAACTTTACACCTTGCAATTGGTAGTAAAAAGCTTAATGCAGATATATTGGGATTTGAAAAATATATGACTATTCCTTGTGTGTTATCAGTTTTTTACTTGAGATAGCTTCTTACTAATACATGTATGCACCAACTTCCCGAATGCTCCTTTTCTTAATTACTTTACAGTCTTCTTTCAAAACATTCTATTAGTCTCCTTTAATCTTGGAAGTGAAACTCATGGAGACTTTGTGAGAAATAAGGCACAATGAAGGAAAAAGATCCATGTAGGTGATACCAACAAACGATTAAGTTTTAGTTATGTTAGTACATTTACCTCAAGTCTAATGTTCTCTAGGTGTCTTTTAGTCTTGTATAGGTTTATATGCCAGTAGAACATGTAGAGAATTTCTAGTGCTAGAGAATCCATTTTTTTCCCTCAAATATTGGATTAGGGTGGGTTTTAATGGAGCGACATGGATAATGAGGATTCATGTAGTCAACCCCAACTAGATTAGGATTGAAGCGCAATAGTTGTAGTAGAAGAGACTACTAGGTTGCAGCGCTTCCTGCCTTAATTGTCAACCTTGTAATCTTTGAAGTAAGAAACTTAATTATAAGTTCATCATGATCCACTTTTGGTTTACAACTCTTGGTATGTGGAAGAAGTGTTTTGAACTTGACTAGCTCAAGAGGAGTAACTGCCAATATTTATATTGCTCAGGACCTATCAAAAAGAAAAATATTTAATATTGCTCGGGACCTATCAAAAAGAAAAATATTTAATATTGCTCGTGGAGTAATCCCATCCAATGAACATACCGGTCCCCTCTTGTCCATAGTGACCATGTCTTTACGGAGTCTTCACCTGGCCCCCTCTGTATGTTTATTTCAATATTGCCATTTAAGGTCCCCAATGTAACAAATTCGATGCAATGTGAACTGAATGAATTAAAACCCAATAAGTTTTACCAAATTGATACGTTTAATTGCAAAAAGTTGTGAAGTATTTGCAAATATAGTCGCTTTAAATAGTAGAAAACTACCTCAATAGTTTGTGAAGTTGATCTATGTACTTCCTTCATCCTACTTAACACTGTGTAGGGAGGAAATAGAAATTGAGAAAGAAAGTTTTACTGATTATATTTGGTTAATATGAAATATTCATTTCCTTCGACTTGTGCCTTTTTTTCAGTGAGTGAGAAATCTGTCTGGGGCCAATCCTTTGGACCAACAATAGCCTTCAAAACTCGGGATAATGGGCCCGTCCTTCTACCCTTCTCCACTTAACTACCAGTCTTAGTTCGCATGGCGTAGGGCTCGAACCTGTGCCTAGTCACAAGTTCCTCAACCTTTGCCACTTAAACTAAGCCCGGAGGGCAAATATTAAAAAAGAATGGTGATTCCTTCGACTTATGTTATTAAAATCCATTTACTTATAAAAACAAAATCCATTTGCTAATAAGATCAAAATAAGGGTATAACATTACCTCACCCCTCATTCTTAGGCTCTTGCCACTTGACTGTTTCCGTGAATAATTATAAGTGATGCATAAGAAATACTATGGCAATTTTTTTGAAATAACACATCATTTGTCTACTTCGTTATTGACTAATCTAGTAGTTGATTCATCCAAAGGCATCCTGTAAGTGAGAATTTTCAGGTAAACGAAGGTTATGTAATATATAGTGCCACGTGAGAGATGCTTAAAACCTCATGGATATAAGGAAGATTACCGTTCTTAAGATTTTTCTAGTAATTCCGAGGGTTTATTGGAAACAACCCCCATACCTTCCAAGGTAGGGGTAAGGTCTCCGTACAACCTACCCTCCCCAGAACCCACTTGAGGGATTACATTGAGTATGCTGTTATTGTAAGATATTTCTAGTAATTCATTCTTTATGTTATATATTGGACTAAAAAGAATGGATTTCATTATTTTTCTTAAGATAACATGGTGACAACTAGTAGTACGGATCTCTCTACATATTCTCTTAATGTTGCAAGTTGTGAGAAACTCAGAAAATGTTGCTAACTACTCAGTAACAGTCTGAGAAAAAGTTTGGTAAGGGGCTGCCAAGCTCGACTAATAGAATAGGGGTCCCCGTATAAGGAGAATGCCTGCCCTGTACCAGGCTTGGGTGTTCTTATTTGCGCAGAGCCTCTGATAACTTGACAAGTCTTAGTGTGTTTCATGAATTCAAGTCCTATAAACTTTATGATATTTAGTACGTTTCTCCCATTTAATGAGGTAGTTTAATTGGATATTGAATTAGAGATGGAGGACTTTAGACAAAATATTTCTTATAAAAAAAGAAGAAGAAAAAAGACACATGAACAAAACAAATTCCAAGTATCCAAATTGTCTTTCTATCACGAAATACTTCGTCATGACTCATGATCATGCTGAATTGCTGATGCATCACTCTTGTAAAAGATGAGATTAAATATTTCCATCTTTAATAATTCTTCTTCCTTTTTCTTTTTTATACTTTTGGAAGTGAAGGGTATAATGTTGAGTGAGTAAAAGCTTAAAAGGCATAGTTTTCTTAGATAAAAGTATTTCAATCTTTCCGGGATGCACCAAAAAGGAAAGAGGACAAAGGGAGTAACGTACTCTTATCGCAGAGTTATATCTATAAAATAGTTACCAAAACGTTATACTGTATGCTCAATTGTATGAAATAATAAAATTCTCTTGGTAAGCCTACATGTAAAAGATAGTCACATCCTCTCCGTTGCCTTTCTATTTGGTATAGACGAATTGGGATTCAGGAAGCAGATTCATATTTTAAGGACTTCCTGTTATTCTTAATCTACTTTTCCTAGCATAATGGGACATGGTTCATATAAATCATTTAAAGTTTGGGTATCATATAAGAACGTATTTATTTGCACCAATATTGCTAGTTATGTAATCGCGGATATGAATTTTCTTATGGGACGTAAACAATTGAGGGAGCTTAGAAGGTTCAGGCCAAATTTCCAGAAAGATAACATGTACATTCAGAAGGGGAGCCTTGAAGTAACTGGTAAAGTTGCTGCCATGTGACCAGGAGGTCACGGGTTCAAGCTGTGGAAACAACCTCTTGCAGAAATGCAGGGTAAGGCTGTGTACAATAGACCCTTGTAGTCCGGCCCTTCCCCGGACCCCGCGCATAGCGGGAGCTTAGTGCAACGGGCTGCCTTTATTTTTTTTTAAAATAACATGTACATTCAACAATTAAAGATAATCAATCATCTATAGTCTACCTGTGATGTCAGCACTTGAAAACCATATTTGAAACTTACATATTCTTTGGGCTACTCATTAATCAGCAGTATTCAATGTTCAAGTAAAACTGAGTTTCGAACGGTTACTTGAGAGTTAGTAAAAATAGGATATTTCCCCTAAAAATCTCTTTATTGTTGAAGTTACACTTTAGCATGTCCTCTCTCGTTGTCTCTCTAAATCTCATATATCCATTGGTATATATCATGGGTGATATTTGACTTTAAGATGAATGCAGATAGTCTAAACTGTTTTTGTTTGGAATAGAATTGACTGCAAAGTTAGATTTAGAGTGATAAACTCCTATAGAATTGCCTTTTTTTGTGGGATTTCACTGGGTATGTTGTTGTTGTTGTTTGTTTGTTTGATAAACTCTTATAGAAGAATAGTTTATATATAGCATGATATGCTCGACAGGAAAGATCTGGGATCAAGAAGATATAAACCATTTGTTACTGATATTGGAGAATGTAAAGCAATTGTAATACTTAACCTTTAACAAAAAAGAATGTGAAGCAGTTTATGAGCCCTTTGGCTTGGATAACTTCACTGATTTCAAAAACTGAAAGCACTTTCCGAGCCTTCTTAGTTCCACCCTATCTGATGGGAAGTTTCCTCATTCTGCTAGTTTTATTCGAAAATTTTGCAATTTTTTAATGTATTCTTTGATGTGCAAATTACCTTTTCTAGCAAAACTAAAAAAAGTTCAATTGTTTTTTTAATATCTTTTTGGCATTAGAGTTTCTTCTAAGAACATTCCCACACCTCTCTCCAACTTGCACTTTCCAGCATAAATTTCTTTTTGATTTACCGCGTTATCGTGGACGTGTGTTGAGTTATGCATTCACCACATTCAGCTTTGTGCATATAACATAAGGTTGTAAATAAGATCAGCGTGAAACATATGCCTAGGTTCATGAGTCCTCGTCATTTATCATTCTTGCAGGTCACTTCAACCCTCACGTTTGCTGCTGCGTGTGCTTCTGCTGGCATTACTGTACTGATTGGCAATGACCTTGGTGTCTGCTCTCAAAATCACTGCTTAGAGTTTGAGACTGCTACCGCCATGGCGTTTCTAAGCTGGTTCTGTGCTTTGCCATCGTTTCTCTTAAACTTTTGGTCACTTGCATCCCGGTGAAGAGGGGCTATCATGGAAATTACTCCAACGATGTCAATATCTTCTGGAAGTACTGTTTTTGTTTTGATATTGCAAATGTTTGTCCAGATGATCAATGACCAAAAAAAAAAAAGAACATACAATTGCTGCTGTGGTGTGTAAATACAGATTGCGTAAATCAGGTTAATAGGAAAAATTGAGCTGTATTTGTTGCTAGATATGGAGGATTGCACAAAATTTTGTAGTAGGCACTCTTAGCATCACATAGCGTATCCAGACGAGACTTGATATTTTAAGCTAATATTTAGGTTGCTTATTTTTACAAGCAACAGTCAAGGAGATCATTAATCTTTTGTCTGTACACCTTATTGCAATACTCTCTATCTTGATTTATATGATAGGTTTGACGAGTTAAAGAAAGAAAGGAAGACTTTAAAAATTCATGGTCTAAAATAAATCTTAGACACCTGTAAGCTGGGTGAACTTGCAAATTAAATCAAGGTCTCACCGAAAAAGTAAACAACTGAATTGGTTAAATTGCATGGTGCCAATAAAATCGAGTGTTGTAATTGCAAATCATCGCATTACAAACAAAATATAATTTCAGCGTTCATATCATGGAAATGAAACGTTATTTTTGAAAGACAAGAAAAATGTACGTGTATGGGATTGGTTCGAAAGAATTTCTGGTAGCTCTTTACTGCACAAATATTACTTGACATTAAAGCTTTCTGAATCTATTGCAAATACTGGGAGCCAAGTGTAAGTACTTTTGGACTAGGATCCAATGGTAAAAACATTAAATAACAAGCATCTTCACTCAAAAAAAACTGCACTACTAAGAATCACACAAGAGTATCAAGAATTCAAGAAACAAAATACACTTGGTCTAATTAAATTAATGCAGAACTGGGAGTTTTTACATATTACAAAAAATCTCGTTCATCCCAAGATCTTCCAACACTCAACTGTGTTCCTGGCTGTCAGTGTTCTGTGAGAAAGAGGTCAAAAACAAAAAAAAGGAATCAACACCAACATTACACGAATGACCAGTTAATAAACGAAAAGGCCAGGCAGTGGACAGCATTTTCTTCAGACGATGCAAAGACTTTCCATGCAATAGCTTGTTCATATGAAATATGTCGTCCCATTGCTGACATGCAGATACCACCCAGCAAACACGCGAAACCCTGTGGATCAAGAATCAACAGAAAGTAAAAAACAAAAGTTAGACCACCTGATCATATTTCTCAACACTAGAAGTGGATCAAACCATTATACTCTACACAAATGAATTTGCAATATATTCCTATTTTCTTAAGGTGGGATTAGATTATCCCAAGATTGTGGTACAAGTTTTATCCTGGTTTTAGCTAATACCCACGACCAGACACTGGACAAATTTAATCCCATATTTTACACCTCGATTGACCACCCTAATCCTTGTAACCAAACGGCCAATAAGTGATCAAAGCTATGAAGAATAGGACTACTTTTAAGGTGTGCAACATCTTAAAAAGTCTACAAACTAGAGTAGCTAATTACCTGTTCCATGATCTTCGGAAATTCTGAGAACAATACTTTCCTCCCGGATTCATCAAATATCTTATCTAGAGTAATGTCCTGTAAAGCAACTAATGTTGTCTCCAGCATGTCAAGCCCAGCCTTGTTAGCGAAAATGAAAACTGGCAGTGACTGCAACAGAGAAAGAACTTCATCAACTTACTAACACATTCTTGTGACGAGATAAAAGACGAGAACATGCACGAGTATGTCAGTTCCTACAAATTTTTAGCAATGCATTTTCCGTGTGGGAATATCAAAAAGATATCTGGAACACTAATGAGGACAAATCAAATGCCTATCATAGGTTTTAAAGAATTCGAACGGACACCAAGAATATGACAATTTCACCATAAAGCTACTAGATTGCAGGATTACTAGTTTACTTTTGTTGCAAGTGTTAAATGTTAGATTTTCCTTTATGTATATGTTGATATTTCATAGCAACATAACACACAATATTTCTTACAAACGAAATATGTTATCTACATAAACTCTGTAGCAAGAAAAGTCATACCTTCATTGAGCAGCACAAAATAGCATCTTGGTGTTGCCAGAGATTCTTTAGCACTGATTCATCACCACTGGAATCAGCTCGAAGTAACTCCGTCCCCATGTGATAACTGGAGATTAAATGCAAAAGAAGAAAATAGAACGTTAAAAATCAGAAAACTCAAGTACTTCTAAAATCCTCTCTTATATTTTCTTACTAAGTTGAGAAATGAATTTTTTTCTCAAATAACTGAAGATCTCAACATGCACCCTTGACACTACTTTCTTCTTTAGTGATAGTCAGAAACGCAGTGAGCCAAAACTAGCAAGCATTGGGCATGAACAGAAGGGAACAAGTGTCACCCAATAGTACTGAATAGGGGTATTAGTAATGCTGAGATTATTTTTTATTAACTATTTGATTTGTTGTATTAAATGACACGCATTTCAGAATTTCTAAATCTATATTATATTAAAAGCACGAACGACGACATTAGTCATTGCATAATTTCTAAATCTGTATTATATTAAAAGCACGAACGACGACGACAACATACTCGGTGTAATCCCACAAGTGGGGTCTGCGTAGGGTAGAGTGTACGAAGACCTTATGCTACCTTGGAAGGTAGAAATTGTTTCCGATATACCCTCGCCATTAAAAACACAAAGGTACTAAGAAATGTTGATTGAACTATTTGTCCTTCATTAAAAGACTATACAATAGACAAAATTGTCATTTACTATTTACCTAACAACAACAACATACCAGTGAGATCCCACACCGTGGGGTGTGGAGAGGGTAGAGTGTACACAGACCTTACCTCCACCTTGGTAGGTAGAGCGGTTGTTTCCGGGAGACCCTCGGCTCAAGGTAAAGCATAATCACAAGCAAGACATTTAAAACAAAGCAAGAATAAAGAGTAAAGCAAGAGAATCGGTCAGACTCAAATAAAGAATTAAACAATATAAAGTGCATTCGAACAAAAGGGAACAATAGCTAACACAACTAAATAAGCTAAACAAAATACACTAAAGAACACATAGCATCAGGAATCATACTACAATGGATTATAAAACAATAATGTGCCTGTAAGTGTGATAGGCTAATCGGATCTGCAATAATAACACTACAACTATCAATTTGTAAGCATAAGTAGGACTTTAGGAATAGTCATCCAATTATTTTCCTAATATTTAACACTGATTTTTCAATTCCTTTCCATTCTAGTATTCCTCCACCTTCCATTCATTCACATAGGACAATTTCTAACCTTCCATTCATTCACATAGGACAATTTCTAACCTTCCATTCATTCACATAGGACAATTTCTAACACTTTTTTTTGGAAACGTTTTGTTATAAAATTATCACTTTCAACTCCATTAGAAGTATTGAGTTTCAATATTTCGGCCACTTTGTAGTTTGTTTAGGTTTATACAAGGGTTTTTTTTTGGCAGAGACCGACGGATTTGGCGGTGCTCGAAATAGTAATATGGTTAATTTTTTTATTCTTGATATGTATGTATTTTCGATAAAGTTCATAATTTGATTATGTTGTAAGGATGACTATGCTTTTTAATTTATAGACCACAAGATTTTCTTCAATTATTGTTGTAGACACATATTGGTTAAACAACATGCAGTTAGTGTTTCAATTCAAAATCGTAACGAGAAGGCACTCTACAGTGATTAATATCTAAAGGTAACGAGACGACACTCTACAGTGATTAATATCTAAAGGTATCACTAAGAAACAAAGTTGTGTTATTTAGAGTTATTAATATGGCATTGAATCATAGAATTTTCAAATTCTAGACATCAAACGAATAGAGAGCACTCGAGGCACCACTCTTAAAAGCCTCGTGTGCTGACTTGTGAGCTTGGCTTGGGTTCAACCCTGCAAGCAAGGGTCCGTTGGCCTAAACATGCAGTCGTGGGGCGACGCTGCACTATGCAGGATGGAAGTATGTCGCGAGGGCTATGCTTGGCAGTACAATACCACGGACACATTACGAAAGACGTGCATTACAAAGGCCAAGAATTTAAGAGTTGCCCTACTCGAGCAAAGCACAAGCCACGTGTTCAGGCACAAGGCAAGTGTCAAGCTTAAGGATCGGATTGTGCTCGTGCGAGCGACACACAGTGCCAGGCGAGGGACTGACATGTCCGTACCCAACCCCGGGTGTGCGTGCGGACAAGACCCAGCATTTGAAACGTGCCACATGAGCACGCTAGCAAGTCAAACCTGAGGCCAGGACATCGAACAGGCGGCACCGCTGAAGCTAAGCCTCCGCGGCCAGCTTCTCCATAGGCACAGGGTCGTGCCATGAATCCTGAGACAATCATTAGGCTGGCTTGTAGTCCGTCAGGACTACGAGCGTCACACGGGCTATTAGTGTGCCGCTGACGCTAAGAAAGAGTCAGCCTGTGACAATTGAGATAATTAATTATTATAAAAATAGAATTATATTTAATTATCATTATCTTAATATTTATTTAAAAATAGATATTTAATTCTTTTTCTAATATTTAGGATTTCAAAATTCACTAATTTTAATTATTGAATCCTTTAAAATTTACATAAAAATCCTCTAAAATCATTCGTTTATAATAGGTAAAACTTTGAAAACTTTTCGTGCAAAATCTTATAGGAGTCTGGCTCTTTTTTTAGAAAGCTTTCCTACAAAATAGTTCTCAATGCAAGATCTTACAAGATTCTTTTTTTCTTTGAATTTTGATAGAAAATTTTATTGCGTGTATGAGCTCCCTTCCCCCTTCAAGAAATTTCAATAAAGGAGGAATGAAATACCTTTTATTGCATTTAACTAATAAATTAAGTTACAATCGTACTATGTAAATTGTAATTGCAATTAATATTTTAAACTTTAGATAAACTAACGCATTTGGAACTTTATGATTAATATAAAGTTAACTTAACTAGGTCAGAGACGCTACAGAACACGCGTAAAAAAATTCAAAATTTAAATCGAAAGTGTCTAATAAGAACATCTTATTTTGTGTACATGTGCTCAATTAGAATTGGTCGTAGTTCGAGTGTCTAAATGAAATTTACGAGCATATTTGATTAAGGGCATGTCAAGGTATTCCGCCTAACATATTCGTATCTTATATAATAAAATATCTATAATACAAAAACATACCCAGTGCATTACTCATTGACGTCGGCGTCACATGAACCTGACAGCCCTAAAAGAGCACGGTCAGGTCCAAGACGATCACGACTGTCATAAAATATCTATACTACAAATACTATATAACTAATTCAACTAAATCATCATGTTTACATGTTTAAAAGATAGTGAATCAATCATTGTATCAATGTAATAACATTCATTTTCATCATTCAAACAAATATTGCATTTAGTGCAACGTCAATAGCTATTTTAAAACTAATGTATTAACATAGGAATAGTACTGGTATCGCCAATGCCAATAGTACTGAATAAGGTGTATAACTAATGAAAACACTACCAAACAAGGGATTAAATAATACCAAAGCTAATACTAATATTATTTTCTCTAATACCTCCTACCAAACGACCCCTAAGGCTCACAAGCATATTACAGTTGCAGGATCTTACCTATAGCTCTGGCAGATCCAGTGGGACAATGTTACTGCTTCTGGTGAGCCTGGAGAAAGCTTGGCCCCAAGTGTTGGATTCACTCCTGTAGGAGATATTGCCATGGCAACCCGTTGGACAGATGAAACCACACTGCGAACATATTGGCGGGCCATGGTAGCTACATTTTCCTGAAGATTGTCCTCAAATGGAAATTGGAAAGCAATTGTCAGTACCGATCGTGCACGGTAACAAGCGGCCGCATCTCCAGTAGTAGGGTTCACTGCTGGGCCCACTTCAAGACTTGATGCTAGATCCAAAGTTCTATGAGTGTTCAATGTATCCTGGGCATCGCTCTGAATAATAAAATCACAAGTCATCAATGTTTAATTCAGTTCATGCTCCAAATTCAATGGAGTTGTGGATGAAATATATTTACTCAACTGATTTTGACTTGAGAGGAATGATGCGAAATCCGGAGGGAAGTAAAGGTGCATCGTCTGGAAACATCTCATCAATTGGAGCAAAAACTAGTTCGGAACAGGCTCCAACCACATTCTCATCTGTTCCACTACACATCTGGAAACAACTGTTTATGTTAGAGCATTATCCTTCAACAATGTTTGTGAGGTATAGTGCGCAGAAACATCAAAGTATAGACGGGACTCAGGAGTACCTGGAGAAGGTGAATATCTCTTGGCATAAAGGCATCTTCCTGACCTATAGAGTGCCCTTCGAGTCTAATAACTTCAAGCATCTGGAAAACAAAAACAACAGTGAGAAGAAGCCTCAAGTATAATGCTAGCAATGTTAGCAACAAACCTAGTAATTGACAGAGTGTAGATCTTTGATTGTAAAAAACACTACTACCATAAAAAGGGTCATTTGGTTTGCTAGTTAGAGTTATACTGATATTAATAAAATGTAGGGATTAGTTATACATGGTTTAGTTATTCCATCTTCTATCATGCATAAAATAATATATAGATTTCCTCATATTTTCTACATGTATTAGTTATGCAAGATTTGAAATAGCTAACTAATACCGTATTTGGTGTGTTGAATTTTATACATAGCAAAAATATACTACCAAACATGGTACAAGTTATGCAGAATCATGACTAAATCACATCCTAACCAGCAACCAAACGACCCCTAAAAATAATATAATTTAAAAAATTGGAATTAAAACATATGTGAAGGATGGAAGTGGGGGGAGCGGAGAGGAACTTAAGACATTTGTTAACTTTAGCATGTCAATCTCTTGCCCGAGTATGTCGAAGAATTCCTCAGAACATATGGGAAAGAACTAAGGAGTGTAAACTGCTTACTTCTTCATGTTCAATTGTGTGGCCAAGTGGCATGATTATCTGGCTTCCGGTAAATCTTGTAGGCCTCATCCCAGGATATGTATAAGGACAAGATTTCAATGCAGAAGCTACATAGGCATCAACATTAAAGTCTGCCCACTCTGAACGGTGCTCCCTTAGAAACCGAACCAGTACTGCAGGAGGAACATTCTGCCAGCAAACATAAAGAGTTAAGTATATTCTCATTCATCCAATTAAAAATTCATACTTTGCTTATTAAACAAACGATGAGGAAAAAGTATCGTGCTTTCTACTCAGTTCAAGAAAGCTCTCAATATTCACCTGGAGTAGCATTGATGCTTTGGCACAAAGGATGCCTCCAATCGGTGAAAGAGGAATGGACGTGGTGGCGAGGTTTTTCCTTGAATTAACAGCAACTATAACATCTTCAGCACCATCCGAACTTAACATTGACCAGCCATCATCACTGAATCCATTGATGGCATCATTGAACCCTCTGCAATACAGAAATAGCCTAGTAATGTACTTGTTTATCTTATTCAGAATTAGCATCTAAAGAGAGCATCTATTTTTTAAAAATCTCAAACACAGAACAAACAATCAGAAGTAAACATTACCTGCATAATCTCTGGCTAAATGTTCGAAGAACAGCTGGTTGCCTTCCTAGACCATATACTACCTCACCACTAGTCTCCTGAGCTATTTGCCTTGCATATCGCAGTGCCTTTACAGGAAACAAATTAAAACATGAAAACAGTGCTGCTTTTACTGTGGCGGTAAGCTATGAAAAGTGTGATAATTGCACAAGTACTTCAAACATGACACAAAATTATGTACCTTTAAACCCAATTTTTTTTAGAAAAGAACCTTAAAACCAATTCCGGTTAAGAGCAAAATCCGATTAAGAATCATCGGAAGTGCTCCAATCCACCCACTAATTGTTCGTCCAAAAACAATGGTCCAATAATTGTTAGTCCAAAATTATGAACTTACCCAATTTTTGAGAAAAGAACCTTAATAACCAATTCCGATTAAAAGCAAAAGTAGATTAAGAATAATCGGAAGCACTCCAATCCACCCACTAATTTTTCATCCAAAAACAATGATCCTATCTCTACTTAAGAGCTGAACCAAAAACTGCTGATACACAAATTTCACGTGCCACGGATAACATGCAATTCATATCAAGTTGAGAGACTTACTAGGTTGCTGCACGTATAGTATTAAATGACAAACAAGGGTTGAACTCACCGCAATAGTCATTTTCTGAGCCACAACTTTTGACGATTCATAAAGTGGACGCAGAATCTCAGGGGCACTCCATGCCTGAAAAATATATGCAGTGAAGTGGAGCTACAACACGGGACAGGTTAATGACAAAGGTAAGCAGTGCAGTCCGAAATCTGACCTCAAGATTCAGGTGGTCAACAATATGTATAATGGATCCTCCACCGTCGCATGGTCGGATTAGATATCCAGATGGAAGCATTTGAGCTCTTACAAACTGGGAAGCAGCAGCAGCATTTGGGCCGGCCCCAGTACCAGAGAGAGATCTTTCACAAACCTTTGTGGGGTGGGGGAGAATTGATGCAACATATTCAAAATGGCACAACTAATAGAATTCATGATTTTCAAATCAGCAAACAATGTAGCACCGTGTTTTCATACAGAAGTAGCAAAGATCCTCAAAGATCAAAAAACAAAAAGGGGGGTGGGGTGGGGGGGTTAAAATGCATTCTTTAGTTAAATTTTACAAATATGACCCAAATATATTACTCCCTCTGTTTCAATTTTGTTTGTCTTAGTTTGGCTCAGCACGGAGTTTAAGAAAATAAAGAAGGCTTGTGAATCTTGTGGTCTTAAACTAAAGATATTTGTAATGTATCAAAATGCCCTTTAAATCTTTTGGTCTTGATTATGAAATGGAGGATGTAGGGTGTAAAAAGTCTCTACTAGATATAGAAAGTCATGTTCTTTTTTTAAGAGACTAAAAAGGAAAGCAAGACAAATAAACTGAGGGAGTACAATTCTAGCCTCTTTTCAATTAGAGGGGGTTGAGATGTCAAAAGACAAGTTAAATAGGGAATTCCAGAACTAAGTACGAAATTGGCCAGATCTCCAATACTAGCCAACTCTAATGAGAAGGATGTGCTTACCACAAGACTACCATTCTCTAGGGTTGTTGTGTATCTCAGCGTCCAAAAATCACGTGCAGGAGCCAGGGTGGTAGGAGCATATATCTGAAAGAAATGATTTCAATGATCCCCTCAAAGTTGTAGCTAATCCATCAGAAGCCTACATGAAAATTAAAGAGAAGGTATTCACCTGTGTGTACAAAAGCTCAATTGTACCTCCATTTCCTGCAGAAAACATCGTGAAAACTTCAACATTCCGGCAGTCCCGGAACCAAGCAGGTCGATCTTTGAGGATCTCAGCAATCTGTAAATATTTGAAAAATATATTCTACTTAGAAGAAACTGCCAATATTTACACAAGACTTCAGAATTAATTTCCCACACGACTGCTTACCTTTGTCGGCTCTAAACTAACAAGACCACATGCTCGGGCTGCCACTCCACTGCAACTGTGTGAGATGGCAAAAATCCCAACTGAATCCGGACCAGGCTGACAATAGAATGAGAAATTTGTTTTTTAGCAGGTCAATAAGACAAATGGAACTATAAAAGTAAAGATGATTGACTAGAGTTCAACCTTCATCCCAGGCATCGGGACCCAATCGACAGCAGTTCCTGTAGCCTTAGAAAGGAACTCTGCCAAGGTTTCTTCTGCAATTGATAGTAGTCTGCATAGAGCATAAACTTGATTTAGAGATAAGCAACTAGTCCCTCAAATTGTGATATATGCCATTCACTTCCTCCTAAGAAACAGTATGAACACGTTCAATAATGAACACCATAGAAGTAAGGCGTGGGAAAAATAGCTGTTTGAAACTAATTACCCAGCAGGATTGGTAGCATCTCTAAGGGAATGCTGAGGGGTGGTTACCACTGACTCGCAACTTACATCAGTCGTGGCTCCTGATGCCTGCACAAAACACAAGTAGACTCTTAAGGAAGCTTTAAATGATTCCTCTTGAAACACAGATGACTGGTTATATCGGTCATCTTAAAACATTGAGCTATGTTGCCGCATATATAGCCATTTTCATAGACAAGCTGCGACACTTGCTTCATCTTAAAAATGCGACACTTGCTTCATCTTAAAAATACAAGATATGTTGCCATTCAGCTACAATAAGCAACACAGCTTTGCCATTCTTAAGCAATAAACGAAGAATAAAGTTAAGTTACACTTTGCAATTGTTGCCGCATATAGCCATTTTCACACACAAGCTGAGACACTTGTTTCTGCAGGCGATCATTCTCCTCCATCAACAGTTTATTCATCGCAGACAATTTCCTATTTACAGTCTGTAGTCGAGAAGACTCTTTCCTTTGCTTCTCGCGACACCTGAAACAATACAAAGTTTACCTTCCATGCCAAACTCTAAGATCAATTTCCCAACAGAAAAAAATTAAACATCACATTCAATTACCTAAGATTACCCATTTCCCCTAGGGGTAAGCAAAATTAGCCAATGAAAATATGAACCACCCAACCGGCTCAAGTTTGACCCACCCATTTATTAGCTCAGCCAAACCCATTTCAGCTCATCAAAAAATTGGGCTGATATGCAGCCCAAATTGACCCACGAGAAATCTTGTCAAAATCTTTTCAACTGGACATTTTTTTATCCGATGTGTTATATATAACCATAATAAAAAAAATAGTTTTATTAAGTACTAAAAAGCTATAAAAGAACAAACAAAGAAATTTAAACTTAGTAAGAATTGGGTGGGTTAGGTTATGACCCGTTTAGCCCATTTCAGCCCAATTAACTTTTGGGCGAGTCACTAACCAGCCCATTTTTTGACACGCCCAAATTCAGCTCAACCCACCCATTTTTTTGACACCTCTAATTACCCCTACCATCCAATCCACAGGCCTAGGAAAAAAAGAACAACATTGATACATTCCAGTTTATCATCAATGATCTAACTTATACAAGATTCAAGCAGTACTAAACATAATAGAGTGCAGATCAATAGTACACCATACACATTAACATATGCATTTAAGAACAAAAAAAAAACAAATTTTCACTGATAAATCGAACAATGGCAGTGTACCTTCTGTTTTGAAACCAAACTTTGATCTGTTTGGGCTCGATATTAGACAGAATACGGCATTCCCGGATCAATTGCTGCCGGCGCAACGAGCTAGGCTTAGGACACTCTGCATAAACCCTCTCCAAAGCCTCAACTTGCTCCGCCGTGTACCGGACATACTTTCCACTACTATCAAGATGTTTAGCAATACTACCACTACTACTCTCCCTATGCTGCTGTTGAGCTACCATAGCCATTTCCACCTCGATCCCCAAAATCCCAAAACCAAGGGGAAAAAATTCAAGATTTTCAAAAATCTAAACACCCTTTTAATAAATAAACACCCCCAAAATCCCAAAACCAAGAAATAAAAATTCAAGATTTTAAAAAACCTAAACACCCTTTTAATAAATAAACACCCCCAAGTAGATAATATTCCTTGCAACTATGTTCTTAGCAGCTTTTATATATGTATAGATATACACAAAGAACTAAGATTCTCTGAAACAAAGGCTTTTTCTTTTTCTTTTTTACCTTGATGTTCCTACCTTCTTTTCCTAGTGATCTCAGACAAGATTAAATGGACGATCTTGATTGAACCAGAAGATTCTACAGAAGGCTAAAACACACACTTCACGCTAAAACTTACAAATTAAGGTACAGCCAAAACTGCTCAACTAAAGATATGGCAGAAAAAAAGATATTAATACAGACAAAAAATAATTCTCTTGTTCTTTTTTTCCCCACATAAGCTGTAAACTACTCGTGTTTGATACACTCACTACACCATTCCCCATTCACACATACCTCCAAACTCCCATCATCATTAAGTTAACCAAAAAGACTTGAACTTTCCACTACAGCCCTTTGGTTTAAGCTTTTTTTTTTCAAGAACTGAATAATACAGACACCTAATGACACGTTTGAGGACACGGATGATAACTTTTACCCAAATTTCAGAGAAAAAGATGACCCTTTTGCTCAAAGTAGACAAACAAACCCCTTCATTGTATACATAAAACAAGAATACAACCCCCCCACAAAAAAAATGGGTGGTGTTTCTTGGTTTTGTGAGGTTAAATAGATTACGAGCAAGAGCCCCCTTAAGATCTGAAACTGAAACAAACTGTAAAAGACATGTCAACCATTTGGAACAGCAAAAAAGATTGAATTTTTTTAGAGAGAGAGGTGATGGAAAATGGAGAGAGAGAGAGAGAGATGGTGGGAATTTGATTGCTTGAGTTAAGGCTTTTTGAGCTCGCAAATCGAAAATGCCAGTGTTTTATGCTGGTCTCTCTGTCTGTGTGCTTGTGCTGTTGTGTTTTTCTTTTTTGGTCCTTTCTTTCTGTTATTTAAATAATATTAGTATAATATAATGTATGAATATAAAAATATATACACTGACATGCTAAAGTGTATAATAAATTAATAATAGAACTCCTTTTTCTTTTAATTTAATAAAAAATATATACAAGTACTAGTACAGTATATGATCAGTTCACTACTGTTTGGATGAATTTTTCTAGTCCGTATAAACTATATAAGCAAAAAAGGGAAAAGTACATCTTTGTTCATATATGGTCATTGGTCGCTAGTCACTAACTCACTACTGTCATAGATGAATTCTTTTTACCATTCTTTTTATTTTAGCCAAATCTTTTACCGTCTAAAAACTCTACCAGGTCATTTAGTTGCTGAAAGTTGTTTAGCCTTAAATTTACTTATTAGATTAACCAGTTAAACTAATTAGAATAAGGTTATAAGCGATGTACTTAATCCGTATTGTATTAAGTCTTTTATTATGTGAATAAAATGAGAATGAAGTAATAAGAATAATTATGAATGGAATTTAAAGAGAAATGGAGTAATCAATAAGTAAAACAAAGAGTTTTATTGATTTTTCTGGCTCAGATTATGAGAGTTGCTGAAAAACAGTCATGAATCGTGTGTACAGAAAATAATCATGAAATTCTGTATAATCTGGTGAAATATACACACAAAAAAATTATGGAAAGTGAGAATTTTATAGGATAGCTAAGAGAAACTATTTTCTGTGATCTCCGCTCGTTTCAGCCATTACAGGGCTAAGATCGTGGGATTATACGGGATTAGAGATTTCCTGGTATCTCGAAACATGATCGTTATTTGGGTTATCTTCTGGTCGGGCAATGTGGACCTTTTTGGATGGATCGTTCCGTATTTCTATTATAGGTGCTAATGAGGCGTGTTCAACTAGTGATTCTCGAATGATCTAACTATTCATTGGCTTGATCGAAGTTGACCAATTAAGCAGTTTATTCACTTTATTGTGGTCTTCGGATATATATTTGGTCAAATAGTCTTTGCGTGTGGTATATTAATTTATCAATACAGAAGTGAGTTATTCATGTATTAGAACTAGCATAATTAATATCATGTTTGGTAATTTTTTGTTGCTTTGTTTGAATTGCAGCACACCGCGATATTTGGTTATCATTTTATGGTCCCTTGACGAGTATACGTTATGAGTAAATTATGTATTTTATGCGAAATTGAAAATGAAATAACCAATACAAGAATTAGTAATATACATAAATAACTAAATACTACATAATCAATCTTTAAATTAATAATACATGCATAACACTAACCAACAATCAAACAACTCCTACCACCAAAGAATGTGGTACAGTGGATTAGGTTGCTCATCCCTTAACCAGATATCTCGGCTTCGAACTTTGGGTATGAAAAAATCCTTAATAGGAAGCACTTCCTCATAAATGGGTCATATCCGATGCGAATCCGGATATAATTGGACTCTAATGCGGGTACTAGATACCTGGTGAAAAACCAAAAAACCAAAAAAATAAAACTCCTAAAACCCTACTGGTTGCTGCTCAATTTTTTTCCCTTTTCAGCCTTTTTTCTACTATTTAAAAATAAATAATATTTCTAGTTAAGTATTGAAGATATAATGAAGTAATTAAAAATTGCCTCTCTAAAGATTTGAATTTTTAAATATGATATCATACATTTTTATATGGTACGAGAGCAAATAGAAGTTCTTAATAAATTTAAATTTCACAATCATACATTATTAAATAGTTTTATGTGTTTGACCAAAAAGAGTACATAACTAAATAATTAAATTATATTCTCTCTAATAACTTAATGTAAATTACAATAATCCCATGAACAATCTGGTGGTATACTATGCATAATCAAGTAATTAAAGTGTGATCTTTGTAACACTTAACGTAGATTACAATAATCTAAAAGTGGCAGTGGTACGACCCTCAGAAGCCGACGGCGTCCCGACCGGCAACCCGCTGACCATCTAAAAAAATTTAGCAGGCGGGACCTAGAACTGGGACGGGACGATATGTCTGCCCCGCTGCAGAAGCCCGCTTGAACCGCCGGACTCCGGACCGCACAGAGCCCAGGCCACCAAACCCCGACCCGACTTAACCACCCCTTTGCAAAAAATAGCCGTTGCACTTGACCATTTTAGATATAGTGTGTAAATCATTCAAACCCCTACCCCTTTAATATTTATTTTTAACCCATAAGTTATTATATTTACACTTTAACCCAATTTTCAACTATAAATAACTCATTTTCTCTTCATCTTTCTCACAAATCTTCCTACAATCTCTCTAATTTCTCAATATATCTCTCTACATTGTTTGCTAAATATTCAATTTTATTAATTCATTTGGAATTGGGATGAAGTTAGCAACTAGCAGGGATCTTCCATCGAGCAAAGTTTCAATTTTCAACCTCTAGATTACCACGCATTCACGTCGTTTGGTAATACATCGTTCCTTCATTAAATTATTATTGTCTGTTTATTTTATTTAGCGCACTTAATTTTATTGTCTTTAATTATTTATTATCATAATTAAAATGGAAGGATTAAAAGGTATGTTTAAGGGTAAAGAGGTGAGTTCTTCTAGTAGAGGCCTTCAGGGCAAGTGGTACTTCTTCTAGTCATCTTATTCCTACACAGGGATGATTTTGTTGATACTCGACATTTTCCTATACAATACCATTATTAGATTTGACGAGGAGTTGTTTTGGAACTCAAGAAGACTTTCAATTTAGGCGATGATCTAGGCGATACACGCACTAATATTGATGACAACTTACGCCACTGGTGCACTTCATGAAATACCTCTATTCCCCTAGTATGCAGAGCGAGGTCCGAAAGCGACCATTAAAATGACAGATCATGGACATTTTTTGATAGGGGCGTGAGAATCAAGTAGCCATATGTAAAATTTGTAAAATGTTTTAAAATTTAAAAGCGGAAAAGGTCACGGTGGGCGGGGGGTTTAATTAGACACGTGGTAAGTGCTCATCCAGCTAGGTATGCCCAATACAGGAGCTTCAAGCAAGGTGCATAAGCATCGCTCCATCGGGACAAGGTTCACATCGTCATCAGGACCAAGTCTGGTCAAATTAACCTATGGGGAATTGTAGGCTCTAAATACAACAAACATAGAGATAGGGAAGCAATATCAAAATTAGTTCTGTGGAGGTTTGCCTTTTTCATTTCCTTCATCTCCGGGTTTTATTCATTACATTAGAGATATATATAATCACACTTTTAACGGTTTCTAGGTCAGCTGTTAAGAGATGTATTTAAATTTCTTGCATGAATATCAACAATATTTCACGTTTTCATTATATCATTTTAATGGCAAAGTATCTATCACGTCGATATGGTCGTAAATACTAACGACCATGATTATTTAAGCGTAACTTGTCATTGGATAGATTATAAATGGTCATGCAAAAACGTTATTTTAGCGTATAGATATATAGATGATGAGCACCGGTACTTTTATTGCAGAAAAATATTTATCAAGTGTGCGATTATTACGAATTACCGATAAAATTATGACTATTACATTAGATAACGCTTCTAATAACAATTACGCAATTACAATGTTAAAAAATAGTTTAGCTCCGTCTTTTCCGGACCATTTCTTATATATAAAATCGTGCCATATATATAACTTAATTGTAAAGGATGGTCTATCACTTTTTGAAGACATTCTTAGTAAAATACAATTTGCTATAAACTTTATTTTTTAAAAGTAATAAAGTACAACGTAGAAAAGAATATAAAAAATTTGTCATGATTGTGGACTACCTTTTAGAAGAATTCCACAAGAAGTATCCAGCAGGTGGAATTCTTTATCGAGCAACTCCTTGTTGCTTATGACTATAAATTACCTATAACTTTATTTTTTAACTCTCATAATAAAAAGCGGTGATATGATTTTAGATAGTGATTGGGAAAAATTTCGAACTTATTGTATTTTAGAAATTTTTTCAAGCAACAAAAGAATTTTCGGTATATATTATCCTACTATTTCAACTATATTTATTTTATATACCTCTATTGTTTTTATTACTTAGTGAATATATCGAAAAACCAGCTTATAAGGTGGCTATTAAAAAAATGTTTGTCAAAAGAAAAAAAAATTTTTTCCTATTCCTTCTATTTATATTATTAGTTACTGTATTAAATCCTACTATTAAAATAGGCGAGTACTAAATCACTAATTGAAACTATTTACGATTGTATAGAAGTACTACCACCTCAAGTCCCAAAAATCTAAATCACCACCACCATTGAACAAACTAAGAAGAAGTGTTGAATAGCGTGAACACCTTGCAAAAATATATATAGATTTTATCAACAAGAAAATGCTAGTAACGTCAGCTACCATACCATCTTCTTCATCTTCAACACAACCTCACAAAGACTTGGCTTTTTAGTATTGAAAGCCTCGAAAATAGAATATGTGGCCAAATACCTCTACTAACCAAATTAGCGAGTTGGATATTTTTGTTTTGCGAGGTGCATCAGTATCAAGAAGTTATCAATGAAGATGGACAAGAAGACTTGTGAAATCTGGAGGGAATGAGAAGACACTTTCCGACACTTTCATTGATGGCTCGAGATGTTTTGAACATTCAAGCGTCATCAGCTGCATTGAGCGCTTTTCTATGACGGATATCAAATAGGAGACCACAGGACACTTTTCATTGGGAGACAAACTGACTTAGAGTGCAAGATTATTGAGAGATTGGATACGAGCGGAGCGAGGAAAGGTGCGGTCAGCAGGAGATCAGCGAAGAAGATGATGAAAACTACAGCGAAATCTTAACAGAAGGTAGTGGAGCGACGTGGATCAATTTGATCAACAAATACCTATTCAATAGAAGAACCACATGAAATCATCAAGCAATTAGAACAGGTTTTTTTGAGAATGTCATTTTTTTAATTGTAATTTTATTATGTATTTTGTAACTTTTGGACAACACCACAAAGTTGCAATTTAGATTTTAGACAATTGTATTTGTATTACAAAAAAATCATATGTCTATTAAATAATATACTTGAGCAAAACTTTTGGGATGTTTTATTACACTATCTTGTTTTGTTTATTGAGTTTTTTTATACATATGTTATTTAAAAAAAAAAAAGAAAACCTCGACCCGCCCAGGCCGAGCCAGGCCGAACGCCCGCCTTTGGGTCTGGCGGATCGGGATCGGACGGGGCCCCAGGCAGTCTCGCCTGGACCCGACCCGCTAGGCGCTAGTCCCGACCCCCGACCCCAGGCTCGTCCGCCCGACCACCCACTGGACCGGCCCGGACTGAGCCCGCCCACGGCCACCTACAATAATCTCCTTAACAATCTGATAGTACACTATAATTTGTTATATGAGTATAATAGAATACTTAATTTTTAAGCTTTTACATATGATGATCATACATTTCAATAACAAATCACAATTGGATTTACAATACACCAATTTAGATTACAGTAGTCTCTTGAACAATCTGGTAGTCACTATCATTTGACCTTTTTTTTTTGTTATACTAATATAATACTTCTTAAATTTTTAGATAAAATATCACATACTTTAATAAAAATTATATATAAATTACAATAATCTCCTGAATAATCTGGTGGGTTAGTATCATTTGTTATGCTAATATAATACTTCTTTGTTCATGTTTTTTTTACTAAATATAATACTGTCTAGATGAATTTTTCTACTCTCTGTAAACTATAATGGGAAACAGGAAAAGTTCAAAAACATATTTGTTTAAATATGGTCACTACTGTTTAACATAAATTTATCTACTCCACGTAAATCATAAGAAAAAAGAAAAACTTCAAAAGTTTTTTTGATATCCAGCTTCCCCGCTTACGCCAGACTATTTCTGAAGATAGTAATCTCGGTCCCTCAACACTATTACCAGTAAATCGCGGGATGTGCCTGAATGACCACGGTTTGAAAACAGAGCAACTGATATCACCTACAATATCCTATCCCAGAAGAGATCAAATTGCTCCTACCACGGATCGAACCCACGTTGCAGGCCTCCAGCTGAATTTTAAGTTCTCCTCCTTTGTCATCCCGCTATGCTCCGGGGGACAAGTTTTTCTTTTTTGTTGGTAAATGGTTATTACTGTCTAGGTGATCTTTTTCTAGTTATGTGTAGATAAAAGAAAATTTGTGCTATAATTTCTACGGGAAAAGGCTAAATATGCCCTTAAAACATTTGAAATTGACCAGATCTGTCTTTCATTAAGGGTTTGTTTAGTACCGAAATGAGATAGATAAGGATATTTCATGAGATTAGCTATCTCTCCTCTATATGGATAGTTAATAGTATAAATGGTGGGTTAAAATCATCCTAAAATACTAACTAATTTCATTATTTTAGTACAAATGGCAGTATAAAATAATTCATGAACTAATTAAATGTGAGATAAAATAATTCTGCATTTTATTCTGAAATTATTATCTTTATCCCACATGATAGAATATACACCGTATATTTTTGTGATATTATTAGTGATTTTGTACATCTGTAATTATGATAGTAATCTTCTGTATTAAGAAAATATATATTTAATTTTCGTAATTATATGTTAGGTTTACTATTGCATATCATGTATATAAATTAATTATATCAATATAAGAGAATGTTGTTTCCTATTAAATTTCAACATTTAATATATATATATATATATATATATATACCGCTTTGACCTAAGGTAGCTCCGCTCATCATTTATAATATTGTAAACAAGACAAGAAGAAAATAAACAAACTAAGAGATAACATGTAAGGTCCTCCGGGGCATAGTCCAGTGGCAAAGCCTGGGCGCTATAAGTCGCTCTGGCATGGGACAACGTGGGTTCGATTCCCCGCAAGCACGAAGAAACTCTGCATGTTGGGGAATTTGATCTTGTCTCATTGATCAGTTGTACGCTCCCAGAAAACTGGTCACCAGAGCACATCCCGCGATTTACCTGGTAATAGTGTTGAAGGACCGGTGCTATTACCTCCAGGACATAGTCAGGCGCAAGCCTGGAGACCTGGATTATAAAAAAAAAAAGAGATAACATGTAAGGTAATGATAGCAAGATTTTAACAAAAGTGAAAGGTAAGGAGGGAGACATAACACCACCAAAAGCAAAAAAATAAAGAACAAAAGGACTAGATGTTAACAAGAAGCTATTTTTCTACTTATATGAAAAAACTAAACTCTTGAAAAGGACACATCAAAGAACCCCACCTTGTTAATTACTCTACTAATTATGAATGTGACTGCAGATTAGTGTAATTATGATAAACAAAAGGTGGGTAAAAGTAATGGTAAACAGCAACACATCCAACTAATCACACTAGATTAATATGTGAGAAAAATAGTACTGTAGTATATTAAAAAAATAGTCCATTGAATTCCGCGTTAGCAAGGTTAGGGGAAGGGCCGCATCCCAAAGGGTGTGATGTATATAGTCCACTCTAATATAATTATTAGTGACTATTTCAACATTTTGAACCCGTGACCTATAAATAACTTTGTCGTTGCTCCAACACTCTCATTTACCCCACGAGAGATCAGAGGAAAAGAATTGAAATCCCATGAATACTACGGGGTCATTTAATTTAGCTAAAAAAATGATAAGTATTGTGTTGTCAATGAAAAACTTGAAAACCTTCAGACATGTGACTATTTGTTTTCCACTATTCAATCACTACTAACTAACTGGACTTGATCTGTCCTTCACCAACATGTTCAGTACTATCTAGTTGTAGTAACTCTCCTATCTTGCCCTAATTTTATGGAGGAAGAGGAAATTATATTTACTCTCTTAATGTAACTTTGAATCAAATGATTAAACACAAGGAAAAAAACCACATGACAAATTGACAATTTAGTCATGTAGGTTGAGAAAATTATAAAAATGGTCCCTCGTATTTGGGGATATGTATAAAGTAATCTCGTAAATATAAATTTGAGCAATTTTTGTTCTTCAAGTTTGTCAATCATAAGTACCATTTGTTTTCATCAAATATTTTAACAACTTTATATGTTAAATTTATGGAAAATGTAAAAATAATTAACCAGAAACACCCATAAAATCCTAAAACTAGAATCATAAAAATTGCATTAGACACTAAATATAGCTAAAATTACACTTCAAAAGTTACATCATATTCTAAAAATATATATCAGAAAGAGCAAAAAATGCACCTCTAAATGTGAACTCTCACTAAATTTTTTTCCAATTCACGACAAATCTAACAAATGTATATTTCTTAAATATTTAATGGAGATAAAAATGCTCACTTTTAACAGACTCAAAAATCTAAAACTGCTTAATAATATATTTTTGCCACTGCTTTGTGTTAGTATTTGTCCTGAATTTTCTATCTTATTTTGATTCTGTCATAATCGTGTTTTACTTAAAAATGATTTATTTGTGAAAAAAAATTTCTTTGTAGAAAAATACTTTACTATATTTATCATTTTCTTATAGGAGAAGTTTTGGACTTCTATAAGTAGATCTTTTATTTTCAGACATAACACAATAACATCCACAATGTAGTCGTTTAGAGAGTTTGTTCGGGGAAAGATTATTCTCCCAATAGTTTTAATGTTTTCTATTAGTTTTTTTCATATGTAGATCAATTGATTAAATCATATTATAGTATTATTTCTCTTTTAAAATAGTTTTTTGTGTCGTCTGATTTATTGCCGTTAAAATTTATAATTATTAGCTTTCGCATAACGTAATGATTTATTTCGATCCCAACACTTTGAACCTATGCAAACATAAGACCGTTTAGGTTGTTGATGTTCATGTTCAAAAGGTTCTATTTCTTGGCATTTTTGACACACCGGACCAGAGCTTCAAGAAATTAATCGTACCTGAATCAAACCTTAGTCAACGGGTATTAGTTGATCCTATAGGGAATCACTGACGATCTTAGCACCTATTATTTTTTTTTCTTTAAATCCTTCTAAAAAGAATACACGATTTTTATTTTCCTCTTGCAATTACTACTTATTCCCTCCTTCTCGTGATACTTAAGTTTAATCAATTTTAAAAAATAATAATACTTTTTCTATTTCAATTTATTTGGCTTAATTCGGACTATGAGAATTGAATTAACTAATGTTCGGACATAGAATCTATAGTTTTTTTGAATTGAAATTTACATATACTATAAGTAATAATAGTTAACAATTTAACATACTTACAAAGTATTTGAAAAGATTATGGTCAAAGAAAATATCACTTAACTGTCCAAATAGCAACCAAGACAAACAAATTAAAATGAAGGGAGTATCTTTTTATGTTTAATGCTAATAATTTAGTTTTAAAATGTCATTTTACATTTAATGAGATAATTTACAGTCACACAAATATTTATAACTTATTTTAGACAATAAAACTTTAAAAACCTTAAAATATTTATATTATCCTTAATGAATATTTTAGACTAACCACATAAAATATTTATAACTTACTTTAGACTATTAATTTCAAAAACCGATAATTCTTTTTAAAATTTCATAATAAAAAAGTATTACTTCATCTGCCTCAATTTATGTGATTCACTTTTCTTTTTAGTCTGTCAAAAAAAGAATGATGCATTTTTATATTTAAAAAAAAAATAACTTTCCCTTTTATCCTTAATAAATAATTTTACAACCACACAAAATTTCTATAACTTGTTTTAGATCATAAATTTCAAAAGTTTTTTTTTCTTTCTTAAATTTCATATGTAGTCAAACTATACTACTTAATAAAAAAAAACAGATTTCCTGAGGGAAAAAAGCAATAAATCTTTTAGCAGAGAAACGGAGCATAGACAACAAAGGAGCAGGGGCAGGGGCAGAGTAGGCATAGGCATTGCCAGAAGGTTTTCTTTCCGTGCCATTTGACCCAACCATTTAAAGTTTTTTTTTGTTGTTGATATCCAGTTTTCCGGCTTACGTCAGACTATTTTTGGAGATAGTAGTCTCGATCCCTCAGCATTGCTACCAGTAAATTGCGGGATGTGCCTGAATGACCAGGGTTTGAGAACAGAGCAATTGATATCACCTACAAGGTCCTACCCCAGAAGAGAGCAAATTGCTCCCACCAAAATTCGAACTCACGTTGTATGCTTCTAGCTGAATTTTAAGTTCTCCTCCTTTGTCATCCAGATATGCCCCAGGGGACAAGTTTTCTTCTTTTTAATAGTACTTTGGCGTGGGTCTTATACGTCATTTCACATACTGTACATTGGCTCGTAAATGCGCCGAATGCGCATAATATTCAAACTGATAACCCAAAAAATAAAATATAAAGTAAAAAAGAGTTTAGTGAAAAATTATACATGTCTGATCAATTTTACATAATTAGATTAACTAAAAATTCTAGCTAAATTAATGACATACTTGGACCGACTACTGAACACTAAGAGGTCGTTTGGTTGGTGGTGATAGAATATACACCATATATTTTTGTGATATTAGTAATGATCGGTGTGCCATCGTTTTTGAGTTGACTAACAACTCCTTGAGCCTTTGACAATAGGCGGAGGCATTCAGAAAATCCTCCATAGTTATGTGAGAAAATCCTTGCTCAAGGGTTACAGCACGAGAGTTTTTGTTATCTTGGAATATATCACGCAACCTATTCCAAGCTTCCATTGACGTGGCGTCGAGTTCGATAATTGTCTGTAAGAGGTCCGTAGAGATGGTGGAATAAATTAATTGGAGGACCGTAGCATCAAGAGTTTTCCACAACTCTATTTCATCATCGGTGGAAAGCACCTTCTCCTTGCCTTTTTCCGGTTTGATGATGTGATGGAGGACTCGATGAGACCTAGCATGAATTTTAAAAAGTTCTGTCCACGCACGTATTAGACGTTCTCCATTGCAAGAACGATAGGGATGTTGTTCTTGATATTAGAGACTGCAAGAACAGGATGTAATGTGTTCTTTGTGTTAGACACGATGAGGAAGAAAGGGGAATATTTGGACGACGGGAGGGATTTCACCGGCGGAGAAGGATGGCGGAAGGGTGGTATGCCGAGGAAGAGACTCAGCGGCGGAAGCTAAGGGTTAGGAAAAATCTGCCTTAGAATGTTGATACCATGAAAGAAAATAATTTCTTGATTCTTTTCATTAATGTAATTGATTTATATATATGATATACAATAGTAAACCTAACATATAATTACATAAATCAAATATATATTTTCTAATATAAAAAATTACAACCATAATTACAGATGTACAAGATTACCAATGTATATTCTATCATTATGTTTCCCTCCTTACCTTTCACTTTTGTTAAAATCTTGCTATCATTACCTTACATGTTATCTCTTAGTTTGTTTATTTTCTTCGTCTTCTTGTCTTGTTTACAATATTATAAATGATAGAGCGGAGCTACCTTAGGTCAAAGCGTCGATTGTTCATTGGACTTTTTTACTGTAGGTGGATATTGTTGGGTATTAATATTGGTGAATGGGAAATGATTGAAAAGAAAAGTGGGAGTTGTCCCACATCGGTAGTGGAAATGAAAGTTCTTCTACTTATAAGTAGTATTACTCCTTCTTGTCAGTAAAAGTGTTGAGGGGGCAAGGACCCCTCGCGCCGTCGTCGTCGCTCGCTCGGCTCGGCTTGGCTTCGGATTTGGATTTGGATTTGGATTTGGTCAAATGATCTGATTGATTGATAATCTTTTTGGACCAAATTTTCTTTAATTTTTAATTATTTAATTAATTATTATTTAATTAAATTAATTAACTTATCCAATCCTACCCGTTAGTGACCGCGATCAGGCCGGATCCGCGTGTCTGACCCGCGACCCGGTTTCTTTTCCATATTTAAATTTCCCACCAGTTTTCAGTGGTTGTTCAGAAAGGTTGCAAACCTTCAGAAACAGTACTTCCATGGCTATAAATTCGTTTGATTCCTCAGAATTTTACTTACGAATTTTCTGAACAATACAAACTTCTTCTTCTTCTGCACAAATAAATTCTGTGTGATATACTGCCGTTGAGTGGTTCGCCGCTACCTGAATTTGGAGTACTAATATTCTGGTAAGATAATCGTTCTATCCTGGGAGGGGATATTCCATCAACCTCGAGTACTGTGAGGGGAATAATTTCCTTAAGGTCACACTTTGAACTAAGTGGACTCGATTATATTCTGGAAAATTATTCTTATGTTTCAACACTGATTCTGTTTATTTTCAGTGTTTATTATTTACTGGTTTTTTGGAATACAGTTTAATAACAATCTTAAGGAAATTATATTTTTAGATTAATCTGTATTCTGTATTGGAGACTAAAACCTGTGTGGTTTTCTACTCCGTATGAAATTTCATTGGAATATTAAAGTTCATACTTGTACAACGATTTGAAGAACATAAAAACTTCATCGTTGCTGTATTCTGGTTTGGAGATTAAAACTTGTGTAGTTTTCTACTCCATATGAATATTAGTATTCTGACTCGAAGATATAAAAACTTCATTGGAAAACTAAAGTTTCATAATTATACTGCGATTTGAAGAAATAAAATTTTCATCGTTTAAGTCTGTGATTGAATTGCTATTCTGGTTTTATTAACTAAAACAGTTTGTCAATTTGACAGTGACAAACGAATAATGGCAATTGAGATTGGAACTACCTCTGCGAATACTGCACCAGCGGTTACTCCTACAACCCGTACCGTTGTGCCGCATTGAAACCTGTGAGTTCACGGTGCCAACTTTAAAGGATGGCAGCAAAGAATGTTCTTTTGGCTTACCACCTTGGTATGCAAAAGTTCACCAGTGAGGACCCTCATTGCTGCCATGCCGACAACCGACAGCAGTTCATAGTTCCGAGGCTTGGAAACAAGCTGATTTTTGTGCAAAGGCTACATTTTGAGTGCCTTAGAAGATGACTTGTACAATATCTACAGGTCTTGATAGAGACTTCCAAAGAACTATGGTATCGCACTTGAAAAGAAGTACAAAGCGAAGATGCTTGCTTGAAGAAGTTTGTGGTTGCCAAATTCTGAGACTACAAATGGTGGATGGAAAAACCGTTTGGAACCCGAGTTCAAGAGCTTGACTTATCTTCCATGACCTTCTTTGAAGGTATGGTAGTAAATGAAGCATTCCAAGTGGCTGCAATGATTGAGAAGTTGCAGCCCTCATGGAAAGATTTCAAAATTATCTTAAGCACAAAGAAAGGGAAATGAAGTTGGAAGATCTTGTGATTAGTCTCAAGATCGAGAAGATAACAAAACCGCGAGAAGAGTCTGTAAGACTTCACCAATTGAAGGGGCAAACATCGTTGAAGATCTTTGCTACGAAAAAGAACAAGAAAAGGAAGAGGCCTTTTGGAAAGGAGAAGGATTCCAACAAGAAAAAGTTCAAGGAGCAAGCCATTGCTTTAATTGTGGGAAAGGCTGGCCCACAAAGCCCAGTTGTAATCTCCCGAAAAGAACAAGGGGAAAGGACAAGCCAATATGGTGGAAAGAATGATGATATGGATGAGCTGTGTGCAATGCTATCGGAGTGCAATTTGGTTGGAAACCCAAAGGAGTGATGGCTTGATTACTGGTGCCACTCGACATGTTTGCGCTACAAAGAAGCATTGCAACCTATGCTCGACCCCGGACAGAAGAGTCTTTTATGAAATCTGCAACAGCCAAGGTTGAAGGATATGGGAAGATACTCTGAAGATGACTTCCGGCAAGGTCGACTCTCAACAATGTTATGCGTTCCAACAATTAGGAAGAATTTAGTTTCAGCGGACTACTTGTCAAAGCGGGTTTAAGTGCGTGTTGGTTAGTGAAGAATTGTAATAAGTAAGAATGAATTGTTCATAGGAAAGGGCTACCTCACGAGGGCTTTTTCAATCTCAATGTAATGGTTGTTGACAGTGATTAATAAAAATCCGACCGTCTTACTTATTGGAGTCAAATAATTTATGGCATGTTCGTTTAGGACATATCAACTTCTAAAACCTTGCGAAAATTGATTAATTTAGAAGTATTGCCTAAATTCGAGAGTATAATAAATCTAAATGTGAAATCTATGTTGAATCTAAGTTTGTTAAACATCCATATAAGTCTATTGATAGGAATTCAAATCCTTTAGACTTAATTCACATGATATATGTGATATGAAGTCAATACCATTTAGCGGTGGAAAAAAGTATTTTATAACTTTTATTAATGATTGCACTCGATATTGTTATGTGTATTTGCTTAATAGTAAGGATGAAGCAATTGATGCATTTAAGCAATACAAAAGCGAAGTGGAAAATCAATTGAATAAAAAGATAAAAATGATTAGAAGTGATAGGGGTGGAAGTCGAATCTCCTTTGCGAGAGATATGTTTAGAATATGGAATTATTCATCAAACTACTGCCCTTACACACCACAATCAAATGGAATTGCGGAAAGGAAAAACCGAACATTAAAGGAAATGATGAATGTCTTACTAATAAGTTCCGGTTTACACGCCAAAACTTGTGAGGAAAGCTATCCTTACTGATAAGAATACTCGGCAGGTGCCCCATGACAAAACACAATCTATTTCATATGAACTATGGAAAGGAAGAAAACCCAACTTGAAATATTTCAAAGTGTGGAGTGTTTAGCAAAGGTCAAGTTCCTTTGCCCAAAAAGGTAAAAAATCGAACCAAAATTGTGGATTGTGTTTTATTGGTTATGCTACAAGCAGCAAAGCTTGTCGGTTTTGGTTCTAAATCGGAAAATCTCGAAATTCATGTTAATACAGTAATTGAATCAGATAATGCTGAATTCTTTGAAAATATTTATCCGTATAAAGCCGAATGTAGTCGTCAAGTGAAAGATCTAAACGACGCGGTAAAAACCAAAGGAAAATACACCAAGTAAAGCGGATGCAAAGGCGTAGCAAACGTCAAGGACATCTACTTCCTTTGGACCAGATTTTGTGACATTCTTGCTTGAAAATGAGCCTCAAACATTTAAAGCGGCAATGTCTTCTTGATTGACATTTTGGAAAGAAGCGGAGTCAATAGTGAGATTGAATCAATTTTGAACAATCATACATGGGAATTGGTTGATCTTCCTCCTGGAAATAAACCTTTAGGATCAAAAATGGATTTTTAAAGGAAAATGAAAGTTGATGGCACTATTGACAAATATAAGGCAAGACTTGTGGTCAAAGGTTATAGACAAAAAGAAGGCCTTGATTACTTTGACACATACTCGCGGTAACAAGAATAACATCTATTCGAGGTTGTTAGTAGCACTGGCGGTAGTATATAGTCTTGAAATCCATCAAATGGATGTCAAGACAACTTTCTTAAATGGAGGTGGAGGAAGAAATTTACATGGAACAACCTGAGGGCTTTGTGGTTCTGGTAAAGAAAGGAAAGTGTGCAAACTTGTTAAGTCACTTTATGGACTTAAACAAGCACCCAAACAATGGCATCACGAAATTTGACCAAACAATATTGGCAAATGGATTTAAGATTAATGAGTGTGACAAATGTATTTACATTAAAAATACTCCAAATCATGAAGTCATTGTTTGTTTATATGTTGATGACATGTTGATAATGAGTAGAGATATTCTGATGTAAATGCTACAGAAGCGTATCTTTGGCTAACAAATTTGATATGAAAGACTTAGGAGTTCTTTGATTTGATCTTAGGCATCAGAATTCATAAACTCCACAAGGTCTAGCATTATCGCGATCTCATTATATTGAAAGAGTACTTGACAAGTTTAAGTATTTAAATTTCAATGTTGTAAAGACTCCAATTGATGTAAGTTTTGCACTTCAAAGAATAAAGGTGAAAGTGACTCACAATTGGACTATACACGAGTTTTGGGAAGTTTGATGTATATTATGAATTGTACGACTAGATATAGCATGTGCTATAAGCAAAATGAGTCGATTCACGGGTAATCCCAATCAAACTCATTGGATGGCAATGAAGCGAGTCTTGGGGTATTTAAAACACACCCAAGACTATGCTTTGCATTATAACAAATATTCCGCCGTGATCGAAGGATATAGTGATACAAATTGGATCAGGATCATAAGTTAAATCCACGAGTGGTTATGTTTTCACAATTGGGGGTGGATCAGTGTCTTGGAAATCATCAAAACAGACATGCATCGCCCGCTTTACAATGGAATCTGAATTTATAGCTTTAGACAAGGCCGGTGAAGAAGCTGAATGGCTCCGGAATTTCTTAGAAGATATTCCATTCTGGCCCAAACCTTTGGCTCCTATATGTATACATTGTGACAGTCAAGCAGCAATAGGTAGGGCAGAGAGCGTAATGTACAACGGAAAACCTTGTCACATACGACGAAGACACAATACCGTTAGACAACTCCTCTCTAGTGGCGTTATCACGATTGAATATGTAAAGTCAAGAGATAACGTGGCGGATCCGCTTACAAAAGGCTTATCTAGAGAGGGAGTTAGTAGATCATCAATGTGAATGGGGTTAAGGCCGAGGACAAGTCATCCTGGCGGTAACTCTACCTAGCAGACTGGAGATCCCAAGAGCTAGGTTCAAGGAGATCAAACAAAGTTGTGACTGACGGTTCAACGTTGTCAAATAACTCAACTCATTCTCGGATGAAGACAATGTTCAGAAATAAGGATAAAACCTTATGGCTTGTTAATGAGTTAAATAAAGCATTAAGGTTCTTTAATGATTATCTAAATCTGGCAGTGTATGACCAGATAATGTGGCTATAGGACCACATGCTTAGAAATCACCTATGTGAGTGTTAAGTGTAAGCCGCTTTAAAGGGGAATGACAGTGAAAGCCCATTCTCTACGCACTCATGAAACCAGGATGTGTTCATGGCTGAAACGAACACAACTGTGAGAACCATAAACAGTTAAGGGTTGATTATGTGACTTATGTTGTCTAGGTATACAACAAAGTTCCACAGTTCAAAGATATCAAATCTACCGATTGATCGAGTATATCCGATATAAGTTCACTACGGAAAGTTCAAAGGGAAACCTACCTATCCAGATGTAGTCAATTCTCGCTTGTATATCACACTTGTCCGCGCTTTTATATTATAACCATTCCCCATTCATGTGGGGGATTATTGGGTATTGATATTGGTGAATGGGAAATGATTGAAAAGAAAAGTGGGAGTTGTCCCACATCGGTAGTGGAAAGAAAAGTGAGAGTTCTCTCTTACTTTATAAAATAAACATTTGTACCACATCGGTAGTGGAAAGGAAAGTTCTTCTACTTATAAGTAGAATTACTCCTTCTTGTCAGTAAAAGTGTTGAGGGGGCAAGGACCCCTCGCGCCGTCGTCGTCGCTCGCTCGGCTCGGCTTCGGCTTCAGATTTGGATTTGGATTTGGTCAAATGATCTGATTGATTGATAATCTTTTTGGACCAAATTTTCTTTAATTTTTAATTAATTAATTAATTATTATTTAATTAAATTAATTAACTTATCCAATCCTATCCGTTAGTGACCCTGACCAGGTTTCTTTTCCATATTTAAATTTCCCACCAGTTTTCAGTGGCTGTTCAGAAAGGTTGCAAACCTTCAGAAATAGTACTTCCATGGCAATAAATTCGTTTGATGCCTCAAAATTTTACTTACGAATTTTATGAACAATACAAACTTGTTCTTCTTCTGCACAAATAAATTCTGTGTGATATCTTTGTAGTTGAGTGGTTGTAGCTACACGAATTTGAGTACTACTATTACTGGTAAGATAATCGTTCTATCCTGGGAGGATATTCCATCAACCTCGAGTCTTTGTGAGGGGAATAATTTCCTTAAGGACACACTTTGAACTAAGTGGGCTCGATTATATTCTGGAAAATTATTCTTATGTTTCAACACTGATTCTGTTTATTTTCAGTGTTTATTATTTACTGGTTTTTTGGAATACAGTTTAATAACAGATATATAATGTGAAATAATATATATATATATATATATATATATATATATATATATATATATATAAATGTTGAAATTTGATAGGCAACAACTATTATTTCATAGTTGAGTATAGCGCCTTTCAGATTAAGGTCATTGATTTGAATCTTCTTGAAAATAAGATTTACATTTACTAGAGATCTCATTTGTCAATAATAGAGGTCGTACAGAATGAAATCAACGACCTCCTCCATAAATAAAGTTCAACTAGACCAGTTAGTCAACACTATGTTCGCGACTATAAAAGTAATAATGTTATTACAATGTTAGTAATAATATTTTACGCAATTATGAATATATTTTATAAAATAAAAAACTTATGAACTGGAGTTGTAATATTATTTTTGGATTGTCTTTTATGAAATGATACTTTAAAATGATTTATTTAGTTATTATTTACTCTTGTCAATATTGATAATGCTCTTATAATTTTTTGAGCACGACTCTGAATTTACAAATAGGCTGAAAGTTTCTTTCATAAATAAACCTAATTTTTCAACTTTTCTTTTAATCAGTTCATGTCGGCACTGAATGCGAATAGTTTCAAACTCATATTTCAACTCTTATTTTTGTTAAGCAAGGTATATACCCGTGATATACACTTGTTATACATAATATATATCACGGGTCCTTTCGGTTGAAGCCCAACACAGTACAAGGCAGACCAGCCCATCTCGGGTTGGCCCATCACGGGGGCTGTATATTATTGGTGTATATTGTTGTAATATTATAGTGTAAATGTTACCTTAATTAGTCTTGTACACTTACCATAATGATAGGAGTCTTGTACTACTAGAATAGGGATTTAGAGTTAGAATAGGAATATGATTCTCCTATTATGAAAATATGTAACTTGTATATATTCTTTTTCAATTAATGAAAATAATCAAGGGGATTATTTCTTTCATGGTATCAAGAGACTAGGTCTAACTTGCTCCCGCCTTTGCTCTAGGTTTTTGTGCCATTTCTCAGCCACAACTGCCTCGATTTCCGTCCTCCTTCACCGGAATTCGTGATATTTTTTACCTCCACTCTTCCCAATTTCCCCCTCCTCTCCCTTTGTTCTTTTGTTATGTCTAAGAACATTTTTCATCCTGCCCTCATGTTTTCTAACATCAAGAACAACATCCCTATTGTTCTTGAGATGGAAAACGTCCAATATGCGACGTGGGCAGAATTATTTAAAATTCACGCTATCTCCCATCAAGTCATCCATCACATAATTCCTCCCGCCTTTCTGAGGCCCATAATGGCGTTGAGACTCTCCTTCGTCAAAGTAATCCACTTCCCGCTTTTAATCAAGCCCGCTCCATGCTTACTTTGAAAGAAGCCGGTTTGGCTAAGAAGGCGACTACCGGTGCAAGCCTTGTAGTCATGATGGCGTCCTCCATAAATTCTTCGGGTTTTGTTGATAATTCGGGCCAAAACCGTGCTCATGGTGGCGGCAAAAATAATTGTAAGAATAATGACAAAAATCGTGAGGGCAAACACAACAGTTTCGGTGGTGGTTCCGGTGGACAACATTCCGGCAGTGGGCCCCCTCCAATCAACAGTGGGCCACCTCCCTACTGATCCCAGTCGTGGGGCCCATGACAGTGGGGCTGGGGCAGTGGGTCATGGCCCAACAACCCATATTTTCCAGGTTCTCCCAACGGGCAGTGGGCAGGACAGCCCCAATTCAGGCCCAGCGGTCGCCGCTCGTCTCGCCTCAAAGATCGGGCCGGGCGCAGGGTGGACTGCTTGGGCCTCGGCCCACACAAGCATTCTCCGCAGTGGGCCCCACACCTACTCACATCGACATTGAGGCCGCAATACACACACTTGGGTTAACGCAACTGAATCTGAATTGGTACATGGACACCGACGCGACTACACATATGACATCCGATCAAGGTACTCTCTCGTCCTATTCCAATTTGAGCAACCCTCGTGGTATAATTGTTGGTAATGGTAACTCTATTCCAATTCAGGGTTATGGTCATAAAATTTTGTCTCCCCCCAATCCACAACTTATCTTGAAAAATACCTTACATGCCCCCAAGTTGATTAAAAACTTGGTGTCTGTCCGTAAATTCACCATTGACAATTCTGTTTCTGTTGAATTTGATCATTTTGGTTTTTCTGTGAAGGATTTCAAGACGGAGAGTCCTCTCATGAGGTGTGATAGTAGGGGAGATCTTTATCTTATCACACCCGGTTCTAGTCCATCGAGTCAAGCCTTGCCGTCAGCATTTGCAACCCTTGCTTCTTCCTTGTGGCATGCTCGTCTTGGTCATCCGGGGTCTTCTATTTTACCGTCATTAGATAAAAATAATTTTATTTCATGTAAGGGTACGCGTAGTACTCCAAATTGCCAGTCTTGCTCTTTAGGAAAAATTGTTAGGTTGCCATTTGTAGACTCAAATTCTCATACTTTAATGTCATTTGATATTATTCACAGCGACTTATGGACGTCTCATATTCTTAGTTCATTGGGCCATCGGTATTATGTTCTCTTTTTGGATGATTATTCTAAATTTTATGGACTTTTCCGATAGCAAAGAAATCTCAAGTTTTCTCCATCTTCCTAAAATTTAGAGCATTCATTAGAACCCAATTCAAATGGGAAATAAAAAATATTTAATGTGATAATGGCAAAGAATATGACAATGGGGTGTTTCGGGAATTCTGTGCTAATAATGGGATCAATTTTCATTTTTCTTGTCCTCATACGTCTTCACAAAATGGGAAAGCCGAACGCAAAATTCGTACCATTAATAACATTGTCCATACTTTATTGATTCATGCTTCCGTACCCTCGTCTTTTTGGCATCATGCTATCCAAATGGCTACACATCTCCTAAACATACTTCCTTCCAAAGGTTTGACATATTCTCCCCCCTACAAACTCTATATAATAAGACCCCTTAGTATTCACATCTTAGGGTCTTTGGGTGTTTGTGTTATCCACTATTTCCGTCCACCACAATTAACAAACTCCAGGCCCGGTCTACTCCGTGTGTATTTTTGGATTTTCAATCTAATCATCGTGGTTACAAATATTTTGATTTATCCTTTAATAAAATCATCATTAGTCGTCATGTCATTTTTGATGAATCCCAACTTCCGTTTATTAAGGAGAGTAATCCCGTGCCTAGTTCGTATAATTTTTTGGATGATGGTATATCCCCGAACCTTACTTACTATTTTTCAGATGGATCCCGCACCGCAACTCCGCCAGCGGGTCCATCGCCTACCGTGGTCCTCCCAAACAACGCGTCATCTTTCAATGGGTCCGTAAAGCGGGCCATCCATTCTACCTGATTCTGTCCCTCGGGTATTGTTTACAGGTCGGTGTTGGCCCAGTTCCCGTGCCCAGCTCCGGCGTCAATTCTCGATTTGGGCCAGCAGGCCCACTACCTGCTGGTCAGTCCGTCCCGAGTTTCGAAAATTTCCAAAATCCACCCGCCACTTCCTACAGTCATAGACCGTCACTCATAGTCAGCGGAGTATTTTTAAACCAAAGAGATATTTTAATTTAAATTCTAATATTCTTAAATCACCCTTACCCCGTACTCCCGTGTCTGCGTTAAATGACCAAAATTGGAAAATTGCTATGACCGATGAATATAATGCTCTTATTGATAATAAGACGTGGGAGTTAGTGCCCCGTCCATCTGGTATTAATATTATTAGGTCTATGTGACTTTTGCTCATAAGGAAAATTCAGATGGTTCATTTGCCCGACATAAGGCGCGGCTTGTGGGTGATGGTAAGACTCATCAGGTTAGTATAGATTGTGGTGAGACATTTAGTCCGGTAGTCAAGTCGGCTACCATTCACACTGTGCTTAGCTTGGATCTTTCGAAAGCATGGCCTATGCATCAATTAGATGTCAAGAATGCTTTCCTAATGAGGATCTCAAGGAAACAGTCTATATACATCAACCTTTGGGATTTAGGGATCCCAACCATCCTTATCATGTCTGTTTGTTGAAGAAGTCCTTATATGTGCTTAAGCAGTCTCCACGGGCCTGGTATACGCGGTTCGCCGACTATGTTTCGACTATTGGGTTCACTCACAGCAGGTTGGATAATTCCTTGTTCATCTACCGTCATGGTTGGTCCTTGGCCTATATTCTGTTATATGCGGATGATATTATTCTGACTGCCTCTTCCGATGCCTTACGCCAGTCTATCATGACAATGCTCAGCTCTGAGTTTGCTATGAAAGACTTGGGGCCCTTGAGTTATTTTTTGGGGATTGCCGTCACTCGTCATACAAGTGAGTTGTTCTTATCTCAAAGGAAGTATGTAGCTGAGATCATTGAGAGTGCTGGGATGTCATCATGTCAGTCCACTTCCACGCCAGTTGATACTAAGCCCAAGCTTAGTGTCGCGGCCGGCTCACCGTACGAGGACCTAACCCGCTATCGCAGTCTTGCAGGGGCCCTTCAGTAACTTACATTCACGAGATCAGATATTACGTATGCGGTCCAGCAGATGTGTTTATTTATGCATGATCCCAGTGTTGAGCGCATGAATGCACTCAAACGCATCATTTAGTATATTCATGGTACACTTGACTATGGTTTGCATTTATATCCTTCCTCAACGTCCGCACTTGTCTCGTATACAAATGTTGATTGGGGAAGCTGTCCAGACACCAGACGGTCTACGTCTAGCTATTGTATGTTTCTTGGGAATAACTTGGTCTCATGGTCGGCAAAACGTCAGTCGACATTGTCCCGATCCAGTGCCTAGGCCGAGTATCGAGGGGTAGCTAATGTGGTCTCGGAGTCATGTTGGTTACGTAATTTGCTTTTGGAGCTTCATTGTCCCATTCAGAAAGCAACCTTGGTTTATTGCGATAATATTAGTGCCATCTACCTTTCTGGTAATCCTGTTCAGCACCAACACACTAAGCATATCGAGATGGACATTCACTTTGTCCACAAAAAGGTTGCTCGTGGTCAGGTACACGTCTGTCATGTCTCGTCAAGATATTAAATTGCCGACATCTTTACAAAGGGTCTTCCCTCGTTTCTTTTTGAAGATTTTAGGTATAGTCTCAGCATTCGAAGACTGCCCGCTATGACTGCGGGGTTGCGGGGGTGGGGGTGGGGTGTTAAGCAAGGTATATACCCGTGATATACACTTGTTATATATAGTGTATATCACAAGTCCTTTCGGTTGAAGCCCAACACGGTACAAGGCAGACCAGCCCTCTTGGGTTAGTCCATCACGGGGGCTGTATATTATTGGTGTATATTGTTGTAATATTGTAGTGTAAATGTTACCTTAATTAGTCTTGTACACTTACCATAATGATAGGAGTCTTGTACTACTAGATTTGGGATTTAGAGTTAGAATAGGAATATGATTCTCCTATTATGGAAATATGTAACTTGTATATATTCTCTTTCAATTAATGAAAATAATCAGGGGATTATTTCTTTCAGTTTTATCTTTTCTTCTAAACATTTGTAGAAAATAGTACGGCCCATCCTTGGAAAGAAAGTATTTTCTAACCTAACCTTAATAAATTTCTTTTCCTTTAATTTCACGGTGGAGCAAATATCCATGCTCACTTAAAATTCGAATTAAGAAAAATATTTTCACAAAAATATATTGTAACTTATTTACAAATCTTTTGTTATCTTATGCTGATCTGCTCTGAAAATGAACATATGAGTAAAAGATTATTTTGAATGGACTAGAAAAACAAATCTCCCCAATTTCATTCAATTATACATTGTTTTATGCTAATGTTTATGGGGAAAATTCGTAGGTGGTCACTTGAGTCTATGTTCATTACAAAGAAATTACAATTCTTTATTTTTTTTATACATAAGATCATCTTACGTTGCTTCCGTTATCACAAAAATAAATCTGATTGAATATATAAGTGGAAATGTCGTGTGACAGTCTAAAATTGGAATGTCCCACTTTATCTTTGAAAGAAATAATCCCTTGATTATTTTCATTAATGAAAGAGTATATATACAATTAACAATTTCCATAATAGGAAAATCATATTCATATTCTACTCCTAAAACCTTATTCTACTTGTACAATAATTATACAATTATGGTAAGTGTACAACTCTAATTTAATTACAACAAATCATAACATAAAATAGACTACTAAGCCCATACACGGACTTCTTTAATAAACAGACATGATGAGGATATTTGGGGTCTCGAAAACCCAAGGGCTGATGCATGTAAACGGTCTCATTAAGATCATCATGTAAGAAAAATTCTTCACATCCAACTGATGAATGAGCCATGCCTTCGAAAGAGCCAAACTAAGAACAATGCGAATGGTAGCCGGTTTTGACCACGAGACTAAATGTCTCACCACAATCCACTCCAACCTGTTGAGTTTTACCATCACCTACAAGACGAGCCTTATGTCTCGCAAAAGATCCATCAGAATTATCTTTATGAGTAAAAATTCACATAGACCGAATAATATTAACACTAGAAGGACGGGGCACCAACTCACACGTCTTATTTGCAATAAGAGCATCATATTCGTCGTTCATAGCCAATTTTCAATTCGGGTCATTTAACGCAGACACTGGGTTACGGGGAAGAGGGGACTTAAAAACATTACAATTTAGATTAAAGGATCTTTTTGGTTTAAAAATACCCCGTTGACTAGTAGTGACCGGTCTGTGACTCGGGGGAGAATTGGGCGGAGAAAATTCGGATTGGTGACGGACTGGCCAACAGGTAGTGGGCCTACTGGCCCAATACGGGATGCTGGATCGAGGGGGAAACAGTAGTAGGTGCAGCACTACTGGGCTGGATAGTCGGCCCAAGTGCTGAACCCGAGACCTAAGGGACTGTCCCACTGGGCAGAGGTGACGGAACATGAGGTCCAGCGGGCAGTGGGCCCGCTGGTGGATTTTAGGCGCGGGACAAGTACGAGAAATGGTGGATAATATATGGGGATACATCGTCATCTAAAAAATTATACGAACTAGGCTCGGGACTACTTACTTTAGCAAACGGAAATTGTGATTCATCAAAAATAACGTGACGACTAATTATGATTTTATTAGACTATAAATAAAACATTTGTAACCACGATGATTGGATGGATAACCCAAAAAAAATACAAGGGGTAGAACGTGCTTGAAGTTTGTTAATTGTAGTTGATGGAAATAGCGGATAACATAAGCACCCAAAGACCCTAAGATGTGAATACGAAAGAGTCTTATTATATACACAATGAAGGGGGGATGAATATGTCAACCCTTTGGTAGGAAGTATGTTAAGAAGATACGTAGTCATTTGTAGAGCATGATGCCAAAAGGAAAAGGGCACGGAAGCATGGACCAATAAGGTTCGGACAATATTATTAATGGTACAAATTGTTCGTTTGGCTTTCCCATTTTGAGAGGACATATGAGGACAAGAGAATCGAAAAACTATGCCATTATTTTCACAAAATTTCCGAAACAACCCATTATCATATTCTTTGCCATTACCACATTGAATATTCTTGATTTTCCAATCGAATTGGGATCGGATGAATGCTCAAAATTTTAAAAAAGTGAAAAAAACTTGAGATTTTTTCGCAAATGGAAAGGTCCACAAAAAAAATAGAATAATCATCCAAAAATAGAACATAATAACGATGACCCATAGAACTTAAAACGGGAGATGTCCATAAATCGCTATGAATAATATCAAATGACATTAAAATACGAGAAGTAGAGGCTACACATGATAATCTAACATATTTTCCTAGAGGATAAGATTGACAAATTAGAGTACTACGCGTACCCTTACAAGAAATAAAATTATTTTTATGTAAGGAAGAAACAATAGACGACCTAGGGTGACCCAAACGTGCATGCCATAAGGAAGGAGCTAGAGCTGTAAAAGTAGATGGCAAGGCTTGACTCGAGAGACCAGATGCATGCGTGAGAGGATAAAGATCTCCCCTACTATCACATCTCATGAGAGGAATTCTCGTCTTGAAATCCTTCACAGAAAACCCAAAAGGATCAAAATCAACAGAAACCCAATTATCAGTGGTGAATTTACGGACATACACCAAATTTTTAATTAAGTTAGGGGCATGAAGGACATTTTTCAAGACAAGAGGTGGATGAGGGGGAGACAACGTTTTATGACTGTAACCACGAATTGGAATCGAGTTGCCATTACCAACAATTATGCCACGATTGTTCCTCAAATTGGAATAAGACGAGAGAGTACCTTGGTCGGATGTCATGTGAGAAGTGGCACCGGTATCCATGTACCAATTTGCATCCGGAGGATTCAATTTAAGTGTATGCATGACGACTTCAATATTCGTAGGTGTCAGAATTGGAGTGGGGCCCACAACATGATGGGCATGTGGGGGCCAAGGCCCAAGCACACCTGCTTGCTGCCCCTGCCCAACGAAGTTGCGGAAGCCACTGTTCCTAGTTGAATTGGACCTGAAGGACTACTGGGCGACCCACAGTCCAGGGGCTGAAGATGATGGGAAATAGGGGTTGTTGGGCCACTGGCCACCATTTCAAGCCTACTGCCAAGGGGCCCATGACTGGGACCAGTTGGCCTGAGGCCCACCACCACCGTACCGGGACCCACTGCCAATATTCTGGCCACCCCCACCACGATTGCCACCGCGATTTTTCCTGTTATTTTTCCAATTTTTCTTGCCTCCACCGTGAGCACGATTTTGGCCTGAATTATCAATAAAACCTTGAGAATTAGCGGATGACGTCATCATGACCACAGGACCAGCGACGGTAGCAAGCTTTTTGGCCAAACCGACTTCTTCTAATGCGAGCATTGAACTGACTTGATAAAAAAATGGAAGCAAATTACTTTGACGGAGGAGAGTCCCCACGCCATTATAAGCCTCAGATAGGCCTGCAACCATTTGTAGAACAAGACGATTATTGGTAACGGGCGCTCCAACATTACGGAGTTGGTCTGCCAATTTCTTGAGCCATTTACAATAAGCGAAAACATTCGAAAAATCTTCCATGCGGACTTGGGAAAATTCCTGCTCAAGGGTGACAACGCGGGAATATTGGTTATCTTGGAATATATCACGCAATCTATTCCATGTAGCCATAGCCGTAATGTCCGGCTCAATAATCATTTGTAAAAGGTCGGTAGAAATAGTGGAATAAATTCATTGAAGGACGGTAGCATCAAGACTAATCCATAATTAAGGATCCTCCGCGGTAGTAGGGGTAGCTGGAGGAATTATGTGATGGAGAACTTGATGGGAGATGACGTGAATTTTGAACAACTCTGCCCACGTCGCTTATTTGACGTTTTCCATCTCAAGAACAATAGGGATGTGGTTCTTGATGTTGAAAACAGTAAGGGCGGGATGAAATACGTTATTTGATGTAGACATAACGAAAGACTAATAGGTGATTTGAGGGATTTTGGAAGAAAATTTGGGAATAGAGGAGGAAGACTCGGCACGAAAATTGAGAGAAGGCTCGGAAATCGAGGCAGCCGAGACAAGCATAAGCTTGGGAGAGAAGGAGGTATGTGAACCCTAGACTTCTGATAACATGAAAGAAATAATTCCTTGATTATTTTCATTAATGAAAGAGTATATATACAATTTATAATTTCTATAATAGGAAAGTCTCATTCCTATTCTACTCCTAAAACCTTATTCTACTTGTACAATAATTATACAATTATGGTAAGTGTACAACTCTAATTTAATTACAACAAATCATAACCTAAAATAGACTACTAAACCGTGATATACACGGCATGCATATACCGTGTATATCACGGGATTTAACAGCCCACTATGCAACAATCTGCCCGTGATATACACAACGTATATACCGTGTATATCACGGGTATTTATCAATCTTATCTTAAATTAAACACATTTTATACCATAAGGGTTTATCATATTTTTAGTCCAATGAACAAAACATCTACCGATTAAAATAATTCACTAAATAATTTCATCATTATTATATTCATTAATATTAATCCTGAAATAACTTTTTCACCAACCAAAAGCAATTTGGGGTTCTTGGAGCCTTGAAGATTGGATGGAAATCTAGTCTTTTTCATGTTAATCCTTATTAGTTATAGTGTTATTTGACTTAAATTAATACAATTATGACAGGAGAAGACAGAAGGCTCAGTGTATTTTTTTATTCCCCTTTTGCTTTTTCCCTCGCTATATCTCCAAGCCGTTCCAACATGGTTTGTTCTTATTCCACATTAAAAGCCATGGGACATTTACATGTTACCATCGCTCTTATGAAAAAATCTGTTTTTTACCCTTGACCTTTAATTTGATAGAGCTCTTCTATGAACCTTTTCTACTATCATGATACAAAAGTTACACTCAATTCTTAAACTTACAAAAAGTTAAAAGTAAAAAATAAGAAGTGTAAAATGGGGAAGCAAACACAAAGGGGTTAATATATATTACTCCATCCGTCTTAATTTGTGTGACACAATTTCTTTTTTAGTCTGTCCAAAAAATTATCACATTTCTATATTTTAAAATAATTTAACTATATGAGATGATTTATATCCACACAATATCTTATTTTGAATCACAAATTTCAAAAATCTTTCTTTTTTTTAAAACTCCGTGATATATTAAATATTGTCACATAAATTGAGACCAAAAAAGTATATTATAAGTAAAATAGAAGAGGGGTTAGGATAATATTGGAATGTGTACAAGGAATGTAGGGACGGGGGGAGGGGGAGGGGGAGGGGGGGGGGGACCAAAGTATATACTAGTATAATGTTTGAAAATAACAAAGTGGTGGGATGTGGCTTGTAATTCTCTAAAGGCGGTTTCTTAATTCCGGACCAACACTTGACATTATAAAAGCGATGTGCGCATGATAACTACTCCCCTTTTATTCCCCCTCTGATCATTCTGAATTTTCTTTCTGCTCCTCCGGTCCCCCCACCCCCACATTATCCTCACAAATTCGGTTTAACTGATAAATCAAACCCAAAAATGATCTTGGTTTATAGGTATCGATTTATTGAGTTAATAATTTTAAATGATTTTCTGATTTCTTTATGAAATTGTCGGTTCAATTTTCAATTTTTATGTTTTATTAACCATTAAACTTGAAAGAAATAATCACTTGATTAGTTTTATTAATAAAAATATCTATATATACAATATATAATATCTAAATATAGAAAATCATATTTCTACTATAAGACTAATATCCTAATTACACTTGTACATGTTTTTTTTTATAAAATATGATAATTAACCTAAATATACATAAGTTGTCCGTGAGATACACAATTTTGGTTTCTATCACACCCCCACAGCCATAGCGGGCGGTTGTCGTACACTGAGACTGTTCCTAAAATCTTCAAACAGAACAAAGGGAAGACACTTAGTAAAGATGTCAACAATTTGGTACCTTGAAGGGACATGCAAGACACGCACTTGTCCACGAGCTACCTTTTCACAAACAAAGTGAATTTCCATCTCATTATGTTTAGTGCGCTGATGTTGGACCGGATTCCCAGAGAGATAAACTGCACTAACATTATCACAATAGACCAATGTAGCTTTCTGAGTAGGAAAATGAAGCTCTAAAAATAGATTACGCAGCCAACATGACTCAAACACCACATTGGCTACCCCTCGATACTCGACCTCCGCATTGGATCGCGATAATGTAGCCTGGCATTTTGCCGACCAAGAGACCAAGTTATCACCAAGAAACATACAATAAACAGATGTCGACCTTCTGGTATCTGGACATCCACCCCAATCAGCATCTGTATACGACACGAGAGTAGAGACAAATGATGGATATAAATGCAATCCATAATCAAATGTGTCTTGTATGTATCGTATAATGCGTTTGAGCGCATGCATGTGCTCAATCCGCGGATCATGCATAAATAAAAACACATGCTGTATTGCATAAGTAATATCTTGTCTCGTGAAAGTAAGTTATTGAAGAGCCTCTGCAAGACTACGATAGTGGGTGAGATCCTCGTATGGTGTGCTAGAAATAACACTCAGCTTCGGTTTGGTATCAACCGGAGTAGAAGAGGATTTACAAGATGACATGTCAGCTCTCTCAATAATCTCAGCCGCATACTTCTTCTGTGATAAAAATAGACCACTTGCATGACGAGTGACAGTTATACCCAAAAAATAACTCAAGGGCCTCAAGTCTTTCATAGCAAATTCTGAACCGAGAAGGGACATGATATACTCGCGCAAATTATCAGAGGAGACAATCAAAATTATATCATCCACATATAACTGAATGTATTCTAGAGAAGTACCATGACGATAGATGAACAGAGAATGATCAGACATGCTGTGAGAAAACCCAATAGTTGACACATAATCTGCAAACCTCTTATACCAAGCTCGTGAAGCCTGTTTAAGCCCTTACAAGGACTTTTTCAGCAAACAGACACGATGAGGATAATTAGGGTCCTTAAAACGTAATGGTTGATACATGTAAACTGTCTCCTTAAGATCACCGTGTAAGAACACATTTTTCACATCCAACTAATGAATGAGCCATGCTTTCTAGAGAGCCAGACTGAGAACAATACGAATGGTAGCCGATTTGACCACCGGACTAAATGTCTCAACATAATCCACGCCAACATGTTGAGTTTTACCATCACCTACAAGACGGGCCTTGTGTCTCTCAAACGAACTGTCATAATTTTCCTTATGAGTAAAAATCTACATAGACCGAATAATATTGACACCAGTCGGACGGGGCACCAACTCACACGTCTTATTTTCAATAAGAGCATTATATTCAATATTCATGGTCATTTTCCAATTCGAGTCATGAAGGGCGGACATTGGGTTACGTGGTAAGGGTGATTTAGTGACATTAGAATGTAAATTTAAATGTTGTTTAGGTTTAAAAATACCCATTTGGCTATGAATAACGGACCCTTGACTCAGAATAGAAACGGACTAGACCGGGGACGTTGGTGAACTGCCTCGGGATTGGCCAACAGACAGCGGGCCTGCTGGCCGTGATACTGGGTCAGGCAGGTAATTTACTGGGCCAGCAGGCAGTGGGCCTGTTGGCCTGGAAAATTCGACTGGACTGGAGGTATTTAGGCCAACAGGCAATGGGCATGGGTCACAAGATGGTGCGGTAGGGAGAATAATTAGGCCAACAGACAGTGGGCCTGCTGGCAGATGTGACTTACGGGTAGAGTGGGCCCACTGTTGTAGAATATATGGAGAGGGAGTATCGTCCAAAAAATTATAAGCACTCGACACAAATTTAGACACTTGAGCAATTAGAAATTGGTTTCATAAAAAATAACATGGCGACTAGTTATGATTTTATTAGAAGATAAATCAAAATATTTGTAACTAATATGATTAGACGGAAAACCCAAAAATACACAAGCGGTAGACCTAGCTTGAAGTTTATTAATTGTAGTGGACGGAAAAAATGGATAGCACAAGAACCCAAATATCCTAAGATGAGAATACGAGGGATCTTTATTGTAAATTTTTTTAAGTGGGGATTGATATGCTAAACCTTTATTAAGGAGAATGTTAAGGAGGTAGGTTGCCATTTGTAACGCATGATGTCAAAAAGATGGGGGTATGGAGCATGGCTAGTAAGGTTCGGACAATATTATTAATGATACAATTTTTTATTTCGGCCTTTCCATTTTGCGAGGATGTATGAGGACAAGAAAACCAAAAAGATATGCTATGAGTGTCACAAAATTCCCGAAATGACCCATTATCATATTCCCTACCATTATCACATTGAATGTTTTTAATTTTCCGTTCAAATTGGGTACGGATGAAAGCTCTAAATTTTAAGAATGTAGAAAAAACTTGAGATTTTTAGACAAAGGAAAGGTCCACAAAAAATTAGAATAATCATAAAAAAATAAAACATAATAACGATGGCCCAAAGAAATGTCAAAGGGCATCGACGTATGAGAAATAGAGGCAACAAACGGTAATCTAACATGTTTCCCTAGAGGACAAGAAGGACAAATATGAGTACTACACGTACTATTACAATCAATGAAATTATTATTTTTAACAGAAGAAATAATAGACGATCCTGGGTGATCTAAACGGGCTTGCCACAAGGAAGGAGCAATAACGGCAAATGTGAAAGGTGTGGCTTGACTCGTGGAAATGGTGGTGGTGGTGATTGAATAAAGCTCTCCTTAACTATTACACATCATTAGATGTATTTCCGTCTTGAAATCTGTTACAGAAAATCCAAAAGGTCAAAGTTAACCGAAACTCAATTATCAGTTGTGAATTTTCAGACAGACACCAAATTTTTAATTAAGTGAGGGGCATGAAGGACATTTTTAGGATGGGAGGTGGATATGGGGGGGGACAAATTTGTTTGACCATAACTATGAATTGGAATTGAATTGCCATTACCAATAATTATGCCACAATTTTTGCTCAAATTGAAATAAGATGGGAGATTATCTTGCGCGGACGTCATATGAGAAGTGGCTCCGATGTCCATGTACCAATTTGTGTCTGGGAGATTTAATTCAACTGTATGCATCACGACCTTGATATCAGTGTGTGTCGGATCTGCTGTTGGGCTCGCATCTGTGAAGGCTAGATGACAAGACCCACCAACCGACTGAATGGATTGAAACTGTTACAATTTGGGCCTCTGTTGGATGACCCGGTCCGGGTAGACTCTTTGAATCGGAAAGGGGTAATGGCTGGCCAGTCAGCCCAGCCCATCGGCCGCCCATTTGTGGCCCACTGCCCATGCCACTGATCTGACCCAAGATGTGGTTTTCACTCTCTGTTGCCACCGACCATCGGCCGCCGCCAACATTGACGCTGCCGCTGCTTCCGCTTTGCCGCTGATCTGCCTTTATGGGACTTCGCTTTGACCTCATTTTCAACCCCGTTGTTCCAATTTGGAGTGGAATTAGCCGAAGATGATGGAGAGTAGGAATTTTGTGGGGGAGGCCGCCATCATGGCGGAAGTTGCTCCAGTTGCGACCTTTTTAGCCAACCCTGCTTCTTCAAGGGTGAGCATAGATCGGGCTTGATAAAACAGAGGAAAATGACTACTTTGACGAAGAAGAGTCCCAATACCATTATAGGCTTCGGATATGCCGACAACCATATGAAGAACAAGACGATCATTCGTGACGGGCGCACCAACGTTCTTGAGTTGATCCGCCAATTCCTTCAACCTTTTATAATAAGCTAAGACATTTAAAAAATCCTCCATAGTGACATGGGAGAATTTCTGCTCAAGAGTGACTACATGAGAATTTTTATTATCTTGTAATATATCACGCACCCTATTCCAAATATACATCGCCGTGGCGTCGGGTTCAATAATCGTCTGTAAAAGGTCCGTAGAGATAGTGGAATATATCCACTGGAGTATGGTAGCATCAGGAATCGTCCATAACACAGGGTCATCATTGGTGTAGGCACCTTCTCCTTGCCTATATCCGCGGGGATGATGTGGTGAAGGACTTTATGCGAGCGTGAACTTTAAATAATTGTGCACACATCGCGTATTGAACGTTTTCCATTTCAAGAATGATAGGGATGTGGTTCTTGATGTTGGAGATGGTAAGGGCAGGATGAAACGTGTTCTTTGAGGTAGACATAATGAAAGAACAAGAGGAGAATTAGGGATTAGGAAGATAATTTGGGAAGATAGGAAAATTTTTAGGAGAAAAAAGTGTCGGAATCGCGGATTCCGAGGATGCTAGGCGGCGGAAGTGTAGTTGGGAGAAATAAATTTTGCCCTAGACTTCTGATACCATGAAAGAAATAATCCTTTGCTTATTTTCATTAATGAAGATGTCTATATATACAATATACAATCTCTAAATATGGAAAATCATATTCCTACTATAATACTAATATCCTAATTACAATTGTACAATGATTCTACAAAATATGGTAAGTAACCTAAATATACATAAGTTGTCCGTGAGATACACAGTTTGGTTTCTATCAAAACTGATAATCCAATAAGGTCCTACTAAATTAGAGAAACATTTTCTTGTGGGTTTAAACATAAAATCCAACTTTAAAAATCGCTAACCAATAAACCGAAAATCAATAACGAATATCTTATTGATTTGGTTATCGGTTTAGTATGTTTTACTAAACTGATAATCGGTAAACCGAACTAATAATATATAAAACCGTACAGAACCGACCGATAAGCACTCCTATGTCACACTACTCCTGGTGTTTGTTTGACGTTCATCCATAATCGAATGTCTCATGTTCAAGTTTTGCAAATGAAGATTTTTTTATAAGATATAAAGGTCTAATTTAAACCGATTAAAGTCTTAAATTTGAAATATTGAAAATAGAACATCTTTCGGTAAGTAGAACTGTATTCTTACCAGTTCAATATGGGGAATGATTGGCAGAGTATCAGAATTTCTTTAATCTATCCTCAAAATATCGGAATCCTCTATCAACTCGTTTCGGGTGACATTATGCGCTATCTCATTTGGACCGAAATAATATAATTGTACATAAAATGAATCTAAAGGAATATGTTCCCTTGATTTTATTGATGAATGATTTACAATATATATAAGGTTATAAGAATATTTACTTCTATACAAACTAGGTAACTAATTAACCTTATTACAAAAGGATTATAATTCAACCTAAAATAGGAGATATACAATTAATGAAATAATATTGGAAAATATTCTATTACACCCTTGCAGTCGAAGCGGGAGGTTCTCGAACACAGAGGCTGCCTCGAAATCATCAAATAGTATGCGCGAAAGTCCTTTGGTGAAGATGTCGGCAATCTGATATCTGGAAGGAACATGAAGGACACGAACTTGACCACGAGCCACTTTTTTGCGAACGAAATGAATGTCCATTTCAATGTGTTTAGTGCGTTGATGTTGGACGAGATTGCCGGAAAGATATATCGCACTAATATTATCGAAGTAGACCAGTGTTGCCTTTTAAACTAGGTAGTGAAGCTCAAGTAGAAGGTTACAGATCCAACAAGATTCAGAGACGACGTTGGCAACACCTCTGTATTCTGATTCTGCACTGGATCAAGATAGTGTAGGTTTCCTTTTGAAAGAGCAAGATAATAGGTTATCTCTGAGAAAAATGCAATAACCAGACGTGGAGCGTCGGGTGTCAGGACATTCACCCAAGACAACATCAGAATAGGCAGTGAGACTAGTGAGCGAAGACCTGTATAGATGTAATCCCAATTGAAGTGTACCTTGGACGTATCGTAAAATACGTTTGAGGGCATGCATGTGTGCTTATGTCGGACTATGCATGTGCAAGCAGATTTATTGCACGGAATAGGATATGCCTGATCTCGTAAATGTGAGGTACTGTAGGTCCCCAACCAGGCTACGATAGTGAGTCGGGTCTGAATATGAAGGGTCGGAATCATCGCTGAGCTTGGAATTGGTGTCTATAGGCATGCGGGATAGTTTGCAAGATGTCATGCCTGCACGGTAAATAATCTCTTCGGCATACTTCTTCTGACATAGAAATAGACCGCTAGAATTTCGAGTGACAGAGATGCCCAATAAATAACTCAGAGGGCCCAGATCTTTCATAGCAAACTCAGAGGAAATAAGAGATATAATGGTCCGGTGGACAACATCAGATGATGTGGTGAGGATGATGTCATCAACATATAATAATAGGTAAGCCATGTCTGTACCCTTGTTATAGATGAATTTTAAATGATCGGATCTGCTGTGTGAAAAACCGATAAAGGAAATATAATCGGTGAACCACTGGTACCATGTTTGAGGAGTCTGTTTCAGTCCATAGAGTGATTTCCGCAATAGACACACATAGTCCGGATGAATAGGATTCCTGAAACCCATAGGCTTATACATATATACCATTTCATGAATATCTCCATGTAAGAAGACATTCTTGACATCAAGCTGATGAATGAGCCAAGAGTTGGATATGGCAATGCTGAGGATGGTTCAAATGGTTGCGGGTTTTACGACTGGGCTGAACGTTTCATCACAGTCTACTCCCACATATTGAGACATGCCATCACCTACAAGACGAGCTTTGTACCTCTCAAAAGAACCATCAGATTTATTTTTATGTCTAAAAATCCACATAGAACGAATAATGTTAGCATCAGGTGGACGGGGTACTAGGTCCCATGTCTTATTAGCAATAAGAGGATTATATTCGTCAATCATTGCGGCTTTCCAATTAGGATCGGATAAGGCATCCTTCGGGTTACAAGGGACAGAGGAAGGGACAACTGAAATGGAAAGGTTAAACAATCATTTAGGTTTATGAATTTCGTGCATGACATGGGTTTCCATGGTCTGAGAGTGTGTCTCGGGACGTGGGATGGGAGGGGGTTTCTCACGGGACTGCTTGGAAGAGGATGAAGGGCAGGGGTGACGGTACTAGCTGGCCGAACCTCAGTTTCTCAAGAGGTGGCTGTGGAATCACCCCGAGGTGGGTTGTTCTGGGCCACCGTTGATAGAATTGGGTGGGCCCATCGGTAGAACCGAGTGGGCAGCTAGTTCCGGACTAGCCGAGGTGATGGCGGGTGTCGGGGTCTGGGACGACAAACTATGTAAATGGTGAATTAGAAGAGGGTTAGGCCATCATCTAAGAAGTCGTAGGAATGTCGATGTGGCGAGTGTAAAGAGGCAAAGGGGAATTGAAACTCATCAAATAGGACATGGCGTGAAATAATAATTTTATGGCTCAACAAGACATAGCACGAGTAACCACAATGTTTGGCAGGGTAACCCAAAAACACACACAGGGAAGACCGGCGTTGGAGTTTGTGAGTGGTCGGATGGAGAGGGTAACAAAGACATCCAAAAATACGCAAGTGTTGGTAGGAGGGGTTCCTATGAAACAGAACTTGGGTGGGCGACCTTTGAGCTAGAGACTTGTTTGGAATTATGTTTAGGAGATAAATGGCCATGGAGAGTGCGTAATACCGGAATTGAGGCGTGAGCAAGTAGGGCATGAATGAGGTTATTTATGGTTCAGATTTTCCGTTCGGCTTTACCATTTTGGGAGGATGTGTGAGGGCTGGAAAAATGAAAGGTAAGACAATTTTTGGAGCAAAACTGTTTGAATTGATCATTATCGAATTCCATGTCATTGTCATATTGAAAATATTTAATGGTCTTTTCAAATTGTGTTTTTACGAAAGCATTAAATAAAGAAAAAATGGGGTAGACCTGGGATTTATTTTCAATTGGAAAAGTCAATCGAAAGTTGGAATAATCGTCCAAAAACAACACATAATATCGATGGCCAGCCGTACTCAAAATAGGGGATGTCCACATATCACTATGTATGATATCGAAAGGCATTAAAGTACAATTTACGGATGCAGAAAATGGTAATTTGACATGTTTCCCAAAAACGCAAGATTCACATATAGGAGTCCTAGAAATACATATGTAATTAATAAAATTATTTTTCCTAAGGGAGCGTAAAACAGAGTCTCCCGGATGTCCTAATCTAGAATGACATAAGGAAGATGAAAGCGCAGCAAAGGTTGAGGGAACTGAGGCTGGATTGTTGACGATGTTTGAAATAAGGTAGAGATCTCTGGTGCTGTCACATCTCATTATTCGTCTTTCTGTCGTAAAATCCTTTACAGTAAAATCAAAAGGATCAAAGTCAAGGGAAACCCAATTGTCAGTTGTGAAACGTCGCACATAGATTAGATTCTTAATGAGTTTAGGGACATGAAAGACATTTTTTAAGATTAGTGGTGGATGTGGTGGGGATAGGGAGGAATGACCATAACCACGGATGGGGAATGCCTTGTCCACTACCAACAATAATATTCCGATTTAAATTACTCAAATTAGAATAAGACGAGAGAGTACTTTGTGATGCCGTAATGGGAGATGTGGCGCCTGTGTCCATATACCAATTTTCGTCTAGAGTGTTGAGTGACATTGTGCTCATAGTTGCCTCAATGTCAATCGGTGCATAAGTCGATGACGGAGGGCATGTGTTGTGTAGGCATGTTGTGGACATGGTCAAGTATGCCAGGTTGGGCTTCTCGGTTCTGAGGTGGTGTCCATGGGGATGTCGTATATTGGAAAGGAGGGGAATCCCATGATGGTGGGGCCCACACAACCCACAACGGGTAAGTAGCCTACGGCGGAGGCTGCTGCCACTGCTACAGTCGCTGCTGGCTGTTTTTGGCCGGTAGAGACTACCCCTTCACGCCACCATTGTTGCCGAATTTTCTTCCGGGCCGCCGCTTACTTGGACTCGGCGGTTATTCTGGAGGAGGAAGCTGGATGTCAGGGTCCTCTGGCCGACGGTTCGGTGCGGACCGGGAGGCTCCGCCATTGGCGGAGGGCCCGGCGGTGGAGGTGAAGGCTGCCGATAATCGGATCGAATCAGTGGTGCCGACTTGATTTTTTGGGTTTCAAGGATGAGCTTGAAGGCCTTATAAAATGGAGGTAACAAAGGCGTGCATTCTTGAAGGATGGTGGCAACGCCGCCATAGGATTCGCTCAAACTGCAATAAGTTGTGCATGACCAATCGTTGATTAGTGATTAGTGCCCGACGTTGGAGAGTTGGTCGGCAATCATCTTGAATTCTTGACAATATCACGGAACCGCTTTGGAAAATCGTCCTATGAACGCCCTGAACTGATTTTCAAGGTATAACGTTAGATTGAGTTTTGCTGTCGTGGAAAGATGCATCCCAAACGCTTCCCACGCCGGGTAGTGGCATCGGTCTCAATGATGGTGTGCAACAAATCATTAGATATCGTGTCGTATATACACTGGAGGACGGCTACGTCCAAACGAGACCAAAGTGCATCATTAGAAGTTGAAGTCGATGGTACATCTGTGGACTTCGGCGTGGGAGGGATGATGTGGTCGATAACTTCGTAAACACGACAATAGATCTTACAAAGCTCCTCCCACGAGGAGTATTGACCCTTTTCCATCTCAATAGTCACAGGGATGAAGTTTTTAATGTTGTTTACGGCAAGTGCCGGATGGAATTTAGTTTTGTCATCCATGGAAGAGGAAATTTAGGAGGAAGAGAGAGGGAGAATGGCCGGAAAAACAAGGGTTCTGTTGTGGAGAAAAGAGGGGGGGCGGCCAAGATAGGTCGGCGGCTAGGGTTCCGACGTGGGCTTGGTGCCGATGTGGAGAAAAGGTGGCGGCCGAGAAGGTGTATCGACGGCTAGGGTAGGGTTTGTAGTTTTAGGCTACTTATACCATAAATAAATATGTTCCTTGATTTAATTAATGAATGATTTACAATATATATAATGTTACAAGAATATTTTCTTTGATACAAACTAGATAACTAATTAACTTAATTACAAAAGAATTATAATTCTACCTAAAATAGGAGATATTTAATTAATACAATTAATGAAAGAATATTGAAAAATATTATATTAGAATCATTATTGTGTTTTCAGTCTTGTTGAATAAGCTGCAAAAAAATAACTTACCAGCCATAGTAATTTCCGACAACTTACCTTCCCAAATAATAGTTGTTTAGAAATTTTTAAAAGTTAATACTTGAATAAAATGGTACGTATTATGTAAAGTCTACTTGATGTAAATTTAATGTAGTTGGGTCTATATATGAACTTCGAATATCGGACTATTCGATAAAAAGTAGTGTTAGCTTCAAAATTTTGACTTAATCTTATTTTCTCCCAAAGATATAAGTTATATGAACCTGGTAGTGTCAAAATTATCTGCACTATCAATGTAATTTAACCAATTACGTTATGTTATTATTCTATTTTTAAAGTTATTATACCAGGCTTGATATACGTAATTATCTCTTGTTATATGTTAACTTAACATGATAATATAAAAAATGTACATTATTAATGCGCGTAACTCTTTGCAAAAATTATTTGTCAACTAAAAACTAAAAAATTCTTAAAGTTTAACTGTTTTTGCGACCAAATACTAAGAACATATAAGTTATATAAGTTTTTCTCTTTCAATTATTGCAATAACTAAAACTTTTATTCTTGGTGTTTTCTTGCAAAACATGTTTAATAAAAAGAAAAAAAGAAGATTATTTTCCTCAAATTTTTTCAAGCAAGTGTTACTAAAATGAATCGTTAAACTGTGGGGTTACAACAATTGCGAAAAACGGAAAGTAAGTAAATATTATAGATTGCTAGAAAGGATAAACTAAAGATTACAACAAACTGAAATCAAGAACGATACAAACTCCTTGTGATTTGCTGAGTCGAGTGATGACACTCTGTCTTTAAGACAAGATTGCCCCGTATATATCTTTTTACGTTCGTGGGCAATAGTCTCCCAAGATACAACAACAACTAACAAATGAGCAAAGGAAACTCAAGTGTTACTCCTGAAGAGCTTTGAATATAGAAAACTTGCTAGAGACGAAGAAGAAGATTTCAGAAAATTTCTAAGTGTTGAACAATTGAGCCAAAGGCCTCAATTTATAGTGTAAGGAAATGATCCCTCAACTAGCCAACTAATGAACTTCAATAGCCATGTAATGACACTTATTGAGGGGTTACATTCATCCAAATAATGGATGAATTCATGTGCCAAATAATGGAGATTTAATGCTCCAAAACCAGCCAAAAAGTCAGAACTTTCCATCTTTCCGTCGCAGCATTCTGCCTCCGAAGCGCCGCGGCTCTACAAATTAGCGCCGCGGCTCTATGAATTAGCGCCGCGGCTCTAGTAGCCCAAACCACCATTTAGCACCGTGGCTCCGACGGTGTTGCGCCGCGGCCCTTCACGGCTTTGCGGTGATTTTCGACTCATTTCATCTTACATTTCGTACACTTCTTCATTCGTTTACCAACGTGGAATACTTGTCATTTGGCCAATAACCATCCATCATTCTATGTTTCAAACGTATTATGTATGTACCAATATCTCTTTCACTAATAAAATTTATGATACTTGGCACTACGTGTACACGTGTGTGGAAATGACGTTTCCGACGTGTGGGCCCCCAATTGTTCGAGTCATAAATAATGGGATAAACTTAATTTCACATTAGTAAATTTTCAACAATCCCCTCTTGAAAGAGATTTTGGCGCACTCACAAGGAGCCTATTTTCAGCAATCTTTCAACGGACAGATGTTGCATCTGGATAGGTAGCTTCCGCTTTAAACCTTTCATATTTGAATACTATCAGACTTACTTACTGCGCGGTGAACTTGATGTTTTGAACAGTCAGTGTTTAGTGTAAGCCAAGTCAACGGTACCAACACAACAACTTTCCTTACTCTGTTCTTCGTAATGTTTTGTCCGTTGTGGCCGTGGACACTTCTTGGTTTCTTAAGTGCGTACATTTGAGGCAGCCTGTCCACGCACTTAAATAGGTTGTCTCCTACAAGGTATCCTTCTATACTCCATTTTACAAGTGTTAGGAACCACTAAAAGTTTCCCCAAACCTATTCCTCAACCATTGAGGATCATTAAAGGTTTTGGAAACTTAACATTTATCCACACTGCATATAGCACTTAACGTCTATCGTGGGAATGGCTTTGGGTTTATGTTCCTTAAGGGATCATAACCCGAAGTGCTCTTGCTTCCACCGAAGCGCTCAACTGAACCTTTACAGTTTAGTTTTCCCATTGAACCAAATTCCTGGAATCTCCAGTCAGTAAGGTTGGGTTACCACCATATTGGTCCTTAAAGCTTGGGTTTTAAGCCCATTCCCCTAGACAAGCAGAATATTTGATCTTTGGGTAAGCCATTTGTCAGTGGGTCCACTATGTTATCCTTTGATTTTATGTAATCAATTGATATTATATCCGTGGTGATCAGCTGCCTAATGGTCTTATGTCTCCGTCGAATATGATGAGACTTGCCATTGTACATAGAACTCCGTGCTCTTCCTAAGCCGACTGACTGTCGCAGTGGATCATTACAGAAGGTATGAGTTTGTCCCAACAAGAGACATCCTCTAAGAAGTCGTGAAGCCACTCAGCTTCTTCTCTTGCTTTGTCTAAAATGATAAACTCTGATTCCATCGTGGATCAAGCGATGCAAGTTTTCTTAGAGGATTTTCAAGACACAGCCCCACCACCAATTGTAAATATATACCCACTGGTGGACTTGGTGTTCTCTATATCAGATATCCAGTTTGCATCACTGTACCCCTCTAGTACAACTAGATATCTCGAATAATGCAACCCGTAAGTTTGTGTGTATTTCAGATATCGTAGTACCCGATTTAACGCCTTACAATGATCATTACTCGGATTATGGGTAAACCTAGCCAATTTGTTGACTGCATAAGCAATATCAGGTCGGGTGCAGTTTGTTATGTACATCAAACTCCCAATCACATGTGCATATTGCTCATGGCATACGGGTGCACCACGATTTTTATCAAGCTTTTGATTTCTATCCAATGGTGACTTCATAGGCGAACTGTCAAACATCTCAAGCTTTCTCAACACATCATCGATATAGTGAGATTGAGATAAGACTAGTCCATCAGACATCTTAGAGATATTTATCCCTAAGATGACATATGTGATACCCATATCCTTCATGTCGAAGCATTGTTTCAACATGTTCTTAGTCTCTAGTATCAAGCTATGACTGCTCCATGTGATCAACATGTCATTTACGTATAGGCATATCATGACGAACGAGTCAGAGTTACCTTTCGTGTAGACACATTTGTCACACTCATTAATGGAGAAACCTTTCGATAGTAGAGTACTATCAATTTTTTCGTGCCATTGCTTCAGGGCCTGTTTCAGCCCATACAGAGATTTGACAAGTCGACAGACTTTCTTCTCTTGTCCTGGAACCACATACCCTTCGGATTTTCCATATAAATTTCTTCTTCTAAATCACCATTTAGGAAGGTTGTCTTGACATCCATTTGATATATCTTAAGGTCACGCAACGCTGCGATCGCAATGAATACTCGTATGGACGTCATCCTAGACACCAGAGAGTACATGTCAAAATAGTCAAGGTCTTCCTTCTGCCGATAGCCCCTGACTACCAACCTGGTCTTATACTTATCTATATACCCATCTGCTTTATACTTTCGTTTGAGTATCCATTTACAACCCAACGGTTTATTTCCCAGAGGAAGATCAACCAACTCCCAAGTATGGTTATGCAGGATATAGTCTATTTCACTCTCGATAGTTTTTTTCCAGAGCGGTGCCACTGGAGTGGACAATGCTTTAGCAATTGTCCTTGGTTCGTCATCAACCATATAAGATACAAAGTCAGGACCGAATGATTTATCCTTCCTGGCCCATTTACTTCACCTCGGTTCCATCTCTGGAGTCTCCAAGTTCTAATTATCTGGAACATTAGATTATGGATATTCAGCCACTTCGGAGTCTACTAGATCTAAACCATCTAGATCGGGGCAGTCAACGACTCCTGGTTCCTAAGAGTTTTGTTCATAACTTCGTTTGCGAGAGGTTATGTCTTTTTCCTTTCTAGGAAAAGCATCCTCAAAGAATTGAGCATTCCTTGATTCCATGTTTGTAGCCCCGTGGATATCTAGAATATCTGACTTATGCACTAAGAAGCGATATTCACTACTGTTATTTGCATATCCGGTGAAAATGCAATCTACAGTCTTAGGCCCAATCTTGACCTGTTTTGACTTGGGCACTTCGACCTTTGCCAAACAACCTCACACCTTTAAATATTTATAGGTGGGTTTCTTTTCCTTCTATGATTCATATGGAGTTTTGTCCTTACCCTTATGTGGGACTCTATTAAGAATCGTATTAGCGGAAAGGACATCTTCTTCCCACATGTTTTGGGGAAGACCGGAATTGATGAGCAAGGCATTCATCATTTCCTTCAACGTGCGGTTCTTGCGTTCAGCAACACCGTTCAACTGAGGTGAGTATGGAGCCGTCGTTTGATGAACAATGCCCGATTCAGCACAATATTCCTCAAATGACGTTATGTATTCTCCCCCTCTATCGCTACGAATGGATTTAATCCGCATGTTTAGTTGGTTTTCAACTTCTGCTTTGTAACGTCGGAAAACTTCAAATGCTTCATTTTTACTTTTCAACAAGTAAAGGTAACAATACCTTGTGCTATCATCAATGAATGTCACAAAGTACTTGTTCCCCCTAGTTTGTGCAACCTTCAAATCACATATATCTGTGTGAATAAGTTCTAGAAGAGCGGTATTCCTATCGACGGATCGAAAATGAATCTTTGTGAGTTTTGCCTCTACGCACACCTCACACTTATGTTGAGGGTTTACGTCGATACACGGCAGCAACTCCAACTTCACCAACCGTTGGATGGACTTGTAGTTAACATGTCCTAATCTATAATGCCATAAATTAGAAGACTCAATCAAGTAAGAAGAAACTTCAATTTATTTGCTTGGACGCATTACATACATGTCGTTAACTTTGAAGAGGTCTTCATAGACGAAGCCTCTTCCCACAAAAGTTCTATTCTTAGTGATTATAAATTTATTGGACTCAAATACTAGCCTAAAACCAGCATTAACCAATAAATAACCTAAAATTAAATTCCTCATAATCTCAGGACATGCATCACCTCCTTCAGAGTGAGCTCCTTTCTAGAAGTCATCTTCAGGACTACCTTTCCTACCCCCAGTACGTTAGAGGAAGCGTTGTTACCCATGAACAACTTCTTGTCTATAGCTGGTGTATATATGGAGAAGACATCTCTATTGAAACAGGTGTGTCCGGTAGCACCTGTGTCCATCCACCATTGCACGGGATTCTCAACAAGGTTTGCTTCAAGCACCACCGCCGAGAATTCCTCAATCATGTCGTCAAGAAGTGTGTCTTTAACGACGTTAGCCTGTGCCTTGCCTTTGGCCTTGGCCTTTTCTTGTTGCTCAGTCATGAGCTTGCAGTAATCCTTGATCATGTGACCAGGTTTCCCACAGTGGTGACAGTTCCCCTTGAACTTCTCTGCCGCCTGGGTCTTGCCGTCTTTCTGGAACTTGCACTTCTTGCTTGGATTCCCTTTGGCCTCAGCCAGATTTGCCTTTGTCTCAGTGAATTATTTTCCCTCAGGCAAGGCCTTCTTATTAACTTCCTGAATCTGGAGCTTGATAATAAGTTCCTCAAAGGTCATTTCCGTTGTCTTGAGTTTTAAGTAACTCATAAACTCATTCCACGAGGGAGGTAACTTCTTAATTAGTGATGCAACAAAAAACTGTTCATTTGGTTTCATACCTTCCAAATCCAGGTGATGTAGAATCATTTGGAATTCCTGGACTTGGGACATCACAGTTTTGCTATCCACCATTTGAAATTTCAGGAATTTCCCAACGATGAATTTCTTCGTACCGACATCTTGTGTGTTGTACTTCTTCTGCAGATTTTCCTATAACTCTTTGGAGGTGCCTACGGTGCAATACACCGTGTAGAGTGGGTCTGACAGACAATTCAAAATATAGTTCTTACACATGAAGTCACTATGACTCCATGCATCAAGAACCATCTTCATGCCATTAACGACATGAATACCTTGGCCCCCTACAGCCGTTTCATTAGGCTGAGGGTCCACTTCATCTCCAGCTTATGGAGGATCTTCTGTTAGGAAATGAGCCATTCCCATAACAGTCAGATAAAACAACATCTTCTGCTGCCATCTCTTGATGTTGGAGCCCATGAATTTTTCTGGGCGTTCATGGTGGAATCTAGAGGGTGAAGGAACTGTAACGTTCCCTTGAGCAGCAGGAAAGGCGTTGGGTGTGCCTTGAGTAGCAGTGAAGGCACTGGATGTGCCTTAAGCAGCAGTGGGGAAGGCAGGGGGGTTTCCTTGAGTAGCAGCAGCAGTATTAGTAGCGAGTTGTTCTCTTCCAGTCATCTTTCTAAGCACTTACAACAATCTTGTCTTAAAATTATGGGGTTACAACAATTGCGGGAAACGGGAAGTAAGTAAATATTACAGATTGCTAGAAAGGATAAACTAAAGATTACAACAAACTGGAATCAAGAACGATACAAACTCCTTGTGATTTGCTGAGTCGAGTGATGACACTCTGTCTTTAAGACAAGATTGCCCCGTATATATCATTTTACGTTCGTGGGCAATAGTCTCCAAGTTACAACAACAACTAACAAATGAGCAAAGGAAACTCAAGTGTTACTCTTGAAGAGCTTTGAATATAGAAAACTTGCTAGAGAGGAAGAAGAAGATTTCAAAAAAATTCTAAGTGTTGAACAATTGAGCCAAAGGCCTCAAATTATAGTGTAAGGAAATTACCCATCAACTAGCTAACTAATGACCTTCAATAGCCATGTAATGGCACTTATTGAGGGGTTACATTCAACCAAATAATGGCTGAATTCATGTGCCAAATAATGGAGATTCAATGCTTCAAAACCAGCCCAAAAGTCAGAACTTTCCATCTTTTCGTCATAGCATTTTGCTTCCGAAGCGCCGCGGCTCTACGAATTAGTGTCGCGGCGCCTCGGCTCCAGTAGCCCAAACCACCATTTAGCGCCGCGACCCTTCACGGCTCTGCGGCGATTTTCGACTCGTTTCATCTTGCACTTCGTACATTTCTTCCTTCGTTTACCAACGTGGAATACTTGTCATTTGGTCAATAACCGTCCATCATTCTATGTCTCAAACGTATTACGTATGTACCAATATCTCTTTCACTAATGAAATTTACAATACTTGGCACTACATGTACACGTGTGTGGAAACGACGTTTCCGATGTGCGGCCCCCAATTGTTCGAGTCATAAATAATGGGATAAACTTAATTCCACATTAATAAATTTCCAACATAAACTATAATATGACAGTCAAAAGATTACACTTCAGAGTACATCAACATACTCAGTGTAATACCATAACGTGGGGTCTGGGTAGGGTAGGATATATGGAGACCTTACCTCTACTTTTATTGGGTTGAGAGGTTGTTTCCAAATTTAAATTTCTGAACTTTTATGAACATTATAACTCAATTCGTCCTTCCACAATCCCAATTTAAGTGATCTCACCATAAATAAAAAGTACTCGTTTTTGTCCTAATTATTGATCTCATCATTTAGGAAGGTAAAAAAGATTAATGCCAAGAATAGTCTTTGTATGCTCGGAAAGTACTTGTACAAAGTACTCCAATTACAAGCACTAGCAAATATTACAATTTAGAAATACAGAAAAATGTCAAAGAATATTTTCTTTTAAAACCAAGTTCATCAACTTGGAAAAAATATTTATTTTGGTTATCTTTCTCCGGTGAAGAAAACATATCTCACTTGTTTGAAATTGAATATCTTGACTTGATTTTGTTGGGAGTTTTTGCTCTATGGTACTTTATAAAGCAGTACGAGAAGTATATGACTATTACAAGTATTCGAAAGGATAAACAAAGATTCAATAATTCAACTAGTAATCTGAAAATTACAAGAGAACCACAAAACTGAAATTACAATTTTGTTGAAGACGGAAAATTGGAAACTGTTTTTGCTGAGTCGAGTGTGGCACTCTATCCTTAAGACAATATTGCTCCGTATATATCCTTTATACGTCCTGGATAATTTGTCTCCAAAGATAAAACAGCAATGGAACACTTGAGCAAAGGAAACTCAAGAGCTATCGTGAAGAATATTGAGTAACGAAATGATGCCTTGGAAGGTGTAGGAAGAAACTGTTTTTCTTGTGTATTTTTCTGTATTTTCGTGTATCATATATGTATCTCAACAATGGTGTAAGGGGGTGTTTATATAGGTGAGGGAGGGGACTAAAAAACTGCCTCCATAATAGCCATTATGGAGGTAGTAAAGTCACCAACATAAATGATGAAAGACCAACGGATTTGGCCATTATAGGAGGAGTAATTCAGCCAAAATAAATGGCTGAATTGAGTGCTTGGTGTTTCTGCTTTGACTGTCCAAATTCTGACGTTCTGGAAACTTCAGGGACCAAACTGTACATCTGGAAACTTCTGGGCCCACAGCCCATTGCCCGAGAACCCGGAACCCGGAACTCGGAACTCGGAACCGGACGGGCGGGCAGCGCGCGTGTGGTCTTTCCTCGAACCGAAGAACATCTAGGTCCTCCCTCCTTTAAACACATGGGATACCCCTTGGGGTCCCAAACCCCAAACCAATTTCGAGTCTTATATACACAACAATTCTTTCTTCCTCTACCGATGAGGGAGAATTGAACACAACACCACACTTTCCATGCTTCAAACACCTCACTTCGTGGACCAATATCTCTTTCACTTCTCAATGAAATTTGACGATTCTTGGCCCTACGGTTATCTACGTACTTAGTAGATCATGCATATGTGAAGAACCGAATTCTACAACATACGTAACACTAGTGTTTAAACCGTTAAAGTTGGTCGGTCGCAACTCCGGCCAAAGGCAAATTGCCAACAGATTTTACCTTTTGAAAAGTTTTAAGAAGAAGCAATACTTTGCATTTAGTGCAAAAATATATGAGGTCGTCCATTTGGCAAGTGGATTTTTACCACAATAGATTAATAACACAAAGTTATGGAGTATATTAGAATTCTACAGTGTCATTTTATAATAATGGTCCGATTTACTCGTTCAAAATTACTATATTTTAAAGCTAAATAACTGTTTTGAAAAAAAATACAAAATACAAGAAGATAACAAGCTGAAAGAATAAAAAGAAAGTTGTGGAGAAAGTGACACGGAATTGAAGAAATAAAGGAAGATTTTTTAATATTGTGGTCTAAAACAAGCCAAAAATATTTGTGTGGTTATAGATCATCTCATTAAGCATAAAATATAAAGTTTAAAGTTAAATTATTGTCAAATAAGAAAATGCGTCATTCTTTTTGGGACTGACTAAAAAGAAAAATATGTCATATAACTTGGGACAGAGGGAATATTATTATTATCGTTATGTTGGGATTCATTTATCCTTAATTAGAGGCGGCAGTTCGAATTTGTTTAGTAAGATAACAATGCTTTTTTATTTGTTGGTTTCCCTCATGACAAGCGACTTAAAGAAATCAAGTGAAGTAAATTGTCCTGATACAAGCGAGCTAAGAAATTTGAAGTTATACCATTATTGAAGTATTTCAATATTAGAGACACTTCAAAGAGTGTGACACTAATATTTAAGGGATAGTGATAATCCAACAAGCACATAAACTCGCTATAGTGATGGTTCTCTACCTGCAACTTCAACCCCAATTCCTACTTCGAATGAAAGAACGACTCGATGAGGCAGTTTGTCAATCGCTCCATTGCCCAGGCAATATCCAACAATTCTAGCTAGATCAATACATTTGGACGGATCAAGTGAAGTTCCCCCTTCTCATTAGATGACCACTCTTTCTTAGATTTGGTGTACTCTTGTCTTAATGAATTAACCTCTGTTCCATGCCTTACAGCTTGTCAATTACATCCAAAAGTTATTGAGTTGGCAGAGATCTTTTTTGGCAAAAATTCATATACTAAACGTCTGACCATAGAAATTATTTTACCCTTTGCATACCTATCTTGCGTGAGTCCAAACTAATTAGATCAATGAATTTTAAATACGAAATAATTTAAAATATCGCTTATAGATTTATATTATTGTTCTCATCCATCCTCTCTCCATACCCTATTGGCCCACACCTTTTACCACCACCAATAAAATATAAAAAGAAATGAAATATGGAGTAAACTTTTATGCTAGCTTTTAAATTGACATCAATTTTTCAAGTGCTTTTAGGAAAAGGGCATGCGTAAAAAGAGACTTCACGTGCTTCCCACGGATGACCTAGAAAACAGAAAAGCCAGCAAAGTGAGGTGGTATAAAATCAATTTTAATTTGGCAAAAGAGTATAATAAAATATCATTTCTATATGATAGAAGTGGTATTATCTTATTTAATTTTAGTATGAAACGACATGGCTTAGCTTTTTGAAAAGCAAATACAGAAAAATAGTTAAAGAGTCAGTGTGACAATTATTTTGTAGTATTTTATATAGAGTATGGTTAGGATCAATCTTTTAGATTCAATCATTGTGTATTTTATTAGCATAAAAGGATTCTTTTTTTTTTCCAACATCATTCTTTTTCTTTTTGGATATAGCTAGAAAAACCCATCCCTTTCGGAAGAACATTGTTATTCTAGAACCATTAATTAGTAGTAAGTTGATATTCTAGTATCAAATGTAACTTTAGGAAAAGGAACAAAACAAGAGGAATATAAGTAGTTTAATGTGTGAAGAAGAGTAAATATAGTGTAGAAGAGTAAAGTAAAGTTTGAGAACTAATACACATTGTTAAATTTGAACTTATATCATTTAGGTTTTATTTGGAGAGAATATGGTTATATGTACCATATACATGATACAATATTGTGACTTTTATATAAGACTAAATTAGCTCAAAGTTTCTTTTAACGCACTGTGATCCTATTTGGTTTAAGCCAAATTGGCACGATTTTGTCAAAGACCTTATACCAATAATTAAGAGTATCACTATATTGTAAGAAATATTTTTTCTTAATTATCCCATTTCAAATTGGTAATAAATATACTAAAATACAAGCATAATTCTAAGCTATAATTACGGTAAGTAATGACTAAAATATACATCTACCATATACAGAATATACATAATTATGACTAATTATATTTTCCTATTCTATCACACCCCGCAGTCGAAGCGGGAGGTCGGCGTATGCTGAGACTGTCCCGAAAGTCTTCAAATAAAACCAGCGAAAGACCCTTTGTAAAAATATCGGCAATCTGATAGGGTGACGGGACATGTAAGACACGTACTTGTCCACAAACAACCTTTTCGCCAACAAAGTGAATATCCAGCTCAATATGTTTAGTGCATTGATGGTAAACCAGATTTTTTGAGAGATAAATCGCACTAACATTATCACAATAAACCAATGTCGTCTTCGGAACCAGACAGTGGAGCTCCAAAAGAAGGTTCCGTAGCCAACACGATTCAGACACCACATTAGCAACTCCTCGGTATTCTGTTCCGGCACTGGATCTGGACAATGTAGCTTGCCGTTTGGAGGACCAAGATACCAAATTATCGCCGAGAAATACATAATCCATACGCTCCACCCCAATCGGCATATGTGTAAGAAATAAGAGTGTTTGTCGAAGACGGTTATAAATGCAAGTCATAATCGAGAGTGCCCTGAATATAACACACAATGCGTTTGAGAACATGCATGTGATCCTCCATCGGGTTATGCATGAATAGACAAACCTGTTGCACAACATAAAAGATATCGGGCCTCGTGAAAGTAAGATATTGCAGGGCACTTGCAAGGTTGCGGTAATGTGATGGATAGACATATGACTTGCTGGAAGAAGCACTCAACTTTGACTTAGTATCAACTTGAGTGAAAGACGGTTTATACGAGGATATGCCAACTCGTTCAACGATCTCTTTTGCATACTTCTTATGAGACAAAACTAAACCACCTATATGACGTGTTATAACTATCCCCAAGAAGTAACTCAGTGGCCCTATATCTTTCATTGCAAAACCTCAGCCAATAAGAGACATGATATACTTGCGAAGAGCATCAGATGAGGCAGTTAAGATAATATCATCCACATACAGAAGAATATAAGCTATATCACCACCCTGACGATATATGAATAGAGAATTATCATACATGCTGTTAGAAAACCCAATATTAGAAACATAATTTACAAACCTCTTGTACCATGCCCGAGGAGCTTGTTTGAGCCCATACAAGGATTTCTTCAGTAAACACACATGATTAGGATAAGTGGGGTCCTTGTACCCCATGAGATGATACATGTACACCATTTCATTGAGTTCTCCATGCAGGAATGCATTGTTTACATCAAGCTGATGAAGTGACCATACCTTCGAAGGAGCCAGACTCAAGACCGTGCGAATAGTGGTTGGTTTGACCACCGGACTAAAAGTCTCACCGCAGTCCACACCCACATGTTAAATCTTTCCATCACCTACAAGACGGGCTTTATGCCTCTCAAATGTACCATCAGATTTTTCTTTATGACTAAAAATCCACATAGACCGAATCACATTAACATCAGGAGGACGGGGCACCAAATCCCACGTCCTATTATTAATAAGAGCATTATATTCATCATCCATAGCTATTTTCCATTTCGGGTTATTAAGAGCATACATAGGATTACGAGGCAACGACGATTTGGTAACATGGGTGTGAAAAGTATATTTTTTGTTTGGTTTTGAAATCATGTGTTGACTACGAGTGACTGGCCGTTGGGCCAGAATTGGGGTTAGGCCGGAATTAGAGAATGGGTCGGGGACTGAAGGGGCTGGACTGCTCGGGAGTGGGTTGACAGAAGCTGGGTTTCCCGTGCCAGTCATTGGGCCGTGACCCAGTGGACTGCCAGCCGCTGGCCCTCTGCGATGGATCGCCACCGCTGGCCCTCTGCGATGGGATCGCCGACTGGCCCTCTCTGCGATGCCGCTGAGGAGCTCGGCCAGTAGCCATTGAGCTCGAATCGGGCGAGCTACTGGCCGAGGCTCTGAAAAAATTTGGGCATGTTTGGGAGGCAATTTATGGACCAAATATGGGGATATGCTATCGTCAAGAAATTCGTAGGTATGAGGCACGAAATAATGCATTTTGGCATAAGGGAAATTTGTTTCATCAAAAACTATGTGACGACTCACGATGATTTTATTAGAAGATAAGTTATAACATTTGTAACCATGATGATTTGACGGATATTCCAAAAAAAAATACACGGAGTAGACTGGGGTTGAAGTTTATTGATGGTAATAGAAGGAAAGAGAGAATAACATAAGCACCCAAAAATGCATGATGCCAAAATGATAGTGGTAGAGATGCATGAGCAAGTAAGGTTCTAACAATGTTGTTAATAGTTGGAATTTTTCTTTTCTGCCTTTTCATTTTGAGATGAGGTATGTGGACACGAGAGACGAAAAGACAAACCATTAGTTTTGCAAAAATCCCCAAAAGGCCCATTATCAAATTCTCTACCATTATCACATTGAATATTTTTAATGTCCCGTTCAAATTGAGCGCGTATGTATGCTCTAAATGAGATAAATATGGAAAAACCTTATGACTTTTTAGACAAAGAAAACGTCCACAAAAAATTAAAGTAATCATCCAACAAGAGAAGATAATATCTATGACGCGAAGAGCTAAAAATGGGAGATGTCCAAATATCATTATGGATAATATCAAAGGGTATAACAGTACAAGAAATAAAAGCAACAAAATGCAAGTTAACATGTTTTCCAAGAGAATAAGAGCGACAAACATGAGAATTACGAGTTCTAGTACACTTGATAAATTTATTTTGTTTAAAGGAGGCAAAAACAGGCGCTCCCGGATGACCCAAACGTTCATGCCATAAAGAAGGAGCTAAAGCTGCAAATGTGGATGGTAACGTGGCTTGATGTGTGGATGTGGTGATTGGATAGAGCTTGCCCCGACTATTACATCTCATTAGACGCATCCCCGTCTGAAAATCCTTCACGAAAAATCCAAAAGGATCAAATTAAACAGAAACCGAATTGTCAATAATAAATTTTCTAACTGAAATCAGGTTATTAATTAATAGAGGAGCATGAACGACCTTCTTTAAAGCTAATAGTGGGTTAGGGGGAGATAAGTTTGTATTACTATAACCACAAATTGGAATTTAATGATCATTTCCGATAATTATACCATGATTATTGCTCAAATTAAAATAAAATGAGAGATTACCTTGTGAGGACGTCATATGAGAGGTTGCTCCGGTGTCCATGCACCAGTTGGCATCTGGCGGGTTGAGTCCAAGAGTGTGCATCGCGGCTTTGATATCGGTTGGGGAATCCACTGCCGCGTGGGCCTATTGACACTGGTTCGGCAGTGGCCCAAGAATGCTAGGCCCAAAATTATTGGGCAGTTGGCCGCTGGGTTGTTGGCCGTGGACTAGGCCTGACCTAGTTTCCTGCAGGGAAGGGGCAGGGAGGCACGACCAAAGGACACTGCCAGGCCCACGGTGTCAGCCCACTGCCCCATGGGGCCCTAGGTTGCCACTGGCCGCCGCCCTGTCGCTGCCTTTTCCACCACCGCGGCCACTGCCACGGTTTTTGCCTCAATTATTTCCATTTCGCCCCTTCTGACCACAGTTTGTCTGTAAATTTTCATATTGTGAGGGGTTATCATCGGACGGAGCGACAACCATGACGAAATTCGACACGGTGGCTGTATTTTTCGCAAAACTCACTTCTTCTAGTATGAGCATAGAAGGAGTTTGGTAAAATGGTGGAAAATGGTTGCTTTGACGGATGAGCGTACCTACTCCACTATATGCGTCGATGAGGCCGACAACCATTTGTAACACGAGCCGATTGTTAGTTACCGGCGCCCCGACTTTCTTGAGTTGGTCCGACAGAACCTTGAGCCGTTGACAATATGCGGACACATTGGGAAAATCTTTCATATCAGTGGTGGAGAATTTATGCTCAAGTGTGACGGCCCGGGAATTCTTATTGTCTTGGAATATGTCACGTAAGCGTTCTCAAGCCTCCATAGCCGTTGAATCGGGCTCAAGAATAGTATGCAGCAAATCACTCAAAATTGTGGCACAGATCCATGGAAGGACCGTCGCATCAAGGGTTAACCATAATTCATTCTCATCCTCGATTTTTGGCACCTTTTCCTTGCCTTTTTGTCCGACGGAATTATGTGATGAATAACCCAGTGTGAGCGACAATGAATTTTTAAAAGCTCCACCCATGTTGCATAATAGACGTTTTCCATCTCAAAGGTGATGGAGATATGAGATTTGATGTTGGAGACATATAGGGCTGGATGGAAATTGGATTTCGAGTTAGACAGTGATGTCAGAAGAGAAGGAGTTAGTCGGCGGTGCACAAGGGAAGTGGGGGGGGGGGGATGGCAAGAGTGAAAAAAATTAGGGTTTTAGGACCTTTCCCTAGGTCTGATACCATGTAAGAAATATTCTTCCTTGATTATCACATTCCAAAGTGGTAGTAAATATACTAAAATAGAAGCATAATCCTAGCTACAATTACGATAAGTAATGACTAAATTATAGATCTACCATATACAAAATATACATAATTATGACTAGTTATGTTTTCCTATTCTATCATATATCTTATACAATTTCTTAATTAAAATATTAATTTACAAAGCGAGCTTCTTTGGATTTTTGCAAATCCGAAATGTTGGAAAAATATTTTTTGCACAAGATGGTCGATAGAAAGAAGAGAATAAATCAAAGAAGTATCAAAATTAATAAGGTTTTAAGGCGTGTAAAATACTATAAAGAATTATTTGTCCCCGCTCATGATTTGTTACGGGGTTATTGATAAGTATTTTCCCAAAATAGGACAAAACCTTGTGAATTCTGCAAGTAGCAATATTAAAGAGTTCCCTAATACTCTCATTTTAAGTTTGGAAATTCACTTTTGAGATTTGAAAATACCGCGCACTCTTGTGTAATTGCTCCAATGAAATTTTACCTGGTCTTTCTATTTTTATAGACCAACCAAGACATCCATTCATGACCTACTAAATGGACTCATTATTTCATGAAATATCACAATATTCCAAATAACACCTTTCATGAAAGAACATAAAGATCATAACCATTTTAGAAAAGGTATGGACAAACTTGGTGAAATTTACAAATTACACCAACACAAAGATATCTCTCCTTAATTAAGTATCACAGATCCATCACTAAGATTCATGTGTACCGTAAGATTGGAATAATTTTCTTCATGGATTCCTTTCATTAATCACAATATATATAGTTGTACAGAAGTTAATTCCTAATACAATAAGAATCCTAACTTACCTTAAATGGTTGATTCCTAATACAATAAATCCTAAGTTATCTTAAATATACATCTATCATAATTACAAAATATACTGTGAATATTTGGAGAATATTCGCTAATACTTCCCCTCAGCCGGAGCGGGAGGAGGCCGAACGCTAAGGTTGGATCAGAAGTCGGTGAAGAGCTGTCTCAGTAGTCCCTTTGTGAAGATATCTGCATACTGATAGGAGGAAGGCACGTGTAATATTTTGACCTGACCAAGGGCAACCTTCTCACGCACAAAGTGAATATCCATCACGATATGCTTGGTCCGCTGATGTAGAACCGGATTGTGAGACATATAGATGACAGATTTGTTGTCACAATAGACTATAGACGCCTTTCGCAGTGGACACTGGATCTCCAAAAGAAGATTTCGGAGCCAACAGATCTCAACAACGACATTAGCAACTTCGCGATACTCTGCTTCAGCACTCGAACGGGATAACGTGGCCTACCGCTTGGCGGACCATGAAATAAGATTATCCCCAAGAAAGACACAGTAGCCTGAGGTGGAGTGACGTGTGTCCGGGCATCCTGCCCAATTTACATCCGTGTAGGAGAGTAACTTGGTTGGGGCAGAAGGGTAGAGATGCAGTCCAAAGTCCAGTGTGCCCTTAACGTATCTGATAATACGTTTGAGGGCCGAAAAATGGGACTCTTGAGGGTCATGCATAAACAGACACACCTGCTGAACGACGTATGCAATAACAGGCCTAGTGAATGTAAGGTACTGAAAGGCACCTACAAGACTCCAATAGAGAGTGGGATCAGAAACTGACGCGCCCTCATTGGCACTAAGCTTGGATTTCGAGTCAACCGGAGTTGGCATAATTTTACAATTTGCCATCTTAGCCCTGTACACTATCTGCTCCGCATATTTGCGCTGACACAAAAATATAGTAGCTGCAGATCTGGTCACGGATATACCCAAGAAATAACTCAGCTTGCCCAAGTCAGTCATAACAAATTCAGTTTTGAGTAGAGCAATGATTTCATTCTTCAAATCGTCAGAGGAGGTAGTAAGAATAATGTCATCCACATATAATAGCAAATAAGCAGTGTTGCTACCTCGATGGAAATTGAAGAGAGAGTTATCACACTTGCTACATGTAAATCCGATCTGCATAAGATACATGGCAAAACGATCATACCAAGCGCGGGGTGCCTGTTTCAAGCCATACAATGACTTCCTAAGACGACATACAAACTGCAGAACTGCCGGATAAACAAAGCCAGGAGGCTGATGCATGTACACAGTTTCTTTCAAATCCACATGAAGAAATACATTCTTGACATCAAGCTGATGAATCGTCCAATGCATGCCCATAGCAATACTGAGAACAATCCGAATAGTAGCCGGTTTAACAACCGGACTGAATGTTTCACCACAATCAATACCCTCCTACTGATTAGTGATATTATCAACCAGTCTTGCCTTATACCGCTCCAAGTCACCACTGTCTCTGTACTTGTGACAAAATAGCCACATGCACCGGATAACATTTACACCGTCCGGTCTAGGTACCAAATCCCAAGTGTTCTGCTTGGTTAAAGCATTAAATTCATCGCACATGGCCGCATTCCAACTAGGGTCCAGTTTGGTTAGTTTTGGATTTTTTGGAATGAGTGATATGGTTTGTGCGGAGAGGTTAAAATGGACCTTGAGTTTGAAAATCCCGTGTTGTGCACGAGTATCCATACGGTGGGTAGGCAGCAGTAGGTGGTCTGGATTTTGTGGCACTGGGCTGTCTGGTTCTGGAGGCAGCAGCGGTACTGGAGGGGCATGAAACATAGTCGGGTCGAGCAGTGGGGTGTTCGACCGAGAGTTGGAAGGTGTCTAGTTGGAGATGATGCCGGACAGTGGCAGGGATGGAGCTGCTGGCGCTGGCTCTGTCGGAACAGTGGGCTGCCAGTGGTACAATGATTGGATAGCCGGGGACAAACTCTATTTATCGAGAAAGGTGTAATCGGTGGTCTGAAATTTTTGGAGATTTGAAAAAGGAAAGGTCATCTCGTCAAATGTGATGTGACGGGAGCTAATGATCTTGTGAGTGGCTATGGCATAGCACAGGTAGCCCCGATGAGTAGGAGAGAGACCAACGAAGACACAGGGCGTGGTGCGAGGGGCGAGTTTGTGAGGTGCAGTGGAGGCTAGGTTGGGGTAGCATAAGCAGCCAAAAATAAGAAGATGGTCATAGGATGGGAACCTACGGTATAATATTTCGGTAGGGGTCATGTTTTGGAGAGTGCTAGTTGGTAAAATATTAAGAAGGGATTCTACCATTTTAACAGTATAGACCCAAAAAGGCGGTGGAAGACAACCATGAAACAGAAGGGTGCGAACCATGTTATTGATGGTACGTATAATTCGTTCAGCCTTTCCGTTTTGGGAGGAAGTATAGGGGCAGAAAAAATGGAAAACCATGCCTTGTTTAGAGCAGAAATTGTGAAATGTCGAGTTATTAAATTCACATCCATTATCACATTGGAACGATTTGATAGATTTTTCAAACTATGTTTTAATGAATTTTTGAAATTCAAGGAACTTGGCAAAAACTTCAAATTTGAATTTCAGTGGGTAAATCCAGATAAAATGTGAAAAATCATCTAAGAATACTAGATAAAATTTGTAACCCAAAGAGCTAACAACCGGAGATGTCCACAAATCAGCATGAACTTTATCAAAAGGAGAAAAAGTAACACTGTTGGATGACATAAATGGAAGACGAGTATGCTTGTCAAGCGGGCAAGAAAAACAGTGTTGGGTAAGTTTCCCATTATTACATTGAATACACTTAGTAATCCTAAGAAAATTAAAAAACAGGGTCTCCACGGTGCCCGAGTCTGTTGTGCCAAGTTGAGGGAGAGATAGGCGCAAGGGATAGAAGTGATTGCGGTCTGGCAGCGGAAGATTGAGTGAAGGGGTAGAGGTCTCCCACACTATTGCAGCGCGTAAGAATTTTTCCCGTATTGAGAGCCTTCACAGAAAAACCAGAAGGGTCAAATTCGATAGACACATAATTATTGCGAGTGAATTTTCTAACAGAGATTAAGTTTTTGATGATGTTAGGGGTCTAAAGGACGTGATTTAGGGAGAAAGGCGGGTGGGGATGTTTGGTATGTGTGTTACCGTATCTTCAATTGAAATGCGATGACCATTGACGATAGTAATAAATTGAGGACACTTTAACCGAAGTTGTTGAGATAAGTTATCTGACGATCGGGTGAGGTGAGATGTGGCTCCAGTGTCTATGTACCAATTATCGTCGGGATGTTGAAGGTTCACGGTGTTGAAAGCCTGGCCCAAGTCGGTGGGGGCCAGGCTGCTGCCTTGCGAGTCTTGAACCACGCTACGGATGGGCATGTTCTTCTTTGGTGGGCTGCTTGGGTTGGCGGAGCCCAAGAGGCCTGGCTGGCAGCCTTGCTGGAATTGGTCCCCTGATGTCGGGTAGGGGCATGCAGACGAGGCCCGGTTCTCGATATTGGGCCAAGTGGGCTGTCCAGCCCACTGATAGTATGCAACAGTTGTTGGGCCTGGCTGCTGCTGGTTCCGGTTGCCTTGCCTCGACCCTTCCCTTTATTGTTGTTACTGCGACCTCTGCCGCCATGCCCTCCACCGCGGGACTGCTGCTGGTGGTGGTCTTGCGGTGGTGGCTGGGTAGAGGTGGCCGCCGGTGGTGCCATGCCGTCAACGGCTAATGCCTTGTGATTGTGCTCATCTTGTTTAGCACAACGGGTCTCTTCCAACAAAAGTTGCGAACGTGCTTTATTGAAGCTTGGTAGGGGGTCGGTCTGTTGAATCATCGTTGCAAGTGTATCATATTCACCTTTCGGTAAACCCGCAACTAGTTGAAGTACCATCTTGGTCTCTGAAACAGATGTCCCTACGTTGAAAAGTTGGTCGGTTATGAGTTTCAGTTGTTTACAATATTCGGACATGTTGTTAAAATTCTCGAGACGCGTATTGTTGAACTGCTCTTCCAAATACATGGCCCGAGTGTTTTTATTATCCTGAAAAATTTCTTCTAACCTTACCCAGAGTTCACGTGCCGTAGCACCTGCTTTCATGATAGTACACAACAAGTCTTTAGAGATGGTGCCGCAGATCCACTGTTTGACGATGGCGTCAAGGCGACGCCAGGTCGAGTCTGCAACATCGATTGGACGAGGAACAAAATTATCAATATGGTCGAGCACATTGTACGCACATGCATGAATATAGAACAGTTCTATCCACATGAAATATTGACAGTCTTCTTGGTCAAGAATTATAGGGATAAAATTCTTGATGTTGGTAACGGCGAATGCCGGATGAAAAGAAGACGATGAACGTTGATGGGGGTTGTCAAGTGTGCCAGTGGAAGAACCGGAATTGGTGGGGGAAGTAGGGCGAGAAATGGTGGCAAATTATTGCCATCGGCCGAGAGGAAAAAAAGATTTGGGGTGGCGTCGGCCGAGAGGAAGAAAAAAGAAGAGTAGGGATTAGGGTTTGACTCTTGATACCATGTAAGATTGGAATAATTTTTCTTAAGAATTTCTTTCATTAATCACAATATATATAGTTGTACAGAGGTTGATTCCAAATACAATAAGAATCCTAACTTACCTTAAATGATTCCTAATACAATAAGAATTCCAAGTTACCTTAAATATACATTTATCATAATTACAAAATATACTGTGAATATTCGGAGAATATTCGCTAATATGTACCACCAACCTCATTCGAGTATTTATGATCACTAAAGTTTATAGGCTTCTCCTTTTGGTCTACTAACTAGGAATAAAGGTAGTACATCAGAATTAGATTTCAGGATTTGTTTTTAGCTTTTCAAGGGCAACATCAGATCTACCTATGTCATCTCCATTCGTTTTATAATCAATTCTGAAACCAATTTGTTAGGCTAATCTGTCTAAAAGGCGCTTAACAAAATGTAATACTATCTGCTTTGAGCTAAACACACACAAATTCTCCAAAAAATGATTCATACTATTAAGGTATTCCTAAGCTTTATATGTAACTTCTTTTTTCTTTCGATGGTACGTCCAACAATTTATACCTAGAAGGGAGTGTTTCAATTGATGAAGCTTTTACCAAATCACTTTTTATAGACTTACTAAAGAACTAGTCCAAAGTCCAAACCAATTTGTCGGCTAATAGTGTGCGTTTCAATCACACAAATTACACAAACTTCACATTAAATGCAGCCCCTTTTATGGTTCAATGTTTGTGAGTTTATATTATGAATCCTCTTTTCTCCAAGTGTATAGGTAAAAGATCCGGTCTAAGAGAGTAACATTTAATCAATGGTTTCTTTTATATCTTTATCTTTGGTCATCCATGTTATCTGACTTCTACTATATATTCCAACTTGTTTTTCAAATTATAATAGGATGGTTCATCGAAGAATATGATGGATTAGTTGAGATTACTTTACTTTAAGTAGAGTTATTTTTTTTTATAAAGATGGTGTTCGGACCAACACTGTTATCAGGTAATTCTATCATCAAGATTTGAACAAATATGAAGAAATTATGTGTTTTGCTTTTGCTAGGATTTAAACTCAGATCTCATGGTACTCAACTTATTTAATTAATCACTACATCATATCCTTGAATGCTCCTTAACAAGAGTTACGAAATACGAGCTTTGAAAATGAAGAACCTTTTGATAGATAGCTTTTTACCTTTTACAAGCCTTTCCTAGTATGAATTTGAGTTAGTTAGACTAGTGGATTTCGAATACCAAAAACTAATTCAATTTTTTCTATTATGATAGATGTGAAATGTCAATGAGAGTGTGGGGGGAGAGGGGTGTTTGAGAGACATTTAGTTCTTGGTTCGACTACGGGAAATATAAAAGTGCTTAGTAAGAAACGGTTTACTCATTAGTGGGCTAATCCGAATCGAATTTGAAAGAATCTGGTCAGTACATTGTCAATATCTAATGATTAAAAGAAGAAGAGGGGCATATAATTTGACCAATCCATCATCAGATCATGACGAGTGCCACATACATTACATAAAGTTTCAGCTCTTGTCCATGCTGTCCTTTTATTGATTTGATTTCCAAGAGGGACTAAGAATTCAACAAATTAGTTGACAAAGTTATATAAGCTATGATTGTAACTTCTTCTTTTCTTTGAAATTGATATAGTGGGTTGAAAGCTTAAACTCAACTCCACCCTCTAAAGAAGACTTGCTTTTATTTCCACCTCAATCTCAAAAACATTAAACCAAGTGCAAATTACTCCCAAGATTTAAAAGTAAAAAAGAATCTTACCTTTTGACAAAATTCCTTTCATGCTCGTAAGTATATGTATATTGCAAATTTGATACATATCATTGTGTCACATGGGATTCAACATGTTATGTCTTTCCTTTTATTCACTATAGCAAAAATTGAATTAGCTATGAACTTTGTCGCTAAATTACTTGTAGCTAATAATTTTTTTTATAATCTATCGCTAATTCATTGGTAAATAAGATTTTGCGACAAAATTTGTTGTTTCGCAACCGGCTTTGTCAATCGCCAATTTTTATTTTTTAATAATGATTAAATGGTGATATGACAAAACATTGAGGAATTTCAACAAACAAGAATGATTGTATGCAAAGCAACATGTTAAAAAGATGTACATAAAGAAGTGTAATTTGTTGAGAGAATGTCCCAAATTGACATGACATATCACAAAGATTGACCAGGGAGGACTATAATAGGGACAATATGAGTTCTATTTCTATGCTGTACAATCAATGTTTTATGATGAGCATTGGCCAAAGTCAAACATAAGGTTTTTGTATTTTTGTTCTATTTTTCTTTTTTCTTTTCACAATCTTAACTTTAGCTTTTTTAGATAGATTGATGGGATTAACATTCTTCCACTTTGTCCCCTTGTTTTTCTTTTTCCCTAATTAGGTTTTTAATTAATTTATTTATTTTTAAAAATAAATTATTATTATTTTGTTAGAATGCGCTACCATGACGTATTCGATTTTGTTATCAGCATGTTCATACTGCTTTAATTTCTTGTCTGAGTCTGACCGTTTCTCTTGCTTTGTTTTGCTTGTGATTATGATTTATCTTGAGCTGATGGTCTCCCGGAAACAGTCGCTCTACCTATCAAGCCCATTGTGGAATTTCACTGGGTATGTTGTTGTTGATTATTATTATTATTATTATTTGTTGATAGTTCCTAATGGGTGGAGGGTTCCCATCTTTACTTTTGCCGAGAACCATTTCTTTTCTCATAGGAAAGGAATAAATCCAGTGCTTCCTTAATCCCTTTTTGGGCCCCACTATGGTCCAATCAAAGTCCTCACTTTAAGTGGGCCCATTATGTCTGGGCCTAAAAATGGGCCCTCCTGATGGAAATATTGCGTGAATCAATAGAATGCTGAGTTGGGTTGGTGTCATTGAAGTGCAGATTTGGGCTCACCATTTACACATGGATATGACATGCGGCTCTCTCTCTCTCTTTTACCTTTGCTTGTTTATCACACTTATAAGAGTATATACTTTTACACATCATTTAATTTTCTTCTCCCTTCTTCATAGTAAAAACTTCACGAAATATCTTATTTAGACACCATAATTTAATTTGTATTCAATTTTTCAATTTTCTTACACGTTTATTTTACTTTTTATATAGCTGAAGTTTAGGCATTCTGTTTAAAGTTCAAGTAAAAATGACTGAACTTCAGTCATATGAATTCAGACAGCTTGTTTGAAGTTGTTTCGAATTGGTTAGACTTGTAAATTTTTACGCATTAAGAGTAGTTTAAATCGTGATTCGAAAATCAGCTTCTATGAACTTCGACAATTTTCTTAATTTGTTCATTTTCGTAGAAATAACATTCACTGATAACTTTTTAGTCATGTTTGCTATTATTATATTTTAAACTTACACAAATAAAATTCAGTGATAATATCCTGAAATTTTACCTGTGAAATTTGAAATTCAATAACAATTACGATTTTAGTGTACTATGTTTATCTTATTTACATGCGTTAGTTACTGTTTTTTTTTTCAGAATGTGCTATCATGACTTATTCATTTTTGGTACCATCATTTTCATACTGCTTTAAATTTCTTGTCCGGGTTAACTGTTTCTCTTGCTTTGCTTGTGCTTATGCTTTTTCTTGAGCCGAAGATCTTTCGGAAAACAACCGCTCTACCTACCAAGGTAAAGATAAAGTCTGCGTACACTCTATCCTCTCAAATCCCACGTTGTGGATTTATAAAATTTACCCTTCGACCATAAAGCTTTAGTCCACTAACCGTTAAATATGGGCTATGGGGCAATGAGATCAAGGAAGGATCTATTGTTAGAAAAATTATCATCTGTCCCTTATTGACTTATTGTTATGTTATATAATGAGGTTTCTAAAGGTGCTTATAACAATTTTATATTATTTTCACTTATGGCGTTGAAGTTTTAGATTGAATGCTTAAAATTCTTTAAGTGGTAAACTTTACAAGCTCTCTTTTCACGATCATTTTTTAAGACTCATTCTTTAGCTTGTTGAAGGTGTAATGTGTTTAATCATATAACTCTCTCTCTCTCTATTTTAGGTCTGCTTGTCAACACACTCTAAATAAATTTAAAAATAATTAAATTCGCATGCAAGTCGGAATTACATGTACGCATTGGAAGGTATATATAACTTTTCCTTATCGGTTGTGTCAAAGTTTGCAAAAGCGAATTTATAAAGATTCTAAGCTACCTACTCATTATTTTAAAAAAAATTAAATTGAAATACTAATAATATTAATAGTATTAGCACTATTCTCATAGTTTTTTATTTTTTTAATTTCTGTTACCACCTATGTTTCTTATGCTTTGGTTACCACATTTTTTTCTGGTAATTAACTAACTGTATATTTCCAAAGTAAACTGTACAACACATGTAAAAAACCAGGCAGTTTGGACAAAAACAGCTCCAAACTTGCCTCGTTAGCCAACAAAACTCGCACCTATACTACTGCTATCTACTATCTAAAGATAGAAATTTTACTAGCCAATTTTGATCTCCTCATAGCTCTGTAGTGCACTTCCTGAATGATTATTCTAATAACCTGCTCAGAGGATCTATGTCTTCCTTTAAAACTTTTGGATTCCTCTCCTTCCACACATGGTATACAGCTCCAGCCAAGATCATCCGATAAACTTCATGAATAGGAGCCTTGCAATTTGCATGTTGAATAGCCCAAGTCACTCTAATATTCTTTCATTAATTGTATATCTCCTATTTTAGGTATAATTATAATCCTTTTGTAATTAGGTTAATTAGTTACCTAGTTTGTATCAAAGTAAATATTCTTGTAACCTTATATATATTGTAAATCATTCATTAATAAAATTTTAAAGAAACAGCACGGTGAATATTGGGAAATATTCTATTACTGCCAAGTCAGTATTGGTCTTGTAAGTCCTTGACACACCAGCAATTTCCCCCTGATACCGGTATCATATGCACAACTAAATAGCACATGGTCAATATCTTCAGTTTCCACATTACATAAGGGGCATAAGGGATCATCAAGATTTGCCCAACAAGCAATCCTATCTCTTGTCTGAAGTCTCATGTTTAAAGCTACATACAGTATGAAGTCTAGAGTTGTTGCATACTAATTTTCTCCATTCTACTTTAGGATAGTCTCCCCTCAGGTCCTTGTAGAACTAGGGATGGCAGGTGGGTATAATTTTGCGGATTCCGCACCGCACCCGCCCCAATTGGGGCGGGTATGGGTATAACTTTGGCGGATAGTAGGCGGGTATGGGTATTGAAAATGTACCCGTCACGGGTAGGCGGGTAGGTGGTGGATTTGTAGTCATATCCGCCTACCCGCCCGCCCGCCCGCCCGCCTACCTACCCGTCCGCCTACCCGCCTAGCTTATATAGCTAAAATAATATCTGAGTTTTGTCTACATTTGTAATATATAGTTATTTGGGTGGATAATTTTTTGGGTTTCTTAGAAATTTTATTTTCTTGATTCTTTGTTGTGCAATGGGGAAGAGGTGAAAAAAATGGGTGGCGGGTAGGCGGACGGGTAGGTAGGTGGCGGGTATAGGAATATACCCGCCTAGGCGGGTATGGATGTTGAAAATTGTACCCGCCACGGTGGCGGGTAGGTGGCGGGTATAATTTTTTTTGACGGGTACGGGTGCGGGTTCTTTTATCTGAGCCGAGGATCTATAAAAAACAATCTCTATATCTCTACAAGATAGGAATAAACACTAGATATATTGTTATTGTTATTGTTATTTTTCACCTTTTTATCAAATTTGAATCTTTACACTTATGGTGATGTGGTGAAATTGCAATCATTATAGTGATCCCATTGGTTTTGGGATCCATGAGGGAAAATGTCTTGTAGTGTTTCAAGTTGTGTTACCAACGATATTCCCTTGACAGATGTCACTCTATTGGAGGCTGTTGCTATTGGGAAACCTTTGTATAGCAATCATAAAAAACGACAGCAACGTTTAGTGAAGAACATTTTGATAAAAAAAATTCCATTAAACTAATTAAATCCAACTCTATTTGAAGTTTCCATTAATCCACTAATATACTTTTAAGATGGCAACCTAATCTAAAATCCTTAATAGACACTTAAATGAAAGTTAAGTGAATTATATCATGTATTATATGGTAAAAGGATTCATTAAATACTGGTAAATCTATGTTGAAAATGAGCATTTCTCATGTAGTTCAACAATTAACAATAAACTGCTGCCTTACGTTTAGTCATATATTCACCATGAGTATAGTCATCAAACTAAAGGTTTATTGCAACAAAGTCATAAAATTAAATTTTGGAATAAACAATATCAACTATCCCTATGTTTCAAGAATAACAACAATACATAATTCTACGGATGGGATCTGGAGAGGATAGAGTGTACGAAGACCTAATTAACTCTACCTTGCAGAGGTAGAGAACATGTTTCCGAAAGACCTCAACTCAAATAACTTATATCAAAGCAGTTTGAAAAAAAATATATAAAGTACATAAGTAAGGAAAACATGACAAATAATAGAGAAAGCATTACACAACATCCAAAACTACCCCTATATTTTGCGGAAATAAAATTAACCAGAAGTTCATCAAGGAAATGGTCTACTATGATCACTTACAATTTTAACAGGGGAATACAACTTAACTGACACAAGTGATAAAATTTCCAAATAAGCACCTTACAACAAGACATAGAAGCTGAATTTAACTATGTTGATGACGTGGCAGTTTTTATTGGGCAGTTGTATCCTATGTGGCAATTACTTGTAATTTTCCACTCCTTAGTTGATGAACTTTCAACGATTTTCATTTTATGCGAAATATATGCATAGCTGATGTATCTATCAATCACAAATTTTAGTTTTATAAATTTGCTGTAGCAGAATCTTACTTGAATGATTATACGTGAAATTATATTACCTAATTCACCCATTAATCAGTCGAAAGATAATCGAATGATTTGACTATAGTATAGGTCGATGTTTAGCAGATCTCCTCTTGTTTTGAAAAAGTTGGTGGCCATGTTAACATCTATTCTGGGAAAAATGATTTTATGCGGTGCTTTGTAGTTTTTTATTTTTTTTTACAAACATACTTTTAACAGTAAACATAAATTAGTTGAGTTAACAGCTGTAGAATGTTACTATGGGCCCGTTTGGTGTTTTTTTTTTTTTTTGCTTTTTCTGTTTGGTTATATATCATGTCAATTTTTATACTCCAACTCAAATACTTTTTAAGTTTGACATTGAAGTTCAACTACGCGGGGTGAGCGGGACCGGATACCCTAACTTTTTTAAATTATCCGGACCCTATCCAGTAACAGATCGGTTTCTAAATTTACTACCCGGAACCTACCCGTAGCAATTATTACCCGAAATCTACGTAGGTTCCTGGGTACCCGGAATCGGTGTTTCTTTGTGCAAAATAATGCCTTCGAATAACAGCTTTGGTTTAGGAATAAACTCATCTGCTTTCATCCAGTGCCACAAAACCCATAAAGAATCATTTCGGAGCAAATATCCCAAGAATGTTTTAAAGATTTGCTTTGGTTTTCGTTTCAACATTCTTTTTCAATAACTTAAAGGAGTACATAGTTTAAAAAATCCAGTTTTTCAATTTTCTACCAATTTTGGCTTTTTCTCTGCTTAAGATTGTCACTTTGTATTATTTGATTTATTTCTTGATGGTGAAAGTGATTGTTTTGCATTTGGTTTTTTCCCCCTTAAATGGTGTACTTTAGTATGACTTTTTTTTTCTTTTTTTATTAATTAAAAAATAATAAAATTTAAAAAGTAAAAATATTTAATATTTCATAGGTTTCGGGTATCGGTTCCGGGTCCGGGTACCCTGTCTCTATTTGCCGAAATCGAAACCGGACCCAACATTGATCGGTTCCTAATTTTACTACTCGAAACCTACCCGTTATTATAATATATCTACCCGGAACCTACCCGTTAGTGTCGGTTCCGATCGGATATCTGAGTACCCTGTACCCATGCTCACCCCAATTACAATTTCAACTTCAAAATATACTTGTTCAACTTAACTTCAAATACTTTTTCTTTTTTCAAATATTACTCGATTTATGTCCAAACATTTAATATTTTCTTCAATAATCCAACCGGGGTCCAAAGAGTTGAATAAAGGGAGAGAGACCAATATAATTAGAATGAAAGAATCGTGATGTGTTTCAATAATGAAACTGTAGGATTTACAAGAAATTTATACAAAGTAAAGACTCCTAATTATCTCCTGATTACTAGCTAATGATTATAAGCCATTAATGTGAGATCTCTGATTTTGGGGAGATCCCTAATATATGGCTGCTAATTAAGGGAAATTTAGGCAGATAAATAAGGTATAGTTAACATCCTCCCTTAAACTAAGGTCGTGTATCACAAAGTATTAGTTTGGACAGAAGACAATTAAAGGAAGTTGAATTTCTAGTAGTTATTCCACAGATGGCAAATGGATGAAAAATTTCATGGAGAAGAAGTAATTTCGTACACAATAAATGAAGAGTACAACTCAATTACTCTATGAGTATTCTCATGGCTCAACCATAGAAATGGTCCAATTTTTTATGTTTCCCCAGTTATTGTTACAAGGACAATAAACTGCTACATAAGTTTTGCTGCTGAAACAGTAGACAATATTGCAAAAAGTATAGGGCTCCATACATTGTTTCTGTTTGAATTTAATAGCCAAAAATTTATTGCTACTGAACCACAATGTACTGTGCTATCTTTCTTGGTTTGTGTTAGAAGATTTAGACCAGTCACATTTGATTTATAGGGTGTTGTTCCATGCTTTTTCAACTAAGTAGGTTCAAAATTTATGATATCAAAATTAAATGCTTGATTTTGTAATCTTATACTACTAGTTAGATGAGACAGCAATGTGAATCTACAGGGTTTCTGAGTCGCTTCTGGTATAGTATTGAAGGGGAGCTTTGACGAAATAGTAAGAGTTGTTGTCGTGTGTCCAAGAGGTCATGAGTTCAAATAATGAAAGCAACCTCTTGCAGAATTATAATATAAGATTATTTATAATAGACCTAATATAGTTTGACCCCTCCTCTGGACCCCGTGTATAGCTAGAGGTTTTGTGCATCGGATTATCCTTACTTCAAGTCTCATGCTTTATCAGTAGATAGGGATGACTCTACAATAAAACAAGTGAGTTCATGCCGGTAGCTTCTAAACTCAACCCTATATATGTATTAAGAAATTTACTAAATATCTATTATGGTAAATCCATATATTATTGCATATTAACTTTGCATTGCTGTAAGACCCCACAAATTTCATATCTTAGATTCATCTTGTTTGATTGTTTTTTATTGAAGATCTAATGGTTTAAATGCTTGACTTGTGATCTTATACTAGTTAGATGAGACATCAATGTAGTTCTACAAGGTTAGCTAGTAAGGTATTAAGTGAAGGAATTAATTGAAGCTTTTGCGCTCACTTCTGGTCTAGTTTTGAAGGGGAGTTTTAGCGCAACAGTAAGAGTCTAATCAACCTCTTATAGAAATGCAAGATAATACTAGTTATAATAGATCCATCGTCTGGCCCTTCCTCTGGCAGCGCACATAGAGAAATCTCAAGTCCCGTGCTTTATCAACAAGCATAGGCAGATCGATAATGAAATATGTTGGCAGAGGCAGAGCTAGTGTTAAAGTACAGGTTCGGCTGAACCTAATAACTTTGGTTCAAACTCTGTATTTGTCTTGAGAAGTTTATTTAATATATATAAATTTTTACTTTAGAATTCAATAACTTAAAAGCCTAAAATCCCGAATCCTAAGTTTCAAGACCTGGCTGCACCATGAACCTATTAACTTTTGTCCAGACCTTGTATATGTAATAAAAAATCCACTAAATATCTATAAATATTTGATCGCGAATCCAATTATTTTTATATTAAGTCGTTAAACTAATAAATTTCAAATTCTAGATTCGCCTCTGTCCACATGCATCTCTTACGAGACTCGGTGGAGTGAGGAGGCAAAAGGTATTGTCAAGATGTCTTTGGTTGATGGAGTACTACCATGGAATGTTGTCATCATAAGGAAGTAAAATCCAACTTATACTGGGTGTGTGAGTGTGACTGGCAATGTCTTGATTAAGCTCTAGTAGAAGTTGGATTAGACATAAAAATGCTAGCAAATCCCTTGTATTACTAGGACGTATCTCTGCTAATCACCGCACAACATACTGATGGAGTGATGGTCAAATCAGGATTAGAATGTCATCTTAAATTTAATTCCCCACGGTGATTAGCTGCCTTTCTTATTCAACCATATACATTTTCATTTTTGCTATAGAAGATATATTTTATATATTACTTAACTAGTTGTTCGAAGATGTTACCCTTCTTCTCAGTGTCCGATTCGAAGGGTCATTAATATAATAGTCATATACAAACGGAGGGGAAATAAAACATAGTAGAAGAGTAGAATCAATGTTATTACAACCATATTTAGACTATATAGCATCAAGCAAACACATACATTTATTAAGGATGTATGAGTATTTATCATTTACTCCATTGAACATAGAGCATTCTACATGGAAGTCAAATTCAATCTTCTAACATATGATGCTCAATTCCTGGGCTAGTTACAATCCATGTAATAAAGTAAGCAACTCTGCTTGGATAATACAAGTAGAGGAAACCAAATATCAAGCTGCTTGTATGGTTTCTAAATACTTCTCCTATTCCACACATCACGAATAATATACGAGTTGTATATACAAGTTATCATTTTACACACTCTTTCTCTCGGACCTATTTGACTCTCTTAATGTAGGTGCATCGAATACGAGTTTGGAGAATGGAACAGCATGCACAACAAAGAAAGAGGACATTGAAAAGGTAAAGGGAATCAAACAAAGCAAAATTATAGTAGATACAGAAATATTAAACATAGATATATCAATAGATTAACTATGTCCCAAGATCACTATCATTCTCTGAACTTCCCAAGCATTTCATTGCCCTTGATTTGCTCAACCACCAAGGCATTAAAAGACGACAACAAAAATGTTTTGACATAAGGTCAATCTGTCATAAACTGAGCTCCTCCAAGCACTTCATCGCCGTTGATTCATCAACCTCCGTGCCAGAATTGTTCCCAGTTTCCTTGGGCTGATCTAACGGCCCGCTTGGCGTAGTCGCATGGGCCACAGTTTCCTTTTTGACTGGAGGAGGAGCAAATACTGGGATGGCCTGCCTAATACAGACAGGTGGTGCAACTCGAACGGGCTGGGCCTGCTCGGGCTGAGCTAATGGCCCACTTTGCGTAGTAGCATGTGTCACAGTTCCCTGTTTGGTTGGTGGAGCAGAAAATACTGGGATAGCCTGCCTAACACAGACAGGTGCCGCAACTCGAACAGGCCGGGCCTGCAACATTTGAGGCCCACATCCGGTAGGTTGTGGACAAGGCGGAGCAGAGAAAACTGGCACGGCTGTTCTTATTGTAACAGGTGGAGCAATACCTCGGTAAGGTGTCCTGTTATATTGTCTAACTGGCATATATGGAGCTGCCCCTGGAGCAGGAGATTTATGGGTGCAAACTGTGCGGCCTTCTGATGATGAAGCCTGTGATAACGAGTGATTGTCATTTACCGTCACGGAGGACGATCTGTAACGGCTAACTGTGTTCAGGCAGATTAACGGGAGGATTTTTGATGTGGCTGCAGGACGTTGTGGACTTGATGGTCGAGGAGTTGGAATTGGAAACTTCTTCTGGAATGGTAATGACACATTGCCGGATTTGGCCATTTCTAACTTTTCCTTCAAACGGTAGTTCAGTAAAGCTCTTGCTATTCTGATCTGTTCCTGCTCGTCATTGTTCTCCGGTTCAGATGATAAACTTGCATCTTGTTGTGCCACTGTTGTAAAGAAACAAACCTTTTATTGACCACGAACATCGTTCGACTTTTTTCAGAAAGAAGCAACTACGTAGATATATATTCATGATATCAGCAGCATAATGAGGAACTAAAGGAAGTTTTTCTTAATAGACAAACATAGAAGTCAACCAAAACACATTTCAATGACGGTTGAACCAAGGAGGAAGGGCGAAAAAGCAACATGAATCTGAAAGACAGATAAATTGAGGTGTCATTTGGATTTCATTTTGGTTTAGTTGTCGGAAAAACTAAAGTGATTGGATTAGTTTAAGCATATATGTTTCTAGAACATCTGCGTTAGTTTTTTGAAAACCTATGTTTGGGTTGTTTATCTAGAAACCAAAATATCTTTAAACCATATGGCCAGAACGTACAGTTCTCGCTATTATCTTTTTGGTAAATGTTTATTTTCATCAATTTTCCTTAAGCCTAAGACACGATCATCCTTTCACACTTAATCTGAATCTCACAAGTTTATCGATCTGAAATGAGCATGAGAAATTATGAGCTTTAAGAAAATAGGCTGTATATGTAAAGGTATAAGCGTCTAGTCTGATGAGCTTGTTTTATATCTTCCAATTTCATCAAGTTTGCACTAAATCTGTAAATAAACAGAGGAGAGTTGAGAATCTTTTGGCGGGAAAGAGACGAACAGATAAGACTCCACATGAAAGGTTTGGTGGAAAAATAGGATATGAACTGGTTACCTTCTTTAATGACCTTTTCCTGTGCCTTTACATTTTCAAATTCTTGTCGAAATTTCAATCGATAATCAGATTGAACAAGTTTTACAATATTTTAAGTTTCTAGTGGGGTGAAAAATGAAGCAGCAAGAATATCTGTCAATTGAAGGGAAGCCTTGGAACAATCGTAATCTCAACCACTGATTAAGTTGGTGCGGCCCTTCTGCGGACCCTACCTGAACGAGGATGTTTCATGCACTGCCCTTTTTTAAAATTTTAAATAGAACATCTGTCAACTGAATACTAGATAGGAATAAGATGATTGCATGTACTGCAAGGAAAAGGCCTCGTCGCAGATTTAAATGGAAGAATTCATGTATTATAACATCTAACACAAGTAAAATCATGTTGGACACTAAGGTACTTGAGACGAATCTTTCAAATGTTTATCTTATTAGCTATTCCGTCACTGTTTAGCTATCCCACGCCTGATTGAAAATTAGAATACTTTTTTCTTTCCCTTCTTTTTTTTTCTTCATTCCAATATTCTCTGCCAAATGTTACAGTGGCTAAACCTCCATAAGGCAAAGGAGGAATGATACCAAAGCATTTTAATTTATAAATTAGCAAATCACACATACAAAGCCCCTTCCCCTTAAATGTCTCATACTTAACAGATACTGTATACCCTTGCAATTAGGGGTGACAAATGGGTGGGTTGACCTAAATTTGGGCGGGTCAAAATGGGATGAGTGAATATATGGTCAACCTGAGCTGTAACGGATTGGGCTAAAATGGAATAAAAGCAAGTCATACCCAACCTGCCCAGTTTTTAATAAGTTTTAATTTCTTTGTTTCTTCCTTTATAATTTTTTGTTGCCTAATAAAACATTTTTTTCTTATTATGGCTATATATAACATATCAAATAAAAAAATCTTTTTAAAAATATTTTGACAAGATTTCTCATGGTCAATTTGGGCTGCATATAAGCCCAATTTTTTATTGGTTGAAATGGGTTGAGCTAATATATGGACGGGTCAATGATCAGTCCAAACTTGAGGGGGTTGGGCGGGTCATGTTTTCATGAGCTAATTTTGTCAACCTTAATTACACCGACTACGAGCGGCACATAAGGAAATATCTACTATAGAACTATGCGTAATTACTCAAAGTAAAATATGTTCTTGATTGAGTGGGGAAACTTACATTGTTTCAACGATGACCAAGCAGCCAGGGCAGCATTCTTCTCAGCTTGCTTTTTGTTCTTGGCAGGTTCACCAGTAAACGTGATTCCAGCCAATTCTACTGTTCCTGTAAACACAGGTTGGTGTCCAAGTCCTGACCTATATGTTATGTACTGCGGCAAAGGAGCTCCGACTCTTTGCGCTATCTCCTGTAACAGATTTTTATAGACGCCCGTTTCATCCTACAATGAGTTCATCCGACAAAGGAAAAAAACTTCAGTGATGCCTTCAAAATTGATTTCTTGATTAGTAATTATTTGTATGGTCCAAATATAAAATTCAAAATTTAAAGGTGTCTCTTACAATACTTCCCAAATTTTAAGGAATAAAATGTAGATTTAAAAAACAAACAAAAAAAACTTGTGTGGGGGGGCATGTGCCCCGTCCCCAATTGTTCAGCCTAGGGGTAGGCGTTCGGTATTCGATTTGGTATTTTCTAAGTTCGGGTTTGGTAATTCGGTAATCAGTCATTGAAAGTACATACCAAATACCGAACTTTCAGACTTTGATTTGTTAATTCGGTAAATCAAACTCTGGTTTGGTTCGGTATTCATTAATAACATATTGATGTCGAAGTCGGCTATCAAACAATAAATTGACAGAGAATTACAAACATTTCATTGATAAGGGCAAATCGCTTTCAATTGCTTACTAGGAATATAGCCAAACCAATCATGTTACTTTAACTAAGGAAAAATGCTTGTTTGGTACAACCATGCAATACTAGAAATGGTCCTCCCACACAGAAGTCAATCATGTTTTTGCACATTCTTAACTCAGGGATGGGCTACGCCCCACACAAAGTAGAATAATTAGCATAACCAAGGAAAGCAACATTCAAAAGAGCCAATTCTTCCCAGCAGGATTCCTCAACAAAAGGATGTGTTAAATGACAGATAACGTGACATCATCAGCCAATTTAAATAATTGTAACAGCACACAACAGATTACTTATTAATCTATCTGATTCAGGATCGTGATTAAGCTGACATGGTTCCATAATTAAGGATTTAGGAAAAAGAAAAAGAAAAGCTGCAGATTCTGACTAGTTAAAAATTATATCGGTATTCGGTATTTACCGAATTACCTAACGGTAAATTTATGTTTCCCGAACACCGATCCCGAATACCGAAATTCTCCATTCGGTTCGGTAATTCAGTTTTCGGTGATTTATGCCCAGACCTAGTTCTGCCCCTGTACCTGAGTATACCAGATGACATCATAATTTTGACTCGGCATGGAATCTAAATAGCTTAACTTGATTTACATACATTTTAAGTAATGAAGGGTTATTGTGTGAAATCTGCTTGCAATTGATGCATAGTAGTTGTAGCATTTTGTGAAACCTGGTTTAATGTGAAAAAGATCAAACCAAATGCGTAAAATTGACTTACTTAACGTATTCCAAAAAACTTGTGAAATGTTTACAACAGTATAGTAAGGGGTTAATTGGTTTATCAAAATTAGGGAAATAATTGCACGATAATATTCGGTAATTTTATACAGCGTCCCAACTTATGTGGCAATTGCGCAAGGAAAAAAAACTTTGAAAACATGCGAACTAAAACAAGTCATAGACATTTGTATGGTTATAAAACATTTCATTAAATATTAAAAAGAAAGCTTAAAGTTAAATTGCTTCTAAATAAGGACGGACTAAAAAGGAAGGGAAAAGGGTCAAAAATATCCCTCTACTTTATTTTATTAGCTAAGTTTGCCCTCCGTTACAAGTTGAGTCTATTTATACCCCTGTCGTTATCAAACTTGACAAAATTATCCCTCAGTGGATGAATCTCCCAAATCAATCTCAATTTTCGAATTTCTCTAAAAATTATCCAATTTTCCTTTTTAACCCGACCCGACCCACTAAACTAATTTAACTCATAAAAATTAAAATCCCCAATTCCCAAGTATGACAAAAAGCGGGAACCTGAAATAGGCACGTTAATTCTTATTATTACCATTTGTTAAGGAAGAAAACATGAATTAGTGCTTAAACAAGGAAATTTTCTTGACATGGATAACCAATTTTTAATGATTGATCTTTTTTTTTGTGCCAGGGCATGGCCTAGAACCAACACACACTGTTTTGGACCCTCAAGTTGAACTCTTGAAGACCAAAATATGTCTTTTGTCAATTATTGATAGACCAAACACAAAAAAGATTTTTCTTTTTCAATTATTCGCCATCTGATTAAACATAAATACAGTAGCTTTTACAAAATCGTATTGTTTATTCTACGCTTCAATATTAGTCTAAACTCTAAACAAATGGCAGGACCTATTCATTTGAAACAGTTCAATTGCTGCAATAAATCCAAATTCCTGTCCTTTTCTCTTCTCTCAGTAAAAATAAGCCAAAGCGTCACTGCTATAGCTGCTATTGACGGTACTTTAATTTTTATGGGTTAAATTAGTTTAGTGAGTCAGGTCGGGATATAAATAGCCCCAACTAATATGGGGAACTCATACAGATGATAGATTTACATGAATAACTTAACTAAAAGAACAAAAATAACCTCTTTTGTGGCCAAAAAAACCTTGATTTCATCTTTCTATTTTCTATTTAATTTAAAAACAAAGGTAGAATTGTAAACTTTTTTGTCACTGTATATCCTAATTCTTAATACATTGAACCAAAACATTCAGCCAAAACACATATGCACTACATAATCCAGTTAATCCTTATATAACAATCCTTTTATCCTAATCCCTACATAATTTTGTACAATTTGCAAGAGTATGCCAGAAGGGGAGCCTTGAACAACGGTAAAGTTGTCTCCGTGTGACCTATAGGTCACGGGTTCGAGCCGTGGAAACAGCCATTAATGCTTGCGTATTAGGATAGGTTGTCTACATCACACCCATTATTAGGGTGCGGCTCTTCCCTAGACCTGCTAACGCAAGATGTTTTGTGCACCGGGCTGCCTTTTTTTTTTTTTTGCAAGAGTATGTCAATAAAACTGAAATAAGGAGCAACCATTTATTTATACACCAACTTTCACTAGTTTTAAGTAAAATTAGTATCTGTCAAGAATCACCATGTCAAAGTTACTAGTCAGTTAAATAGTCACACATAAAATGCAGCAGATGACATTTATAGAAGAGACCATATGGAAGTGGACAGTCACATGCAGATGCTTTTTCAAAGATAGAAGAAATAATATGTAGGGGGACAAAGGCTATAAATAGGAAGGCTTGAGTTAAATACATTTTCCACAAGTACCATGCTCAACCAAATACCTTATTTAATACCCAATATACTGATCTGCCATATACTTATCCTCAATATTAAAAATTATATGAATGAGGTCAACAATGCCCATATTCAGTCTCTGTCATAAAAACTGCTCCATAAATATAGAAACAATTCTAGATCCAAATTAATTTTTTGATTAGCTTCTAGATTCAAATTAATTAAACCCTATAAGTTTCTCAGCTTCCACACATTTGCCAAACTCAAATTTTCCACATTCATTTTTTATAAAGGTTTTTATAAAGGTGGTGATCGGGCCAGCTTGCGCCACATTTGCTATTCAACCATGTACCTATTATCTCCCATCAGCACTTAGTGGTGGAATGGAACCAAGATTTTCACCAAGGTGATTCAAAATATAAAGGATTAAACATACAAAGAAGCTGAGAGGATTCAATGCCTACTATTTATATACATAAAAAAATAACTTCAACCTTGTATATATCGTGTAATTATTAGGCGACGGGGTACCCTTCACAGGTAAAATATATACATGATTTGGGCTTAAACCTAATTAGTTCCGCTGAACCAGTATCATGAAGGTCACCTTTGCCCCTGCATGTACTGGGTTATTCTGTCCACCAAGATTTAGACCGATGAGAAGAGATCACCTGAGCTTACGCAGTTGCGTTAATTTTTTTCCAATGCATTGATACTTTATTCAACATCTTAACCAGTAGAATATAAATTAATTAATAGGAAGTCAGTAATCTTTAACCTATATGTCTTTATCATATAAACTCTGCAAAAATGTTAATTAATCATAATTTGAATCTATAAAACCCAATTCAAATGTTGACTGATTCCTACTGCCCAATTTGACAGGTCTTATCTACAATTTCCACACTTATTTATTACGGGTCTTTAAGAATAAAATCGGTGAGGTAGGTAGCAAAATTCAATATGCAAAATCACTTGGGATAAAAATAATTAAAACTGCTAAAATATAAAATCTGATTACTAAAATACCCTCATTTAAGGAAATTAATTATCAAAACAGTAAAAGGAGACCCAAAACAGCTGTTATGCAAATGTGAAGACAAGAGATACCATATGGGTCATATTAATTATGGTCCCTCCAAGAAACTTCCCATTAAACTTTTTTTTGTTTTCCCACTACTTTCAATTACCCAACTTTTCTCAAGTAAATAAATAAATATATTTACCTACATTTTAATACATTGATACATCAGATATTTACACCAAATTAATAATCTAACTTTAGCAGTTAAAAATTAAAAGTGATAATACATATTCCCTTCGGTTCGTTTACTTGTCATGTTTTACCTTTGCCCGCGCCTTATAAAAGAATAACTAATAGGGTATATTGAGTAAATTATACTAATTTATTCTTGATCTCAATTTAATACCGCTATTTTCCTTTTCATATCTCTCCACATTTATTGAGTAAAAGTAAACGTGAAAATCAATAATTAATAATATTTTGATTTTCTAAATGATAACTATTTTAGATTAGTTATTTTTAGTAAGCAAGATAACTAAAACGGACGTGAGCGAGTTTATTTATAATTTACTATGATTAAGTGATAAATGTGTATATGAAAAAACTACATTTATCAGGACAAAGGACATTTTGGTCATTCAATACCATTAATTTTCCCAACTAACCTCATAAACCGGGCTCATTAATTCCGGTCCAAAACTCGAAAAAGGACTGACGAAAGCGCACATTAACACAGTCAACCCACACGGCGCACATTAGCAACACTCCGGCGAAAAACGACGGCCAAAATACTGACGGAACCCTAACGGAAAGACAACAAAAGACAAATATATAACTTACAAGTATACGCGCGGCAAGCGAGTGAGAAGGTCCACGATTGGAAAGGGCGTTAAGTGCAACTTCAGCGGCGGCGTGTTCAGCTTGACGGAGCGTGGAGCAGTAATTTGGGCTCTCGAAATTCTCTCCGTTAAAGTTAACGACAGCTTTAAACCGCGGCGCGTGGTCGGGACCTTCCCTTATACATACGTATGAGGGCAAATTGAAACAACTCCTCTGTGCTAGCTCTTGTAACTGATTCTTGTACATTTCTTTCCTCTCTCTCTCTCTATATATATATATATATATATATATCTAAATTATCTTTGAGGATAATGGGTCGGGTCAATAGATGAAATGGGTCGGAAGAAACAATGGGGATTTTGGGTTTCAGATGGGTTCTTGATGAACTATGAGATAGCCAAACATGGCTGAAAATGGGTAAACGGGTCGGGTGGGAAGAAAAGTGGGGATTTTGGGTTTCAGATGGATTCTTGATGAAGTACTATGAGATAGACAAACATGTCTAAAAATGAGTAAACGGGTTGGAAGTAAAATGTGGGGATTTTGGGTTTTCAGATGAGTTCTTGATGGAGTACTATGATATTGCCAAACATGTCTAAAAATGAGCAAACGGGTTGGAAGTAAAATGTGGGGATTTTGGGTTTTCAGATGAGTTCTTGATGGAGTACTATGATATTGTCAAACATGGCTGTATTTGTGATATGAAATGGGTAAACGGGTCAGGATGAAAAAATGGGGATTTTGGGTACTATGAGATAGCCAAACATGGCTGTATTTTGTGATATAAAATGTATGGATTTTTAACGAAGAGTTAGATAGCAAAGCTAGTTGAAGATGAATGAAAGAGAAAAAACAAGTATTAATGGAAGAGATAGCAAAGGTTTGAATTTTAGTGGGGGAAGAATTAATGGTTTCTTTAGTTATTGTAAGCTTTTGGTTCTTACTTCTTAGTAACTTGTACCAAAGTCAGGAAATAATAATGAGGGGGTAGGGCGTGGGGGGGTACTGGGAGTCAACTTAACGTTAGCGCATGGATGTGATTCTGTCTAACAATGAAAAAGCTACAGTGTGTATGTGTTAATGGGAGCCTAGATTTTCTCAATTTTTGTCAGCCTTCAAAGTGGATTTTCCACTTTCTTTTAACACCCTTATCTCTCTCTCTTTCTATTTATTTTTCTTTGTGGACTCTACTCTATTGTCTTCTTTGCGGAGGAGAACTACACTAAATTATTCTTTCTTTTTTCTTTTATTTTGTGATAATTGATTTAGAACTGACTACTTATTGATATTAAGCGTCCGGAGATGATGGGACCGGTCCTTGACCTCCAGGTAAATCGCGGGATGTGCACACATGGTCGATCGCTACGTCCAACGGATCAATGCTACAAGGTTGACCCCCCACAGGCCCCATCCACAAGGCTTGGCGGAGACCGAACCCACACTGCAACATGCCCGCGCGACTTTTAGCGCCCAGGCTTTACCACATGTATGTGCCCCGGAGAACGATATCCGGAGGGGAGAATCGAACTTGCGACCCTAAAGCCGCAAAGTTGACTCCCTGCCAGCAAATTGACCCCTCTGGATTCGTTTTTCTTTCGTCTTTTGACTAAGTGGAGAACAACTTATAATAGAGTAGGATGTAATGTTTCAAGACACCAAATGCAAGATATTAGTTAGAGCATATTCATTATAAACAAAGGGTGTGTTCCACAGGAAGCAAAAAAAATCATGAAAATATTTTTTTGTAGAATATTTTTCTGAAAATAAATAAATTTCTTATGTTTGGTACGTAAACAAAAATTATTATTCTAAAAGTATTTGTGATGTAAGTTCAGAAAGCACTCATGGCATAAAAAGATTTTTTACGCTTAAAATGTTTTAAGAGAGTATGAAAATCAAGAATCAATACAAGAAAATCTTAACCCTACGTTTTAGGGCCATTTTGATCATAATATGGTGCACATGTAACTAAGGGTATTTGTATCTTTTTTTATAATTAAGGGCATTTATGTCTTTTCTTATCTTAGTTTATTCAAGTAGTATAAATAAGATAGGATGTAGATTATTTGCTTACATTATATTGATATTCTTTGTGAGTTGGTAGGTTTAGTCCTTTGTCTCTATGTTGGATCTCTATTGATGAGATTATTCATGTATGAGTTCTTCTTGAATTAATACATGTAATTGTATGATTAATTTAGAGGTTCTAAACTGTTTAACTGTGGCTCTTTAGATTTCTTTAATTGTGTATTTTCACCTTTCTTTCTTCAATCTATCTTTACTTTATCTTGCTATCTTTAATGTGTTATTTTCCGTGTATATCGTTCAATTTGTATATAGTCTGGACAAATACTATGGAAGGTGGAGGTCGGGACAGAGGTGTGGGGTGGTGGGGTGGGAGGTAGGGGTGGTGGGCATGGGGTAGAAGCATCGATCCATATGTGTGAAACTATGGTAAGTGAAGGTAGGTGTGTTCAAGGAAAAAATAAAAAAATTGAATCAAATTGAAATTAAAAAAATCAATATTTTTTATTTAGTTTGGTTTTGATTTTAAATTTTAAAAAGAGACAAAGTTTGGTTTAGGTTTGATTTTAAGGAGAAAAACCAAAAAATCGAGAACCAACACGATTACAAAAATATACCTTTTTAATAATTATAATTGCACATATATATACACACAAATTGTTATATAAAATTTTAGAATTTTATGGTATATTAATCATTTGCACTGTTAATTCGTAATATAGGTTTTGTCTTTATAGTAATCTATTTTTTTTACCTTTACTTTCTAGCTTGATTGTAGTCTTTATTTTGATCATTCCAAAAATCTTTCAAAATACTTGTATTTGAGTTTGTTAAGTATTTATCATTATTTAGTTCAATTATTATCAAGATATCTTGACATATTACAACTCTCTAATTTCTTGTACAAAATAAATTCATTTAAGAAGATTTATTTTGTTCCTTGGAGATGACTATATTCTTGGATAATGCATATGGAAGAAGTTATATATATAATTTGATCACATATATAGTTTCTAATTCTTTTTAAAGTGTAATTGATTTGGTAATGCTATACTATGATATAGTCAATCTAATATTTAAAAACCCACAAAAAATTAAAAAATCGACAAAACTAAAGGAAAAAAAATAAAGCTATGAAAGATCGATTTAATTTATTTTATTTTCTTTAGCGAAAAACAGAATCGTCGAACCATGAACGCCCTAAGTGAAGATATCAAGAAATTTGAGAGAGCGAATGAGATTAGATTTATACTAGTTGAGAATAGAGTAGTAGTAGTATTAACTTTATTTTTATTTTTATTTTATTCGGTATGTGATTATATAAAATAATATTTAAATGGAGAATTGTGAGTTTATATAACGGATCCCCATTTATTTGAGATTAAACTATAGTTATTATTGTTGTCGTATATATTTTTACCTCACTTATTAATGAGTGATTTTGGTTCTACCAAGTCTTTAATGATAATTAGGGGTGGAGTATTAAGCTTGCATAGATACATATGTAATTCACTTCACAAAGAAAACTATACTTTGTTAATGGGAACCTAAAAATTTTCAATTTTTACAAGCCTTCGGAGTGGATTTTCCACTTACCTTCACTTGTTTCGAGATCTTTTTTTCCCCTTGATATCCTTAGTGGAATCTCTTCTTGATTGTGTCACCTTTATTGCACAATTATTCTATTATTCTTTTTGAACATGACACATTCCACCATCATGCTTCATAGCCTTACCATAATTGATGAATATATAATTAGCTGCTTAAGTTATGAATTAAAATGATTAAAGTTTAACTCCCATAATTTTTACTTAATTTTTTTAATAAGTTCAACTATTAATGTATTCATTGTCTAATCTTCCACTAATAGTTGAAGATGCATGATTTAAAACTTAAAGTAGAAATCAATTAGTCATGACATGCCTGATGATAGCCCTATTCATAGATGCACAGGCCATTTAGATTAGTAAGTAATTATTTCTCACAAGCATCCACGTAGCACTTTGATAATGCAAGAAAGAGACATACATTACCTTCTACATAATCTAAAATCAATTAAGAAAATGAAATTATGATTGAATTTTAAAAATTAGGTGACGATTACTTAAAATCATATAAGAATCTATGTAGGATACTATAATATGTATTTGCACGCTCATGACTTTTTTTTTTTACGAAGGAACCCGCAGCCGCTATTTTTTCGAGTGCGCACAGGGTAAATCCCGGACTGACGCAATAGCCTACAAACCACGTCAGCCGATTAACCACACTTGGCAAGCCATGTGTGACAGACTCAACCAAGAAAGTTTATGCAGGGGATCGAACTCGTGACATTGCAGTTCCGCGCTCTACTGCTACACCAACTTGACTACGCTTGCGGGTTGCACGCTCATGACTTGACAATTACAATGTAGGAGTAAGTAATATAATATAAGGAACATATAACAAACACAACAAGGACGAGTGTGGCCTTAATACCATACAGAAATTAAGATTGGGAGAAAGCACATTATGTATTTCTCATTAGTTTCTAGTCTCTCAATATAGGGTTTAGGGTAATTCACAAGAAACAATTAAAGACTAATTATATGAACTTAAGTCTCTAAATTATTTCTTTTACATTTAACAATCCCAATGTCATGTATAGTACTTGTACAAATATACCCAACCTGAGGACTTCTAACAGCTTTAGTGAAGATGTTTCTAACTGTTCACTCGATCTAACAAATGCAATCATTATATCCCCATTTTGCACTTTCTCTCTTAACACAATCTCAATATGATTCTCTCATGAAAGTTATTATTTGATGTAATATAGGGCTGTTTGAATATCACAACTATCAATGGCCTTATCTTATTAATTATGTTTGTTCCGATGTCGGTAACTTAATTAAAATAACAATTAAATATATATTTGAAGGTCAAGGCCACGCAGATTATATTGACCAAATACTATTTGTTTATGCTAAATGCTTGTAATGATAATTGAAATAACAAATATGAATAATAAATAGTAAAAGAATAAGTAAAAAGAGCAAAGTAAATCTTATTGAATTGTCTCCCAGGGAATTGTCAGATTGCGTCACCAGAAGAGTAAACACTTGAGAGTTTTGTTACAACTTTGAGCTTATACAAAGTCTGTGATGTAAAAATTAGATGCGTTACAAGTGAGGGGAAGGAGTATATTTATAGTCTAATCCCTATATAACATCTTGCTGGTTTCAAGCTTTTCATAATGATCATTATCTACACGTTGTAATCTTTACACACGTGATTGTATAATTGTTGAAATAAATCTTGGATTTATTCCCGAAACGACGCAAACGTGAAGGTTATTTTCTTTACTGACACTGAAAACCTTCAAGGACAGGTGTAAAGCCTCGATAAAGCTTATCTTAATTGGTTATAGATGGACTACCGATTATGTTATTCCGGGGTTAGTCTGGCTGGTATTGTTGCACCGAGTCTTGAGCGAACTAAGGTCTTACTTGGTATGACCTCGCACTCTTTGGTCGGGATTGTGCTCGCTGAGCTGGACCTAACTAGGCCTTGACTGACACATGTCATCTCCTAATATGCTCATATGTTCCGTTCATATTTAAACTCATACAAATTCAACACCGAGAAATCACATTTTAGTTTTTATTTTTCTAAGAAATCACATTTCCTCCTTAGTTTCATTAAACAGTAGTTTATTGTGGACTTCCATCTAATACATATTTTATTGAAGGAGACAATTTGGATAAAACTAGCAGCAATGGTGGACAACACAAAGACCTCCAAAGATGCGTGAAGGTAATAAGTAAATTGCATCATGAGGAAAAAAAAACTAATCATAAAGAACATTAGACCTTTTGTTTACATAACATGGTATAAGAAGCGTACCCTTGAAAAGAATTGGCATTTCTATATGTATTGAAAAAGTTCATAGGATAGGAATTGTCCAAAATCATATAATAAGAAGATAATAATTTATTTTTTTAATTGAAGTGAGGACGCCTCTAATACTTCTTTGCATGCCCAGACTTGAATAACAGAAGCATGGATACAGAGGAGTCTCTACCATAAGGCCATTAATGCATACGTCTTATGAGGCCCCACTTTTATTTATAGTAATATTTTTATTATATGTTAGGTTTTTTCACATTAACTTAATAGTAGGATAAACAAATAAACGAAGAATCAAAAGGAAACTTATGTAATGACATATAAATATCTGAAAACAAGGAAATAAGCGAACAATTTTTTTTCTTTAAATATTATGAATTTACCTAGTTCTTTCACTTAGTTTTCTAAGTATTGTCCTTTCATAAAAAAAAATATAACTCCAGAGTCTGGGTCCATCAGAGGAAGAGTACTTCTAGGCTTTCCGAAAATTGGAATTATTGAAGAAGCTCTTTATACTGGAATTGAATCCTACACATAAAAGCATTCCAGTACAAGATAGTTATGTATAAAGGAATATGTTCCCTTCCTTTCATTGATTATTGTGTACAATATATATTTATATAATTATTTACATGGCTACAAACTAGCTAACTAATCTTCGTAATTACAATCGAAATATAATTTTACCTAATATAAAAGATATACAATGATACATGAATATTCTTGTAATATTATATCACACCCCCGCAATCGAAGCGGGAGGTTCTCGTATGCTGAGACTGACTCGGAAATCATCAAAGAGTATGCGCGGAAGTCCTTTAGTAAATATATCAGCAATCTGATACCAGGAAGGAACATGAAGGACACGAACTTGTCCACGAGCCACTTTTTCACTTACAAAGTGAATATCCATTTCAATGTGTTTAATGCTGTTGACACCCAATTTTGTCCCATCTTTTATGACTTTATTTGTAATTTTTAATATTTTTACACTTTTAAAATAATTTTAAAATATAGGCATATATGTGTATATCCTCTTATTATTATTATTATTCGCATTTTTTACTATCATTTGCATTTTTTTTATCATAATCATAGGTTTTATCCGAAAATTCTATGTTATGATATTCTCGCAAAATTGCATCACATTTACATTTTTTATTTAAGCATTAAACATTTCGCGAATATTATATTTTATTATTATCACGTCATTCGTTCGTTATTTTAAATAATTCACATCTTTTACAAAAAATATATAAATATGTTTTAATATTAAGCCCTTTTTCATATTTTAAATCCATAACCCATTTTTTTATTTTCCTAACCCAAAACAATTTCTAACCCATTTTTATTTTCCCTAACCCAAAATAATTTCTACCCAAAACATTCTATCAACCCCAAACTTTTGGCCCAAAAACCGAAGCCCAATCGCCACCCCATCTTCCAAGTCCAACCCTCCACAACCTTTTTATCCCATTTAAAAACCAAACCCACAAAATAAAATCCCAAACCCAACACCCTTAAACCAAAGCCCACTCCCAGGCCCAACTGCCAGGCCCTGCCCAACACCCAAACCCGACCCATCCCTCTCCTCTTTAACCCATCCTCTTACCCCTATTTCACAAAAAAAAAAAAAGAAAAATCGCCCTAACAAAAAAAAAATCGCCAAAACCTACGCCCTGACCCCTCAAATCGCGGCACCACATGCCCCTACCCCACATCGCATACACCCCTACCGAGTCGCCGCATTTGCCACCCTACCCCGACGACCGCCTTGACATGCCCCAAAGAACACGCCCAAAAATCGATTTTGTTCCCCTTTATTTTGAAATTTGAATTCGCTTTTAAAAGGGGGGTATGAGGTTGGAGCGTTAGAGGTAAGAGTACCTATAAATACCCCATGTTGTTCTTCATTTTAGGGGATTTTTCTGGAGATTAAAACAGATTTTTGGAAGATTTTTCGGAAGACTATTCCATATATACATAAAATATTTGTTGTGTTCTAGATTTTACATCATTCGTTGTCTTTGATTGTTCAAGATACAAGTCCGAAATAGGCCCAAGATTCAAAAGAAAAGAGGTGAGTTTCGTTTTTGAACTTGGGTTTTAAAATGGCTCTATTCGGTTTCTGAAAAAAACCGAATCCGAAAATCTGTTTTGCATTTTCTTGTTGTTCTTCACTGTTTTCGGGTCGGGTCGACTCGGTTTGGGTATTATTTTCAGAATTCCTGCATTTCATTTTCTTGTTATTGGTTATCTGAATTTGGTGGAATTATTTGATGTCGGGTTGAATCTCCAATTGTGGTTAAGGATTCGCCTGGGTCGAAACAGGTTTGAATTTCTAAATTTCTTGCATTATTGCTGTTGTTGTTATTGGCTATCTGAATTTGGTGTTGAAATCTGATTCGAGTTTGGATCAGCGATCAGTCAGATCCTTGACGGAGTCAGTCGACTTGGTTTAGGTAACATTTTAACTCTTGCATTTCATATTTTTGTATTATTGGTTATTCAAATTGATGAAATCAGGTTGATTCCGGTTGAACACATGATTGGTCAGATTCTTGACCGGGTCGGGTCGACCTGGTTTGAATCCCCAAGTTTCTTGCATTTTCATGTCTTGTATATTGGTTATCTGAAAAATAAAAATCGATCCGAGTTTGGATCATTGATCGATTCGGGTCGGTCAATGACCCGGTGAAGTCATCGACGGTCGGTCGACCCGATTGGATATTTCCGCACTTCTTGCATTTTCATATTCTTGTTATTGGTTATCCGAATTTGGTGTTGAAATCGATTCGAGTTTGGATCATCGATCCGGTCAGTCAACTGACAGGTCAGGTCGACGATTGAACATTTTGAGAATTCTTGCATTTCATATTCTTGTTCTTGGTTATCCAAATTGGTCTTGAAATCGATTGGGTTTGAATCAACGTCAGATCCGGTCGAGCGACCCGATTTGAATATTTCGAATTTCGAATCCTGCCTGGATGTTTTTAAGCCACCGCTTCGCTTCTTTGGCAATCGCTTTGTTTCTTGTTTTATTAATATCGCATTAAGGCCAAGAAATTGAATGGCTTTTCTTTCGTTTCGCTTCGCCGCTTTTTTTAGTTTAATCAAGCTGTTTTGGACATCAGGTAACGGATATATTATTGTTTTTATTAAGTTTACTTGTTTTAAATTTCTTTGCAGCGGATATCATTGTTTCTTGTTTTGAATAAATATGCGTCCTGTTGGGCGTTGTTTTTCTCGCTTTACTTTGCTCCCGCTTCATATTAATGTTTTACTGTTTTTATCATTTTTACTGTTTTAAACTGAATACCGCACCTTTCAAACATTGCTTTCCTGTTCCAGTCCACTGTTTCAGCATTCAAATATCTGTTTTACTGTTTTTACTGTTTTAAACTAAACACCACGTCTTTTCCGGAAATTATTTTCTGCCTCTATTGCTTCTGTGCCACTTGTGTTTCTTTGTTTCAATTTTTAATTTTACTGATTTAAACACGATACTACGTGGCCGATGAAAATATCCGTCGATTTTGAGGCCTCCCACACAAAAGCGGAAATATAACTCTCCGGGCAATGATGAGGCTAAACCTTTTCCAAGATCAACATGTTTAGTAGGCGAGGTGACTAAAATAACCAACAAGTTATATATTCAGCCACGACGTGATTATAGTGATCTTTTCTATTTCACCGAGAGACCAACACGCTTAGTAGGCGAGGCAATCAAAATAACCACATTAGTCATATGTTTGCAGCCACGACGTGATTGGAATGTTCTTTTCAAAATTTAAGTCTGAGCCCTCGTGATCAAAACATTCAACTGCTTTGAATGCGGATATGGAGTTATTGTATTTAGCTGTTTTCTAACCGTTTGTTTTTGACAAATTGCATGGATTAAAGTAAATAACTAATTATTCCTCGGAGTTTATTTATTTTATTTCTTTCTTCAATTCAGCTTTTATCCCGCTTTGTATTGTAATATTATTTATCGCACTTATGTAACTATTGAAATGCTTAGAATAGGCAGACTTAGGATTAATTCATAGGTTAGTTTCTTGCTTAGAAATCCTTAGCTAGTTTATTTATTTTAGGCTCAAATCCACGCGTATTCAAGATTTTCAAAACAACTTTTGTCATCTTTATTCGCTTTATTAATCATTCCGAATAAGTTTATCTTTGTCAATTTACAATTCAATGATTCCCAAAATTTTACTTCTTTGATAGTATAAATAATTTATTGTCACAAATGCATATTTTCAAAACTTTACATGTATCTTTCTTTTTATGTCATCTCAATACGTATTGTATAAAATGCATCATTTACCAATTATTTGCAAACATCTTTTAATCTATTATACTTGTAAAACATGCATTTTTCTAGCAATAATTAACCTGAGTTTGACCGGATAACCGCAAGTTAGCGGATCTTAAAGGATGCCTAACCCCCTTCCCTTTAGGATAATAAAGAACCCTTACCTAGAATCTCGCTAGTTTCGCAGACCTTAAAATTGGAGTTTACATTGCAGCACTTAGTTTAATATGTATGTGTCCTAATTCACCGTAAAAGATAATTAGGTGGCGACTCCTCAATCATTTACCCAGGAATCACCCATACGTCTGTGCTCCGCTTTGACCCGAGCAGGTCAAAATAGGGCGCGACAAATGCGCTGATGTTGAACAGGATTCCCAGAGAGACATATCGCACTGACATTATCACAGTAGACTAATGTAGCCTTGCGGATTGGGCAGTGAAGTTCCAGCAAAAGGTTGCGTATCCAACAAGACTCAGAAACAATATTCGTTATTCCTCTGTACACGGCTTCGGCACTGGATCGAGACAGAGTATGTTGTTTTTTAGAAGATCAAGAAAGCAAGTTATCTCCGAGGAACACACAATAACTTGACGTGGATCGATGAGTATCCGGACAACCACCCCAATCAGTGTCAGAATAAGAGGTGAGACCAAAGAGTGTGCACTTGTACATATGTAGGTCGAAGTGGATAGTACCTTGTACATAGCGCAAAATATGTTTGAGTGCATTCATATGTTCATCTGTCTGGTTGTGCATATGTAAGCATATTTGTTGCACGACATAAAATATATTTGGTCTCGTGAAAGTGAGATACTAAAATGATTCTGCTAAACCGCGATAGTGAGTCGAGTCGGCATACAGATAACCCAAAGAGGCACTGATTTTGGAATTAGTATCCACCGGTGTGTGACCCGGTTTGCAAGACATCATGCCTGCTCGGTCAAGAATCTCTTCGGCATACTTTCTTTGACAAAGAAATAAGCCACCTACATGTCTCGTAACAGCAATGCCCAAAAAATAACTTCGGGGGCCCCAAATCCTTCATAGCAAACTCAGAGGCAATGAGTGACATAATGGATCAGCGAAGTGCATCAGAAGATGTAGTGAGGATGATATCATCAACATATAATAAGATGTATGCCATGTTATTACCCTTGCTATAGATGAACAGTGAATGATCAGATTTTCTATGTAAAAAAATGATAGATGATACAAAATCAGCAAACCGTTGGTACCATGCACGAGGAGTCTATTTTAGTTCATAGAGTGATTTCTTCAAATGACACATATAATCTGGATGAACCGGATCCCTGAATCTCATAGGCTGATGCATATACACGGTTTCATGAAGGTCCCCATACAAGAAAGCATTTTGATGTCAAGGTGATGAATAGGCCAAGATTTGGACAACGCAATACTGATAACGATCTAAATTGTCACCGATTTCACTACCGGGCTTAAAGTTTCATCACAATTCACTCCCACCTGTTGAGACCTGCCATTACCTACAAGACGGATATTGTGTCTCTCAAAAGAACCATCAGATTTCTTTTTATGTCGAAATATCCACATAAAATGAATAATATTAGCATCAGGATGACGGGGTACTAGATCCCATGTCTTATTTTCAATAAGAGCATTATATTCATCAATCATTGCATTTTTTCAATTAGGATTGGACAAGGCATTTTTTGGGTTGCGAGGAAGAGGTGAAGGGGCAACCAAATTGGACAAGTTAAATAGTCATTTGGGTTTGGAAATGTTGTGCATAGCACGGGTTTCCATTTTCCATTGGGGTGCCGCGGGGGGTTGGACATGATCGAGAAAGGGGTGCCGAGACGTGGCAGCGGGATCAGGAATAGGACCGGGAGTGAGGAGGTGGGGTCAAGATGAGGCAATTATGTCGGGAAGATGGGGCACTAGTCTAGGGGTGGCAACCGAATCGAAAGTCCGAGAAGGGCTATTCCGAGGCCCCCATTGCAGGGCTGGGTGGGCTGCCCGACTCGGGACGATAGTGATTGGGTCGGTTACCAATGATAGTAATGATTGATTTTGCAAGTGATGAATTAGAAGGGGATTTAGGTCATCATTTAAGAAGTCATATGAATTTGGAGGTGGAGAATTGAGTTTGGCAAAGGGGGAATTGGGACTAATCGAATATGACATGCCTAGAAACGATTATTTTTCGGCTTGACAAATCATAACAGTTGTAACCTCAATAATTGGGGGGAGGGGGGTAACAAAGAAAGACACACGAGGATGACCGAGGTTGCAGCTTGTTGATTTGAGTGGAGGGATAAAGGGGATAACATAGACATCTGAAAGTGCATAAATGCTTATAGGAAGGATCCCGAAGATAGAGAACTTGAGTGGGAGACTTGTGTTTGAGAGACTTGTTTGGGAGAATGTTCAAGAGATAGGTTGCAATTGAGATGGCGTAATGACAAAAATAGGGGAATAAAGGCGTGGGCAAGGAGGGCACGAATTAAGTTGTTTATGGTTCTAATTTTTCATTCGACTTTTTCATTTTGTGGAGAAGTGTGGACAAGAAAAATGAAAAACAAAGTCGTGTTTAGTGCATAACAGTTTGAGTTGTTGATTATCGAATTTCGTCCCATTGTCACATTAAAAATATTTGATATTCTTTTCAAATTGTGTCTTTATTAAAGCACTAAAGGAAGAAAAAATAGAATAGACTTGGGACTTATTACCAATGGGAAAATTCACAGAAAGTTGGAATAATTATCCAAAAACAACACATAATATCTATGTCCGGCTGTGCTTAAAATAGGAGAAGTCTATAAATCATTGTGTATGATATCAAATGACATACAGGTGGATGAAGAATAAAATGACAATTTGACATATTTCCCAAAAGCGCAAGATTCACAACAGGAGTATTAAAGACATGTTTGAAATCAATAAATTTATTTTTACTAAGGGAGCGTAAAACATAATCTCCCGGATGTCCTAATCTATTATGTCATAAAAAAGACGAAATAGCTGTAAAGGTTGATGGAGAGGATGCTGGATGGCCGACGGTGGTGGTGATAGGATAAAGGTCCCCGGCGCTGTCACATCTCATTATTCGCATCCCTGTCATAAGGTCCTTTACAGAAAAACCAAAAAGATCAAATTCAAGGGAAACTTTATTGTCGGTTGTGAAACGACGCACATAGATAGATTTTTGATAAGTTTTGGGGCATGGAGGACATTGTTTAAAACTAACGGTGGATATAGTGGAGAGAGGGATGATTGTCCATAACCTCGAATGAGAATGCCTTGTCCACTACCAATAATAATATTCTGATTTAAATTGCTCAAATTAAAATAAGATGAGAGAGTACCTTGGGACGCCGTCATATGAGATGTGGCACTAGTATCCATGTACCAACTATCGTCAGGAACATTGAGAGACATCGTGTTCATAGCCGCCCCAATATCCGTCAGTGCGTAGGTTGAAGGAGGAGAAACCTATGCAATGTATGCTTGTTGTGGACGTGTGCCGAGGATGCCGGGCTGGGGCTATCGGTCCGGAGGTTGGGCCAAAGAGGATGTCGGGTAGGGGAACGATGGAGCAGCCCAAGCCGATTGGCCCCACGTAGCCCATGGTGGGTAGGCAGCCCACGGCGGAGGCTGCTGCCACTGCTACTGCCGTTGCGGGTGGTTGTTGGCCGGCTGGGACTGCCCTCTGCCGCCGCTGCTACTATTTCTTATTATCGTGAAAAATATCGTTGAATTTATTTTCCAAATACAAGGCACGTTGTGTCTTGTTATCGTGAAAAATTCTTTCCAAGCGCTCCCACGTTTGCCGTGTAGTAGTGTCGGTTTTAATGATTGTATGTAATAAATCGTTCGAGATTGTGTCGTAGATCCATTGCAGGACAACCGCATCTAAGCGGGACCAACGTTCATCATCAGAATCATCAGGTTTGTCCTGGGCTTTGATTTTGGAGGGATGATATAGTCGATGACTTTTTACACATGACAATGAATCTTGAATAATTTCGCCCAAGATGAATACTGATCTTTTTCCATCTCAAGAGTTATAGGAATGAAATTCTTGATGTTGTTAACTGCAAGAGCAGGATAGAATTTGGGTTGTTCAACCATTGAAAATTGGGGAAGAAGAGGGGAGGAGTTTTGTCGAGAAGTAGAAAAGAAAGAGGGGGATGACGTCGGGGGGGCTAGGGTATCAAGTTTAGGTTTTGGCTTCTGATACCATAAATGAATATATTCCCTGCCTTTCATTGATTATTGTGTACAATATATATAGTGTTACATAATTATTTGCATGCCTACAAACTAGATAACTAATCTTTCTAATTACAATCGGAATATAATTTTACATAATATAAAAGATATACAATGATACATAAATATTCTTGTAATATTTTATCAATGTATGTGTTATAGATTGTATAAATTAGGATTGTCCAGTGGGTCGGGTCGGTCTGATCCCGACCCGACCCGATCACCAAAAAAATAAAATAAAAAATTGTCGGGGTCGGGGTTCGAACTGGGGACGGGGCCTGGGTTCGTCCTGCCCCATCCCGTCCCGATCCTGACCTGTCCCCCTTTGCAAAAATAGTTGTTGCAACAAAGGCCAAATTTTGATTTTTGACGTTGTGCAACGGCTATAACGGTCATTTTTGCCCCCCCATCCCATAAACCCCTACCCCCTTAATATTTATTTTTAACCCCTAAGTTATTATATTTACACTTTAACCCTATTTCTCAACTATAAATAACTCATTTTCCTCTTCATTTTTCTCGCAAATCTTCCTACCATCTCTCTAATCTCTCAATTTCTCTCTACAATTCTACAAATCTTTCTACTATTAGTATTAAATATTATATCAAAGTAAAAAAATTGGGAGTGAAGTTGGCATCTAGCTTGAAGATCATTGAGCAAAGTTTCAATTTTCAACCTCGATTACACGTCGACGTTTGGTACCTTCGTTCCTTCTTTAAATTATTATTGTTACTTAATTTTAATTATCGCACTTAATTTTATTTACTTTAATTATTTATTTGCATAATTATAATGGAAGCATTGAAACATATGATTAGGGGTAAAGATAAGGGTGCTTCTTTTAGTTGGGGTAACAAGGGTAACGGTAATTCTTCTAGTAATCTCATTCCTAGTCCCGATGATTTGATTGATTTCAGTCATATTGATGAAACTGATTTTTTTAATGATATACAATTAGATGATGAAGTAGATGAACCAGACTTTAATTTAGACGATAATATAGATGGCACACCCACTAGTGCACCTCAACCTCAAGATCAGAGTCAGACTGAGTCTCAACCTAAAACTGCAACAGCAATACCTCTTATTCCCCCTAGTATGAATCGAGGCCCCACAAAATAAAAATTAAAATCAGATGCATGACATTTTTTTTGATAGGGACGAAGAGAATCGACTAGCTAGATGTAAATTTTGTAAAAATGTTTATAAATTTAAAACCGAAAATGTCAAGGTGGGACGGGAGGTTTACTGAGATATGTACAAGGCGAGCACACAGCTAGGTGTAATCAATACCTGGCTAAAAAATTGGGTGAGCCAATGCCATCTGAGTCAGGACAAGGTTCACATAGTGTCCCTAACCTAGTACATAGTCAATTAACTCGACGACGGGGGAATTTTTTTGTCGTAAATATGATAAAAACAAAGATAGGAAAAATATGACAAAATTAATTGCGGTAGAGGATTTTTCTTTTTCATTTGCTTCCTCTCCTGGTTTTATTCATTACATTCGAGAAACATATAATCATGCTTTTAATGGTTTTCCTAGATCAACCGTTCGAATGGATATTTTTAAATTTGCAAGTGAATATCAATAATATTTACGTTATGCACTGTATCATTTTAATGGCAAAGTGGCTATCACTTCTGACATAGGTCATAGTATTGACGGTAACGATTATTTAACGGTAACATGTCATTGGATAGATCAAAATTGGTCTATGCAAAAACGTATTTTAGCATATAGATATATAGATGATAGGCACACTGAAAGTTTTATTGCAGAAAATATTCATGGAAATTGTGATTACTATGGAATAATTAATAAAATTATGACTATTACAGTAGATAATGCTTCTTCTAATGATTATACTATAAAACTTTTAAAACTTAGATTAACTCCATCTTTTCCTGATCATTTTCATATAAGATGTGTGTGTCATATTTTATTAGGGGTGAGCGGGTCCGGATACCCTAACATTTTTTAACTACCCGGACCCTACCCTGTAAAAGATCGGTTCCTAAATTTACTATCCGGAACCTACCCATAGCAATCATTACCCGGAACCTACCTGCGGGTCCGGGTAGGTTCCCGGGTACCCTGTAAATAAAAAACACAAATTAAGCAACAATTTTTAAGCCTATGAGAATAAAAAAGAGTTCTAAAATAATTTCATCAAGTAGTTTTTTAGCATGCAATCGAAGTTTTTAGTACCCTTATAAGAAGTTTTAGAAAACTTATTCATTGTAGAAAAGCTAATTCTGTAACAAAAACCTAAAATTGCAAGCCAAATTTGACACTCAATTAATTGAACGTGTTGATTTCAAAATAAATTTAAAAATATCTGAATTAAACTTATTTTCGTGTTCATAAACTCTTCGATACAAAAGAAAAGCTTTATTATACTAGTAAATCCCTAAATTTCATCTTCACAACTACAAAAATATACACAAATTTTAAAAATAGATTTACATTTCATATAAAAAAGTAATACAAATTGAAGATGAGTATCACCTGAAATAGAATAGAAGCATATGATATTAAAAAGAAATTGAAGAGTTAGATATGAACTCATATGCATTGTAGGAATGACGTGAACACAACCAAGGGAGAGAAAGAGGCAAATGTGAAGCTTCAATGACGATAACGATGAAAGTATCTGAGAGAAAGCTTCAACAACGACGACGATGAAGCTCGGTGGTGTAGCTAAAACGCCATTGTTATTGAGAAAGTTTTGAGTGTTTTCTATTAGGACACAAAGAACATTCTTGAATAAAGGGGTGAAAAAGCTAAAATATTTACGTCTTGGGATGGGGAAAATCAATGTGTAGGTGTGCAACAAACAATTTTGGAGAAAGTTAAAAGTAGTCCAAATGTTTCTAAAAAAAGTAAAAATATTTAATATTTTATAGGTTCCGGGTATCGGTTCCCGGTCCGGGTACCCTGTCTCTATTTGCCGGAACCGGAACCGGACCCGACATTGATCGGTTCCTAATTTTACTACCCGGACCCTACCCGTTATTATAATATATCTACCCGGAACCTACCCGTTAGTGTCGGTTCCGGTCGGGTATCTGGGTACCCTGTACCCGTGCTCACCCCTATATTTTATAACTTAGTTGTAAAGGATGACCTAAACTTTTTATAACATTCTTGTTAAAATATAATTTGCTATAAAGTTTATTTTTAAAGATAAAAAAATACAAAGACGCAAAGAGTATAAAAAACATGTCATGATTGTGGATTACCTTATAGAAAAATTTCAGAAGAAGTTTCGACTAGGTGAAATTCTCTGTATGAGCAATTACTTGTTTCTTACGATTATAGAAACCTATAACTTTATTATTTAACGCCTATAATAAAAATTCAAGGGATATGCTTGTAGATAATGATTGGGATAAAATTTTAGTAACTTAATGGATTTTTAGAGAAATTTTATCAAGCTACTAAAGAATTTTTCGGTATTTATTATCCTACTATTTCAAATATGTTATTTTATATAGTACTAATATTTTTTAATATATGAAAAAACCATCTTACAAGACATCTATTGAAAAAATGTTTAAAAAATTTAAAAAATAAGTTTTTTCTATCCCCACTATTTATATTGTTGGTGTTGTATTAAATCCAACTATTAAAGTAGACGGTTGTAAAACACTTGTAGAAATTATTTATGATTGTATAGAAGTACTTCCAACAGACCCAACTGAAGAACCAACTCACAAACCAACTAAAGAAGAAGTTATGTCTAGCATACACACCGAATGCAAACAAGTATATATGTATTACCAACAACAAAGTGCAAATAATCAACCGACTTCTGTACCATTTTCTACTACTTCGCTGCAACCTTATAAAAAACACACGATTTTTGTTGCTAGTATTCAAGGCCTTAGAAATAGAATGTGTAGTAGTTCAACTTCTTCACAAGTTAGCGAATTTGATGTTTATGTTTTGCAGGGTGTTGTACCGTACAAATTAATTGCAAATGATGAAGGACAAGAAGACTTGCTGAAATACTGGAGGCAGAATAAGAATACATTTCTGACACTAACAAGGATGGCCCGAGATATGTTGAACATTCAAGCGTCATCAATAACGTCTGAAAGGGCTTTTTCTGCGGGAAGATTTCAAATAGGAGAGCACAGACATTCATTGGCGGGAGACACATTGAAGATTGCAGTTCTATTCAGAGACTGGATTCGTGCGGAGCGTAGAAGGTGCGGTCAACCGGAGACCAACGAAGAAGAAGACTACAACTACAACGAAATCTTGTCCGAGGGAACATGAAGCGACGTTGAAGAATTTGACAAATAAATTCCAATTCCAATAGAAGATCCTCAAGACATTGTGAGAAAATTCGAAAAAGTATGGTTGAATATGTAATTTTTTTAATTGCAGATATACTATGTCATTTGTAACTTTTGAACAACGCCACAAAGTTGCAATTTTAAAATTGTATTACAAAAAAAATCATATTTCTATTAAATAATATAAGAGGCACAAAAACAACATTGAGATGTTTTTATTACACTACCTTGTTCAATTATTGAAGTGTTTGTATATATTATTTTTTAAAATTAAATGGTAAAAAAAAATCCCGAGTCCCGACCCGCCCCAACCTAACCCCGTTCCGGCGGGATGTGGGACATGACGGGACCTCTTCCCGTTCCGCCAGGCCCGTCGGAACCCGAGTCCCAACCCTCCCCATCCCGACAGGACCCGCCCCGCTCCGCCCCGCCCCATTGGACAGCCCTGGTATAAACTAATAGTCACCGTGGAGGAAAACAGAAAAGGATAAGGGAGAAATAAGGAACAGAGCAATTCCTTGGGCAAAAAAGGAGAAGGGAAAGTAGGTAGCAATGATAAGGGGATAAATATAATGATATGAAAGTGCGAACTTTTTTGACTGCAAATGAAAGTGTGTTCGTTATAAAGAAACAGTCAAATAATCATTAAAATGTAAACGCGTTGTTGAAGTTCAGTGTTGGTAGCACTAAGAAGTCAATAATAAGGAATGTCCCATTTGTAGCCAATGTAACTTTATGTAAAACCTTCCATTATAAATGAATATATAAAATGATAGTGTAAAATTTTAGAGTATATTATTAGATCACTTAAATTAATTATAATGAACTTTTTGTAACAAATATGAACAATAATAGGGTAAGCAATTCTTTTTTCTAAGCAGTATCGAAATTAGAATTTAAGTTTGCTTAAATATGTTGTTCCAAAATGTATTTAAATTATTTATTGTCAATTTTGCTTAAAGTGATCCTACTTTGCCACCTCACTTCCCCCCTCCCCCTCCATATAACACACTAAAAAATGAGTTGGTGGTACTGCGAGGAATCATTTGTAAATCGTTCGTTGAGATAGTTTGTTCGTTTGATAAGATTATATAAAAATGAGAGAAAGTTTTGATAGTTTTTATAAATGGTTATACAAAAAAAAATTCAAATATGTATTTACAAAATTTATGATCAAACACAATTTCAACTTCAAAACAATATCACCCAAATTAATAATTTCAAGTTCGTGATACATAATCTATTAGAATGGAAAAAAATATCTTTTATATCATCAATATAATATTAACTTAAAAGCAAATGTGGCTGATGTGAAAGCCTCCCATTATATATATTAGTGGGAATAACTTTTTGTTACCTCCAAATTCTTGGACTTGGACTCAACAAAACTAGCCACTTTTGCCCCTTCACCTTTTTGACAAAAAAGTCCATCCATAAATGGACAATGAGTTCATTGTTGCTCTATTTAGGATCAACTCAAAAGGACTTGTCCATTTCAACTTTCAGCTTTTCAAGAAACCAAAATGCTATTAGGGGATATGTACTCCACTATGCATGTGCCAGAATGCTAAGGCTTCCACTAGGTATAAACTTGATGGTGTAATTTTGGAAGTTTCAAATTTTGATGATAAATAAATAAATAGGAAAACTTGTCAAATGGATTACAAACTATTATGAAGGGATTGATTATATTGCTAAGCCATTGATAAAGCTTTATAGTAAGTTTAAATGGTTGAATATACTAGAGCCTTTCTTTTTCCTTTTCTTTAAATATAGTTTTCGGGTCAATTTGTGCGCACGTTAATTAATCTATTGAATAACTTATTCAACTTACAAGTACAGTTTTCCAATATAGCTCTCTGTTCACCAAGGTCGGAGCAGATGCGTTCACACCAAATGTGGTAGCTGAGATTCAAATCATACATCTGCAAATTATTACTCCTATGCCTCAGCCACTATATCGCCCTCTTAGGAACTCTCTTTCTGTTGTCCAATTATTATCTTAATTTGGAAGTGGCTTAGAACATAGGTCGAAGATTGGTCAACTTTGTCCGTCGAAAAATAATATTATGTATATAAAAAATAATATTATGTATATAGGTACTCTTTATTGGGCTTTGTGGACATAGACTGCTTGGGATGATTCAGAGTGGCTTAGCCCAATTCAACTCCGGTCCAGATATTAGTTTTGCTTTTTGCTTAATTTTCATGACATATCCTATTGGTGCTTGTGACAATTGATTGCTAAAAAGGAAAATCTTAAATCTAAGTATATAAAGTTTAAGAAAAAGTATAAAAAGTTGGGTGGATGTAAGAAAATAATAATCTAACTAGCTATAAGAGTACCTGGACTCACATGGATTAATTTTGAGGAAGATACTTTTTGGAATGAACCGCATATATTTGTTCACTTTTTCTTTTTATGAGAATACTACTTAGGGACTGCATTTACTAAATCCCCGCCAGTTATAAATCTTAATTCTCTAGTCTTTATCTTGGCTCATACTGAATTGCTAATATACACATTATAGAATTGATGGTGCTGAGATGTTGAGCCGATTGCCGGTGACCGGAGTGGCAATCGGTGGTGACGGTGACGGAGAGCAGGCGGGTGGCAGAGACGCAGAGTTGCGTTCTATGGTGGTGGCAGTAGGTGACGGAGATGGGTTGACGGTGGTGGACTGACACAGTTCGCGGAGGATGACTGGAGAGAGGTCAGACTTGTCAAGGAAAGTGTAGTTCGTGTTTCAGAATTTTTGGACATTCGAAAATGGAAAGACCGTCTTGTTAAACGTGACGTGATGAGAGATGTGGATTTTGCGAGTAGACAAGCCGTAGCACATATAGCCCCTATGATTAGGAGAAAAACCTACGAAGACACACGTGGTGATACGAGGTGCTAATTTATGAGGGGCAGTGGAGGCCAGATTTGGGTAGCATAGGCAACCGAAAATTCTAAGGTGATCGTAGGAAGGGATCCGCCGGTAGAGAATTTCGGTGGAGGTTTTGTTCTGAAGAGTACTGGTAGGTAAAATATTAAGGATGTATTTTACCATTTTGACTGCATAGACCCCAAATGATGGGGGGAGGAGAGGCATGGAAAAGAATGGTACGAACCATATTATTGATAGTACGGATGATTTGTTCGACTTTTTCATTTTGGGGTGAGGTGTGGGGACAGGAGAACGGAAGACCATGCCATTATTGGTACAAAAATTATGGAACGCGGAATTATTAAACTCACGACCGTTATCACATTGGAATGATTTGATGGACTTTTCAAATTGTGTTTTGATAAATGTACGAAATTCGAGAAATTTGGCAAAAACTTCATACTTGAATTTTAGAGGGTAAATCTAGATAAAGTGTGAAAAGTCATCTAATAACACAAGATAAAATTTATGACCCAGTGAACTAATAACAGGAAATGTCCATAAATCTGCATTAACAATATCAAACAGAGAAAATGTAACAGTTAAAGAAGACTGAAAGGGAAGACGAACATGTTTGCCTAAAGGACAAGAAAGACAATGTTGGACATGTTTTCCATTATTACAACGAATTAAATTATTGTTTCTGAGAAAATCAAAGACAGGAGCTCATGAGTGTCCGAGTCTGTTATGCCAAGTTGACGGAGAGATTGTGGCTAAAGCGGTGGGAGGAGAGACTTGGGCAGTTAGAGATGTGGGAGGGGTGACACTGGTACCGGACGTGGATAGGAAAGGATAGAGGTCCCCATAACTATTGCACCTCGTAAGGAGTTTCCCGGTACGGAGGTCCGTTACAGAAAACCCAAATGGGTCAAAATTAATTGGAATGGAATTATCGGTGGCAAATTTTTTAATGGAGATTAGGTTCTTATTAATGTTCGGGGCATATAGAACATTTTTAAGGGAGAAGTGGGGATGCGGTGGTGGGGTTAGTGTGTGGTCAAACCCTTGAATTTGAATGCTATGACCATTTCCGACCATAATAGATTGCGGAGTATTTAAATTACGCATTTGAGGAAGATTATCAAAATTGTTGGTGAGGTGAGACATGACGCTCGTATCCATATACCATGCATTGTCGGGCTTCCAATGAGTCAATGTGCTAAAAGTCTGGCCCAAACTGGATTGAGGAAGGCCCGGAGTAGAGAAGTGGGCCCCAGGAAATTGGGCTTGTCTTCTGTGGGCCGTCGGATGGGAACCCAGACTGCTGGGCCATTGCTGGGCAGAAGGCTGGTGGGACGAATGGCTTTGGCCCATTAGTTGGTCGAGCAACACTACTGCTGGGACTTGGGCCTAAGCTTCCGGGTTATGTTTGGTGGCCACAGCTGCTGGGCTCTGTCTGGGGGCTGCTGGGCTCAAGCTGGAAGCCTAGTTCCCAGCTCGCCCATTGCTGCCAGCGCTGCACCTCTGTCCACAACTATATCCGTGGTGGTTTCTGACCATGGTGGCTGCCGGAGATCGGGTAGGAGAGAGAAAGCAATAAGGGGGTTTGGGATGTATACGAGGAGTATATGCGGCAAACACAGTCGTATACAATATGTATAACGGCTTAGGGAGGTTGTATACGGGTAGTATATAGTGGCAGGAATGGTATATCAGCCGTATACATAATGTATATCGGTTTGTGTATAGGCTGTATACAAGGGGTATACGACATGTTCGAGATAGGGACAGAGGGAGGGCTGTATATCAGCAGTATACCAGGGGTATACAGGGCTATTTAGCAGAATTGGAGGGCTAGGAAACTGTATATCAGCATATATCAAAGGTATATCGGTGGTATACGGTCGGTTCGGCGTCGGAAAAAGGGGAATGTGCGGCCGAAATTAGATTTTGGGTTTGGAAGGATTGTTGGCTTCTGATACCATGTAGAATTGTATTAATCTCCCTCCTTGTAGAGTCTTTCTCATTAATACAAATATATATATATATATATATATATATATATATATATATATATATATAATGTTCAATGTGGAATCCTAATACAATAAGAGTCCTATATCTACCATAATTATACATTACTAAATATTACATAATATATGAGATATATTATAATTATGGTACAATGTGGATTGTACACGTTAATACACATAACACGTAAATGCTAGTCCAGGTAGACAATTTTTGGGTGGCTTATCAATTAACCACTGTTTGAGTGCACTAAAGAAATAACCATTTCTGAAGACGAAAATATACCCTAGCTAAAATACAGAACAACTTTTTAGAGTTTGAGGTACCAAATTTGAAAACTTCGGGAATTTTTCATGGAGTTTGAGTTGCCACATTTGAATTCAAGGACCATTGCTAAAGTTTTCTCGTGTTTCAGCTAGAAATACATTATCTATTTATTTTTACATTAAAAAATAATTAAACGGTTGAATAATTTCAGTGATTAAATATTAATTACCAATCCGAAAAAGTGACTACTTACCCTATTCTTCTGCGTAAAATCTAGCGCTTGTTTGTCATAGTGGATTAGCTCATTTCTTCTTCGGCCCAAATATCACTTCTGTTATATTTTCTTACTTTTCATGACCAGTAACGTTTTCTTAGGAAAATTATTTGTATAAGATATCATGACTAACTAAGCTGATTTGTTGAAAAATGGCTAACTAGGGTCATTGGTACTTTTGCCCCTATTTTGTGTTGGTCTTTAATTTTTTCCGTTCAAGGCAAATAACTTCTTTGCGGGGCACAAGTTTACAATTTCTCATTATAATATCCCAGAAGTTATGCCCCAACTTACGCCCCGCTAGACATAAGTTCGATTGCTAATGGAAAAATTGGAAAGACCAGCCCGTTTGAAAGAAAAAGTGCAATTTTTTTCTGCTAGCTTACTATTTGGGCCAATATATGAAGCCTGAACCTTACAGTCACAAGCTTAAGAGTCCGTTTGAGAAAAGAAACTATGGGCCTACTCACATAAACTTGTTCCTGATACTGGGTTACACCGAAGGCCCTAACTAGTTGGGGGAGGGAAATTCGCACGAATGTCCTTATTTCGGAGTGATCTTTAATTTTTACCCATCAAATTTAAAATATTTAATTTTTTCCTTTCACTTAATATCCTGAGGTTCTGGGTTCGAACTCATGCTTTGGCAAAAATTTAAAAGAATTTCGCAAAGCAGAGGTTTGTAGCAAAATTATGCCTATTCGGTAGAGGTCTGCCATAAGGTAAAATTTTACCCAAAATTAGGACTTAAGGCAAAGCTCTGTCTTAAAGGCAAACTTCTGCTGATATATGCCTAATTAATGGGCCTAATTTTGCCTGAATAGGCCTAATTTGCTACAAATCTTTGTCTTGCGAATTTTTTTAATTTTTTTCTGAGCAGGAATTTGAACACGAAACTCATGAATTTTTATGCGAAGGGAAAAATTAAAAATTCTAAATTTGAGGGGCAAAAATTAAAGATCAGTGCATTTGAAGGGAATTCCACACAAAAAAAATGGTTGGGGGAAGTGGACAAATAGTCACTGGACAAATCGCACAAATGTTCCTATTTGGGGTGGTATTTACTTTTTACCCCTCAAATTGCAAATTGCAGGTCTTTTAAATTTTGTCTTTCGGCACTTTAAGTGATAAAAAAGTGGTCGAAAATATTTCTGACATTGAAAAAAATAAAAAAGAATTTCGAATCTCTGACCTAATTTCGCAAGGCAAGATTTAATATAAACTATGTCAATTCGCGAAAAGGTACATAGAAACTATGCCGGACAAGGCATAGTTTCTATGAAAACTTGCCTTGTGAATCAGTACTACATAACTATGTCAGACAATGTATAATTTTTATGTACCTTTTCGTAAATAGGCATAGTTTCTATCAAAATCTCGCCTTGCGATTTTTTTTACCCTGTTGGAAATCGAACCCAGTATCTCTGATTTTATAGACCAATGAATAAAGATATATTAGCCCATAGATTTTCATTAAATGAGAAGTAGGGGGAAAAATTAAAGACAAGCGATTTGGGACAAAAAATTAAAGACCAACCCTTCTAGAGAACAAGCCGTGTAATTTTTTGATCGTTATTTAGGACCTCCTATTTAAATAGCCGAAGTTTATAAAGTTCATAAAGCTTAGCCTCCTCAAAATTAAATTCAGACTTTTAGGACTGAAGTTGAAAATTGCAGGTCTGAATTTTCAAATTTCAATCCTTTGAGCTTATAAAGTTGAAATTATCAAAACCTAACTTTAGTCTATACTTTTCCAAAATAGTTTTAAATACACTGCAAATCTTATAGACAGCACAACAAACATAAGAAAACGTTTTAATTGTTTTTATCCAAAAAAGCTTTTCGAAAAGTCATTTAATTGGTAAAAAATAAGAAGCATTAGTTCGATTTTCTATTTCAAATTTCCTTGGTGGGTTTTAATATCCATATGATGCGATACTATTATGAATTTAAAAGTTTCTGCGTTTGATGTACTCTGAAATCCGTCATTCATAGCACACTGTTATCAATAGCAATATTTTAATAAAAGATATAAGTTGATTTAAATTTCAGTCTTATAATATCAAATTTTGCTATTTCACAATTCATCGTGTAAATTATGAAGAAGAAGCAGCAACGCTGATTTTGGTTATGTTTTAAATAGACATATAAAAACAAATATGTGGTGGAAACTCTGCTAACTAGTTGCTACATATTGTGCTTTGCGGCACAATCTCTCAATATGTGTTTCTCATTTAATTTGATAGTATTTTTTTACTACTCTTCATGTTTTAGGTGTTTGCAACAATTTTTTCGGCGATGAAAATTGACTGCAATCATAAATAAAATATGAAAAAATATGATTTTTTATTGATAAATAGTGTGACTATAATTTTGTTTATTTCCTTAATTTGAGGGTCGTTAGTAGCATATTTCTCGTATGACCTCCTTGTGATGTATTCGATCTCCAAAAACGTCGGACAATTTGATATAAGCAGTATTTGATGCCTTGATATGTTTGTGAATATCCCAAGATTTATGGGATTTTGAGATACATTTTAAAGGGAATATGTGTTACTTTATATAGACGTGAGTAGGCTTTAGGGTGGAGTAGCCAAAAAACCCTAACAGACCTTAGCATTTGAATATGTATTGAACTCGTCTTGTAGAGTGTTATGGTAAATCTGTAAAATTTTGATGTCTACATTAGATAATTAGTATATATTTGAGATTCATTAGCTTAATTAATTAGAATTTGTACGTGTTAGATAGGTCCAATAAACTATTCACTATCAAAAGGTTTTTTATTTTGAGAGTTCGAAACTGATCAAACCTCTTTTTAATGGTAGAGACGTATATCCTCCAAACTTCTCAAGCTTCTTGTATTATTGCTTCCCTATACAAAACAAATATTTGTCTATACGTAGAGATTTAGTAGCTCAGTTCGAATCCTCACATCTAATCCCCTGCCCATTTCCCCTTTCCTATCCCTATATAATAAAATAATTAAAAAAATATTTCTCCATATTTTTAACATTAAAATTGAACTGTTGACATCGTAGATACATCATCCATATTAATCTTTTAATTTTTATGTACTCGAATATATTGTATGCGTAATCAAACTTTGCCTCGTCTCAAGTATAAACTAATAAGAAGACATTTGATCTAACAAGCTAGGGAAATGGGTCAAAGCTAGATTTCTTGTAATTGTAACTGAACTTAACTAATCTAGTACGATATTGGTGGGTTTTTTAGTCGGTGATTTATATTTTATTGCTCTATTATTTGGAGAACCATTAGATCATAATAGACCGAGCCAAGAATTAAAATTTAAGGGTTCTAAATTTTAGGATAGCAACATCAAATATTAGTAATTAGGCCTTAAATTGAAGTTGTATACTTATTTAGTGAATATCTTAATACAAATATAATATTTGAATTAAAGCTACTAAATTTGATCTAACTCGTATATTAGCTTCTAGCTCCCAGATAATGATTCAATTATTTGAGCCATTTATAATAATTTATACTTTATAATACTTCAGCCGTCCCAATTTATGTGGTACAATTTCCTTTTTAGTACTTTCCAAAATGAATGTCACATTTTCCACAACTATTTAATGGCACCATCTCTATATCCTTGTTTGATCCCACTTAATTTTAAATATATTATTATAAAGAAAAGTAGACATTAAAGTAAGAGCAATTTAATAAATATAACAAAATCTTCTCTTATTTTTTAAAGTTCGTGTCCGATCAAATAGTATCATATAAATTGAGGGAGTATATCCTATTGACGAAAGAAGAAAAATATATTTGGAGAACCAATAATTTATTCTCATCTTTTCTCATGGCCCATTTTATTAATCAATGATCACAATATGGTTTTCTTCTTTTATAAGATAGTGAAAATCCCTTCCATCTAGTCAATTTCGTTTTCATCCTCAAAGAAGTCCAAAAATAAACGCCATATTGGGTCCATTGTTTCATTTTCATCATCAAGATGCCCAAAATAAAATTCGAGACTCATATAATTTAGATGCAATAGGAATCTTACAAATTTCCCATCAATGATAAGAATATTACTCTGAGTCTCAAGAATAATTTCAAACGTATATGTTGACGAACGTTTTGAACGTTGCCTCAGAGAAGAATTCCAAGGTGTAAATGTTCCCACGAAACAATCCACGATTAGAATTCAATTCTTTTATCATGTTCAATGTAAGATTGAAATAATTTTTCTTAGAGATTTCTTTCATTAATCACAATATATATAGTTGTACAGAGGTTGATTCCTAATACAATAAGAATCATAAGGTGCCTTAAATATACACCTATCATAATTATAAAATATACTGTGAATATTCGGAGAATATTCGCTAATACTCCCCTCGGTCGAGCGGAGGAGGCGAACGCAGAATTTGGATCGGAAGTCGGTGAAGAGCTGTCTCGGTAGTCCCTTTGTGAAAATATACTGATAGGAGGAAGGCACGTGTAATATTTTGACCTGACCAAGGGCGACCTTCTCACGGACAAAGTGAATATCCATCTCAATATGCTTGGTCCGCTGATGTTGGACCGGATTGTGAGACATATAGATGACAGATATGTTGTCACAGTAGACTATAGACGCCATTCGCAGTGGACACTAAAGCTCCAAAAGAAGATTTCGGAGCCAATAGATCTCATCAACGACATTAGCAACTCTGCGATACTCTGCTTTAGCACTCGAACGGGATAGCGTGGCCTGCCGCTTGGTGGACCATGAAATAAGATTATCCCCAAGAAATACATAGTAGCCCGAGGTGGAGCGACGTGTGTCTGGGCATCCTGCTCAATCTGCATCCGTGTAGGAGAGTAACTAGGTTGGGGCAGAGGGGTAGAGATGCAGGCCAAAGTCAAGTGCCCTTAATGTATCTGATAATACGCTTGAGGGCAACAAAATGGGACTCTCGAGGGGCGTGCATAAACAGACACACCTGCTGAACGGCATATGCAATATCAGGCCTAGTGAATGTAAGATACTGAAGGGCACCTGCAAGACTCCGATATAGGGTGGGATCAGAAACTGGCGCACCATCATTGACACTAAGCTTGGATTTCGAGTCAACCGGAGTTAGCATAATTTTACAATTTGTTATCTTAGCCTTGTATACTATCTCTTCCGCATATTTGCGCTGACACAGAAACATAGTAGTTGCAGATCTGGTCACAGATATACCGAAGAAATAACTCCGCTTGCCCAAATCAGTTATAGCAAATTCAGTTTTGAGTAGAGCAATGATTTCATTCTTCAAACCGTCAGAGGAGGCAGTAAGAACAATGTCATCCACATATAATAGCAAATAGGCAGTGCTGCTACATCGATGAAAAGTGAAGAGAGAGTTATCACACCTGCTACAAATAAATCCGATCTACATAATATACCTGGCAAAGCGATCATACCAAGCGTGGGGTGCCTGTTTCAAGCCATACAATGACTTCCTGAGATAACATACATACTGCGGGACTGCCGGATGAACAAAGCCAGGGGCTGATGCATGTACACATTTTCTTTCAAATCCCCATGAAGAAATGTATTCTTGACATCAAGTTGATGAATTGACCAATGCATGCCCATTGCAATACTGAGAACAGTCCGAACAATAGTCGGTTTAACAACTGGACTGAATATCTCACCACAATCAATACCCTCATGCTGATTAGTGCCATTAGCAACCAGTCTTGCCTTATACCGCTCCAAGTCACCACTGTCTCTGAACTTGTGACGAAATAGCCACATACACCGAATAACATTCACACCGTCCGGTCTAGGTACCAAATTCTAAGTGTTCTGATTGGTTAAAGCATTAAATTCCTCGCACATAACCGCATTCCAATTAGGGTCCAATTTGGCTAGTTTTGGATTTCTTAGAATGAGTGATATGGTTTGTGTGGAGAGGCTAAAATGGACCTTGGGTTTGAAAATCCAGTGTTGTGCACCAGTCGACATACGGTGGGTAGGCAGCAGTGTTTGGACTGGGATTTGTGGTTGCTGGCTTACTGGTTCTAGAGGCAGCAGTGGTTGGTCTGTGATTAGTGGCCGCTGGCTTGCGGGTTCTGGGGTGTAGTCTAGGCTCGGGTCGATGGCTGGTCGAGGTACCGTTGGTGGGGTAGGTGATAAAGTGGGGTCGAGCAGTGGAGGGTTCGACCGAGAGCTAGGTGGTGTTTGGTTGGAGACGACGCCGAATACTGGTGGTGACGGAGCTGCTAGTGCAGTCTTCGTCGGAATAGAAAACTGTCGGTGGCACATCGACTGGATTATAGGAGACAGAGTAGACTCATCGAGAAATGTGTAATTTGTGGTTTGAGTTTTTTGGAGATTTGAAAATGGATAGTTCGCCTCGTCAAATGGGACGTGACGTGAGACAATGATCTTACGAGTGGCTATGTCATAACACAGGTAACCCCGATGATTAGGTGAGAAACCGACGAAGACACATGGCGTGGTGCGTGGGGCTAGTTATTGAGGTGCAGTGGAGGCCAGGTTAGGGTAACATAAGCAACCGAAGATGCGGAGTTGATCATAGAAAGGGAACCTACGGTATATGATTTCGATTGGGGTCTTGTTTTGGAGAGTGCTGGTTGGTAAAATGTTAAGGAGGTACTCTACCATTTTAACAGCGTAGACCCAGAATGGTGGTGGAAGACTGACATGAAATAAAAGGGTACGAACCATGTTATTTATGGTACGTATGATTCGTTCAGCTTTGCCATTTTGGGAGAAAATGTAGGGACAGGAAAAACGGAAAACCATGCCTTGTTTAGAGCAGAAATTATGAAATGCTGAATTATTAAATTCACGTCCATTATCGCATTGAAATTTTTTTATAAATTTTTCAAACTGTGTTGTAATGAATTTTTGAAATTCAAGGAACTTGGCAAAAACTTCAGATTTGAACTTCAGTGGGTAGATCCATACAAAGTGTGAAAAATCATCTAATAATACTAGATAGAATTTGTGACCCAAGGAACTGACAACCGGAGATGTCCATAAATCAGCATGAACAATATCAAATGGAGAAAAAGTAACAATGTTGGCTGACATAAATGGAATACGAGTATTCTTGCCAAGCGGGCAAGAAAAATAGTGTTGGGCAAGTTTCCCATTATTACATTGAATATGCTTATTAGTCCTAAGAATATTAAAAGCAGGATCTCCTGGGTGTTCGAGTCTGTTATGCCAAGTTGACGGAGAGATAGCAACAAGGGAGACAGGTGAATGAGGTCTGACAGCGGAAGATTGAGTAAAGGGGTAGAGGTCTCTCACACTATTGCAGCGCGTAAGAGTTTTTCCCGTATTGAGATCCTTCACAGAAAAACCAAAAGGGTCAAATTCGGCTGCATACGTAATTATGTGCAGTGAATTTTCTAACAGAGATTAATTTTTAATGATGTTAGGTGTGTAAAGGACATGATTTAGGGAGAAAGACGGGTGGGGATGTTTGGTATGGGCGTCACCGTAACCTTCAATTGGAATGCGGTGACTATTGCCAACAATAATAAATTGAGGACACCTTAACCGAAACATTTGAGATAAATTACCTGACGACCGGGTGAGATGAGATGTAGCTCCGGTGTCTATATACCAATTATCATCGGGCTGCTGAAGGTTCAAGGTGTTGAAAGCCTGGCCTAAGTCAGTGGGGGCCAGGGTGCTGGCTGGCGAGTGCTGAGGGGTCGAAACCATGTGGGCCTGTTGTTGTTGCTGGTGGGCCTGCCTATTGGCTGGGGCGGAGCCCAAGACGCATGGTGACCAAGCCTGGTGGAACTGGGCCCCTGATGTTGGGTAAGGTCATGCAGGCGAGGCCCAATTCCCGGTAATGGGCCAAGGTTGCTGCCCAGCCCACTGAAGATATGGAGCAGGGGTTGGGTATGATTGCTGGTTTCGGTGGCCTTTGCTGCGACCCTTTACTTTGTTGTTATTACCGCGGCCTCTGCCGCCACGCCCTCCGCCGCGGGACTGCTGCTGCTGGTGGTCTTGCGGTGGTGGCTGGGTGGTGTTGGCCGCCGATGATGCCAAGCCGTCAACGGCTAATGCCTTTTGATTGTGCTCCTCTTGTTTAGCACGGCGGGTCTCTTCCAACAAAAGTTGTGAACGTGCTTTGTTGAAACTTGGTAGAGGGTCGGCCTGTTGACTCATTGTCGCAAGTGTATCATATTCACCTTTCGATAAACTGGCAACTAGTTGAAGTACTATCTTGGTTTCTGAAACAGACGTCCCTACGTTGGAAAGTTGGTCGGTTATGAGTTTCAGTTGTTTACAGTATTCGGACATGTTGTTAAAATTCTCAAGACGCGTATTGTTGAACTGCTCTTCCAAATACACGACCCGAGTATTTTTATTATCCTGAAAAATTTCTTCTAACTGTACCCAAAGTTCACGTGTTGTAACACCTGTTTTCATGATAGTACACATCAAGTCTTTAGAGATGGTGCCGTATATCCACTGTTTGACGATGGCGTCATGGCGACGCCATGTCGAGTCTGCAACATCTGTTGGACGAGGAACATAATCATCAATATGGTCGAGCACATTATACGCGCATGCATGATATAGAACAGTTCTATCCACATGAAATATTGACAATCTTCGTGGTCTAGAATTATAGGGATAAAATTCTTGATGTTGGTAACGGCGAAAGCCGGATAAAAAGAAGACAATGTACGTGGAGTAGGGTTGTCAAAAGTACCAATGGAAGAACCGAAATTAGTTGGAGAAGTGGGACGAGACATGGTGGCTGTTTTACCGTCGATCGAGAAGAAAAAGAATTAAAAAAATTCTAGTGGTGGTCGGCGGTGGCTATAGGTAGGGTTTGGCTCTTGATACCATGTAAGATTGGAATAATTTCCCTTAAGGATTTCTTTCATTAATCACAATATATATAGTTGTACAGAGGTTGATTCCCAATACAATAAGAATTCTAAGTTACCTTAAATATACACCTATCATAATTACAAAATATACTGTGAATATTCAAAGAATATTCGCTAATAAAATACGACTTTAACTTCAAAATACTTTTTTTTCAATTTCAACTTTAGATAGTATTTTTTTTTCAAATCTCAATCAACTCGGGTCCAAACGTCTGCCAAGTTAAAACAAAAAAAAAAGGAATGACCAAGAACTCTTATTGAGTGTTCCATGTTGGCTTTCCCTTCTTAATAGGGAAATTCCGTCCTCAACTACAGATGCGGATGGAACATAAAATCAATGGGTTCACCTGAACTTAATGTTCGATACAGGACATATGCACAGATAAACATGTGAAAAATTATTAAAAATTTTGAATCATATTAAATTCTGAATACATAACTTGAAAAATGTAATGGTGTGAATTCAATTGCACTACAAGAAAGTATAGAATTGACAATAAAACTTTAACAATAATAAATATATTATTGCTAAAAAACATAAATGACAGCAAAAGTTTAATAAATTATTTCTAAAAAAACGTAAATGGCAACAAAAAAAAACTTTATGTTGCGAAATTTTTTGTATCGGAGGTTATTGCAATGACATTCAACAACTTTTGTTGTTGTGAAAAGCATTTTTGACAACTACATCCAACATATGACAACAAAAATATTGTTGGCAAATGCCTTTCTTCTTGTAGTGTTGAACTTAGCAAGTTTAAATCATATATCAACCATGGTCGAGTATAGTTAATTTTTTTTGTTTTTCACCCGATGTCCGGTACCCCCACTGAAGCCCAATTATATCAAGATATGCGTCGCAGAGGATCCATTCGGGGGAAGCGCTTCGAACTATACTCGAGTATAGTTGCATCATGCATGTAATGATAATATATGCTCTCCTTGCGTGACATTGATTGCATTTTATTATTATTATTATTATTGTTTTTATAGATTAGTGTAATTCTCCTTGGTTGGATGTTTCTCATTAATGCAATATATATAGGTGTTTACAATTACAAAACCTAATTGGAAAATGATCTCTACTTTACATAATTACACTAGAATAATAATTACTGAATATATGGAGAATATTTATTTATTCTCTAGCACACCCCCTCAGTTGGAGCGGGAGGATGCCGAACGCTCAGACTGGATTTAAAGTCAAGGAACAGTTGCTGCGGAAGTCCCTTAGTAAATATATCTGTGTACTGATAGGAAGAAGGAACATGTAACACCCGAACATGACCCATGACAACCTTCTCACGAACAAAATGAATATCCATCTTACTATGTTTGGTTCACTGATGCTGAATCGGATTATGAGACAAGTAAACAACAGATATGTTATCACAGTAGACAAGAGATGCCTTACGTAAGGGATAGTGAAGCTCTAGAAGAAGGTTTTTGAGCCAACAAATCTCGGCAACAACGTTCGCAACGCCTCTATGTTCTGCTTCTGCATTCGAATGGGAAAGCGTGGCTTGCCGTTTGGCTGACCACGAGATGAGATTATTACTCAAAAATACACATTAGCTAGAAGTAGGTCGACCTCTGTCTGGACAACCGCTCCAATCGGTGTCCGTATACGATATCAGCCTGGTCAGTGCAGATGGATAAAGATGTAATCCGTAGTCAATAGTAACTTTAATGTATTGAATGATACGTTTAAGAGCGATAAAGTGAGGCTCCCTGGGAGCATGCATGAACAAACACACATGTTGAACGACATATGCAATATCGGGCCTAGTGAATGTAAGATACTGAAGTGCACCAGCAAGACTCCTATAGAGAGAAGAATCGAGCACCAGATCCCCGTTATCAGCACTGAGTTTTGACTTTGAGTCAACTGGAGTGGGCATGATCTTACAGTTTGTCATTTTAGCTCTGTAAACAATTTCTTTGACATATTTACGCTGACACCGGAACATTGTATTTTTGGATCTGGTCACTAAAATCCCCAAAAAATAACTCAACTTACCCAAGTCTGTCATAGCAGATTCGAATTTGAGTAGTGTAATAATCTCGTGTTTCAGCACATCAGATGAGGCAGTCAAAACAATATCATCCACATAGAGCAAAATATATGCAGCATCATTACCTCGATGTAAAATAAAAAGTGAATTATCACTTTTGCTGCACACGAACTCGATCTGCAAGATGTAAGTGGAAAAGCGCTCATACCAATCCTTGGGTGCTTGTTTCAAGCCATAGAGTGACGTTCGAAGATGACAGACATACCGATGAGCCTCTAGATGCACAAAGTCAGGTGGTTGATGCATATAGACGGTTTCTTTCAAATCCCCATATAAGAACACATTTTTCACATCAAGTTGATGAATCAGCCAGTTCTTTCCCATAGCTATGCTCAAAACAGTGCGAATGGTGGCTGGTTTGACTACTGGACTGAATGTCTCACCACAATCAACTCCCTCTTGTTGGTCCGCGCCATTTGCCATAAGTCTCGCCTTATGGCATTCAAGCTCACAACTATCCCTGAATTTGTGGCGATATAGCCATATGTAACAAATCACATTCACCCCCTCTAGTCTCGGAACAAGATCCCAAGTGCGATGTGTAGTGAGCGCATTAAATTCCTCACGCATGACCGCATTCTAATTCGGGTCAAGCTTGGATAATTTTGGGGTTTTAGGTATATGTGAGATAGTCTGAGTGGATAGGTTAAAGTGGACTTTCGGTTTGAAAATCCGTACTGGGCACGGGTTTCCATACGGTGGGTCAGAAACGGGACTGATTGGGTCACATGCAGTGAGATGGTTACAGGCAGTGGGGTGGTTGGGTCACGGGCAGTGGGGTAGGGCATTGGGGTCAGGGACACATGATGGGGCAGTGATGGGGTCAGGCGATGAGCGAAGCGATGGCGGGTGGTGAGGCGGTGAAACGATGGCGAGGCTGGGGTAGTGACGAGACGGAATGGGTTCCATGATGTATTACATTTCTAATGAGGGGTGAAGTGTCCGGATCATCAAGGAAGCCGGTAATTAGTGACTTGAAAGTTTTGGACATTTACAAATGGGAAAACGTTTCTTCGAATGTGACATGACGAGAAACTAGGATTTTCTTTGTGGACAAATCATAGTATAAGTACCCCCTATGGTTTGACGGGAAACCTAAGAAAATGGAAAGGGTAGTTCTACCGAAGAGAATTTTGATTGGATTTTTATTTTGAGGAGTTCGTGTTGGTAATATATTAAGGAGGTATGCTGCCATGTGTAAGGCGTATACCCCAAAAAGGCGGGGATAGAAGCATGGAAGAGCATAATGCAGATATTATTGTTGATGGTGCGTAGGATTCTTTCGGCTTTACCATTTTCAGGTGAGGTATGGGGGCAAGATAATTGAAACACCATGTCGTGGTCCGCACAAAATTTGTGAAAGGGAAGGTTGACAAACTCATGACCGTTATCACATTAAAACGTTTTGATGGTCTTTTCAAATTTGATTTTAACATATGCTTAAAATTCAAGAAAAATTGTATAGACTGGGACTTATATTTTATAGGATACACCCAAAGAAAGTGAGAGAAATCATCCAAGAGCACCAAATAATATTTGTGACCTAGTTTACTAGTAATAGGAGATGTCCATAAATCCGCATTATATCAAAGGGAGAAAATGTTACACTTAATGAAGGTTGAAAGGAAGTCTAACATGTTTTTCTAAAGGACAAAAGTAGCAAGCAGGGATAACTTTCCCGTTATTACATTGTATGAAATTCTGATTTCTAAGAAAATTAAAAATTGGTGCTCCCGGGTGCACGAGTCTACCGTGCGAAGTGGATGGAGAGATTGTAGCTTAAGACGTTGGTGGATTGACACTTGCAGCGGAAGTAGATGAGAAAGGATATAGGTCCCCTACACTATATCATCTCGTAAGAGTTATCCCCGTATGTAGGTCCTTCACATAAAATTCAAAAGGGTTAAACTTAATGAATATGGAATTGTCACTAGCAAACTTCCTAATAGAGATTAAGTTTTTAATGATGTTAGGAGCATATAGGACATTTTTAGGGTAAAGGATGGGTGAGGCGGTTGTGTTTGAGTGGTGTCATAGCCTTGAATTGGAATGCGATTGCCATTGTCGACCACAATAAATTGAGGACTGTTCAAATTAAATAGGTGAGGAAGATTACCAGAGTCGCGAGTGAGGTGGGATGTGGCACCTGTATTCATGTACCATGCGTTGTCGGGATGCTGTAGGTTCATAGTGTAGTAGGCATGGGCCAATTCGATAGGAGTGAGTATGCTGTAAGGTTACTGTTGTTGTGGAGTCGACATAATATGTGCCTACTCTGTGCGGCTTGCCTAATGTGGACCTGGTTGAGGGCCCAGTAAGCTGGGTTGTTACCACTGGCCAGCGTGTTGGGCCGGCAACGTCGGATGTCCGGAGGGCAGAGTGGTGGTCGGCGGTATGTCGACCGCCAATGCTTGTGGAATATGGTCGTCTTGTTTGGCTCGTCTAGTTTCGTCCAATAGTAATTATGACCGGGCCTTGTTGAAACTAGGGAGGGGATAGACTTATTGGATCATCGTGGCAAGTGTATCGTACTCACCTTTCGGTAAACCAGTAATGAGTTGGAAAACCATCTTTATTTCAAAATCGAATTGCCAACATTAGACAATTGATCGGCCACTAGTTTGAGTTGTTTACAATAGTCTGACATGTTAGTAAAATTCTCAAGATGGGTGTTGTTAAATTATTCCTCTAGATACACGGCACACGTATGTTTATTATCCTGAAAGATTTCCTCTAACCTTGACCATAGTTCATGAACTGAAACACCTGTCTTCATGATAGTATGAAGTAAGTCCTTGGATATGGTGCCATATATCCATCGTTTGACGATTGTGTCGAGCTTTTTTCACGTCGAGTTGTCGACTTCGGGTGGATGGAGGTAGGTGGCATCAATGTGATCAAGCACGTTGTATGCGCATGCATGAATTTGAAATAGTTCAATCCACGATGAGTTTTGTCTATCCTCTTGATCAAGAACCAAAGAGATAAATTTTTTGATATTCGTCACGGTAAAAGTCGGATGAAAGGTGTTAGGAGATGGGGGGAGGCGGAGGATGTGTGACGTCGTGGGTGGAGGAGGAGGAATCAGGAGAAGCCATGGGGGGTGTAGACTTTTGTGAAGGGAACTGAATTGCCACTCAAGAGACCAAAAAAGAAGAAGAGAAATTTGTTAAGATGGAAGTAGCCGACAACAACAATGGTTGCACCAACAATGAGAAGCTGAAGCACCTGTTGTGCGGCTGTGTAGCCGCCGAAAGTAGGAAAAATTTTAGGGGAGAGAAATTTCGGGGTTTGACTTCTAATATCATGTAGAATATTGTAATTTTCCTTGATTGGATGCTTCTCATTAATGCAATATATATAAGTGTTTATAATTACAAAACATAATTGGAGAAGAATCTCTACTTTTCATAATTATACTAGAATAATAATTACATAAAAAATATTTATTCTCTATCAGTTTTATTGTTTCTCCATCACAAGTTAAGATATGTTATGTTATACGTTAAAACCCAATTTTCTTTCTTCCAACTACATTTTCCTAGATGGCCTTTATAATGACTAAGAGACGTATTATATCTTTGAACTTTCCATCCCCTTCAATTTTGAGCAAAACCTTGCATGACATGGATCATATCTAATTAAATGTGACTTTTCTTATTATAAAATAAAAAAAATGGATCATGACCAAGAATGTTAATTAAGTCAAGTGTCTCATGCTAATGACACAAATGTTACTATGATTATAGTTGATAGAGAATTGCTCTCTTATTATCTGAAAAATACACATACAACTATATGTATATATATACAACATCACTATTCTAGAATATTCTAATCCCCTTATTTGTTAATTACTTCTAACTACTTAACTAACTCTATAACCAACCTTGTAACTAACTAACTACCTTTCTCTAACAACTTGGAATATCTTTAATTAGTCAAGGCACAAGAGTGCACTTTCCTAATACTTCAACAATACTTGTTCGCTATAAGCAATTATAGACGAGAGTACTACGCATTCAAAATAATTAAAATTTCTATCATACAAGAGCAATATAATACGTCAATAATATAAGCCCGGCCATATTCAAACACTATAAAACAAAACAAAAAAAGAAACAAAAAAGATTTAGTGACAAACAAATTCTTGTCACCAAGTCACTAATCCTATTTAAGAACAGATTATCTAGAATAATATTTTCTATGAGTTATCTCTTAGCCTTGATGCGATTGGATACAAGTATTTTTGTCTACAAGGGCTAGGTTTGTATTTGATTGTTCTTGTGAGATCTTGGAGTTATCTAAGTTGTTTTATTAATAGCGGATAATGTCAATGCAATTTTCGCCCTACTATAGAAAAGTGCAAAAAAAAAAAAAATCTCTATAAAAGATAAAGAATTATCTACAAAATTTATTGCGAAATTAGTTGCTAAAACGTCCAAAGTTAACAATTTTTTTTGATAACCTATCGATAATCTGTTCTTAAATAGGATTAGTGACTTGGTGACAAGAATTTGTTTGTCACTAAATCTTTTTTGTTTCTTTTTTTGTTTTGTTTTATAGTGTTTGAATATGGCCGGGCTTATATTATTGATGTATTATATTGCTCTTGTATGATAGAAATTTTAATTATTTTGAATGCGTAGTACTCTCGTCTATAATTGCTTATAGCGAACAAGTATTGTTGAAGTATTAGGAAAGTGCACTCTTGTGCCTTGACCAATTAAAGATATTCCAAGTTGTTAGAGAAAGGTAGTTAGTTAGTTACAAGGTTGGTTATAGAGTTAGTTAAGTAGTTAGAAGTAATTAACAAAGAAGGGGATTAGAATATTCTAGAATAGTGATGTTGTATATATATACATATAGTTGTATGTGTATTTTTCAGATAATAAGAGAGCAATTCTCTCTCAACATATGCAAGAGATTTATTCTCCAATTCTCTCTTCATCTCAACATTCCCTTTCTCATGCATTCTCCATCAAAGCAGTAGCAAATACTCCATAAACATAGCTTCAATTCATCAATTTAACATGGTATCAAAGCTTATATGTGTGATTGAACAAATTTTATCTGCAAAATTATTATTTTTTTCAGAAATTCCAGAATCGACGATCCTGTGTGCATAACTTGAATATCCATGCATGCAATAGATTCAAGGGCAGGATGTTATTGATATTAAAGGAGATGCAGACACATACAGATTGATATTCGAAGACAAAGACAGATCTGTGAAAATAGATCACTCGCGATCGATTTCTGAGGTTCAATTTCATTTTTTTCCTGATTGTTGTTGTTGTTTGTTGCTATCACAACTTCACACGAGTTGCATAGACAAAAATCTGTGTATTGTGTATCGTAATTGAAATAGAAATTAGCAATAATGGAGAACAATGAAGGAAGATCAGTGGATGAAATTCCGACAGGGATCAAAATAGATCACAATCATCCATTGTACCTATTCCCTTCAGATGCGCCTGGTTCACTATCTGTGGGTATTATTCTCACTGGGATGGACAACGATACACTATGGAGTAGAGCCATGAAGTTGGCCTTGTTAGGGAAGAATAAGATAGGATTCATTGATGGAAGTGTAAAGAGAGAAATCTTCCATGGTGATTTGGCTAAACTATGAGACAAATGCAATGCAATTGTGGTGTCTTGGCTACTGGGGAATGTGAGTAAGAGCTTACTTACTGGGATGCTTTATAACTCAGATTCATACAATATATGAGAAGAATTACAAGAGAGATTTGATAAAATCAATAGTTCCAGTGCTTTCCAACTACACAAAGACATATTTTCTATGAGGCAAGTGGCACTATCTGTGTCAATGTATTACTCTCGGCTTAAGGATATGTGGGATGAATATGACTCTATCATACCAATCCCATCTTGTTTCCCCAAGTCAAGGGATTTTGTGGATCATTTACAATATCAGAGACTGCTACAATTTCTCATGGGACTGGATGAGAGTTATAGTCAAATAATGAGTCAAATCCTCATGATACAACAAATACATCCATTGAACCAAGTGTATACCATGATAAATCAGGAAGAGAGTCAGAGAATGGTAGCATGCACTGGTAGGATGATGTTTGAATCAATGGAATCATCTGCCATGTTCACATCTAGACATAGAAATTTCAGAAATGGAAGTGGAGTTCAAAAACAGAATAAACAATACAATTCCAATACATATTGTGATCATTGTAATCTTAAAGGTCACTCAAGATCGGAATGTTACAAACTAATGAAGTGTGATCATTGTCACAAAACAAGACATGTACAGGAGGGTTGCTACAAGCTAATTGGATATCCAGAAAATTTCAACAATAAAGGGGAAAAGGCTTATGTAGTCACAGGGGGGACTATGATGTTTGAGGACACTGGACAAGAAGGAGTAGTTCCACATCATCATTCATCAAAGTCTCTGCACAATGCACATCCATTCACAAATCAGAAGCATACTGCTGAAGCAGTGCTACCATACATCCAGTTCACACCCATCCAACATCAAAAACTCCTTGACATGTTGAACAACAATGCAAATAATTTCAATGCCAACATGGCAGGTAAGCACATTACTGATTCAGGAAAGTTGATTCAGTGGATAGTAGACACAGGTGCAACTAATCATATGATCACAAAACAAAAGTACTTACAAAATAATTTGTTGACAGAAGGAACAGGAAAAGTGCAAATGCCCACAGGAGATTCAGCCAGAATCTCACATGTTGGGGAATACCACTTAGGAGGAGGTGATGTTCTTAGAAGTGTCTTATGTGTACCAACTTTCAAGTTCAATTTGCTGTCTGTTTAAAAAATGACTAGAGAACTGAACTGTAGTGTTACCTTCTTCCCAACATGTTGTGTGTTTCAGGATCTCTCATCTGGGAAGGTGAGGGGGATTGGTAATGAGGAGGCAGGACTATACATACTATCACTGGATCCTCAGAATAAAGATGGGGAGTTGAGTAAATGCATGTCTGCAACTCAACATGTAGATGCAGTTACTTGGCATCAGAGACTATGTCATGTGCCCATGCAATTCCTAAAGAAAATAGCATGTTTCAAGAATAATGTTGATTTGTCTTGAATAACTGTGAAGTATGTCCTTTGGCTAGACAAACTAGATTGCCTTTTATTGCTAGCACAAATAGAGCATCAAAGTCTTTTCAACTAATACATATGGATGTATGGGGACCCTACAAAAATGAAACATATAATGGAATGAGATATTTTCTAACCATTGTGGATGATCACACTAGATGGACTTGGATTTTTTTAATGAGACGGAAAATAGAATGAGACTTGTTGCTTACTGGTGATGATTCAGTCCACCAAAGAGACATTACAGTCCACCTTCAAGATAAAAGATCTAGGGGAGCTTAGATACTTTCTTGGTATTGAGTTTGCAAGAAACTCCCAGGGCATCCTCATGCACCAGAGGAAATATACTCTGGAGCTAATATCAGATATGGGACTTGCAGGGGCAAAACCTGCATCTGCTCCTATGGATATGAATCAGAAGCTTACAACATGTGAATTTGACAGACATGTAGCAAATACATCATATTCTGGCACTATATCAGGAGAAAATTCTGATTCTGAGCTGCCAGATCCTAGTGTTTACATAAGGTTGATTGGAAGCCTGCTATACTTGAAAACTACTAGACCAGACATTGCATTTGTTGTGCACTGCCTGAGTCAATTTATGCATGATCCTAAAAAGTCAAACATGGAAGCTAGTCTAAGAATTGTCAGATATATCAAACATGCACCAGGTCTGGGAATTCTAATGTCCAGTGCAAGTACTCCTCAGCTCAAGGTGTTGTGATGCAGATTGGGGGGCTTGTGTTAATACTAGAAGATCAGTCACTGGTTATCTGGTGATGCATGGATCATCACCAATCTCATGGAAGTCAAAGAAGCAGGACACTGTTTCCAGGAGCTCTGCAGAGGTAGAATATAAGGCTATGGTAGCAGAAGTAGTATGGATCACATGCATGTTTCAGGATCTTGGTATGGAGATTCAGACTCCAATACCAGTGCACACATATAGCAAATATGCTATTCAGATTGCAGCAAATCCAGTGTTTCATGAAAGAACAAAGCACATTGACATTGATTGTCATTTCATCAGGGAGAAGATCCAAACAGGATTGATCAACACTGTTTTTCTGCCTTTCATGGACCAGCCAGCTGATTTACTTACAAAGGCACTTGGTAGACAACAACACGATGCTTTACTATCCAAGCTAGGAATGAAGAACATCTTCATGTCTTCTAGCTTGAGGGAGGGTGTTGAAGTATTAGGAAAGTGCACTCTTGTGCCTTGACTAATTAAAGATATTCCAAGTTGTTAGAGAAAGGTAGTTAGTTAGTTACAAGGTTGGTTATAGAGTTAGTTAAGTAGTTAGAAGTAATTAACAAAGAATGGGATTAGAATATTCTAGAATAGTGATGTTGTATATATATACATATAGTTGTATGTGTATTTTTCAGATAATAAGAGAGCAATTCTCTCTCAACATATGCAAGAGATTTATTCTTCAATTCTCTCTTCATCTCAACATTCCCTTTCTCATGCATTCTCCATCAAAGCAGTAGCAAATACTCTATAAACATAGCTTCAATTCATCAATTGAACAAGTATCAAAGAGTTAGAAAATCCAGTTCACTTGACACTTAACATTGCTTTATGTTAAATTGTAGGATTACAAAATCCTACTTGTATACGTAGTCTATAATTAAAGAGAAATACTCCTCTAGCAAACTGAAGGGCTATTACTTTTACTAAACGATTAAATACTACTCCTGTCTCAAAATATTTATCATATTTTGCTTTTCGAAAGTCAAATTATATGAAATTTGATTAATTTTTTAACATGTATTTTTTCATTATATTAGTATAAGAAAAATTACAATTTATAATACTTTTCGTATAGTTTTCAGATATATAAATTTTACTTTTAAAATATTAAATTAATCTAATCTAATCTAATTTAACTTTTGGAATTAATCAAGTTAATTTAATAAACAAAACATGATAAATATTTTAAGACGGAGGAAATATCTTTTAAAAGAAAAAAGAGAAGTTGAAATTTTGTTATTAAAAAATAATCATTGATCAAAAAAGGCCACTATGCATATTTTTTTCACTTTTTAAGTATTTTGAAGTTTGAACCACATCATAATCCCATGTGAAATCATGAAGATGATTGTTTTAAGTTCTTTTGTTCTCCATAACTGAGTGCGCTGAGAATGTCGATTTCCACTTATTTGTGGAATATACTATCACTACCAAGAAGGAATTAAAAAAACATATTTTTTGCATTCAATGTATATTATTCACACAGTAATAGTGTTATATATAAAGTGAAAAATGATAAAGTAGTAACCTAACATGTTTTAAGGATCACAGAACTTATGGTCCTAGTTTACTACAACTTCCTCTATCACATTTTACGTTGAGGTATATGATTAGATATGTAATTTAAACAAAAGTAAAAGGACCAAAACGATCCAAATCGAGATAATTTTATTTTTTGTTTTAATTTTTTAAAAATCGCCGTATTTGGAATAATTTGTACGCATCTCGATCAAGTCCACAAGTTATTTGTTACTTTCTCACCAATATAGATATATGATAAATCTGTCCACCAAACTTTAGACAAATAAAAAGAAATCACCTAAAAATTTTGATTGAAATTTTGATATGAGACCTCATAATATTTTTTATTGAAATTTTGATATGAGACCTCATAATTTACAACTCATTTTGTTAACCATTACTGCTATTAATTACTTCATTTTTTACACAAAATACCTTCCTTGTTAGTCAATAACTCGGAAATACCTTCTCACTAACAATTGTTGTAGCTCAAATTTAAAATGATAAATTTTACTTCTGAATTATTTGAAATGGAATAACTTTGTCTTATTTCAAATAATTCATATACAAGATATTCAAATTATCTTTTGAAACGAGTGGTGCTAAAGTTTTGTGTTTCTCCTACTGAAAGAAATTAAGGTCTCTCACATAAAAATGCACGAGCGAAAGTAACAAGAACCGTTAACCCATTTCAAGATTATAGATGTTAGCCTTTTACAACTTATTCTACCTCAATTAGTTTTGCTATTTACATTTAGTGTGTGTTTGGTACGGAGGTAATATTTTTTCATGTTTGGTAAAAAAAATTTAAAAATATTTTCTTTAGGAAAATAAATTTCTTAAAAGTAGAAGCGGGGAAAATAAGTTTGCCAAGTGATTTTTCAAATAGATTGTGTCTCTTTCCACCCTCCAACACACGTTATCTTCACCCGCTCCGTAGCCCCCATCCCACCACCCTACAACCCTAACCGGCTACCCTCATCCTCACTTTTATATTATTAAATAATATTATTTTTATTTACATACTGATACAAAAAATAAGTAAGAAATATATTTCTTTTCCGGAAGAATATTTTCAAAAAATAATATTTCAAGCACACATCCTTACATTTTGGTTTTGCTGTGGTTTGAAGTTTTCGTTTTTGTCCTATTAGAAGAAGATTGAATTGGTGGAAGTGTGAGATGACAAAACGAGGCACCGTTTAAACTTGAATTTGAGAAGTAGTTGAGGATGAAGGAGCACTTATCGTCCGTGATAGAGTTAGAATTTTTACTAAGAGATTTCAAAAATATAAAGAAATAAATATACGAAAAAATCAAAGAAATTTAATATTTATTATATATATATATAAGATAATTATAACTTCATATATATACAATGTAATTTTTCATCGAAGAAAACTCAAATAAACCCCCCTTCCCACCAATTAACTCCGCTCATGTTTATCTCTCCGGCACAATTCTTGTTGTTCTTATTTACACACTTCTCTTTCTCTATGTGCTGTGCTTACGGTCGTATTCATCCATTCTTCGCTCCTCAATTTCTAGCTATAATTCGGGTCCACAACTCCTATGTCCTTTTTCAAAGCACCCCCAACCCCAACTTTTCTTTCCTTCATCAATTAGTATGCATTTGGAGAGGGAAATTGAGTGATATTTGAGAATAATATTATTTAAAGTTAAATGAAAAAATATATTTAAAAGTATGTATCTAATTATATTAGTTATCCTAATAGCATAGTTGAATAATCTCATCCTCTTAAAAAAATAAAATAACTTGAGAAAATAGTTTTAACAGAAACTAATGTACCCTATCTATTGGAAAACGAGTAAAACGTTGAGTATAGGAAACTGTATTTTTATTAGGATATTTCCTTTTGAGTTATAGGATTATGCTCTTTAGATGAGCACAACATTTCTTTCTTCTCTTTTTCTAAAAAATAATAATAGGAGCAGTCATTTTCTCACAAAAGTCAGTTCCAATTGCCCATACTTTTACTATTAACCCATAATAGTTGTGGGATACATCGCTGCAAGAATAAATGATTTTTTATGTGTCTTTTTTTTGGTTTTCATTCGATGTTCATTATCAAATTAATTTGAATTCGTGCCGCCGTAGGGGTCATTGTGGAGAAGCGTTTTCTACTAAAATTTTTTCATACACAGAGTTCGAACTTGAGACCTCTGATTAAAGGAAAAATAACTTATTGTGTTGCACCACATCATTTGATGGTCCTTTTTTGTGCTATTAAATGAATATATAACTTTATCTTCCCATAAAAAATTGACACATTGGAAGGAAAAGAAAAAAAGATAGAAATTGACACTTCGGAAAGAAAAGAAAATTTGACAACTTTGGAAGGAAAACTACTTCCCATTGGCCTATAGCTTCTTGGTTTCAAACTTGTGCCATTGGCATATCCAAAAACTTGTTATTACCACCATTGGCATATCCAAAAGTGACAAGATCACCATTTGTTTTGTTTTAAACATTTGATATTCAGGAGCAGAGCTGGTGTGGAAAGTAGGGGTTCGACAGAATTTAACACCTTTATTCCAAACCTTGTATATTTGTTGAAAAGAATTACTGAATATGTATTTATAATAAATTTCATAACATATAGTCTTTAAATCTAGAATTTATAAATTATAAATCTTGAATTCACCTTCACCGCTAATCGAAGCCGCACTTACTGAACTAACAGAGATTCACACAGAGTAGAAATATAAAGGGGATAAAGAGTTTCAAACCAATAGATTCTCTATTTTTAAAGCTCGAAATCAAAATCTTTACTTAAGAGAAAAGAGATCTCAAACATCATGCCACACCCTTTAATTGCTAGTCTTATTCGCTTTTCTTGTTCTCTAGTTATTTGGCGTTTGAATAATTGAATTGAATTTCGGGTTAGATTTTTGAAAATTAACCTTAGCATGGTTATGTATTTTGGATTATTCTTTTAGAAAATCCTTAAGATAAATATTTTGAATAAGCTCCGAAAAGAAAAATTGATGTGAATTTCAAGAAATGTATCTAAATACAAAGATAATTGTTAAGGTAGCTTAGCTTGTCGTAGGAGTGTAGGTTACGAAGATTGGTCAAGAAAGCAATTTATTAGGATGTCTAACATTTTTTCTCAAACAAGAAAGTGTGGGTGACCAGAAAATGAGGCTCAAATTCATGATTCATATGTAAGTAGAACGAGCCAATAAACATCCTGTATTCATGCATATTGCAATTTTTTAATGCCATTTCAATCTTCACTCAGTCCATTTATGGTAAAATCTTTGTGTAACAAATTCAGTTTTTTATAACTAAAATTGTGAGTTTGACACTAAAATGGAAAATGTACTATGAGTGGCTAAGTAATACCACATTAGATAGCAAATTAGTATTATAATTATTTATTAAATGAGAACTTAACATTAACTTATTATTATGTTTTAGTAAAAGGGGCTGAATGTTAATAGTTGGCCTTTTATTTATGTGGATTTCATGATGGGCCCGTGTCTATCTCGCCGAATCTCAATACCCATAACAAAAGATGCCTCTCCCGCTGATCCTGAGGTAGATGCAATGATCAATCTTGTTCTCCACAAAGCACATAGAAGTGACAATTTACTCGGACTTCAAATACCACTGCCAAGAAGCTTGCTTCAGTATGTAGATAGACTTCTTCAGTTTACACACTAGATGCTCATTACCTGTATCAATAAAACCTTGAGGTTGTTCTATGTAAACCTTTTCACTAAGATCACCATTCAAAAAACCTATTTTTACATCCATCTGATACAACTCTAGATCGAAATGGGATACCAGTACCATAATGATCCTAAAAGAATCCTTAGATGATACAGGTGAAAAGGTTTCATTATAATCAACCCCTTCTCATTGTGTAAACCCTTTAGCAATCAATCTCGCCTTGAATCATTCAATATTTCCTTTTGAATCCTTCTTGGTCTTATAGACCCATTTGCAACCAACAACCTTATGACCTTTAGGGAGTTCAGCAAGCTCCCATACATCATTCTTACTCATGGAGTTCATTACTTCAGTCTTAGCATCAAACCACATCTTTGATTGAGCACATGATACTGCTAAGTCACAGGATTCACAACGTCACCTTCAATAAGATATGCTAAATAATCATCAGGTAGCGTTGATATTCTTGGTCTACTCGATCTCTTCAAATTCGGAACCTCTTGTTCAACAATAGCGGATGCCTGAATCACTTATTCAACAACAACAGATGCTGGAACCTCTACATGTATAGGATCATCAGCATGCGCATGCACAGGTTCATGATGCTCAACGTGTGCAGGTGCAGACACAAATGTTTCTGTGGCAATGGGATAAGGATTCTCATAGCTTCAATATTCTCAGTAGGCTCATTAACAACATTCTGCGAACAACATTTATCTGCAACATCAAATTTAAGAAATTTTGCATTTTGAATAATATGTGGTTCAAGTTATTTTATCACCTTCATTGATGACTTTTCTCGATATGGTTAAGTTTTCCTTATTAAAAAAATCTGATTCTCTTAAAAAGTTTAAAGTGTTTAAAATTGAAGTAGAAAAGCAATTGGGAAAGGTCATTAAGATAGTGAGGTCTGATCTTGGGTGTGAGTACTTTGGTAGATACACCGAGGCTAGGCAACAATAGCTGCAAGATTGTGGCGTAGTTGCTCAACATACTATGCATGATAGTCCTGACCAAAATGGTGTAGATGAAAGGCGAAACCGCACTTTAAAAGACATGATGAGAAGTATGATGAGTAGATCTAACTTGCCTTAGTTCCTCCTGAGTGAAGCCATTAAAACAGTCATGTACATTCTAAATCGTGTTCCTTCCAAGTCAGTTCCTAAAACATCTTTTGAGTTATGGACCAATAGGAAACCCAACCTAAATCATCTTCGAGTTTAGGAATGTCCTGTTGAGGTGAGAATATATAACCCTTATGAGAAGAAAACTGAACCTAGAACCTCGTGTTATTTTTTCAATGGTTATCCACCTCATTCTAAGGGATACAAGTTTTATTGTCCTACAAGGGGAACAAGAATAGTTGAATCACAAAATGCAAAAAAAAATTAAATTTGATATTATATATAAGGGTTATTCGCAAAATGTTGTTAGTGAGCCTGCTGAGAATGTTGAAGCTATGAGAATCCCTCTTCCCATTGCCACAGAAACATTTGTGTATGCACCTGTATATGTTGAGCATAATGAACATGTGCATGTGCATGTTGAGGATCATATACATGTAGAGGTTTTGGCACCTGTTGTTGTTGAACAAGTATTTTGGGCACCCACTATTGTTGAACAAGCACTAGGTTAAGACTTTTAAGCCTATAAATATGAGGCTAGGTCCCTTCTCCTGGCTTAACCTAAGACATATTCCCATAAGGTGTCAGCCGTCTTAAGCTAAGGGAGAGGAAGAATCAACCTAATTCATCTTCAGTTGCACGTTGCCATGGTGAACAAAGGTACGCACATTCTTTTTGTGTAAGTAATATATTATATGTGTTCTTGATTTATGTGATTATTGTAGTTGTTTTCCTCAATTATTTTAACACTTGGTATCACATATTTCAGTTTAGATTGGATGTGGACCATCTTAAGTATATAATCTCTAACCTCCCAGAATTATCATACCTCATCCCTGCAAGTTTACTCATTAGATCTCCAGTCTCAGCCTTATTGGATACAAGGTATCATTGTTCCACTTGGGCAAGAAATTTCTTAGCATTGGTAGTTCCGGCAAGCCACTCTCGAGATGCTCAATAATTGTCCTCCTAAAGGCAAGAATGCATAGTCTATTAGATCTTTTCCACCTAGCATAATGTTCCTTTTCAGCAGCAGTGCTAGAGTCAGTGAGAGCTGGTGGCTCATTTTCACGCAAAGCTTGATCTATGTCAGTCATGCCTAAAGCAAATTCAAAATTTTCCTTCCATCTCTTAAAGTTAGAGCCCGACAAGACCATAACTTCAGTATTATTGTTGTTCAAAGAAACGATAACTATACACAATACAACATGAATAGATTTTATTAGAATAGCAAGGCATAAATAATAATATTATCACAACGATGAGTCCCGCAGCATCAACAAGTAGCCCCCTTTGGGCAGGGCAAGAAAATATTTCAATATTGGAAACCTATCCCCTTTGAGCAGACAAATTCACTAAATTAAAATATTTTCACATAATGGGCCTCATCACAATCACCAAATTAAAACACACAATAAACCCCTTTTGGGCCAGCCATTGTATGTTCTAACTCAATGATATCCCTCGAAATGGAGTGAACAAGTCTCATAAACTGAAGCAGATAGACCACTTTGGTGTACACTACTTACCTCAATTCATAAAACAAATTTAATCTCAGGGACTACACATGCCATTGCTTAACACATATTTTACAACATGTATATGCACAATAATTATTTCGAAGTATTTTAACATGTACCCGTCGTAATCATGATTACAAGAGTTGCACCATTAAGTCTTATTGTCAAGTGTCATAGATGCACATAGAAAAGAATGAGAACCAAAACAACGATTCTAAGCACCGAAATTTTATTTACAGTGTGCCATCTATAAAATAATATGTTTGAAATATCTCTAAAGCTTCATGTTAAATTCCAGTAGCCTTTGTCTTTGTTTGTCTAAAGGTTCATATTAATGTATTTAAGAATTAAAGAAATCTGGACCAACTTTGTCAATTGGATTCCTTATTCCAAAGGGATAAACCAAAGGCTAAAGTTAACAAATTTTATCAAAAGGAATAAAAAACTTTTCTTCGCAACAATGTGAAAAGAAAAAGTAGCACTATGAAAGGAAAGAAATAATGTATTCATTATTTTCATTAATAAAAGAGTATATATATAATTTATGATTTTTATAATAGAAAAATTATATTCCTATTATATTCCCAAAACCTTATTCTACTTGTACAATAATGGTAAGTGTACAACTCTAATTTAATTACAATTAAACCTACCAAAATTAAGCCACTAAACCGTGATATACACGGTATATTACGGAACTTAACAACCCATTTTACATCATACTGCCTGTGATATACACGGTGTATATCACGGGTATTTATCACACCCCCGCAGTCATAGCGGGCGGCCTTCATACGCGGAGACTGTCCCTAAAATCTTCAAATATAACTGATGGAAGACCCTTGGTAAATATGTCTGCAATTTGATACCTGGAAGGGAGATGTAGGACGCATACTTGTCCACGAGCTACCTTTTCGCGAACAAAATGGATATCCATCTCAATATGCTTAGTGCGTTAATGTTGAACCGGATTGCCAGAAAGGTATATAGCACTAACATTATCACAATAAACCAAGGTAGCTTTGTGAACTGGAAAGTGAAGCTCTAAGAGGAGATTACGGAGCCAACATGATTCAGAAACCACATTGGCCACCCCTCGATACTCGTCTTCTACACTAGAGCGTGATAAGGTAGCTTGTCGTTTGGCAGACCACGTGACCAAGTTATCTCCAAGAAACATACAATAACCAGACATAGAGTGTCTGGTGTTCGGATAACCACCCCAATCAACATATGTGTAAGAGACAAGTGTAGAAATCGACGACGGATATAGATGTAAGCCATAATCAATAGTGCCTTGGAGGTAGCGGATAATGCGTTTGAGCGCATTCATGTGCTCAATCCAATGATCATGCATAAACAAACAAACCTGATGCACGACGTATGTAATATCCGGTCGTGTAAAATTGAGCTACTAAAGCGCCCCAGCAAGACTCCGATAGTGGGTGGGGTCCTCGTATGGCACGCCGGCCGCAGCACCTAGCTTCGATTTTGTATCAACTGGCGTAGAAGTAGACTTACAAGATGTCATACCGGCTCGCTCAATAATCTCAGCAGCATACTTTCTCTGTGACATGAATAACCCACCTGCATGACGAGTGACATCAATCCCCAAAAAGTAACTCAAGGGCCCCAAGTCTTTCATAGCAAACTCAGAACTGAGCATTGTCATGAGAGACTTTCGCAAAGCATCAGAAGAAGCAGTCAAGATAATATCATCCACATATAATAGTATATAAGTCAGGGAAGTACCACGACGATATATGAACAATGAATTATCATACCTGCTGTGTGAAACCCAATAGAAGAAACATAGTCTGCAAATCTGTTATACCAAGCCCATGGGGCCTGCTTAAGCTCATACAAGGACTTCTTCAATAAACAGACATGATGAGGATATTTGGGGTCTCGAAAACCTAAGGGCTGATGCATGTAAACAGTCTCCTTAAGATCACCATGTAAGAAAGCATTCTTCACATCTAACTGATGAATGGGCCAAGCTTTCGAAAGAGCCAGACTGAGAACAATGCGAATGGTAGCCGGTTTGACCACCGGACTAAACGTCTCATCACAATCCACACCAACCTGCTGGAAAACACTTGAGATTTTTTCGTTAACGGAAAAGTCCATAAAAAATTAGAATAATCATCCAAAAATATAACATAATAATGATGACCAAAGAACTGAGAACATGAGATGTTCATAAATCGTTATGAATAATATCAAATGATATTAAAGTACGAGAAGTAGAGTCTACAAATGGTAATCTAACAAGTTTTTCTAGAGGACAAGATTGACAAATTGGAGTACTACGCGTACCCTTACAAAATTATTTTTATGTAAGAAAGAAACAATAGACGAGCCAGGGTGACCCAAACGTGCATGCCACAAGGAAGGAGCGAGAGCTGCAAAAGTAGATGGCAAGGCTTGACTCGAGAGACTGGATGCGGGCGTGAAAGTATAAAGATCTCCCATACTAACACATCTCATGAGAGGAATCCCGTCTTGAAATCCTTCACATAAAACCCAAAAGGATCAAAATCAACAGAAACCCAATTATCAGTGGTGAATTTACGGACATACACCAAATTTTTAATTAAGTTAGGGGCATAAAGGGCATTTTTCAAGACAAGAGGTAGATGGGGGGGGGGGGGGGGAGAGACAAAGTTTTATGACCGTAACCACGAATTGGAATTGAGTTGCCATTACCAACAATTATGACACGATTGTTGCTCAAATTGGAATAAGACGAGAGAGTACATTGGTCGGACGTCATATGAGTAGTGGCTCTGGTGTCCATGTACCAATTTGTGTCCAGAAGATTTAATCCAAGAATGTGCATTGCAGTTTCAATGTCGGTAGGGGTGGGCCCCGCTGCATGGTGGGCCTACGGAGGTCGAGGCCCAAGCACACTCGCTTGCTGCCCTGGCCCAGAACTGCCTCTCAGATACCACTACTGACCCAAAAAAATGTGCCTATTGTTGTTGGGATTTTGGGCCCAGTTTCCCGGTAAAGCAGTTGGCGGGTAATAGAGGTTGTTGGGCCTAGCCCCACTGGTCCAGTTCCACGGCCATGGACCCCAGGGTTGTGGCCAGTTGGCTTGCGGACCACTGCTCCGAGGCCTATTGCCACCCCCGTAATGTCCACCTCAGTTTCCACCACGATTTTTACCATTATTCTTGCGATTCTGACCTTTTTGCCGCCACCATTATTGCAGTTTTGGCCAGAATTGTTGGAGACGAAGGGAGAAAAATTGGTCGCGGTCACCATGACGACAGAAGAGGCCCCTGTGGCCGCATTATTAGCCAAGCCTACTTCTTCGAGCATGAGCATGGAACGGGCCTGATAAAACTGCGGAAGAGGACTGCTTTGATGAAGAAGCGTACTGACACCATTATAGGCCTCAGATAGGCCTGCAACCATTTGAAGAACAAAACGATCGTTGGTAACGGGCGCACCAACGTTGCGGAGTTGGTCCGCCAAATCTTTCAACCTTTTGCAGTAAGCTGAAACGGTTGAGAAATTTTCCATCTGGACGTGGGAGAATTCCTGCTCAAGGGTAACATCAAGAGAATTTTGATTATCTTGGAATATATCACACACTCTATTCCGAGTATCCATCGTTGTAGCCTCTGGTTCGATAATCATTTGGAAGAGGCCGGTAGAGATAATAGAGTAAATCCACTGAAGAACGGTAGCATCAAGGGTCGTCCATAATTTAGGATCATCCTCGGGTTTAGGCAACTCCATATCAGCAGGAGCCTAGGGGATTATGTGATGGAGGACTTGATGCGAGCGTGCGTGAACTTTGAACAGTTCGGGCCACGTAGCGTATTGAACGTTTTCTATTTCAAGAATGATAGGGATGTGATTCTTGATGTTAGAAACGGTAAGGGCATGGTGAAACATGTTCTTAGCCATAACTGCAACGCAATAGGTGATGTAGGGATTTGGAAGAAAATTTGGGAAGAGAGAAGGCAACACATGGCACGGAAATTGAGAAAATTTGCTCGAAAACCGAGGCAAAGAAGATGAATTTGGGAGAGAAAATATGAGACCTAGACTTCTGATACCATGAAAGAAATTATCCCTTGATTATTTTCATTAATGAAAGAGTATATATACAATTTACAATTTTCCATAATAGGAAAATCGTATTCCTATTCTACTCTCAAAATCCTATTCTAGTTGTACAAAAATTCTATAATTATGGTAAGTGTACAATACTAATTTAATACAATAATGTTACACTAAATAAGGCACAATAACGTTACACTAAATAAGGCTACAAATCTGAGACATACACTAGTATGTATACCGTGTTTATCACGGTTTCACACTAGATAAATTGCCTTGTGAAACCGTGATATACACGGTATACAAATCTATGTATATCACATGTTTTATCATAAACTTTTCATGCCTTAAGGCTTAAACTAAGTTTTGATACACTTTGATTAGAACCTGATCCGCCAATATGGCTATTAAGATTTAAGAAAAGTAGACAGGAATCAAACCCAATGGACAAAAACTATTTTTCAATCAAATATTTATAAATATTTATAAAAAAACTAATATACATGTAGAACTTAAACAAAATTATTAAGTTCAAGGTGAGTTCATAACCAGCAAAAAGTTATTAAATTCAAGGTGAATACATAACCATCACGGGTAAATCCGCTCTGCAATATATTAATAGGGATGGCAACAGATTGGATCTGGACCGGATCCTACTAGATCCAAATTCGTTTTTCATACCTAGATCCATATCCATCGGATTCATAAAAATCATATTCAAATTCGGATCCATCGAATTCGCGGATCGGATCTGAATCCACATTCTTGAATGCATTTTCGACGCAATAATTTGCATGCTGCAAATGGGAATTGGACGATTATATCTTTGGCCTCCCTATATTGCCGTAGACAAATGAATGTCTCCTTGATTCTATAACATCAAAAAAATATTCAGGAAGCCTCATAAAATGATAAAGACCTAATTAAATATGAGAAACATGTACATATATTTGTAACAAAATGCATTTTTCAGTATGATAGATAGAAAATTAAATAAGTAAACACGAGATACTTTGAGTATGTTAAAGAATGCATGATATTTAAAGAAGATGTTTCATTTAACCATTTTAGAGTAGAAATGCATTAAAGTCATATTGAAGCAAACATGAAAAGTAAATATATTACAGCACTAATTTATATCTATAGAATAAATTAAGAGGCCAGTTAATTTATTTATTCAAGGAAACGAAGAGGTGTGAGAATGAAAGCTGATGGTGATTAGTGGAGTAATAAAATTACTGTTCCAGCCAATTCTTCCTAAAATTTCCAATATCCATTACTCCAAACCTGAATGTAAAATACAAAAATTATGAATTTTTTAAAGAAAATACTTATAAAATTACATTGTAGGTTATGCATATATTTAATAAAGAACGGATCCACGGGTCAGATCTGGATCGGATACGGATCTCAAACACAAGATCCAGATCCGATTCGTCAGAAACGGATCCGAATTCGTCGGGTCCAAATTTTAAAAATCCATATCCTATAAAATAAATCTGGATCCACCGAATCCAGGATCCACCGGATCGAGGATCCACTGCCATCTCTAAATATATGTGACACATACTAAAATCTACTTTCAAGTAAATGTGTTCTAAACTCAAAATATATACTTCTTCCGCCCTATTTTAGCTTTCTTTTTTAGTTCAAAAATTTTATGCAAAATAATACTTATCATTTTAAAAATTCAAATTGAAATTGTAATTATTTTCAATTATACTCTTAACATTAAAAATACTAACTTTATTTATATTACTCAATTCTTCTGCAACACCAGATTGAGTGCCAAAATATATATTCCATAGGTGAAATTGATATGACTAATTGACTATATAACTAAATCCAGAACCACAAATAGATATTATTATTGCCCTGTTGGCTGTTGTCATCCACAAATACGCGTCTTTGTTGATTTGTTCTATATAATTAAGAAAAAAATCAAGTCTAGCTCAAAAAAAATAATCATATTACTATTAAAAAAAATTGATCTTTTGGTCACTGAAATATTGAAGGAAATTGTTGAACAACTTCTCATGTTCATCAAACTTTCATAATTATTCTCTTAGAATAAGCAAATTTAATTATATTATATTATTCATAAATATGGAGTATAATCGGTGATTTGATTATACAAACTAGACCATTTTCTTTTTGTGCTTTGGCTAATGACCCCACAAATCATTGACCTCAATTGTCCATTATCCTAATTTTTAAAATTTAAAAAGGAAAAAATACATCTTCCCACCAAGGCCATTTAAATAGAGAACTTCACTTTACTTTTCGTTTGCATTTACTTATCTGCGGCCATTCATTTCAACTTTTTTTTTCCCACTTTCGAACTGATGGAGATGGAGAGACATAACACAATATACTACTAATATTACAACTGGCATACATTCAAAGTATTATATTGTGAGAATCACAACAAATAATAAATTTTCTCTTTTGTTTTCGAATTGATTTCCTCTCAAAATTTCGAAAATACGTTAGAATTACAATGCTTCAGTAACTCAGTAACCGCTTCACCATCTAAAAAAAAAGAAGAAAAAAAAACAAAAAAAAAACTAGAAATAATGAAAAAAAAAGGAAGAAAATCATCGAAAAATAGATTGAAATTTTGAAAAAAAAGTAGGAGTAATTTCTCACTGTTAGATCGATTGATCGATCGAATTTCAATCCTCAAATCCAGTTTTCTCGAAAATTGCATTTCTAACTCTACTCAGATCTCTGCCTTTGAGAGTCCTACCGATTCCTTCGTGCACCGAGAAGGAGGCGATTCTCGTCCTCGCAAACTGCCTCGCCAAAAACTCATGCGGCGGAATCCGATCATCGTCGCCGCCGTCGAACTCATCGTCTCTATCTATTATTCTTCGATTCTCTCTGTACTCATCCTTCAGTATCTTCGACCAGTCCGGCACGTTTACCGGCAACGAAGCCGCCGCCGTTGTTACTCCGGTACTGTTCCGATCACTTTTTGCTTGCTTCCTAGAAATCCTCGAACTAGTCATAGCCTTACGGAACTCCGGCGATGACGAACGCGCCACCGGCGAGTTGTTCCACACGTCCGTTTCATCGAGCTCGAACATCGTATCGGAACTTACCGGAACGACGTTCCGTTCGTTCCGGTCACTTGATAGGAATCTATAGTTCGACCTTGCGAAATAGTTCTTTGAAGCCGCCATTGAATTGTATGTATTTTCTTCAGTTCATATGTATTGCGTGAAAAATGTTTTTTTCTTTTTTTTCTCTCTATTTTCTCTCTGAAATAGATATGATTTTTGGTTTACTGGTTTTAAAAGAGTTTTGATGTGCTTTATATAAAGGCTTAAATGGATAAGGTTTTATCCCTAAAGTCCAAACTGTCCTTCCTTCTTCTCTCCTCTTCTCAAATTTACTCTGCAATTTCTCTTTTTGGTGAAATTATAATTTTGCCCTTTTGTATATTAGGAAGTCATGGTCCCACCTTAATTATTCTTCTGACACAATTCGTCTTATATAAATGTATAGCTATAAATTATGTCATAAAATTAAATTAATTTTACAATTAAAAGAGAAATGATATCACGTAAATTGAGATGAAAAAAATAATAATTAAGAAGGATAAGAAAATAAATACAGTATCTATGGACTTTGGAAAATAGAGGTCATAATATCAATAAATTCAATAATGACTTATTGTCACTAGAGCTCCCTATTGTTTGGTTCTATTAGGCTTTAAAAGTTATCGGTTAAATTTATTAATTATCAGTTTGTAGATATGTTAATCGTTAAAGAACTGTTAAAATATCGGTTACTTGGTAATTAATTAATCGATTGTTGATCGTTATAGGTTTAATCATTAAATAAATGTAATTTAACTTTTTATAAAGCAAATTCCTAATTGGTTACGCACATTCTGAATGCTGAATTAAATTTAATCTACAACATTTTTTGTCTCTTTTCTTTGCTCTTAAAGTTTGTCAGGTTACGTTAATTTGGTTGACTGATTTTTCAGAATTTAAGGTCAAAGAGGAACACTAAGAATTGTGAGTCAGAGAGAAACGCTTAAAATTTATAACATTAAAAGCAAGCTCTTGTAGTTCGATTCATAAGAATTCGCCTGAACCATGAGAATGAGATGAATTGGAGAATGGTTTTGTGCCTGACTCAGAGTTCAGATTCCATTTGGGTTTTGTGTAATTTGAGTTCAGTTCTTCTTCATCTTACATTGTGAGGAAGGAAAACAAAAATTAAGCAGAGAATAATAAAAATAAATGATTATCGGGTTATCGGTTCACATGTTAATAAAAGTGATTAAACCAAAATCCGAACATGTTAGGATTTGAGTTCCAAATTTGACCTAATCAGAAAAACAATAAATAAGTGAAGAACAAATAACACACAGATTTATAGTGGTTCATTCTCAATGCAAGAGATACGTCCACTTTGACGCTGCAGATTTCCCTATTAAGAAAGAAAACGACGTTCTAGTCTATATATAGCGAAAACTAGGGCGAACATAATACAATTCCGAAATTCCAAAAATATCCTCCAATAAATAACCTTACATTATAAAAAAATTCAGAGGGCTCTGCACTCTGCGTAGGATCTTCATAGTGTCGGCGATTAATTAGGCTCCACAACTCAACAATCTCCCACTTGGAGACTAATTTCAATCATTTGTCTCCATCTGCAGCGGCGACTTCGATCCTCATCCAAAAAGTCCAACTGAAGTTGCACACAACTTCAGTTTATCATTCTAAGACGGCTTTCACAAGATGTCACTGGATTCTGATTCCCTGGGATCTCCTCAAGCATTAATACTCCATCTTCCAAAGCTGATCTGATGAAATAGTACCGGAGTTGTATGTGCTTTGTGCGGACATGGTAGATCGGGTTCTTTGCTAAATGAATGGCACTATGGCTATCACGGTGTAGCACACTCCCTCGTGGTCCTGATCCAATTCCCGCAGAAAAGATTGTAGTCACATCATCTCCTTCGTGGCCTCCGTTACGACAACGTACTCAGCCTCACAACCAGAGAGAGCTACTATCTTCTGCAACTTTGAAACCCAACAAACCGCAGTACCTCCAAAGGTGTAAACATATACGGCTGTGCTCTTTCTGCTATCAACATCAACACCATTGTCAACATCAATATATCCCTGCAGTCATAACTCTGACTTTCAGAAATCCCACAAAATGAAATCTGGCGAGGGTAGAGTGTACGCAGACATTATTCCTGTTTTGGGAGGCAGAGAAGTTGTTTCCGTTAGATCCTCGGCACAAGGACAATCAATACAAAGCAGTATGAAAACATAAATAACGATAGCAACGTATTATAAAATGCATAATAGAGCAATCTGAAAAAAAACTACAACTACCACAAGATAATTCGATAATCGACATACAAAAAAAAAATAGATAGTAACAGAAATCAAAGCGTATAAAGCTATAAGAGTAATACTACAACTAGAATGAAAATAATTTGTAATTTATTTATTTGAGTAATATAAATTGTCGATCATAGTTAAATACTTTTTCCGTCTCAATTTAGTGGTATCCTTCTTTTTAATCTGTTTGCGGGGAAAATACATATTTTCTACTCCCTCACGTCCTTTTAACAGTGCCGGTTCAACATTCTCGGTGGCCTAAAGCCAAATCTTGATGAGAGACACTATTTCATTTTTTTTAAAAAAAAAACTTCTTGTGTATTTTTATTATGAAGTCTATTTTTCTAGCCGGTGTAATCAACATTAGTAACAAATATAATAGTTTTTCTTCTCTCGTTTAGTTAAAATTATATCTTTTCACTTTCAAATATTACTTCTTCCGTCTCAATTTATGTGATTTTTCTCTTTCCAAGAGTTAATTTGACTAAATTTTGAAGTTAAACTAGATTAGATTAATTTAATAATGTAAGATTAAAATTTATATATTTGAAAACGACATGAAAATTATTCTAAATTACTACTTTATTCATATCAATTTGATGAAAAAATACATCTTAAAATATTTATCAAAATTCATGCAGTATGAATCTCGAGAAGCGAAAAATATTACATATACTGGAGTAATTTTTTAAAAAAAGTTAATTCATAAACCTATTATTAGTGAAAATGGCCCCAAAATTTTGGGGCATTAAAGTCATTACTTTGGCTACCTTGCCCCTCAGCCGGCACTGCTTTTAAGTTGTCAATTTTTTTTATATCCTTTAAAAAAACATTAATAAGAAAACATTTAACTAAACCATTAACAACCACTTATATTATAAAAATTATACCCTACGTATTTGTACCTTTCAAATTTAGATTTTTTCGCTATGCCATTAATATATTTTATATTCAATAATGACTAATACAATGGTAAAATGAATAAAAAATGATGATATTTTGAATTAATAATTTTAATAATCACGATAATTAAAAAAGGAGATTGTGTAATTGCATATTTTCCAATTTAGAAATATTTTAAATTTTAAATTTCTTATTTTATACTTAATAAAATATTTTAGTTCATACCCATATAAATATCTATAATTAATTTTACAAAGAATCTTCTTTTCTTTTTAACTTTGTTTCTAATAAACTAGTAGGAGATAGTAACTTTACCTTTACCCCTTCCACGTGTCGATCGACCCGTACGGTAGCTTTCACCTTTACCGTCCACGTGTCGAGCAAGAAAAAGCAAGGCAGGGGTAAGTTTCATGTGGATAACGACAAAAAGAAGGCAAAAGGGCATTTTGGGAATACCGTTTGTCTCTTAGTGAGTAAAAAAAACAACTTCTTTTAAAATCGTTTTTGTCGCGACTCGTAGCCGAGAGTCGATTCACCTGGTGCTGGTCCCTATTTAAGCTATCTCAATATAACCGAATACGTGTCACTGATCTATTGATAGATGGCCACGTGGCCTCTTGAAAGCTCAACAAACTGTAGGGAGTGTGGGGGCACGTGAAGTGGGACCCACTGAACTTGTTTGGATTGGGTGGAGTTTCTGTGCCAGCTCACTCTTGGCTTGCTTCTGTCCTCTACCTCAGCTATTCAAAATCAAACCGTAACCAGTAATTCAACTGTCAAATTAATTTATTAATAGTGAATTAAAAATGCGAAACTAATTACTTAATTTTTTTATTAGATAAATCGTTAACTCGTTAAGAATTTTTATATTTATATTTTTACCTATAGATATATAAAGTATCTATCGAAGAACCGTAATTTCTAAGGCTAGGGCAACTGGAGCTGATGTAAATTTCATCAATATTTTTCAGTGTTTTTCAAAGGTCAGTGGCACAATACATAAAAATTGTCAGCAGCTTGTTATTTTGAATAGTTAAATCTGAGTCCTTTTAATTATTGGCAATGTCAGTTTCTCAAAGTGTTTACATTGATTTAAAATGTGAAAGTTCTTAAACTTGTGCTGGTCTTTGACTAAGCAAAATAAGTTCTCATAAGTGTACCTTTTTGCTCGTGTTCTCCTTGTACACTGCAGAATCTCTGAAATAGCCAAAACAGATCCCCACATCGTATATACTGGAAGTTGAAATAGCAAAAGAACTGGAAGCTGTAATTTGAATTTTGTCTGTGGAAGCTAGACTACATGTCCTATTAGATTTAGCCGATATATCGTCCGATAATTATTAATCCGATACCAAATTAATCGATATGTTATCGGTTAGCTAACAGATTAGTACATTTAAAATCCAATAATCGATAAGTTAAATCGTCAAGTGTAATTATCCGCCCGATAAGCAGCCTACTTTACATCGCGAATTCTCGCAATTTTTTTTCTTTTCATCTCATCTGAATTTATCGCAGAAATTAAAATTTTGGAGAATGTAGCATTTTGGGTATTCATAATCTTTGTTTCGATTATTGTGATATATGATTTTAATATATTTAATAATAATTAATTAAAATGTGCTCCTTCAATTTCAATTTGTGTGGAGATATTTGATTGAAATAGCAAAATTTTAAATTTGTTGTTTAAAATACATTATGTAATTTTTGTTTTGTAGTTTAAAATTATTTCTTTAAGGCAAAATAAACATTTGAAGATAAGTCGTTACTAAGTATAGAAAGATGTCATTCTTTCTAAAACTGACTAAAAATAAAAAAATATCATATAGATTTTGAGGACGGAATATAATTTTTTTGTCTATTTATGTAAAAAAATGTTATATTTGAAGTGTTTTAGAGGTATATTACATTCAAATATGGTGTTAGAATATATTTTTATCATAATACATGAGTAGTCGAACAATGTAACGGCTAATAATTCTAAATATGCGTAGATATTCAGTAGCAAAAGGATGAAGAATACACATTTCAAGTAACTAAAAGTTAAAATATACATAAAATCAGATCGCACATACATTTTGATATTTAATTTTTTTTCTTTAAATATAATCAAATCAAATTTAAAATAATCATATTGAATATTTGATGATACATTCAAAAAATACTATCCAACCTTTAAAATAGTGTGCGGAGAATAAACTTAAATTGGAGTGTTTTTACTTTGGCGTGGTGTTGCAACGAGTTTGGTTGAACGTTGAACAGAATGGAATCATGCTTTACTTGTGATAATGATATTGTTAAGAGTCTCACATCAGATATGAAATGTGAATATGAACTCCTTATATGGACTTGGACAATCCTCACCCTACAAACTAGCTTTTGGGGTTGAGTTAGGCCCAAAATCCATTTTTTACATGGCATCAGAGTCATGTCCATTCTAATTCTTTGTTCACCGATGTTAGGCCTTCAAATTATATTATTCACGCTCCAGTTAACAAGGTCTGGACGTGCAGGGGAGTGTTAAGAGTCACACATCGGATATAGAATGGGAACATGAACTCCTTATATGGATTTGGACAATCCTCACCCTACAAACTAGATTTTGGGTTGAGTTAGGTCAAAGATCCATTCTTTACTAGGGCTGGTCAGTGGGCGGGGCTCGGAGTGCAGCGGGTGGGAGTGGTCTAGCGGGACTTGCTCGATCAGTCGATCCCGATCCGTCGGTATCGTCGAGCGGGAGTCGGGTCGGGGCAGGTCGGGGTCGGGTCGGGGTCGGCGGATTTTCCTTTTTTTTTAAAATAACATATGTATAAAAAAAACTCAATAAACAAAACAAGATAGTGTAATAAAAATATCCCAAAATTTGTTTTTGTGCCTCTTGTATTATTTAATAGACATATGATTTTTTTGTAATACAAAATTACAAAAACAAATGAGTAAAATCTAAATTGCAACGTTGTGGTGGTGGGCAAAAGCTTCAAATTACATAATAAAATTGCAATTAAAAATTACATTCTCAAAAACCTCGTTTCTAATTGCTTGATGATTTCTGTGGTTCTTGGTTGGAATTGGTATTTGTTGGTCAAATTGATCCACGTCGCTTCCACTACCTTCGGTTAAGATTTCGTTGTAGTTTTCATCTTCTTCTTCGTTGATCTTCGGTTGACCGCACCTTCTCCGCTCCGCTCGTATCCAATCTCTGAATAATACTGCAATTTCCAAGCTGTCTCCGGCTAATGAGTGTCTGTGGTCTCCTATTTGATATCTGCCGGCAGAAAAAAGCGCTTTTAGATTCAGTTGATGACGCTTGAATGTTCAAAACATCTCGGGCCATCAATGAAAGTGTCGGAAAGGTCTTCTCATTCCCATCCAAAGATTTCAACAAGTCTTCATGTCCATCTTCATTGATAACTTCTTGATACGATGCAGAACCTCGCAAAATAAAAATATCCAACTCGCTAATTTGGTTAGTAGTAGAGGTGCGGCAAGACATTCTATTTACGAGGCTTTCAATACTAGCCGCAGAAACAACATGTCTTTTGTGAGGTTGTGTTGAAGATGAAGAAGGTGGTATGGAAGCCGGTAAGTTACTAGCATTTTCTTGTTGATAAAATCTATATATTTTTTTGCATTGGTGTTCTACGCTAGACAACACTTCTTCTTTAGTTTGACTTTGTTCAATAGGTGGTGGGTGATTTAGATTTTTGGGACTTGGAAGTGGTAGTACTTCTATACAATCGTAAATAGTTTCAATTAGTGATTTAGTACCGTCTATTTTAATAGTAGGATTTAATACAGAACCAATAATATAAATAGTGGGAATAGGAATAAAATATTTTTTTATTTTGACAAATATTTTTTTAATAGCTGCCTTATAAGCTGGGTTTTCCATATATTCACTAAGTAATAAAAATATTAGAGTTATATAAAACAACATAGTTAAAATAGTAGGATAATATATACCGGAAAATTCTTTTGTTGCTTGAAAAAATTTCTCTAAAAATACAATAAGTTCGGAAATTTTTACCCAATCACTAACTAAAATCATATCAGCTGGATTTTTATTATGAGAGTTAAAAAATAAAGTCATAGGTATTCTATAGCCATAAGCAACAAGTAGTTGCTCGTATAAAGAATTCCACCTAGTGGATACTTCTTGTGGAATTTTTCTATAAGGTAGTCCACAATCGTGACAAGTTTTTTGATATTTTTTTCTACGTTGTACTTTATTACTTTTAAAAATAAAGTTTATAGCAAATTGTATTTTACTAAGAATGTCTTCAAAAAGTGATAGATCATCCTTTGCAATTAAGTTATATATATGACACGCGCATTTTATATGAAAATGATCTGGAAAAGATGGAGTTAAACTATTTTTTAAAATTGTAATTGCGTAATTGTTAGAAGAAGCGTTATCTAATGTAATAGTCATAATTTTATCGGTTATTCCGTAATAATGACACGCTTGATAAATATTATCTGCAATAAAAGTACCAGTGTGCCTATCATCTATATATCTATACGCTAAAATACGTTTTTGCATAGACCATTTATAATCTATCCAATGACAAGTTACAGTTAAAATAATCATGGCCGTTAGTACTACGACCTATATCAGACGTGATAGATACTTTGCCATTAGAATGATATAATGAAAAACGTAAATATTGTTGATATTCATGCGCGAATTTAAATACATCTCTCTTAACAGTTGATCTAGAAAAACCGTTAAAAGCAGGATTATATATATCTCTAATGTAATGAATAAAACCGGAAAATGAAAAAGGCAAACCCTCCACAACAACTAATTTTGATATTGCTTCCCTATCTCTATGTTTATTGTATTTAGAGCCTACAATTCCCTCTGTCATAGGGTTAATTTGACCCTGTACTTGGTCCGGGACAGTATCAGTATGTGAACCTTGTCCCGATGGAGCGGGCGTTTGTGCACCCGATTTTAAAGCCTGGTATTGGGCATACCTAGCTGGATGAGCACTTACTACGTGTCTAATTAAACCCCCCGTCCCACCGTGACCTTTTCCAGTTTTAAATTTTAAAATATTTTTACAAATTTTACATATAGCTACTTGATTCTCTACGTCCCTATCAAAAAATGTCCATGCATCTGATTTTAATGGTCGTTTTGCTGGACCTCGTCTCATACCAGGGGGAATATGAGGTATTTTAGTTGAAGGTGCACTAGTGGGTGTGTTGTCATCAACATTAGTGGGTGTATCATCTAGATCATCGTCTAAATTAAAGTCTTCTTGAGTTCCAGAAAATAGCTCCTGGTCTAAATCTAATGGTATTGTAGAAAAATGTTGAGTATCAACAAAATCATCCTGTGTAGGAATAAGATGACTAGAAGAAGTACCCTTGCCCTGGTTGCCCCTACTAGAAGAAGCACGCTTACCCTTACCCTTAAACATACATTTTAATCCTTCCATTTTAATTATGTTAATAAATAATTAAAGACAATAAAATTAAGTGCGCTAAATAAAATAAACAGACAATAATAATTTAATGAAGGAACGAATGTACCAAACGCCGACGTAACATCGACGTGTAATCGAGAGGTTGAAAATTAAAACTTTGCTCTATGGAAGATCCTCAAGCTAGTTGCCAACTTCACTCCCAATTCCCAAATGAATAAATAAAATTGAATATTTAGTAAACAATGTAGACTTGTAGAGAGATATATTGAGAGATTAGAGAGATTGTAGGAAGATTTGTGAGAAAGATGAAGAGAAAATGAGTTATTTATAGTTGGAAAATTGGGTTAAAGTATAAATATAATAACTTATGAGATAAAAATAAATATTAAGGGGTAGAGGGGGAGGCCTAAAATGGCCGTTGGCCAACGGCCAAAATCTAAAATGGTCGTTGGCCAACGGCCAAAATCTAAAATGGTCGTTGGTGCAACGGTCATATTTGCAAAGGGGGGACAAAGGGCGGGGTCGGGGTCGGGCGGGCCTGGGGCGGGCTCGGGTCTCGCGGGACGAGACATTGTCCCGTCCCGAGTTCGAGGCCCGCCAACGTTTTTTTTAGCGGAGTCGGGACCGGGGCGGGGTCAGGTCAGGTCGGGGTCGGGGTCGGGGTCGGGCCATCCCGGCCCACTGGCCACCCTTATTCTTTACCGATATTTATTTATTTGAAAAGCTAATCAATTTTTATTTATAAAAAAAGAAGGATGAATATGAAGTATTGTTAATGATCTTATATTTTTAACAATACGCCTATTCGATGTACTTTGGAAGAAAAAAAAAGTCGACGTAAAATATCTTCCACATGCACTTATATTTTTTATTTCGTAATACAACTAGCATTTTCTTAAATAATTAAATTCTATCCATTAGGAGGGTGAAATTTGTAATACTGTCAACAGAATTCTTAATAGTTACCTGTCTTAAATTATCCTATTAACCATTGTTAGGTCCGGATATGCTATGCAACAATAAAAATAAATTAGAAATAAACTAACTCGAATGTCAATTCAGTTTCCGAATATCGGCGATAATGTCGTCCGATACCAGTGATAAAACTTTAGTAAAAACATAAAACTTTAAATAGTAATGCAACGGAAATTTAAAGAACACAAAAGTTTAAAATTTACATAGGTTATATATATTATATAACCTATGACGGTCAATGACCGAAAGTATTGTATATATTTATTATATACAAAAATTACAAATTCCTTTCTTTACAATTTTACAAGATGAAATGGAAAGGAATTAAATGTTGAAGTCTTATATGACTTCTGCCTGAAAAATCTACCTAAATAGACACAGACAACTTCTCATTACAATTGCTCAATACAAAGCTAATATAGAATCTAAACTGAAATTGTAATGTTGGACATAATGTTGTCGACACGCTCAGGCAACACTTGTGATCCAGTTTTCTGAGATGAATTCTCGAGAGCTCTCTTGATATTTTTGCAATCTGTTTCTGGATATCGATTCACTGCAGTAGCCTCTCTATTTATAGTAGAGAGTCTCCCTTGAACAACTCATCGATCCGTTGTGAAGGTTGAGAGAAAGATGAGCAGCTGGTGTGTTTGTTGGAGAAGATCATGGAGCAAAATCCTCTAACTTCCTGGTCTTGTTCCTCACGCATAGCAACAACCTTGACTTGTTCTTCCCACGTTTTTCATCAGTTCTTATTTACCTTGCCAAGTCACTTTTACTTCGTAGTAATATTTCCACAAATATTACTTCATTCCGTGAAGTAAGACAAAACTGTTTTTTTCAGAAGATGTTGGTCCGAATGTTGTGACATTTGTTCCAACATTGTATACATTCAAATCAGTCCTTAAAAAGATATGTTGGTTAAAATGTCACAACACCAAACCCAACGTTAACAATCTCCCATTTTTTGTCTTTCTTAACAAAACCCATTACAACATGTGCAAATGATTTAAGGCAACGCCATAGCTGTTGTCCAACAACTATGGATACAGTTATGCTCCCCCTAAACCTGTGATGGTATATAATCAAAACATGTGCATACTAGTGTATATTAATTCATAGGATTAGTAGACGATATTAGCACATACACAGATCATCCAATATACAAATACAAAGAAATACCCAAATGTCAGTTTAAACCATTGTCACAGAAAACATCCTCAACACTTAATCAAACAATTCACAATTCAGTCAATAAAAACATTGTTCAACATATCAAATAGCAAATAAGCCTGTTCCCCCTAGCTTATTATACAACAGTAGTAGCTTCCAGTCACTTTCTACTTTTGCATAACAGCTTCTGATTCAGCCCTGAGCCTCAGTCTTCAGCAACACTTTCTTCCTAACATCTTCTTCTCTCTGCACATCAGCAACAACAACTTCTTCAGCAGCAGCAACATCAACAACTTCTTCAGCAACATCATCATCAATAACTTCTTCTTCAGCAGCAGCAGCAACAACAACAACGTATTCAGCAGCAGTAACATCAACAGCTTCTTCAGCAGCAGCATTGCCTTCAGAACTTTCAACCCTTTGCTCCCCCCTGCACAGAATCATCTCCCCCTTTTTGGGAAGAAAGCAAAAGCAAGAACTGGTCTCTGGCCTGAACCAATGCATCGCTGACAGCATCAACCTCTGATATTTGTTGGTTGAGTTTGACTACTTAACCAACTAACTAGTCTGTTGTTAGAGGTGATTGTCTAGAACCAGTGTTGCCTTGAATGTGTGTAACATTCCTGAAAACATTCTCATTGTCTGCTTCTTTTTTCCAGGGAAGGTCAATGACTCTATCTTTGCTTTTTAAAATTGCTTTGTTCACTGAATAAACCTCATGAGATTTTCCTATTATATCCCCTCTCTTAGGCTCAAATCCTTGGGTAGTTAAGATTTGGTAGATAAGAGATGGAAATGGAAGGATATAAGTCGACTCTTTTTCTGTCAGATTGGCCACTTGATAAAATATCATTCTTCCTAAGTCAACTTTTAATATTTTTCCATTTTTGAACAAAAGTGAGGCTTGATCAATTGTCACAACTGACTTATTCAATGAATGGAGTCAATTGTGGATAGCAATTTTATAAAGGGTGGAGAATAAGGTAGTTAGCTTTGAAGTAGGGCATCGAGGGATCCACTTTTTTATTATACCTCCAGTGAGCTATTCAATCATCTCATTATTATTCTCTGTTGCTCTTTTTGCAGTGCTACTTCTTTATTCAGGATCAATTCTCAAACATTGATTTATAATTGAGGGTGTAAACTGATAAATCTTGTTATAGAGGTATACCTTCCCAAATTTCTTTGAGGAGCCATCTTCTATAGCAGAATTCAAATTAGCATAAAACAATCTAATTACTTCATCAACGAATGGTTCTTTTTTCAGTGACAGATTTGAGAAGCTTTCTATCATTGAGAAATTCTACCAAACCGTATTCTGAACAGGAGGCTATATCTAATACTTTTTCAGACCTAATAATCTTATTCTTGTACCAATCCCATTTATCATATTTATCTTCGGAATAGAATTTTTCTGAGAAAGCATTTACCTCAATGTCAGAATCAGATTCAGTTTTGCTGGAGGAGGATGGTGTTGGTGTCTCTTCTGAAGTTTGCTGAAATATTGCTTGAGGTGTTGTGGCTTCGTCTGTAACATTTGGAGCATCATCTGATTTAGCATGTCTGGGAATTCCTTTTGGACAAAATCTCGGCAGTGGAGTATCATCAGGAATTTTCTCATCTTGAGACACATTCTGAGGTACAGAGGCAGTAAGATCTTCTTCACTTTCTTCAGAGGATAGCTCAAAGTCTATGTCATCAGTGTCACTACTTGAGAAAGTAGGTATAGATGTGTCAAACCTGGACTTTTTGGTGCTCAGCTCTTGTTGGATTGTTCTCTCAAACACTCTACTCGATCTACAAGTAGGGAAAGAGGACGAACTTGGCCTTTTACCTAAGGTCGAATAATTAGATGTTGCATCAACATCTATGAGATTATTGTCATCCCCATGGTAGCTTATATTGAGAGGTTCCTCATCACCTCGAAGGACTATAGTCGTACACCAGTTTTCAGGCAGATGTGAAGAAGAAGATATGCCCGGTTATTGAGGAGGACTTGTACTCATAGGGGTGTTGTTGGGTGTGTTGATAGACATAGGTGTTGATATTGGGGAAATTTCCATTAGTGAGTATTGAGGTGAGGGTTTTGAGGTTTTAGGGTTTGAGCAAGAAGAAAGTGTTTGAAATGGAGAGGATTCCATCGGGTAGATGATGTTATGCCCAATTTGTGATGTGATTCCCCCCTATTTTTATTTTATTTTTAGTTTTAGGGAAAATTAATAATGGTAAAAAGAAACAAATGAGATGAATATTTATACACTTGACAAACCTTTCAAAGTAATAAAAACTCCTTAGTTTTGGGTGTTTGATATTTATTCGATAACTTACACAAAAAATTTTGGGATAAAACAATAAACATCATAATAGGAATTTAATCTTATCCTTTTTAAGTTTGAATTCCAATTAAAACATGTCACAAAAATGAGGAGAAAAAAATGATTTTTCTGAAATCAGTTAAGATCAATTATCCCAACAAATATCGCATTTTGAAAATTTCGACAGCAATGTTGGCAATATTTTGGACGACACAAGTATTTTGACCCCACATGAACTTTTCGTTTTGGCAACAAATCAAGACACACTTTATACGTATTTATGAGTTTAATCACTGGATCATTTTTCCATTGTGTCCTTGATTTAATCATAAAACACATACAAAAGATTTTTTTTGTGTAAAAAATAAGAATACTTATTTGGTATTCTGAAAATTTCTTTTGAAGCACTCGATACTCCTATAGAATAGGAACGATATCTTTTAAAGGGCTTTGCCCATTTTGCGCAGTTGTCAAATATTTGTAAAGGCTTTGCCTTACTTTGATACTCTCTTTTTATGATATATAATATTATCGCAGAGAACATTATCTATTGTAAACATATTTTTATTGAGGGATCATGCTTGTGTGACCAAAGAGTTATGCACCATACAACAACAATAATCAGTCAGTGATATTACCATAGGTAAATGTTACCCAAAATGTTAGAGAACGTTTCAGCTAACATTCACCAAAAATGCCTTTTTAGAGATTACAAAGATCAAGAGATTTCTTCAAACTAAAAAACCTCTCATGGTCTAAAGCTTTTGTAAAAATATCAGTTAGTTGATGAATAATGTCAACATGTTCAATTTTGACTAGCTATTTTTGAACTAAATCTCTTAAAAAGTGATGCCTAATATCAATATGTTTTGTACGTGAGTGTTGAATTGGATTTTTGGAAATATTTATAGCACTCAGATTATCACAATACAAAACTAAGGTGTTGCTAGTAAACCCACAGTCGTCTAACATGTGTCATAGCCATATTAATTGAGAGCAACAACATCCAACTGCTACATATTCAGACTCAACAGTTGAAAGTGAGACACAGTTTTGTTTACGACTATACCATGAAACAAGGTTATTGCCAAGATAAAAATATCCCCCACTTGTACTATTCCAATCATCCACATCTCCAGCCCAATACGAGTCACTATACCTTATTAAATTAGGATTAGTGTCTTTGGAATCCAACTCACCTGTGCCGGTAAACATATCTAATGATACGGTTTACGACATTTAAGTGGGAAATTTTGGGACAGACTTGGAATCGAGCACAGACACAAACACTAAACATAATATCTGGACGACTTTCAATAAGATATAGAAGGCTACCTATCATAGATCGATACAAGGTTGGGTCAACATTTTCACCAACATTATCCTTACATACCTTCTGCGAAGATCCCATTGGCATTTTAATTTGTTTAGCATTTTTCAACCCAAATCTCTTAACTAGATTCTTGGCATATTTGCTCTGGGAGATGAAGATTCCATCTTCACTTTGCTTAATCTGCAAGCCTAAGAAAAAAGTTAGTTTCCCAATCATGCTAATCTCAAATATTGATGACATAGCTTCAACAAATGACTTTAGATAAGACTGTGAGGTCGAACCAAAGACTATGTCATCTACATAGATTTGAGCAATAATAATATCTACACCGTGATATTTAATGAATAAAGTACGATCAGCTTCACCACGGTTAAAACCATATTCAAGAAGGAAGTTAGTTAGACGATCATACCATTCCCGATGGGCTTGCTTCAATCCATACAGTGCCTTTTTGAGCTTGTAAACATAGTGTGGATGGAAAGAATCTTCAAATCATTTTGGTTGTTCAACATAGACTTCCTTATCAAGATAACCATTTAAGAAAGCACATTTTACATCCATCTGATGTAGTGTAATTTTAGACAACATGCAATGACAAATAGAAGTCTAATTGACTCAATTCTAGCTACAGGTGCGAAGGTTTCATCATAATTGATTCCTTCAACCTGAGTATAGCCTTGAGCAACTAGACGAACTTTGTTTCTAACAGCAGTTCCCGATTCGTCTGACTTATTTTTTAAAAATCCACTTGGTTCCAATTATCGCACCCGTTTTTAACCCCCCCCGAAGAAGAGGGATCCAACATGGTTGTGACGTATTGGTGATTCCTAAATTAATTAAAGCTTAAGGAGTCGTCATCTAATTATTCTACGGTGAATTCGGACACCTAAATGTTAACATAAATGCTGCAAAATGAACTTCAATTGATGGTTCTTTATTATTCTAAAGGGAAAGGGTTAGACATCCTTTAAGATGCGCTAACTACGATTATCCGGTCAAACTTAGGTTAATTATTATGCTAAGAAAAAATGCATGTTCAAAAGTATAAGGTTAATTGAAAAGATGTTGCAAGTAGTTAATTAAAAGATGTATTTTGACAACGTAACGATTTTTTACCACTTATATTCTTTTGAGGAGTCTCGCAAAGGTGATTTGCGGTTATGAGACACAAATTTCCGGTATAAAATCCGAAAAAGGTATGCATGGCATTGTTTATAAAAATATTTGTAAATTTGGTTTTTTTTAATAAAAGCATGCATTTGTATGGCTTTGTCCATAAAATGCCTATTTTTGGTAATTGATATTAAGGAGAAAAACAAATTATTTGTAATGCAAAGAAGTGATTTATATGGAAGTCATTTTTAATCGCGAATCGGATAAAAACCAAAACCTTATTTGTATGATTAATAATGCAAATAAAGGATGACCAAATTGTTTTGGAAACTTTTAAACATGCATGACGAGCCTAAAATAAATAAAGTAGCGGCGAATTTCTAATTTTAAACTACCCTTTTAATTATCCGTTCAAGGGCTAATTATTCTAAATATTCCCGTGATCGCGCGAAGTTGAGTAATTAAATTACAACAGGAAAAATAAAATAAAAATGGCAGGATTAAAGAATTAAAGCAGCGACTAGGGCGGATGATGATGTCATCCCGCCCTGTTTGTTTAGAAATTCCGAGTGCAAGAGAATGCAATGAACGTGGAGACGGGTCTTTGTTTGACAATAGTCATGATGAGTCTCGTAACGAGACTCTTCGTTGCTCCCGATGCATTTCATTTAGGTAAATGAAAAGAAAAAAATTAGTAGACGAAATATGAAAATATATACATAAGAAAAAATGTAAATAAATAATTCATGAAGAGTAATATGTTGTTGGCCTCAGGTTTGATACACAACATAGATAACAAGAAAGGGAAATAGAACAAGGAAAGGGAAAGGCTTGCATATTTGGGTCTAGATGACACAAAATAGGCTAGACATAGTCATATTCAGCTCATTTATATTCAAACCCTTAGGCAGTTTCGATATCCCAACCACACCTTTACATACTTACATGAAATCAGGATTGTAAACCAAAGAAACAAAGACTTAAGGCATAGTGAGCCAGCTTTAAAAATGTCATCTTTGATATTCAAAATCACACATACTAGCTCAAACAGCCAAGACTAATACCAGATCTTATGACACATGAAATCAGACATGACACAAATTAATATGGTGCTTAAACAGTTTTTAAATCATCACACCAAAATAAATAGACATGGATATAATTATCTAAACACAGGATTAAGATGAGAACAAGTACATCTTAAAGCTACTTGACATCATTCCAATTAACCACTAACAGACACACAAAAACAACCCCCTCATATTCTCGTATATTCTCAATGAAAGAAATAACTCCTTAATTATTTTCATTAATTGAATAGGTATATATACAAGATACAAAATAGGAGAATCCTATTTCTATTCTATTCCTAAAATCTTATTCTACCATAATTCTAACTCTACAATTATGGTAGTGTATATTCCTAATTATGGTAACAAATACATTACAATATACTACACATATATTTTCCTAATATACAATATTCTTATCTTGTCTAATATTAACAATTACCAAAAACCGAGAGCCAATTATGGGCAGTAAAACCGAGAGCTCAATAAGGCAATATACACATGTATATTGTGTGTATATTGCCTTATTTAACACACCCCCGCAGTCATAGCGGGCGGTCTTCGAAAGCTGAGACTGTCCCTAAAATCTTCAAAGAGTACCGAGGAAAGACCCTTTGTAAAGATGTCTGCAACTTGATATCTTGACGGGACGGGACATGACATACGCGTACCTGCCCCCGAGCAACCTTTTCACGGACAAAGTGAATGTCCATTTCGATATGCTTAGTGCGTTGGTGCTGAACCGGATTACCTGAGAGGTAGATGGCACTAACATTATCACAATATACTAAGGTTGCCTTCTGAATGGGGCAATGAAGCTCTAAAAGCAAGTTACGTAGCCAACATAATTCTGAGACCACATTAGCTACCCCTCGATATTCTGCCTCTGCACTTGAGCGGGATAGAGTTGCCTGACGCTTCGCAGATCAGGAGACCAAGTTGTTGCCAAGGAACATACAATATCCTGACGTAGACCGTCTAGTGTCCGGACAACCACCCCAATCTGCATCTGTGTATGAGACAAATATGGATGTAGATGAAGGATACAAGTGCAACCCATAGTCCAGTGTCCCCTGAATATACCGAATGATGCGTTTGACTGCATTCATGTGTTCAACCCTGGTATCATGCATGAATAAACACACCTGCTGAATCGCATACGTAATATCCGGTCTGGTAAAGGTAAGATACTGGAGGGCTCCTGCAAGACTGCGATAGCGGGTCGGGTCCTCGTATGGTGCACCTGCCGCGGCACTAAGCTTGGGTTTTGCATCAACTGGAGTGGAAGTGGACTTACATGATGACATCCCAGCCCTCTCGATGATCTCAACTGCATACTTTCTTTGGGACAAAAACGAACCACCTGAATGACTCTTGACGGCAATCCCCAAGAAATAACTCAAGGGCCCTAAGTCTTTCATAGAAAACTCAGAACTAAGCATGGCCATGATAGACTGGCGCAAGGCATCGGAAGAGGCGGTCAAAATGATATCATCCACATACAACAGAATGTAGGCCAAGGACGAACCACAGCGGTAGATGAATAAGGAATTAGCTGACCTGCTGTGAGTGAACCCAATAGTCGAAACAAAGTCAGCAAATCTCGTATACCAGGCCCGTGGAGACTACTTAAGCCCATATAAGAACTTCTTCAACAAACAGACATGATGAGGACGGTTGGGATCCCTGAAACCCAATGGTTGATGCATATAGACTGTTTCCTTGAGATCACCATGTAGGAAAGCATTCTTGACATCCAATTGATGAATATGCCAAGTCTTTGAGAGAGCCAAGCTAAGCACAGTGCGAATAGTATCCGGCTTCACCACTGGACTAAAAGTCTCCCCACAATCTACCCCAACATGCTGAGTCTTACCATCACCCACCAGCCGCGCCTTATGTCGAGCAAATGAACCATCTGAATTCTCCCTATGAGCAAAAATCCACATAGACATGCTAACATTAATACCATATGGACGGGGCACCAACTCCCACATCTTATTATCAATAAGAGCATTATATTCATCAGTCATAACAATTTTTCAATTAGTGTCATTTACAGCGGACACATGATTACAGGGCAAGGGCGATTTAGAGACATCAGAATGTAAACTAAAATGTCTTTTAGGTGTAAAAATACCCCGATGACTACGAGTGACCGGTCTATGACTCGAGAAATAATTAAGTGAATTTTGGAAATTTTCTGGGCTCGGGACGGGTGGCGTGACGATGGGCTGCAGGCCCAAATCGATAGCTGGGCGTCATCTGGACCAGTTCGAGTGGTGGATCGCCCAATTGCTGGGACTAATCCAATATCTGGATCATGGGACGGTATAGTCGGTCCAGCGGGCAGTGGGCCCGCTGGAGGATTTTGGGCGCGGGAGATGTCTGAAAAATGCTGAATAATATACGGGGATATTTGTTCATCCAAAAAATTATACGATCGAGGCTCGGGAGTATGAACTTTCGCAAAAGGAAATTGGGTTTCATCAAAAATGATGTGGCGATTAATTATGATTTTCTTGGAAGATAAATCAAAGCATTTATAACCACGATGATTAGACGGATAACCCAAAAATACACACGGGGTAGATCGAGCCTGAAGTTTGTTAATTGTGGTGGATGAGAATAACGGAAAACACAGGCACCCAAAAATCCGAAGATGAGAATAAGAAGGGTTCTTATTAAATAAGATTTGGAGGGGGGAGGATTATGTCAGACCTTTGGACGGAATATGTTTAGGAGATATGTTGCAATTTGCAGAGCATGATGCCAAAAATACGGGAGTACGAAAGCATGAAGTAAGAGAGTGCGGACAATGTTATTTATGGAACGAATTTTGCGTTCGGCTTTTCCATTTTGAGAAGATGTATGATGGCACGAAAACCGAAAATTTATCCCATTATTATCATAGAACTCCCGAAACACTCTATTGTCATACTATTTCCCATTATCACACTGAATATTTTTTATTTCTCTTTCGAATTGTGTTCTAATGAATGCTCTAAATTTTATGAAGACAGAAAACACTTGAGATTTATTGGCAATTGAAAACGTCCACAAAAATTTAGAATAATCATCCAGAAACAGAACATAATATCGATGACCTAACGAACTTAGAACAGGAGACGTCCATAGATCGCTATGAATAATATCAAAAGGCTGTGAAGTATGAGAATTTGAGTCCACAAATGGCAACTTAACTATTTTTCCTAACGAACAAGATTGAAAAATTTGAGTACGACTCGTACCCTTACAAGAAATAAAACTATTTTTATCTAAAACTGATAAAATAGACGATCCCGGATGTCCAAGGCGAGCATGCCACATGGAAGGAGAAATGACTGCAAAAACTGACGGCAAGGCTTGACTCGATGGACTGAAACCAGGCATGATAGGATAAAGGTCCCCCCTACTATCACACCTCATGAGATGACTCCCCGTCTTGACATCCTTCACAGAGAAACCAAAAGGATCAAATTCAACAGAAATTGAATTGTCAGTGGTGAACTTTCGGACAGACACTAAATCTTTAATCAATTTGGGGGCATGTAAAGTATTTTTCAAGATAAGAGGTGGATTTGGGGGAGACAACGTTTTCTGACCATAACCTTGAATTAGAATAGAGTTGTCATTACCAATAATTATACCCTGAGGGGTGCTCAAATTGGAATAAGATGAGAGAGTACCTGATTCGGAAGTCATGTGAGTAGTGGCACCGGTGTCCATATACCAATTTGGGTCCGGTTGAGTCAACCCCAACGTGTGCATCGCGACCTCGATATCGGTTTGAGTGGGGCTGGCTGCATGGTGGGCTTGCGAGGTCGGGGCCCAAGTATTCCCGACGAGGCCGAAGTTGGGCCGTAGCCGGCTGGAACTGTTGTTGGGCCAGCTGGTGGGCCGCCACTTCGGTTCTTTGGGCTTGAATTTGGCCGCCCAGCCGGAATTAATCTTCCGGAGGTAGGGGCTGATGGCCCACGGCTCACTGCCCCAGCTCCACTGCAATGGGCCCCACTGCTGGGACCAGTGGGTGGTGGGCCAATGTTCACTGGACGGGGCCCACTGCCTGCCTGCTAACCACCGGAACCACCACGTTTGCCCCCGCGGTTTTTGTTATTATTCTTACGATTATTCTTGCCGCCACCATGATTATGGTTTTGGCCCGAATTATTAACAAAACCCGAAGAACTCGGGGAGGACGCCACCATGACGATGGGGCTTGCTCGGTAGCTGCCTTTTTAGCCAAACTGACTTCTTCCAAAGTAAGCATGGAGCGGGCTTGATAAAAGGCGGGAAGAGGGTTGCTTTGACGTAGGAGAGTTTCAACACCATTATAGGCCTCCGAAAGGCCGGCAACCAATTGTAGAACCAGATGATTATTTGTGACAGGTGCGCCCACATTATGGAGTTGATCTGCCAATTCCTTAAGTTTCTTGCAATAGACAGATACGTTAGAAAATTCTTCCATGCGAACGAGGGAGAATTCCTGCTCAAGTGTGACGGTACGTGAGTGTTGGTTATCTTGGAATACGTCACGCAATCTATTCCAAGTAGCCATAGCCGTGGTATCCGGCTCCATAATCATTTGTAGAAGGTCAACCGAAATAGTGGAATAGATCCACTAGAGAACGGTAGTATCAAGGGTAATCCATAACTGAAGATCCTCCGCGGGAAGAGGTGTAGCGGGAGGAATTATGTGATGGATGACTTGATGGGATACAACGTGAATTTTAAACAACTCCGCCCACATCGCATATTGGACGTTTTCCATCTCAAGCACAATAGGGATATTGTTCTTGATGTTGGAAACCATGAGGGCAGGGTGATAATTGTTCTTAGATATATTGAAAGAACAAAGAAGGAGGGAAAATTTAAGAAAGGTGTTTGAGAGCGGAAGACGAAATTTGGGAGAGAAACCCTGGGGGGGGGGGTGTCTCGGCCGAGAGAGGCAAAAGTTGGGAGAGAAAAAAACTTTTGTTTAGACCTAGTCTCTTGATACCATGAAAGAAATAATCCCCTTGATTATTTTCATTAATTGAATAGGTATATATACAAGATACAAAATAGGAGAATCCTATTCCTAAAATCTTATTCTACCATAATTCTAACTCTACAATTATGGTAGTGTATATTCCTAATTATGGTAACAAATACATTACAATATACTACACATATATTTTCCTAATATACAATATTCTTACCTTGTCTAATATTAACGATTATCAAAAACCGAGAGCCAATTATGGGCAGTAAAACCGAGAGCTCAATAAGGCAATATACACATGTATATTGTGTGTATATTGCCTTATTTAACACTCAACATATAAGCGGATAGGGATATATTCATCCCTCAACTTGATTAATTAAAACAACCATGATCAACATTATTCTAGTCATCTTTCATCCACAAACAAGTAAAAACAGCAGCACACATCATATAATGTATGAACATGAACTTAACATAGTATATTTGGATATCAACAGTGAATTAGATAGGCTAACAAGCGATGGAACAGTAATGAACATCACAAAATACTTAACTACTTATAGTTATACTCTCTTAAGAAAGTATTGATAACATGATTAGCAGATTATATAAATGTAAACCTACTCTATGCTTTCATAGGCAAAATGCATACCTAGGTTGCAGACTAGATCGACATCATATATGAACATCACATACATAATTAATGAAAAATACACAGAAAGCACATAGAAAATAAAGAAATAAACTAGGATTGAGGGGAACTGAGTTTACGGATCTTCTCCGGGCAGCGAATCGAGTCGTCCAATTCGCTCGGAGAAGTTATTTTTTTTGAAATTCTGATTTTTGTGACTTTGGACCCGGATTCTGATTTTTCTGATTTTTGGACCCGGTTTTGACCCGACCCGAAACAGCCCGACCCGGAAACGTGAAGAACAAAAGGGGATTTTTTTTAGGATTGAAACTAGTATTCAAAAGGGATTTTCGGATTTAAAATTATGAAACAAAGAGGAGTATTTTCTAAGTAAAAATTAGGAGCAATCAAACCATTTACTTTTCTGATTCCCCCCCCTCCTTTTCGATGTTTTTTTTTGTTTTTCTGACCTCGGGCCTTTTCGATTTCGGAATCGGACCTCTTGATTTCTGTTTTTGGGTCCCGGGAAAAAAACTTTTTTTTTCGATTTCTAGCTCTGCGACCCGATTCCCCCCCAAAATGAAGAAGGGGGGGGGGTGTATTTATAGATGGATTCCCCCCTTTCAACTCGAGTTTGAATTCAAAATAAAGGGGCAAAAGGTGACGATTTTTGAGCAGATTTTAGGGGTGTAGGTTGCGGATTTTGGGGGATAGGTATGGATGAAGTGACGGGAAGGGTGTGGTGGTGTCAGGGTTAGGTGCGGCGTAGGTGTGGCAGGGGGGGTGTCTGCGGGGGGTTGGGGGTGAAAGAGAGGTAGGGTTTTGTTTTGCTTTTGTTTTTAGGGTTAGGGGAATAAAAGGGGGTTGGTCGAATGGGTTGTGGGCCGGTCGGGGGGTTGGGCCGAAATGGGTTGTGCGTTAGTGGCCGGTTGGTTCATTTTTGGTGGGCTGGTTGGGTAGAATGTTTTGGGTTAAGGGGAAAATGGGTTGTGGGCTAAAATATAAAAAGATGCTTTGCAAAAAATGTAAATTATAAAAATAACGATGTGATAATAATAAAAATATAATATTTGCGAAATTCGTAATGCTTAATTTAAATAAAAAATGCGATGCCATTTTGCGAAAATAAAATAACATAGGATATTAGGGTAAAAACTATGATTATGATATTAAAAAGAAAATTGTTCAAGCTCTTCTTGCATTGCTTGAATCCAAAAGTTATCATTAAGTGCTTCTGAAACATTCTTAGGTTCTAAAGTAGATATAAAACAAGAAAGACTAATCTCTTGGCATATGGTAGACATACACACATACCTTACCATATCTATGTAATTGAGTGGTTCTTTCCCTCTTGTTATAATTCCCTCAAAAACTCCCCCTATCACTTGGCCCATTGGATGATTCTTCTTAATCCTCGATGAGGGGTCCCTTCGAACTTGATCTGGCAATTCGGCATTTGACTCCTCATCCATGGCCTCTATGATATTTGTTTCAGGTTCAAATGTTGCTTCAGGTGTGACAACATTTGGGGAAACATCTGACTCTTCTGCAATATGTTTATTTTTCACTGAAGCTATAACGTTATTTTCAGTTGTATCTCCTGTAAAATCAGAAAGATCATCAAAAATAATACTTACAAACTCTTGTATAATTTTGGATCTCAGATTGTATACTAGATAAGCATGACTATTTTGTGAAATAGCCAACAAAAATTCCTTTGTCACTCTTAGAGTCAAACTTTGCCAAATGATCTCTATAATTTATAATGTAACAAATACACCAAAAAATATGAAAGTAACGCAAGCTAGGTTTCTTTCCATTTATAATCTCATAGGGTGTCATCTTTGTTTCTGGCCTTAAATAGACTCTATTAGCGATGTGATTAGCAGTATTCAAGGCTTCTGCCCATAAACATTTTGACAAATGTTTAGAACTAAGCATCACTCTAGCCACTTCTTGCAATGTTCTATTCTTCCTTTCTGCTACCCCATTTTGTTGAGGATTTTTTAGAGCAGAAAACTCATGGAAAATTCCCTTTTTCTCACTAAAAAATGAACTATTTTCAAATTCTTTTCCATGGTCGGATCTGATCCGAAAAACAGGAGAATGAAACAGATTCCTTATTCTAGAGTACAAGATTTTAAACATGTCAAAAGTTTGTGATGTTTCGTTCAAAAAATATATTCATGAATATCTAGAAAAATCATGTACAATCACATAGGAATACCTTAAGCCTCCTAAACTGTCTACCTCAATTGGACCCATAAGATCCATGTGCAATAATTGAAACAGTGAGACGTACCTGAATGTTGTCCGTCATAATGAACAACATTATGGGAAACACGAGTTTGCTCACCTCTCATGCAATCTTCACATTCTGTTTTACCTTTAGGACTCAGATTGGGAATGTCTCTTACCGCTTCATATGAGATCAATCTTTATAAATTACGATAGTTGACATGCCCCAACTTTTGATGTCACATTGTTATGTCATCGATCCTAACATTATTGCATATTTCTTGTCTTGCAACAAGATAACAACTGTCAGTTGTACTTGTACCTGTCATGACACATAAGTTAGCTTCATTCGTAACTTTACATGCATTCTTATTAAACTTTACCTCAAGATTGTCATCACACAATTGACTTATACTAATTAAATTTTCCATTAAGCCCTCAACGTGTAAGACATTTCTTAGTGCTGGAAATCCAGGAACATTCAAGATCTCTTTTCCAAATTTTGCTTTTACTACCACCTACATAAGTTACGCTACCTCTATTGAATGACTCATAGTTCTTTAGAAACTCCTTTGTACCTGTCATGTGGCGAGAACATCCACTATCTAAGTACCAAGAACCTGAAATGTTAGTTCTTAATGTAGTTATAGCAACATTACATGTTACATCCTTTTTGGGAATCCAAACTCTCTTAAAACATTTTTTACCTTTAGGCTCAGAAATGTTGCTTCGAATGTTATCCGAAATGTTGGGCAACTTTTTAGGCAACATTTTGCTCACAGAATCTTGAAGTTTGAAACAGTATGGTTTTAAGTGTCCAGGGGAGTTACAGTGATGACATACAAACTTCATATTCTTTGACATATATGAGAACCTATTATTTATTCCTTTTTCCTTTACAAAGCAAATCTTCTCATTTTTATCAAAGAGATTTGAGCATTTGGTTTAAAGAGAGTTTTTATACCCAATTCCTGCATGTGAAAGTTTACTAAAGTTGAGTATTTCATTCAATTTTGAAGTTCATGTGTTGAGCTTACGAAATGTTGCTTCGGCTAAATTCAGTTTTGCACTGATCTTACCAAATTCAACGTCTTTTTTGGTAAACGCAACCTCTAGTTGGGTTATTGTGCCTTGTAGATCTACATTCTCACGAGTTAAAGATTTTATATTTGTGTCAAGATGCTTGGATTCTATGATTAAGTCTTTACATAGATTTTCAATTCCTTAATCATATCATCTTTGGAATCACCTTGATTCTCACAATCAGTCTCACTAGTAGAAATAAAACCACTAAAGCAATTAACATCAGAATAGTTAAAGAATTCGTACCTCTCGGATGTTGCTGGGGATGTAGATGTCGTTGCTGATGTTGAGGCAAATGTTGTGACATTTGAGACAACACTGTCGGTGACATTTACATTATCCGATAAAGACTGTTCGAAAACAGTAGCCAGCATTGCTTGTGTTTCGAATTCTTGATCTCCTTCATCTTCTCCGATTTGATTCTCCAAGGATTGGACTTGAAGTGCTACATTATTGTTCTTGTACAATTCCCTTTGATTCTCAATGTTCATCTCATAGGTTTTGAGAATGTTCATTAAGGTATGAAGGTCCATTGTAGCAAGATTGTGAGCTTCTTCAATCGCACAGATCTTTATATTGAACTTTTCAGGAAGTGAACGGAGTGCCTTTTCCACAAGTTGAGTGTTGGTTAAAGGAGCACCAAGCACTTGACATTCATTAGAGATGTCAATCAACTTTTCAAAATAAGATTTGATGTCCTCTGTTTTTTCTATCCTTAAACGTTCATATCTACTCATGAGCATGCGTAGCTTCATCCGACGAACACTTGAGCTACCTTCACAATGAGTTTGTAAAGTATCCCATGCGTCTTTAGCTGTAGAGTAGTTTTGTATGAGTTTGAACATGTAAAGATCAACCCATCCAAAAATTGCATTTAAGGCTTTCTCGTTGAAGCTTGCATTATTGATTTCTTCCGCAGTCCATTCAGATTCAGGTTTAACAAGAATGTCACATTCCTCATTCGGTGGCAACATAGGAACAACATATTCATTGGTTATAGATATCCATGTTCTAACATCAATTGATTTGATATGAGAACATAGACGGATCTTCCAATAGGCATAGTTTGAACCATCTAAAATGGGAAGCATACCAATTGTTGGATTTCCCGGATCCATAGCTTTAAATAACACGACCAAGTAATTATTGTGTTAAGTGTTGACTCTGATACCACTTGTTAGGTCCGGGTATGCTATGGAACAATAAAAACAAATTGGAAATAAACTAACTCGAATGCCAATTTAATTTCCGAATGTCGGCGATAATGTCGTCCGGCACCAGTGATAACACTTTAGTAAAAACATAAAACATTAAAGAGTAATGCAGCGGAAATTTAAAGAACAAAAATGTTTAAAATTTACATAGATTATATAAATATTATATAACCTATGACGGTCAATGACCGAAAGTATTGTATATATTTATTATATACAAAAATTACAAATTCATTTCTTTACAATTTTACAAGAAGAAATGGAAAGGAATTAAATGTTGAAGTCGCAGATGACTTCTGCCTGAAAAATCTACCTAAATAGACATATATAACTTCTCATTACAATTGTTCAATACAAAGCTAATCTAGAATCTAAACTGCAATTGTAATATTAGACAGAATGTTGTCGACACGCTCATGCAACACTTGTGATCCAGTTTTCTGAGATGAATTCTCGAGAGCTCTCTTGATATTTTTGCAATCTGTTTCTGGATATCGATTTACTGCAGTAGCCTATCTATTTATAGTAGAGAGTCTCCCTTGAACAACTCATCAATTCGTTGTGAAAGTTGAGAAAAAGGTGGGTAGCTGGTGTGTTTGTTGGAGAAGATCGTGGAGCAAAATCCTCTAACTTCTTGGTCTTGTTCCTCACGCATAGCAACAACCTTGACTTGTTCTTCCCACGTTTTTCATCAACTCTTATTTACCTTGCCAAATCACTTTTACTTTGTAGTAATATTATCACAAATATTACTTCATTCCGTGAAGTAAGGCAAAACTGTTTTTTTTTTCAAAATATGATGGTCCGAATGTTGTGACATTTGTTCCAACATTGTATACATTCAAATCAGTCCTTAAAAAGACATGTTGATTAAAATGTCACAACACCAAACCCAACATTAACAACCATGTTTCAAATTATCTCTGTTGGAACAGTGCGTAAGTGGCGAATATGTTTATTAGCTATAAATAAAATTGAATCCAGTATTTTCAATATTGGACATGGATATAATATGTAAAATTCATCATATTTGAATAAATATTATATGTTGAACCGATAAATTTTAAAAATAGTAATTTCAAAGCTTGATATTTTAAAGATTAAACTCATTAAAGTTAAATCTTGAATCTGCATCTAACTGAGATGACCAGAAATTACCATGAACCATCTAGTAATTAAAGTTTCAAATTAAAATAACCTTTTGATAATCACCATTTAAATGATTTCTCCGATAAAATACTATAATTAGAATGTAGCTTTTGTACACTAATATAATAATGTTAGATTTCTTATTAAGAATATGTCAAGTTGATGTAAAATATCTGCTAGATGCATTTACGTTTTTATTAATTTCAACTGGCTGTTTCAAAAATCCTATCCATATGAAGTGGGTGATCGATTTTTGAAAATTTTCCTATTAATATTATTCCAAATAAAATCGTTGTAGGGTGAATGGATAACAAAGGGAATTAGTAACCTTTTGATAATTACTATGCAGTTGATTTTTTCACCTCATGAATTTATATCAATAAATCTTCATCATAATAACAATTTGTACAAAAATGTTTGTCTCTTTCTTTCCTCTCCATCATATTTCACATTTTCTTCACTTCTTAATTATTACTAACAAAATTGAATATTGTTCTGCATGTTGAAAGGATTTGAGATCAAACCTTCGAATTTTCTTTTTCTTCCTTTTTTTCTAAAGGAGATCTAATCTTAATTTGCTTTTTTAAAACATAAACTTTATCAGAGAAATATATACTATTTCCGTCCCAAAATACTTGTCATTATTTCTTTTTAAAAGTCAATTTGATTAAATTTCAAAGCTAAATTAGATCGGATTAATTTAATATTTTAAAATTAAAATTTAGATATTCTGAAACTATACGGAAAGTACAATAAGTTGCAATTCTTCTCATATTAATATGATGAAAAATTATAACTTAAAATGTTGATCAAAATTCATATAATTTGACTCTTGAAATAATAATGTGATAAGTATTTTGAGATAGAGAGAGTACAAGCTAATCTAGTTTATTATATAGATATAGTACAAGTATAGCACTGTTTTATGCCTAATGCCTAGCTAATTTAGATGCCCGATCCAAGAACCACATTAATTCTAGCCAATAACGATGCTTTTCATATAACCAAAAAAAATATTATTTCTATCTCAATATTTTTTGCTTTTCAAGATTAAAAGTATTTAAATTCTTATCAATATTGTATGATGTATTTTTTCATTGTATTGGTCTGAGATAATAGCAAGGTATAGTACTCTTTATATAATTTATAAATTTTTAATTTTAAAATATTGAGTTAATCTACCTTTATTTTATGCTTAGTACGTAGCAAGTTTAGATGCCCTAGCCAAGAACCGCACTAATTTTAGCCAATAATGATGCTTCTCATAAAACAAAAGAAATAATACTTCATATCTCAGTACTTTTCGCTTTTTAAGATTAAAATTATGTAAAATTTAACTAATGTAAATTTTAACTAATATTATAAAATATATTTTTCATAGTATTGATCTAAAATAATTGTAAGTAACACTGCTTTTCGTATAATTTATAAATATTTAAATTTTAATTTTAAAATATTGAGTGAATCTAATATAATTTAATTTAAAAATTATTCATCGTATTGATCTAAATTTTTTTTTTTTACCAAAAAAAAAAACTTTCGGGAAGCGATTATAAATTATTTGACGGAGGGAGTAATAATGATGCTTTTGAAGAATAAATTAAACAGCCGTAAGTAGATAAGCTTTGCTTCACTTTATCAGGCATGTCATTATCTTTAATAACTTTTTTATTGATCACTACAACTAATTTCTGTTTCAGAATAAAGAACAACTTATATAGACTTGATAGCTTTGGGTGACCCTAGCTCTTTGTTTCAATCATGTTAGTTTGTCAATGGTGGGCTCTTTTAGACGAAAAAGTGAACACCTTTTATATATTCCTTCAACTTTCCGATTTAGATCAAAATATATTTTCCGTTAAAAAAATAAAATATATATATATACCCTTATCGTTATAAAATAATGCAAAATATACTCTTTTTGTTGATGAATTTTTTTAAATCATTTATTTTTTTAAAATTTAAAAAATATCACCGGCCTTTAAAAAAAATCTACTCATATTTTTAGTAGACATTTTCTAAAGCCACATGATAATTTTTTTTCTAGTGGGACGGGTCTAATTCATTTTAAAAAATGGGTAGACTTATTTTTTAAAAGCCATAGAGATATTTTTTAAAACAAATCAGACCCGATTCACCAGAAAAAAATTAGCATATGGCTTTAGAAAAATATGTCTACTAGAAAAAATAGGTAGACTTTTTTTAAAGCGACGAAACACGTTTTTAATTAAAAAATAAGCTAAACGATTTTTTAGAATTTCGTCAGCGAAAAGGGTATATTTGCACAATTTGTGTGACGACATAAATATATTTCCACAATTTTATAACAACAGGGGTATATATCTACTATTTTTAATGGGGGTGGGGGAGGTTATTTTTACTCTAAATCACAAAGTTAAGAGATATATTTACACATTTGCCCTATATATAATAAAGTTTTGGTTGATTGTTGATCCATCAAAAATCAAGATCAAATTAAATATGTTTGCTTATAATTTCTTTTAAAAAATGTTGGATGGTGGTGTGGCTAAGGCTAAGATAGATTTTTTGCTCCTTAGGAAGGCCTTAGGAAGGTTGATAACGGTCTTTGTAAAGACTGCAAGGTTATTCCGAGGGAGTATCTTACAACCCGACATAAGCTTTTGGTGATGGATTTGGAGATCAAGATGGAGAAAAAGAGGAGGATTATGATTATAGATGACAGGTTAAGAATCAAATGGAAGAGTTTGACCATGGCTACTGCAAATGAGATGAGAGAGAGGTTGATGGTCAAGGGGGCTTGGGGGAGTAGTGGGGATGCGACCGATATGTGGGACATGATGACCAGTTGCATTCGAAAGGTAGCAAGAGAAGTGCTTGGGGTCTCGAGGGGTAGCTGTGGTGGGCATTGATGGGACTAGTGGTGGAATGGTAAAGTTCAAGAGAAGGTGGAAGTGCAGAAAGCGGCGTATGTGAAATTGGTAGAAAGCAAGGATGAAGTGGAGAAGTGGACGGAGAGAGAATTGTATAAGATGGCGAGGAAGAAGGTAAAGCTTGCGGTTACGGCGATGAAAATAACAACTTTTAAGCGCATGTATGTGGAATTAGAGTAGAAAAACGGGGATAGAAAGTTGTACAGACTAGCCAAGGCAAGGGAAAGGAGGGCTCGTGACTTGGATCACGTGAGGTGCATCAAGCACGAGGATGACACAGTACTGGTGGAGGACGTGCATATTAGGCGGAGGTGATAGTCTTACTTCCATAAACTCTTGAAGGAAAAAAGTGATAGAGACATCGAGCTGGGAGACCTGGAGAAATCTAGTAGGTACCGGGATTTTTGGTATTGTAGAAGCATTGAGGTTGAAGAGGTTAAGGGTGATATTCGCAGGATGCGCAGGAGACGAGCGACCGGGCCTGATGAGATCCTAGTTGAATATTGGAAGAGCGCAGGCAGGACAGGTTGGAGTGGCTGACTAAGTTGTTTAACGTCATTTTTAAGACGACGAGAATGCCCAAAGAATGGAGGTGGAGTACAATGATCCCGTTGTATAAGAACAAATGTGATATCCAGAGTTGCAACAACTATAGGGGTATCAAGCTACTAAGCCACACTATGAAAGTTTGGGAAAGGGTCGTGTAGATGAGGGTGAGAATAGTCGTGTCTATTTTCGAGAACCAGTTTAGATTCATGCAGGGGCGTTTGACTACAGAAGCCATTCATCTTATTAGGAGGTTGGTGGAGCAGTATAGGTAGAGGAAGAGAGACTTACATATGATTTTCATCGACCTCGAGAAGACATACAACAAAGTCTCTAGGGAGGTTCTATAGAGATGTTTGGAGGTTAGGGGTGTACCTGCTTTAAATTTTTTCTAATCGGGTCTGACCGTTTCTCTTGCTTTGCTTTAGTTGTTGCTTTGCTTGTGCTTATGCTCGGTTTTGAGCCGAGGGTCTCTCAGAAACAGCCCCTCTACCTACCAAGGTAGAGGTAAGGTCTGCGTACACTCAACTCTCCCCAAACCCCACATTGTGAAATTTCACTGTGTATATTTTTGTTGTTGTTGGTGGTGGTAGTGGTGGTGTGGGTTGTATGAATTGAAGATATATTTGAGAAGAATTTCAACATTTCATGCAACGCACGTAAAGCTATAACCCGTAACTACAACAACAACCTAATATTCACTGAAATTTCACAAAGTCAAGTCTAGAAATGATTGAATGTACACAGACCTTACCTCTATCATGGAAGTTAGAGAAGTTATTTCCGGTGATCCATTGACACAAAGACAAGCAATACAAAGCAGTACGAAAATAGAAATAATGGAAGTGAATAAGCCATATACTATTAAATGCATGATATAACAGTCTGAAAAAATGAACAGTAATTGCCACAAATTAATATGATAATTGAAGTACACAAAACAACTGATAGTAACAGAAATTAAAGGACAAGAAACTACAAAAGTAATACTATAACTACCTACTAACCTTCTACCATAATTTGTGGCCTCTAAAACCTCTTATGTCCTCGGTAAGATGGAACTGCCCTATGGCATGTCTAATCACCTCTTCCCAATGCTTTTTCGGTCTATCTCTGCCTCTCTTGAAACGGTCATAGCCAACCTATCAAACCTTCTCACTGGGGCATTTGTGCATCTCATGTTCATATGCCTGAATCATCTCAGCTTTGCTTCCCGCATCTTGTCTTCTACCGATGTCACTCCTATCTTATCTTCATTTCTAATTCAATCTTTCTAGTATGCCCACACATCCATCACATTCACATTTTCACAAATTTCATCTTTAAAATGTGAGAGTTCTTGACTGGCCAACACTCCGATAATACAACATAGCCGGTCTAACAACCACTCTGTAGAATTTGCCTTTAAGTTTAGGTGACACCTTCTTATCACACAAGACTCCAGATGTCCACTTCATCTTTCCTGCACCAATATAACTATAACTTGTAACTAGCTAGGGTAGATAAAATTAGCTCATAAAAATATGATTCACTTAATTTGTCTACATTTAATTCGTTCATTTACTAAGTCATTTTACTTTGATCAACCAAATTCATTTCATCTTTAAGCTAACTGATTTATGCTAAATATGTAGCTTAAATTGACCCATGAATAATCATATAAAAATAATTTTTTAAAAATACTTTTTATATGTTATAACAATATATTAAAGAAGAAAAAGTCTATTAGGTAATTAAATAAATTACAAAAAATAAATAAAAATTAAAACTTGATAAGAATGGGGTGAGGTTATGATCAATTACCCATATTGGGACATCATATCTCAGTCCAAGTAATCTTTAGGCGGGTGATGACTCGTCTATATATTAACTCAACCATTTTGATATGTTCAAATTTTGCTCAACCCCTTGTTTAACACCTTATCCGTAACTCCACTAGTTCTTGTTTGGTTTCATATTACCTTTATTTCGTGTGTGTGTGTGTATTGGGGGAGAGTGGGGGGGGGGGGGGGCAGGAGGAGAGGTAGCTTCCTTCACTAGATTAACTTGTGGGGATTACGCGTTAGGTCCATGTGATATTCCTTCTATAATAAGAGTTATAATCATTTCGTGTTAGGAAACATTTGTTATCTAACAAGGAAGGAGAATCATAAGTAGATGCAATAATTTAACAATGTCAAGTTGAATATCGTCTTATCCTAACTTATCAAGTATTATTACATTAGATCTAGCAAAAATATCTTTAGCTCATACCTTTTTTTCTATATCTTTAACAAGAGAAATAATATAACTAAGCAATTACGTCTTAAAATCATTTATTTAGGTAAAATGACAGTGCAAATACCAGACTACTGTTCTTATAAATGTCACCCAACTTCAAATAATTTTTTTAGAAATGATATATTCTAATTGAAGGTTGTTGACGTGTGTAACACTTCATTAAAAAACTTACCTATCGAGAGAAAACACTTCTATTTTTTAATTTTAGATCTTCAACAAATTAAAAGTTTTCTAAACTTTTTGCAATCTAGAGTTAGACGTAAATTATGTTAGATATCTGATCAACATAAGAACAAAAATGCTAGAGGAAAAAACTACCATATATATTCAAATGGAGAAAATTATTGAGATCTAACTCTTTCACTTGAATGGATTCTAGCTAAAGCTTCCTATCACTTTCATCAAATAGAAAAATTGGTACATATCCACCCATGGAGTTTACACCGTATCAAGTAATTTAATCAGAATAATTAAGAATTAAATTAAAAACACATGTCATTTAATTATTATTAAGTGAAAATGTGCTTAGAAAAGATATATATTTTTATATTTATTGAGTTGATATAAATATCGGATATGAATAAGTTTTTATAAATCTAACAAATCTTGGGTTTTTTTTTGTTAAGACTTCTTACATGCCACTAGTAAGAAGGTGAGAAAAGACAACATTACTTGTGAAAACATCCATCCTAGGATAATGACTTCGTAGAATGGACGTACACAAGGTTAGCAGAGACAAATACAAAATTTAAATTTTATAAATTTCTATACTAATCTCAAGTTAATATACAATACTAATAACGAACAGTATTAGTATACATATAGATCTTAAAAAAAAAACTAAACAGTTCACATAAACACATAAGTTACAAGCTAGATCAGCCTATCGAGGCTAAGAAAGTAGAAAAATACTTCATGACCCGTGGCTAAATGTTAGTGTATAAGTAATTGTAGCTTGCACAACTTGGAAACCTAATTGATGTGTTATATTTTGTGGGATCTATATGCAAAATTATTGAAATGACTCACATGCTCCTCATCTCAAGTCTTACTTCTAATTTATTCAATAAAGTGATGGCATCTAGCTGTCATATTCAATTGCAATTTGCTACCCTAGAGAAAAAAACGATTGATGACCATCATTTATGTTTTAGAAAAAAAAACTATACAATTTTTATGGAACATAAAACTGATCACTGCCATTGCTGCTGAAAGGATAAAGAAAACGTGAAAGTATAGGCAATAATGTAACTATATATATATATAGGCGTTTGGATAATATTCGGTTGAAGTTGAAGAAAATAAAGAACACTTCAAGTTAAAATTTTAGAAAGGTATTTGAAAGTTGAGTTGTACTTAGAAATGAACTTTACTTGAAAACAAAAAATTAAATCTTGAATCTGAATTATTTTTAAATTGGGTGCAATGCAAAGGAATAATCTTTAAAAGTATACATAATTGGGCGCAATGCAAGGGAATAACCTTTAAATTACGTGGTCATTTGGTTACAAGCATATAGGATAACAATTAGAGGATAACACGATGAATTATTTTATCCTATATTTGGTTGAGTTTTAAAAAAAATATGTATATATACGCTATCTGGGAATTATTTACACAGCACTTGTGGTAGTATTTTTAGATCACAGTCAATGTCCGATCTGATCCCGAAATTCCTAATTCTTAAATAAAATAACTAAATGAAAGAGATACCCTTATCCAAAGTTCTTTTCTAAAAATTCATTAAGAAAGCCAATGTTAAAATAGAAATAAAAAGTTTAACCTGTAAACGTGTAAATATAGAAAACAATATATTTCCTATCCATAATTAAAATATTTTCATATATTATGTAAATATAATTATGGTAAGACTATGATTCCTCTTTTGTATAGGCTTAGGATTCCTATTGTATAAGGAATGAATATTGTACTCTATATATACCTTGATATTAATGAAAGACTCCCCAAGGGAGATTAATATCATCTAACATGCTATCAAGAGCCAAATAAACAAAACCCTAAAAACCTTTCTCTTCCACGCTTGTTGCCTCTCTCTGTGTGGCCCTCCCGAATTTTCTTCTTGTTTTTCGGGTTTTGTTCTTCCTTTCTTCTCTTCTCTAGATGGCTATCCCTGATTCTTCCACACTTTCTGACGCCTCTACCTCCACAAATTCCACCACAAAGTCATCACCCCCGTTTCACCCCGCCTTTACTGTTTCCAACATCAAGAACCATATTCCCATTATTCTTGATCAAGAAAACAACCAGTATTCTTCCTGGGTTGAACTTTTTCGCAATCATGCATGTCTCTATAACGTGCTTGACCATATTGATGACACTATTCCGCGCCCTACGGAGGTTGATGATTCTATCTGGCATCGTCTCGACGCCGGCGTCAAACAATGGATATATGGTAGTATCTCTCAGGATTTGCTCCTTACTATCATGAAATCTGACTCCACAGCCCTTGACTTGTGGTATCGTTTGGAGGAAATTTTTTAGGACAACAAGCACACTCGTGCCGTGTATTTGGAAGAACAGTTCAACAAAACACGTCTTGAAAACTTCTCCAATATCTCTGAGTACTGCAAGCAGCTTAAACTTCTAGCGGATCAACTCTCCAACATCGGCACGCCTGTCATTGACGATAAAATGGTGCTACAAATGATTTCTGGCCTTACTAAGGGCGAATATGATACTTTGGCCACCATAATTCAACAGACAGATCCGCTATCGAGTTTTAACAAAGCTCGCTCACAATTGTTGCTCGAAAAAACCCGTCGTGCTAAGCAGGATGAGCACGCCCATCAGGTGTTAGCTGTCGACACGCAACCCCAAGATCAGACGCCACCAGACAACTCACAACAGCGGCAGGACCGTGGCGGCAAGGGTGGAAAAGGCCGCGGTGGTAGAGGAGGCCGTGGTCATGGCAAGGGTCGCGGTCAACAGAACCAACAACAGCAACATCAACAGAGATCGCAAAATAACTGCTACGCGACTCCTCAACAGTTCGTCTACAGCACCGCGGCGCCCAAGTCCAATCCAGTACCAGCAGCCATACAATCCGTATTCTTACCCCGGTTTGTTAGGCCGCTCGACCCAGCGAGGCCACTTCATGCAAGGTCGGTCCATGACCCTCCTCGACATGACACCCATCGAGTTGGGTCGGTGTTGACACCTCTCTATGCAACAGCCTGACAATACTTGGTACATGGACTCAGGCGTCACATCTCACGTCACCCAGTCTGCATGTACTATTCCTAAACTGATTAGTTTAAAGCATCTTCAATATGTTACAGTTGGTAGTGGACAACACATTCCAGTTAAGGGTTATGGTACCTCATACACACAACCTCCTCATCCACCCTTCTCCCTCAAAAACACCCTATATGCCCCACACATGATTAAGAACCTCATATATGTCCGTCAATTTACTCGTAATAATTCTGTCTCTATGGATTTTGACCCTTTTGGTTTTACTGTGAAGGATCTTCATACGGGGACACCTCTTATGAGATGCAACAGCACGGGGGATCTCTATCCATTCACTTCCACCTCCGCTGCCAGATCTTGCTCTCCCGTCACTCTAGCGGCTGTTTCTTCTTGAACTTGGCATAATAGGCTTGGTCATCCAGGAGTCCCAGTTTTTAATTTTCTTAGAGGCAACAATTTCATTGCTTGTAATGAGAAACTTGCCCAAAATTGTGTTTCTTGCTCTTTAGGCAAACATATTCGTTTTCCGTTTAAATCATCTACTAGTGTTACATTTGCTCATTTTGATATCATACATGCCGATTTATGGACATCTCCTATATCTAGTTCTCTCAGTCATAAATACTATCTTGTGTTGCTTGATGAATTTTTACACTACGTTTGGTTATACCCTCTTAAATTTAAATCGGAAGTGTTTGTCAAATTTCTTGAGTTTCGCAAGTTCATTCAAACACAATTTAGAAAAGGCATAAAATCATTTCAGTGCGATAATGGTCGTGAATTCAACAACTCTATGTTTCACCGCTTTTGTACCACTAATGGCATGGTTTTTCGCTTCTCCTGCCCTCACACCTTACCACAAAACGGTAAAGCTGAAAGAATCATCCGCACCATTAACATTATGATTCGCACCCTATTGATTCATGCCTCCCTCCCTCCACCCTTCTGGGTTTATGCTGCTAAAATGTCAGAATACACTCTAAATATTCTCCCTACTAGCACTCTTCACAATATGACCCCTACCGAAATCCTCTACCATAGAATCCCCTCTTATGATCATCTACAGATTTTTAGTTGTCTGTGTTATCCCAACCTTAGCTCCACCGCCCCTCACAAGCTCGCTCCTAGGTCCACTCCATGTGTCTTTCTAGGATTCCCGCCGAACCATAGGGGCTATCTATGCTATGACTTGTCGACTTGTCAGATCCACATATCTCGTCACGTCACATTCGACGAGACCACATTCCCATTTTTGAATCTTCCAAAATTCCAAAAACAGGACTACTCATTTCTTGACGAGTTTGCCATCTCTCCCCTCATAATCGAACAACTCACATCATCTGTTCCGTCGTCAGAGCCACGGCGCCCAAACTTCAGAGAAGCCTGTCAACCTTCTAGCGCCGCGACTTTCGATCCAGGAGCCGCGGCGCCTTCGACGGCTTCACCCCCACCTTCTCCTTATTCGACTTTACCCCCATCTCAGACACCACTCCGCCATCCACTGTCCCTACCCATCCAATGGAAACTCGATCAAAGCATGGAATCTTCAAACCCAAAGTCTATTTCAACTTGTCTGCCCAAACCATCTCTCCACTTCCAAAGAACCCAAAATTGGCCAAACAAGACCCTAATTGGAATGCGGTTATGAATGAGGAATTCAATATTTTAACTAAACAACACACGTGGGATCTAGTACCTAGACCTGAGGGGGTGAATGTCATTCGTTGTATGTGGCTATTTCGTCACAAGTTCAGAGACAATGGGGATCTTGAGAGGTATAAGACCCGTCTTGTGGTTAATGGCACAAATCAGCAGGAGTATATTGATTGTGGTGAGACCTTCAGCCCGGTTGTCAAACCGGCTACCATCCGCACAGTTTTGAGCATTGCCATGGGCAAACACTGGCCGATCCATCAGCTTGATGTGAAGAATGCATTCTTACATGGGGATCTGAGAGAGACAATCTACATGCATCAGCCACCAGGGTTCACCCATCCAGCAGTTCCTCACTATGTGTGTCGTCTCCGTAAGTCACTATATGGCCTGAAGCAGGCCCCTCGTGCGTGGTATGATCGCTTTGCCAGGTATATCTTGCAGATTGGGTTTGTATGCAGCAAGAGTGATACATCACTTTTCATTTTTCATCGAGGTAGTAGCACTGCTTACTTATTACTTTACGTGGATGATATTGTTCTTACTGCCTCCTCCGACGGATTGAAAAATGAGATTATTGTCTTGCTCAAGTCCGAATTTGCAATGACTGATTTGGGGAAGCTGAGTTACTTTTTGGGGATATTAGTGACCAGGTCTGCCAATCATATGTTCTTGTGTCAGCGTAAGTATGAGAAAAGATTGTGTACAGAGCTAAGATGGCGAACTGCAAAGAGGTGCCTACTCCAGTTGATTCCAAATCTAAGCTCAGTGCTATGGATGGTGCTCCAGTCTCTGATCCTACTCTGTATAGGAGCCTTGCAGGTGCACTTCAGTATCTCACATTCACCAGGCCAGACATAGCTTATGCTGTTCAGCAGGTGTGCTTATTCATGCATGCTCCTAAGGAGTCTCATTTCACTGCTCTTAAGCGTATCATTCGATACATTAAGGGCACTCTTGATTGTGGTTTGCACCTATATCTCTCTGCACCAGACATGTTGCTTTCATCTAGCTAGTGTAAATCAGGACATGTTTTATATCATATTATGTTTATCCCATTTTTATTTCAATGCACCAAACATCAACCAGTAAAATACCCACGAAATAATATCGTCATGACATAATCTTTATATTAATCTTGGTCACTCTATATTCCTTTCTCAAGTTAATTTCCTAGATGGCCACGTATAGGGGATTTCTTATAAAAATCACTTTTGTTTCATTTATGACAATAACGTCACTCAACTATCACTATTTTTCTCAAAAGATATCTACCTCAAAAAACCTTCTTCTCTCCTAGTTGGCAAGCCATGTCATTAAAACCATATTTTTTTTAAAATAATAAACCTATTTAACTCATTAAACCTCATTTAATCACACATATCTTATACCCGATCAAACATGAACCGGTTAAAAAGCGGCAAAGGAACAAACTAGCATGTATCTAAATGAATTTGAAAAAGATGAAGTTTTTAAATCCATAAATAAGTTTTAAAATTAAAATATAAATTTGAATTTGATTTACTTTAAGACTTTAGTTTAATATATTGCTATATATTAATATGACAAGTTGGAATATCTATATCTTAATATAAAATATATTATATTTCACATAGACTAATAATGTATTATTTCAAAATAAAATATAAGAGTAATCATATAATATTTTAAAATAAATATTATACTAATGAAAATTCTACACCTTCTGCATGAAAGATCTCGATGGTGAAAATAAAAATACAAAAAATTACATGGTATACATTTAAGGGTAAATAAACCAAAATTTTCACTAACTTTGTTTCAAAAAAATATACGATTCAATTAGATCCATTAAAGTTAAACTGAACGAATGTAACCTTTGTGTTATCTGTGCAATTTCATTTTAATGTGGAAAGAATATGTTGTTTAATGTGAAAAAAATATGCTTTTAAAAAAGTTTGAATTTGAATAGAATATAAAACTACTTGAATTTTAATTTAAATTGAAAGATAATATATTTGAATCGAGATTTAAAAAATCATAGATTTGAAAAAGTGACTTGGTAGAAAATATGGGTTGATTCTTTAACCGCTTTTTAACCGGGTCATATTTAATTGGATATAAAATATAAATTTGGTTAAATGAGTTTGATGAGTGAAATATGTCTATTATTAAAAAAGATGAGGTTTTAATGACATGACATGCCGAGTTGGAAAGAATGAGACTTTTGAGAAAAATAATGATACTTAAGTGACTTTATTATCTAAATGAAACAAAAGTGATTTTTGTAGGAACTTTTGATTTCTCTAACTTAACTTCTTTTTCTGGTCCTCCCGCTAATTCCTACATTTTAATTATAAGATATAACTTGTTTACAAATCAAATGAGTCCGTAAAGTTTCTAGAAGTAATACGTACTCTCACTTTCTTTTTTAAATGTGTTATTCACTCCTTTCACTTGAGTAAGAAAAATCATCAAGATGTTAAAAAGAAACAAACTACTCCTACTACTAATTAAAAAGAATGAACAGAAATTGCAGGTAAAAAATATTTACATCTTTGTCCAAGTCCTAAGATCTCAGAGGGTGGAAACTATGTGAAAAGGAGTGGCCCACTGGGCCTCAATACATGAATCCAGTTCTCTTGTAAAGAAGCCCAATCAAATGAAGCTTGGCTTGCCCAACTTCTTGGTATCTTTTCCTCAAAACATTTGGGTTTTCTTTAACAGATTCTGAGCAGCCCAATGAAAGTCTGACAAGCTCCAAAAAATTGCATGGATTTCCTTCATACGGGATGATCTTAAATATTTACCTCTCAATTCGCTGGTCTTTAATTTTTGTACATATTTCTCATTTAAAATTATGGATCAAAGTACCCTTTATTCACGGGTCTATATCGAGTCTGTGTTCGAATCCCAACAAAAGCAAAAAAATAAAAAAATAAAAAATTTCATAGAAATTGTGCCTATTCGACCAAAGTTATATAGAAACTATGACCCTAAATAGCCGGACAAGACATAATCTAATTTTTTTCAATGAAACTTTGCCTTCAGACACAGTTACATAGAAACTATGTCCTTTAAGACATAATCTCTATATAACTTTGGCCGAATAGGCATAATTTCTATAAAATCTTGCCTTGTGATTTCTTTTTGACTTTGTTTGGATTCGAACCCGCAACCTCAGAGGTATTTTTGGAGGCATAATTACATTAAAACTATGTCCCTTAATGCATAGTTTCTATACAACTTTGGCCAAATAAGCATATTTGCTAATGAAATCTTGCCTTGTAATTTTTTTTTCTTTTTGACTCTGCTTCGATTCGAACCCACAACCACAAGGATATTTCGGTCATTTTTTTAGATGAAAAAAAAAATTAAATACAACCAATTTGAGCGACAAAAATTAAAGACCACCATAAAATATGGCCAATCGTGCGAATTGTCCACAAGCTCCGTTATACATTGGGCCCTATTGTTGCCTGGACAAATCACTCCAGCCCAACTTCTTTGTATCTTTGAAGAAATTCCACGACATGTCCTTAAAGTGGGTTGATCTTTAATTTTTGTCCCTTAGCAATTGAACTTATGTAGGCATAAGTTCTTAAGTCACTGGGCATAACTTGTGAAATATTATGATGCAAAATTATAAATTTATACCTCAAGAAAATGTTACGGTATATATTATTAGGGACAACAATTAAAATCCACCACAAAATAAAGGCTTAAGTCCCAATAATCCTCAAACATTTGGGTTTTCTTAACAGATTCTTGGGTTTTTAACATATTTGGTAACAACCTGAATAATTACAATGCCTAGTCAAATATATTTAAAAAATACACTAATATGTAAAAGTTATATACCATTTATCGATTATTATTTTGACAAGAGATTATACAATTCCTAGATTCTAACCCGCACATATCAAGCTAAAGCCTTTTCATTCATTATGGTGTTGTTGTTTAGGTGTGAAATTCATAAATAGTTACTTTCGCAATTGGTATGTGATAATAAGTTTAATTTAAAATAACATATGAATAAAAAATATTACCAATTTAGAATAGCGCAAGACACTCACTTCTTCATCTTTTTCAATTTTTTTCGAATTCTATTATATTATCCTGAAGTTTATTTTTTACAACTTAGAACTCTAACATAATTTTAGCAAACTTCCAAAAAATTGTCTTTGACTTTCACTTTTATAACTAAAAACTCCAAAATACTATCAAGATCGAAGTCGCATCCATACTAAATATTTAAGACACTTATCAAGCTCTTTTATATGACATGATTTGTACAATTATTGAAAAAATATTTATAGCAAGGCTTGTTGAACTTCATGACATGGTCATGGGTTTCAAATTATAAAAGTTGAAACCCAAGACATTGTCTATGAAACCTCTTCTAAACTTTATGGCAACAAATAATGAATGAGCCGACTTTAAAAAAGGAATTATAATTTCAGTAATCTCTTCACCTATTTATTTTTTTTTATCTAAATTAAGATTATTATATCCTATAAACCTAAAATCAAGCTAACCATAACCATTATCCAACAGTACGATTACACTAGAGCTTAGGCCCATCCATAACAATGCGAAAAGAATTAATGGACTTCTAGATTAACCAATGGCCCAAATAATGAAACGACTAATTACAAGCCCATACAGTATAACCTCTTCAAAACCCTAGCCTTATAACTCTAATTTCCCCTCATTTCCATCCACAAAATCGCACCAAAACCCTAACTCCGCCTTTCCTCTTCTTCACAAACTTCGCAACAATGCCGCCAAAGTTCGATCCATCTCAGGTCGTCGAAGTTTTCGTCCGAGTTACCGGAGGTGAAATAGGAGCCGCCAGTTCACTCGCTCCAAAAATCGGTCCACTAGGTCTTTCCCCGAAGAAAATCGGAGAAGACATCGCAAAGGAAACCTCGAAGGACTGGAAAGGTCTACGTGTCACCGTTAAACTCACCGTGCAAAACCGTCAAGCTAAGGTCTCCGTCGTTCCTTCAGCCGCTGCACTTGTTATCAAGGCGTTGAAGGAACCGGAACGTGATAGGAAGAAGACGAAGAACATCAAACATAATGGAAATATCTCGCTTGATGACGTCATCGAGATTGCTAAGGTTATGGCGCCGAGATCTATGGCTAAGGATTTGAGTGGTACTGTGAAGGAGATTTTGGGAACTTGTGTTTCTGTTGGTTGTACTGTTGATGGAAAGGATCCAAAGGATTTGCAGCAAGAGATTTCTGATGGAGATGTGGAGATTCCAGAGAATTGAAGAGAAGGTTAAATTCGTAATTTCTCTCGATATATTAGATCTAAATTTTGAATTTATGTCGTTTGATTTTTGAGAGGAATGTTATCAGTGGATAATTTTGAACTTTGTGGCCTTTTATCTCTTATTACTATTAGTATTTTGGATGATCATCTATATCTGAATGTAGCTTGGATTTTGTTAATTTTGGTTGGAATGTTTTTAGCTTTTATTTTAATTGAATGCGTTAATGATGTTTTTATGATAATTGGTAGTGTTGTACGTTATTACTTGTTTAAACATGCTGAATAGCTTATGTTTACAATGTTGATATGGATTTATGAACCTGGAATTTGTTTCTTGATGATGCTTACAACTAACACGTACATAGGGATTACGTTTTCCATTTGAAAGAGTTAAAAATAAATCATGCAAATGTGAGTGAATTCTTTGATTGGGTTTAGTTATGTGGTTTAATTTTGCATTTGTTATTTGTTTTAAATTAATCAGGGTGAGATTGTAGTTAATATTATAAAGATGAAATATTTCTGTGCATGAACATGGTAACCTCTTGGGTTAGATATATATGTCCAAGTTTAACTATGAAGGATGGAAGAGCTTCTCAGCATATTAAGATATGCCCTGTGTTTTTCTATTGTTGAATATAATAATGTAACTTCTCCTTTTGCCTTTTGCTTTGGCTGTTTGTGCAGTCAATCTGATCTCAGTTGTCTAAGTATGTGTTGAACATGAAAATGTATGAGGCCGGACGTTTGCATACATTTCACTAAATCTATAAGTTCCTTTTTCTTTTCCTTGTCTAAAGTGCTTAGGACTGTGCTTCTTGAATACCTGTCTGTTTCTGATGATTCTTACCAATGGCAAAGCACACTACATAATTATTATTCTCGCTACCAAACTCATTTAGCTACACAGATGACTGCCATTGCAATATTTTCTTATATCATATAACTGGAGCTTCAGACACTTTAATCATCACTGTGTTTGGATCTCTTTCCTGCTCTTCAAATTAAAAAAATACGTAGATCTCTCAGTTAGAAGACATGCTTGTTCGTTTGCCAAGCCCTATGTTACTGAGTGTCACAATACTGCTCAATCTACTGTTTCTTTACAATATTTCCTAATAAACTTCACGACAATACTATAATGAATTATTTTGACATCAAGTACCTTCAACTACAAAATTAATTGCCAATTTGTGTATGTTTCTGCTGAGAGGGTCTCTGTTGTGTTTGGATTCGTCAGGAAAGTATGTGTGAGTTGCCTGCATAAAAAGAGTTTGACCTTGGTATGCCTAGTTGTATCAATTTAAATGAGTAATATTGCATCCTGTTCTGTAACCCCTCCGTGTGGAAGCTTCTATGGTTGGTCTGCATTCATCATTTTCCCCACCCTGTTCTTAGGTGTTCATTTATCATCACTACCTTATGGTGGCTACTGATTACTTTTTGAGGAAGTGAACAAAGTTTTCTGTTTGTTGTAACGGAGATCCATTGTTCTTGCCATAGAGCTGAGTGTGTGTTGTTCCCCAATTGTAGCAATAACTAGTCTTTGCATGCTGTGTTAACTGCTTTATGTAAAAGAGGGTTCTTTGCCTTTCACAGATCGTGTGGTCTTGTGTGTTCTTTGTCCTCAGAAGTGTTACTGATACAAGGTAACTGAGCCCCCTTTATTCTTCCAAACCTCCCCTAGAGTGATATTTTTTCCTTCGTTTCCTTTTTTCTCTTCCCCATGCCTCTGCATAGTAGTTAGTTTTACTTGATTGATCTAGACAATTGTCTGGGAATACACTGGTATGTTTTTGTTGTTGATATGAACAATTGTCTAAACAGAAAGCTGAATAAGCTTAAATTCTTAAACTCTAATAGTAAATTATTGAGTTTATCAACTCTGAATGAGTGGCAGGTAAGTGGTACTTCCGTGTTCCCCAGATAAGTGATTGTGTTGTGCATGTTGCAATTAATTGTTCTATGCCTGGAAATGATTCAGAACAAGAGCACTCTTGAAAAGAAAAGAATTCTACTAGTATATGGGCGTTACCAATCAAATAGTAATGCCATTTGAACTAGTTTAGTCGGACCCATGTCATGTTAAAGTTACTATCCAAATAGTAATGCCATTTGAATTACTTTAGTCGAATTCATATCACGTTGTGGGATTTCATTGTTGTTGACTTGTCTGTCTTCTGTGTAGACTTTCGTATCTAGCAGTTTATGTTGCATTAATGCATCTAATGAAGTGAGATATACCTAGAATCTTATGGACGTAAATTATGAAAAAGAGAACACAATAGAAACAAATGATCTATATAAGCGGTAACAGCTAGTTGTATTGATCTATACTTGCATTACTTCAAGGTAGAGGATTGATTTTGGCAGTTTCATTTAGTGTGAAATTAATGGAATAGCAGGTTGATGGATTGAAAAGAAGATGGAACTTTTGATGATACAAGTAATATCAAACTATCAAAATATATTCCAAATGCTTTTGGTATCAATCTCGCCAACGGGCAATCATAAATTAGTAATCCTTTGAAAATCCTATTCTCTTGTCCTCTTTGGAACTTATGCTTTAATCTCCCTACAAGGTTGTGTATCTCTTGCAAGTAAATTTGCAAACTATCCTCTCTTTCCATACGTAATTTCTTGTCTATTTTAATGGACGTCGCAAATAAATTCATTTTTTATTTTCAGTCACCTTCGTTTTGAACAATTAAGGAATGACCGTCCAAATATTAAGTGGGGTTGCTCTCTTTTTAAGGACAGAGAGCATGAAACACAACACTTGTTCCAACTACATGGGGTCAGTTTAAGGGGGCTGCTTCGGTCTATGCATTTGGTTCTCCAATTCTTGCAACACTAAAAGATCTACAACTTCCATTGCCAAACGGCACCAACATAAAAATTGCTTCAACCAGAGGATGCATAATAAATTCCATCCTCTTACACGGTGAAACATGGTTTTTTTTCCTTGTCTTAGTTTCTTTTTGCATCACAACTTGGAACATTTTTGTATTTGCATCTGATTCTTTTAGCGAGGGTCTATAGGAAGCAATTTCTACCCTTCTATCCCACAAAGGTAGGAATAAGGTCTGCGTACATTTTACCATTTGCAGACCCACTAATGAGATTACATTGTTTCATCAGCGTTTTTAGTGCCTTAGCCTGAGCCACTAGCAATGTTCAGGGAGGGGATATTACTATTTACAAACATTAGTGCATGTTAATTAGCTTGTATTGACACATAATAAGTTCTATTTTTATATTTCCCTGTTGACAAAAGAAAAACCTTATTTCTTCCTATTTGTCTGTATGGAACTATTCAATACCTATACCTATGCTAATGAGTGATCCACTAAAGTATTTAGAATAACTCATCGATGGTCCCTTAAACTTTCAATCAACAATATCAGTGACCAAATATGCACTTATGACCATATAGATGTATACCTCTTCCACCTAAGTTGGCGTTTGACATATCAATCCAATAGACCGTACCCCTTCTTAAAGAAACTGATAGGATCATTCAGAAGAAGCCAAGCTTTAGCTTTCTAGTGGGTGCCCCTTTGTTTTCTCATTCATTTATGGCATTCTACACGCGTGGAATTGCATAAAACCGTCCAATAATATTCACTTCCAATACTGTGTTTGATATTTTCTCATTCAGTGTATCTTCTAATTTCCTCTCCTATTTAAGCCCACAAAACCCTTTTCTTTTCTTCCTCAAAACTAAATCAGCAAGCTTTGTGTCTCTGGTTTGCCATATTATAGTGAGAATGACCAAAAAGATGGTGAATATGAAGCCATGGATTGAAGTGGCACCACAACTTCTTGTTTTCCCGGTAAAGATTCCTCATTCTCCAAATCTTTAGACAGTCCAAGAAGATGATCGAGCTGAAGGGAAAGATGAAGATGATAAAAATACCTTATATTAGCTGAATTTCTTCTAGAATCTCTCTAGTTTTTCTTCTTCCCCTTTGAGTTTTTTGTTATGGGGAAGAAGGATATGGACAATATTAGTTGTTAGAGCAATAATGTGAACTCTGTGGTATGTATATAACGAATGAAGTGATTGGATCCTTCATTGTAGAAACAAACAAATGTTGGATAAGTATACATCAATATGGCAGAAACAAACAAATGTTGTAGACAATCACGTAGATCCGCATGTGGTATGCTTGTATACAACATTTGTTTGTTTCTGCCATATTGATGTATAGTTTAAGTTCTCTGCCCTGAATATTTATACAATCATGTATCCTTTAAAAGTAATTAATTAAATAGTATTTAGGATAAGTAATCGTATTGATAACCTAGTAGTAAATTGAGTAGTAGTTATTTTTCACCATTTTACTTGGCTTGCTACCCTTGTGTGTCTACCCTTTATTTACAAGCTCTGGAGTCATTTGGAAGGGTGACAAGGAATATTCAAATGGCTAAACAGTTATCTTGGAGAAATTTATTAATTTTTACCCCTAATTTAGTGATGGACGTTTGACTATTCAACCAAACTTTGTTTACTTCAATTGTGTTTGTTTTTACCAATTATTTAGATTCTTCAAAAACTTTTCAGCTAAGGGCCGGGAGCGTGATAGAAAAAATAAATTACATTTGGTTAAGGAAATACGGAGTATGTTATTTTGGATTTTTTTATATTACATGTCAGTCCAACAAAAAATAATCCTAATCTTTATTTGTTACGAATTTTAACCAGTTTAATCACTGTATTATACACTTGGTACATGCTGAATATACACCGACGATGGCCTACAAATGGTTACAACTAGGCGACTGAAAGTTTTTCTAGTCGTCCGACTAAAATTATTAATTCCTACATTATTGTCTATTTATAAGATCTTGTATAATCTTCATATCGAGTTAAGAGTAAACATTTATTTTCTTAATAACTTTCAATATTGCTCAAGTCACAAGAAGCTGGAAACACATCCTCAACAAGTCATTAGTTTATTCAGGAATAGAGACGAGCATTTGAGACGAAATAATCAAGGGAGAGGGTTCCATGTATCAACGAGGAAAATAAATTTGTACGCGATATTTATACAACAGTATATAAATTTATCATGGTTAAGTAATTTAATGTGATTAAATAATAGTAGTCTCTAGGTACAAATACATATTGTACGTATATTGATTTACAGCAAACATCAATCGAGTGAGTAAATTTTACTTGACAGGCAATATATCATCTCTGAATATTTCATTGATCACAACGGTTTGATGAAAATATCTGGACTAGTTTATGGGCATTTTAAGTTGTTTATATGTGCATTAGATTTGAGTTATATATACAGATAGAATGATAATAAGCATCGCCGTGACCTTTTATAACGATTACTTCTTCATTTAGGTTACTAATTAACATTCAGTAAATATAATTACATCCAATTATTCGTACAGTCTATAGATCATCTAAATTACTGTCAATACATAGAACTTAAATTAATGTACATTTGATTGTGCAATTTCTGAACATTAACTGATTAAAGATCTCCCCCCCCCCCCCACTTGGTACATATTGAGAGTACTATACGAGTTCCACTGCCAAATGGCACCACACTAGAATTATTTGAGCCGTGAATGTTATTTTCTTTGAATAAAAAAAGAACAATAACAGTTCAACTATCTAACATGAATACGCAATTAAGGGGTAGTTATACTACACCAGAATTAAGAAGTGCACTGTAATTTAGAAGGGAATGGAACTAAGAAATAATAATGCCTTGGAGGTGTTTGTATTCTCCTTCAAAAATATAATATAGTTTCATCTCCTATTTAAACCCTTCAACTTTTTTGCTTTTCTTAATTCATAATTAAATCACTCCTAAAGATCTTCAAAATTGGTCACTCCTTTTCTTTGGTTGAATTTTGTGTGGCAATATTATGTAATGGCGAAGAAAATGGTGATTAATATGAAGCCATGGATTGAGGTGGCACCATCACTTGTTATTTCTCCAAAAATGATTTCTCATTCTCCAAAATTGAATCTATTAAAGAAGAAGATAGAGTAGAAGGCCAAGATGGGGACGATAAAAAGACCTCATGTTAGCTATCTTCACAAAATCTTTCTGAGGTAGTAGCTAGTTCTTCTTCTCTTGAGGTTTTATTATAGTTAATGGGAGAAATTAAGGTAATGTCAAATATGATCCTACATTGCATGCCAAAGCTTAAGAGGGAACTCTGACTCATTTGTCATGATATGTCTTTATGTAGATGACATACTCATCACCGGAAGTAGTCTAAATCTGATCTTGAAAATCAAGAATATGCTGAAACAATGCGTCGACATTAGGAATTAAGATTTCTAAGACAACTGACGGCTGGTCTTATCTCAATCTCATTACATTGAAGATGTTTTGAGGAAATTTGATGTATTTGACAGTTCCCCTATGAAGTCACCAATGGATATGAATCATAGAATTGATAAAACTCCATATGAATCATGGAAAGGAAAGAAACTCACTTACAAATATTTGAAAGTGTGGGGCTGTTTGGCAAAGGTCGAAGTACCTAAACCAAAACAAGTCAAAATTGGACATAAGACTGTAGATTGCATATTCATCGGATATGCAAATAACAATAGTGCTTATCGCTTCTTAGTATATAAGCCGGAGATACCTGATATCCACGAGGGTACGATCATGGAATCAAGGAACGCTGAATTCTTTGAACAAATCTTTCTTAGAAAGGAAAAAGAAATAATTTCACTCAAACGAAGTTATGAACAAAATGCTCAAAATCAATAACACCCGAGAGTTTCTGATTATCCGGGACTAGATGTTCCAGATCTACAGGATTCAGAAGTTACCGACTATCAGGAACTTAATGTTCCAGACCTACAAAACTTAGGGGTTCCATAGGTTGAACCAAGACGGAGCAAAAGGGCCAAAAAGGACAAAACCTTTGGTCCAGACTTTCTAAACTATATGGTTGAAACTGAACCGAGGATAATTGAAGAAGCATTGTCAACTCCAGAAGCACCGCTTTGGAAAGAAGTTGTAGAAAGCGAAATAGTTTCCATCATGCAAAATCATACTTGGGAAATTATTGACCTTCCTCCGAGAAGCAAACCTTTGGGTTGCAAATGGATACTCAAAAGAAAGTACAAAGAAGATGGAATTATTGACAAATATAAAACCAGATTAGTAGTCAAAGGCTACAGAAAAAAGGAAGGCCTCGATTACTTCGACACATACTCTCTATGTTTAGATTAACGTCCATAAGGGTATTCATATCCATTGCAGCTTTGCGTGACCTTGAGATACATCAAATGGATGTTAAGACAGCCTTCCTAAATGGAGAGTTGGAAGAGGAAATATACATGGAACAACCCGAGGGGTATGTGGTTCTAGGACAAGAAAAGAAAGTGTGTCGACTTGTTAAGTCTCCGTACGGACTCAAACAAGCCTCGAAACAATGGCATGAAAAGTTTGACAATACTTTATTATCAAAAGGTTTCTCCATAAATGAATATGATAAATGTATCTATATAAGAGGGAACTCTGACTCATTTGTCATGATATGCCTTTAAGTAGATGACATGCTCATAACCGGAAGTAGTCTAAATTTGATCTTGGAAATCAAGAATATGCTGAAACAATGCTTAAGATATGGGTATTGCAGATGTAATCTTAGGAATTAAGATTTCTAAGACAACTGACGGGCTGGTTTTATCTCAATCTCATTACATTGAATATGTTTTGAGGAAATTTGATGTATTTGACAGTTCTCCTATGAAGTCACCAATGAATATGAATCATAGAATTGATAAGAATCGTGGTGCACTCGTATCCCAAGAGCGATATGCGCAGGTCATTTGTAGCTTAATGTACATTACAAACTACACCCGACCCGATATCACTTATCCAGTAAATAATTTTTGCTAGGTTTACTCGTAATCCTGGAAATGATCATTGGAAGGCGTTAAATCGGATACTACGATATCTGAAATATTTGTTGACTTACGAATTACATTATTCAAGATATTCAGCCGTACTAGAAGGATACAGTGATGCAAACTGGATATCGAACATAAAAAAATACCAAATCCACAAGTGGGTATATTTTTACAATTGGTGGTGGGGATGTGTCATGGAAATCCTCTAAGCAAACATGCATCGCCCAATCCACGATAAAATCAGAGTTTATCGCTTTGGGCAAAGCAGGAGAAGAAGCAGAGTGACTTCACGACTTCTTAGAGGATATCCCTTGTTGGGATAAACCCGTACCTTCGGTGATAATTCATTGTGACAGTCAATCGGCTTTAGGAAGGGCACATAGTAATATGTACAACGACAAATCTAGACATATTCGTCGGAGGCATAAGACCGGTAGCTCCCAGCAAACAACCCATACTTAATTAAATTTGAGATGGAATCTATGTACATCAATCAAGTGTGGAACTTGGTTGATTTACCAGCTGGAGTTAAACACATATGATGCAAATGGGTCTTCAAGAAGAAGATTGATGCATTTAGAAATGTACAGACTTATAAAGCAAGGTTGGTGGCTAAAGGTTATAATCAACGGCCTAGGGTCGATTATTATGAAACCTTTTCACTTGTTGCTAAGATTAAGTCCATTCAGATTTTGCTTGCAATAGCTGCATATTATGACTATGACATTTGGCAGATGGACGTCAAAACTGATTTCCTCAATTGTAATCTAGTTGAGGAGGTGTATTTGAAACAACATGAGGGTTTTTCGCTTGAATCCAAACCAAATGTTGTATGCAAGCTACAAAATTTCATTTATGGGCTTAAGCAAGCCTCGAGGAATTGGAACATTTGCTTTGACAAGGCTATCAAGTCATTTGATTTCGTCAGAAGCAAATAGAGTCCATGTGTTTATAGTAAGCACAAGGATGGGAGTATTGCCTTCATTATTATATATGTAGATGACATATTGATGATGGGAGACAATAAGACTCTCATGCGGTCAGTCAAGGAGTGGTTGTCCAGTACCTTTATGATGAAGGATTTAGGTGAAGCTTGCTATATTCTGGTAATTGGGATCTATAGAGATAGACCTAATAGATTATTGGGGCTGTCACAGTCAATCTACATAGACAAAGTGTTTAGATATTTTTCTATGGAAAATTCCAAGAAAGACGGTCTACCTATGGGACAAGACATCAAGTTATCTAAGAAGGACATTCCTTCTAATGCTATAGAACTTGAACACATGAAAAGGATCCCATATATTTCGGCTATAGGATCGATCATGTATGCCATGACCTGTACTAGGCCAAATGTGATCTTTGCACTTAGTATGACTTGTAAATTCTAGTGGAATCCTGGGGAAGCACAATGAAAAGCAGTCAAGGGTATTCTTAAGTATCTCAGATGAACTAAAGATTACTTCTTAGTCTATGGTGGGGAAGAAAAGCTAGCTGCTACTGGGTACACTGATGCTAGCTTCCAGACGGATCTTGATGACTTCAAATCTCAGTTTGGGTACACGTTCATTTTCAATGGTGGAGTAATGAGCTGGAAAAGTTTCAAACAAGCTACAACTGTTGATTCGACAACAGAAGCTGAGTACATTGCTGGATCGGAAGCTGGTAAAGAAGTTGTTGTAATTTCTGAGTTCCTGAAGGAACTAAGGGTAGTTCCGAATGCCAGTTGTCCAATAACTATTTATTGTGACAACACTGGTGCGATTGCACAGGCTAAGGAACCAAGATCAACAAACAGAAACAAACATGTATCAAGGAAGTACCACATACTCATGGAGATGGTGGAGACTGAATAAATTAGATTAGACTATGTTCCCACAAATGATAATCTAGCTGACCCATTCACTAAACCATTAAGCTTAGTCAAGCATAATGGTCATTTTGAGAATATGTGCATTAGATATGTTGGAGATTGGCTCTAGGCCAAGTGGGAGATTAAAAGTATATGTATGTCCTAGAGACAATCTGTATTAGGACAAATGTACTTTATACATATTCGTATTATTATTAATGAAGATTAATATTTTGGCATTTGCAATTATTGAATTATTAGTTGATTGTTTATAATATTCTATAATATGCATCCCTAGAGGTTACGTTGTTATTAATAGTGTGAGATATTAATATTATAATGTAACTCTTAAAATAACATCGACTAATGATCATCGAGAATTGGATATCGATGATATGTGATAAGTCGACATGTGGTCTGCATCACATCCTTAGAGGATGTAGTATGTCTCACCTGCTACGAGTAATGGCTACTCGTGATGGATACATGGATACTTTGAAAGTATTGGTATACCCTGTTGATATACTATTTGTTATACTTGTCAAAAGTATGATAAGCGCGTGGGAGATAAAAGTCCTTAGACTTGAGGTCAATGCCCACCTTGTCTACAAAGTAATATACTTTGATCCTGTCCTAAGCTCAAATGCCTTATATGTTGAGATACAGTTTGTATTGAGTACATTACGATGTGGATTAAAAGTGGTAGTTCAGCCAAGATTAGAATTCATTCCTCGAATGTATATTCGAGAGAACACTTAGCTTCTCAGTGATATTAGGTTGACTAAGTCGTTGGCCAACGCAATAGACATATTTAGAATATGGTCTAGTTATCAACTAATATAGATGAGATACAATGATTAAGCCATTTGGATAGATACTTGATAAATCCTAAGCTTGATCAGGTGTGTCGTGAATGAAATAAATTTATCTTACCACATAGAGGTTAAGTTTACTGGATTCGTGTAAACGTACTTCACATATTTAGTTCGTCTTGCGGCGCCGTCTAGGAGTTCCGCGTAGACCTTAATTTGATTAATGTCGATATGTGAAGGTCTGTAGGGTCACATTATGTCGATTGTATTTTCGATCCAAAGATGTATTGAGAGAGTATTAAATATTCGATTTAGAATTGAGATATTTAAATGAATAACGATTGTTTTAATTAAGTCAAAATTGGATTTTGGATTTAATTAATGAAAGAAATAATCCCCTTGATTATTTTCATTGATTGAATAGATATATATATACAAGTTACAAAATAAGAGAATCCTATTCCTATTATATTCCTAAAACCTTATTCTATCATAATTCTAACTCTACAATTATGGTAGTGTATAAACCTACTTTAGGTAACAAATACATTACAATATACTACACATATATTTTCCAAATATACAATATG